>CM050211.1:25256149-25266149 GCA_027475355.1 Coilia nasus
TATGATCACACTCTCTCACTCTCACACATGAGCATACAATCTCACTCCCTTACTTTCACACATGAGCATATAATCTCACTCTCAGTCTTACACATGTGCATATACTCTCACTCTCACTCCCACACATGTGCATATGATCTCACTCCCTCACTCTCTCACCCTCACACATGAGTATATAATCACACTCTCTCACTCTCACTCATGTGCACATGATCTCACTCTCACACTCTCACACATGTGCATATGATCTCACTCCCTCACTCTCTTACTCTCACACATGCATATAATCTCACTCCTTCACTCTCTCACCCTCACACATGTGCATATGATCTCACTCTCACACTTTCACACATGTACATATGATCTCACTCCCTCACTCTCTTACTCTCACACGTGCATATAATCTCACTCTCTCACGTGCATATGATCCCACTCCCTCACTTTCTCACTCTCTCACATGTGCATATGATCCCACTCTCCACTCCACTCGTTCTCAGGCACTAATGTCGGGGCACCATCCGCCAGTACGTGGGCACAGATGTGCGTGTGTGTGTGTCAGTGTGTGTGTGTGTGTGTTGGGGGGGCAGGGTTATGGAGGGCAGAATCTACCACCCCCCTGCTCCTGTTTTAGTGCTTGCCACCAGAGAGCCATGAAACAAAACACAATCTCACACTAAGTGCTCTGAAGTGCAGTGGGCTGTGATGACATGCATTTGTGTTCCATTATACCTGCGCTTTGGAAAAAAAAAAAAACACCAACACAGCATGTCTCACTTCTGTCTGTGAGTTCCATTATGCGAATGTAAGTGTCTAATGCTGAAAAAAAAGGAACACAATTGTCTAAGTATAACTAGAATAGTGTACGCAAGTAGGTGGTGGATTACTAAAACCATGTGGTTTTTGTGACAAAAAAGTTTTTTTTTTAAATTAAAATTGATGCATTTGCTGCAAGTGCCTTGGAAATGTAACTTATGCAGTATTTGTCTTTGTAGCAAAGTGTTTTTCATGGATATGTAAGCTGGAAATGTAATGAAAATCTAAGCAGTCAGCAGAGTTAGTGAGTGTGAAAAGAGCATTAACCACATAATGTGTCTATGGCAGCGGTGTGAGTGGTTTGGCAAGGGCCTTACGTCGGTTTGGAGGCTTCAGCCTGATCGGTCTGCAGCTTCTCTCCCCCCTCCACCTCCATGGTGCAGTAAACAATGCGGTTGGGTGCCAGCGACTTCAGGCCCTGCACCTCCATGATCACCACCTGCAGGGGGCAGCACCGAGGCACAGTCAGTCAGCACACAGTACAGGGCCAGGCACTCTTACACAGGAGGAGATAGAGCACTGGAGAAATTGTCCATAGAAAGGCATTGGGACACTTCGTCACCCCAATATGGCGAGTGTTTGCAAATAACCCGCCTGTTCCGCTGTCAAGAGCCAATCATCTGCCAAGCTGTACAAATGACGTTCCAATCATGTTGGAGTATCGTGCTCCACTGTACCACACTTGCTGTGTAGTGAAGCACTGCTGCACTTTATTTTGATACAAACCAGCAAACATTTTTCAGCCATTACATTCAAGTTTTCATTGTCATTTCAACCATGTACTTTCCATGTCCCTCAGTCATCGGAGAGTGCATTCTGTATACAGTACTCATGTCTCACCATTCATTTAGGTAGGGCCTGGTCTTATTAACATGAAATAGAAGGCGTCGCCAATATGGCCGCCGAGTGCAAGGACTTGTCTAGAAGAACTTTGACAGGACTCCTAGTCATTCTGGAGGGTTTTTTTAGGCTGTCATTAGAAGCACACAGCACAGAGACAATGTTTTGGTAGGAACAAAACAAGCCCAGAGCATGTAAAAGGTTTACCTGGGAATGCTTCACTGATATGAAAAGGTCAAATGTACTCTACCAGCTCTAACCGTGGTGGGTGAAGTATGACCTCATTCGTTTTTGAGCTCCACTGCTGCTCTGTCATTGTATATGAAGTTACATTCAATGACATTTAAAAAAAAAAAAAAAAACCTTAACGTAACTTCAAATCTTCAAATCACTGTTAAATTCAGTTCCTTCAAACTGTATTTACAGGACTCTTAAAGTCTGCTACTGTTAACAGTACAGTATCTTCAGCTTGAAGCAGAGGAATAGCATAAAGTACCGTCTGAATGTGGAGACACCAAGATTGATTTGGCTATGTCACCCGTCACCACCATCCCTGCCAAGTCTACAGCTAGGGTCAGGAGTTACTTTGTTAATATCAGTGATGCCAATTTCTCAGACACCACACAGTATTGTTATACTGTCCCATTCAGGCTTAGAGTAGCCCCTTTCTGTCATTTGCCCACCCTAATTGAGTCAGATTGTACAAACTAAGCCACACAGGGTACTCAGGACATTGTTTAGACTGTTGTGTGGTGACAGGAAAAAAAAACAATAGCCTGTTTTTCATTGTGCCTCTTGGACATGTTTTACGTAAATTGAACAAAAATAAGAATCAGAATCGGGGGTTAGACTATGATGCACTGATTCCCAGAAAAATAGCAGGTTCATCACTCATCCTAGCAAATGCCCCTGTCACTGTGTTGTAATCAAACTGTGCTGAAATTTAACTGGATTTAGTTCTCTGGAGACGTATGATGTATAGGTTAGCGCCAGTATGAATGCTACCTAAATCACTGTAGCGCACAGCACCGTAATCACCCCTCTGAGTTACACCCACATGCTGGGGGAAGAACGCCAAACAGGGAAGGCATAATTATTCCCAAATTACCCTGAAGTGGGTTTGCGTGTGTGTGTGTGTGTGTGTGTGTGTGTGGGGGTAGGTGTGTGGTATGGTGGCCCAAAACTGCAAGGTAAGCAAAAATTTCAAAGATCATCTGTTAGAAAAACAGTTGTGTTGTCATCTGTCAGACTGCACTGTAAATGTCATTGTCTTATAGAATACCACACTAAAATGAAGTGACATTTAAGGAGGGGGAGGTACAGGAGGAGGGGGAGGAGGAAGAGGAAGAGGAGGATGAGGAAGAGGAAGAGGAAGAGGAAGAGGAAGAGGAGATTATGTCTGCAGGTGGTGTCTCTCCTGGCGACAGACCTGATTGTCCCTTGATAACCTGGGTGCCATCATTCAAGACTGTTGATTTTGCAAAAGTATACACTGATTGTCTTACTTATTTAACACACCATATACAACACAGCACATTAACGAACACAATAAAGACCAAATTACCAAAGCATACACAACAGAAAAACTATACATTCACAACTTCAGAGCAATGGTGAGCACTACCAGCAAGTTTGTTATCTGTGCTTCTGGGCTATGTACTATGAGTGAGAATGGGCTCCTTCTATGACTAATGCCCTATAAAAAGCCTTACAGCACTGACTAGAGCAGACATAACAGTCTGAGGTAATGCTCGTAATGCTGCTGTTGGTCGATGAATGACCCAGGCATCCGTGTTATTCATGTTCATTCAGACTTGCTGGCTGTGTACACAGAGGTTGGGCATTCTGAGGTTTTTTTACAATCATGAGGACAAATGTCAAACTAGTGCTGGTGCTGTGCCTTCCAACTGGCCACTTTGAACAGATCACTTTGTAGCCTCACAAATGGAAAAAGGAAAAGAAAAAGCTGTGGATGACTACTAATGTGAGTGCATGATGGCAAAGACAGAAAAAAAATTAGGCATTTGTCAGTGTACCTATTTTTAGTCTTAAATTTCCCTGCTGAAACATCATTGTTCATCAACAGGGCCCTGCAACACCACTAAGTGAGCTTGTATACACTGCTTAAAGAAATATTTGCAAATCTTTCACTTTAACTGTTGCAACCAGGCCTCAGTGGGTGGATGAGTTTTGTTTCCACTCGTTGTTATTGTCTCCGAAAAAATAAAATCATAATATCAGTAAAGATTTTTTTGGGAGGTTCGCTTAATTTTGTGGCATTTTATATTGTGACAGAACATTATGCTCGCCCATGGCTCTAAAATGGATTCCTAAGAATTCGGCTTTTTCCTACTGCCACATTTTTAATACAGTCAGGGAGAGATGTTTTTCTTGTAACCCCATTTAAAGGTTAGAAACTACACATTACATTTATCAGACACATTTTTTTCCAAAACAACTTACAGGTCAGGAGCAACACCCAGCAGCAGAGCTGTGGGGGATCTAACAGTACGTGCTGAGGAAAACATGCTGCGTATGAAAAAAGAAAAAGGAAAAACTTGCGCACTATTTTTCTCTACTCCCAAAGTGATACACAGAGTTTAGAAATGAGCCTATTTCCCCAAAAAATGCCCGTGTCTGTGTCTGTGTCTCTGGTCTGCCATGCAGCCATCTCAAACTATCGACATGTTCAGGGAGTCATGCTATCACAACATTTTCCTTCAATGGGCAGGTGAGGTTGGACATCATTATACCGTGTCCGGAATGCACATCCATTGCTTTTAAATATTCTGTGAAATTCTCAGGTTCTGCCTTAGACCTCAGTGTTATAGTATGTGCCTCTACACTGCAAAGAGGGAGATTAGTGTCCCATCCCCTTCCTGTGCAATCATAGTTCCAGTTGGTGGGGCAGAAATGGGGTGCGTTATTGACCCCTATGAAATGAGTTTCTGCAGATTGGGATGCTGCAGCAGCCTCAGCCATGGCCCCTACCTACTGTACCTCTATGAAGGAGGACCTTGCTCTTCCTACAGTATCTACCATCTTTGTCCCTGCTCTACGACATGGCCATCTCACACCATCGACAGTCATGTGTGTCCACGCAATACTGCAGCATCCCAAGCTATGGCCCCTGCCTACCTCCAGAGTGAAGCAGGATTTAGCTCTGTTTATCTACCATCTTTGTCCCTGCTCTACGACACGGCCATCTCACACCATCAGCAGTCACGTGTGTCCACGCGATGCTGCAGTAGGCCCGACCCCCAGCCCCAACCCCAGCCCCAGCCCCCCGGCCCCAGCCCCCCGGCCCCAGCCCCCCTGCCTACGTCCAGCATGAAGTAGGATTTTGCTCTGTCTATCTACCATCTTTGTCCCTGCTCTACGACGTGGCAATCTCACACCATCTGCAGTCAGGTGTGTCCACACGATGCTGCAGTAGCAGCCCCGACCCCCAGCCCCAGCCCCAGCCCCCCGACCTACCTCCAGCGTGAAGGAGAGCACTACATCAGACTTGGACAGCTGGTTCTCGTCCTCCTGGCCCATGTCGATGATTGATGTGTTGTGACCCTTCTTGAGCTTCTGCAGCTTGAACTCGCCGCCCTTGGACACCGGCACGCTCTCCAGGTTGGCCATCAGCTGGTTGACGGACGACTTCAGCTCCTCGATGTACATGGCCTCCATCTCCTTCGACACAAACTTGGGGAACTTCCCCGCCTGGGTTGTATTTGTTACAAACAAGTGAAAAGAGAAAAGAGAAAACAAAACTAATCGATAACGTATAAAGGTCTAAAAACCTAACACAGGATTTTAGACCAAACAGGAGTCCATAAAACAGAAAGTTTAAGTTAAACCTTAATGCTCCCAATAAACTTTACAGACTACCACATCACAAACATCTACTTCATGATGTACTTAGTAGTCTGCATTAATATTTTTTGGGAACACATTTGGATGTATAGATGTCTTTCTCCTGTTTTGGTAAATGGAAAACAGTGGTAACAAGCTGACAAGCGTATCACAGTGATTAACACAGTGAGAACTTGAATGTGTTTTTTTCCCATTTGAAGTGGTTTGTTGTATGCGAGTGACCTCAGTTCAAAGGCAGAGCGCAGTGTGTCCTGGCTGTAAAGGACTAAAGCAACCTGCAGGGAGATGGTCGTTATGGAGTGGGTCTGTGTGACTCAAGCCCTTGTCTATGACTCAGAGACTGTGTGTGTGTGTGTGTGTGTGTGTGTGTGTGTGTGTGTGTGTGTGTGTGTGTGTGTGTGTGTGTGTGTGACAAAGTGTGTGTATGGCATTGGAGCCAAAGCAGTAGTGTCGGACGTGTGTGTATGGTAAGCAGTTGTGGGTGGTGTGTGTGTGTGTGTATGTGTGTGTAGGTGGCATAAGACAGTGGATGGTAGTGATATTGTATGTATGAATGGAAGTGTAAGTGTGTGTATGGTGTGTGATTGTGGATGGTAGTGTTGGAGTATGTGTGTTGTGTATGATTGTGGGCGGTAGTGTATAGTGTGTGTACCTGTATGGTGTGTGATTGTGGATGGTGTGTGTGTGGCTTTTGTTTGTGAGCAGTACTGCTGTTGTCTGTTTGGTGTTTAATGAGAGCAGTGCTGTTTTGTGTGTGGTGTATGATTGTCAGCAATGCTGTTTTGTAAAACTTAATTTTACAGTGTGTCCCTGTTGCAGTGTATGCCCCTAGTTAGGTAGAATGGCACAACCTGTGTGCCAACTAGGTAGATACACTGTAACACCTACACCACATAATAGCTGTTACCTGCTGCTTTATGTCAGGTTTGTGATTGTGGGTGGTAGTGGTGTTATCTGGGAGGTGTGTGTGTGATGTGTGGGTGACAATGACCCTCGAGCTGTGGCACGTGTGTGTGTGTGTGTGTGTGTGTGTGTGTGTGTGTGTGTGTGTGTGTGTGTGTGTGTGTGTGTGCGTGTGCATGTGGGTATGTGTCCGTGTATGCATGTGGGTATGTGTCCGTGTATGCATGTGTGTGCGTGTGTGTATGTGTCCGTGTATGCATGTGTGTGTGTGTGTGTGTGTGTGTGTGTGTGTGACTCACCCTGGCGATCTGATCAGCCATCTGCAGGCGTCCGTCCAGCTCTCGTCTGATCTGAGCCGCCTGCTCGTCCAGGTTGTCCAGCTGCCCACAAACACACAAGACAAGTGCGGGTCAGAGATGGCAGCGGTTGATGGACACACACTGACAGGCACACACACACACACACACACATAGACACACAGACACACGCGCACACACACACACACACACACACACGCGCGCACTCACACATGAACACACACACACACACACACACAGACACACACACACACACAGACACACACACACACACAGACACACAGACACACGCGCACATACACACACACACACACACACACAGTCACTCTCTTGCCCCTTGCTGTAATGAGGAACACCAGAGAAAAAAAGGACCACTTTTTTCGTGTCTGTCTGTTAGGAATTTTAACTCTGGTTATTTATGCATCCATATGCAATAGACTCTTACTTCCAAGAGAGTTTGATTATTGGTGCCATAACTCTTCCCACAGGGTTGCCGTCTTTACATGCCCAACAATGTTAAACGTAGCGGAAATAGTTTGGGAATGAGGATACACTTTATTTTACTGTTCCTGTTACAGCAATTAGGTACAGGGTAACAAAGTGTGTAACCATAGGCAACATTATGTACTAACACTGTACCATAGGGTTGGGGTTAGGCTTAGTGATAGGTATGTACAGTGTAAGTACATAACATTAGATGCCATTACAGGTAGATACGCAAAAAAAGAAATAACGTTTTACTGGGAAAACTGAAAAAGAACGTTCAGGCATTGTTTTTGTTTTTCACCGTTGAAAGGGTCGCATGAGGCACAGTGTGTGGATGTGTGGGTGTATAATTCTGTTTTTTGTTGTATGAGATCCACACAGAAACAAATACACACTCCAGGGGCAAAAGTGCATATTAAGCATATTAAAGACAATCCCCAGAGAATAACCTCCCCATGGGGAGGGCTACTTACATAGCCCTGCTCCTTACATAGTAGCATTATCTAAAAACATCCTCCATTTTTCATTGACCCCCCCCTCCCCCAACAAAAATACACAGTGATGCATTTCCTTTTTTATGAACACAAGACTAATGACTGTCATGTAAAGATTTATGAGGTCAAGCTGTTCCTGCCAAGGATATCTGGGGTCAAAGGTTAATGTATTGCATGCCACGTAGAAAAAAATAAATAAAGCACATGCGTTTCTATCAGTCAGCAGCACGTAGTGTAGTGTTTATGCTCTCCACTCTGTTACTCATAGAGATGGGGGCAGAGACTATTCATCTCTGGGTTATATCATATCACAACCCAGCCACCTCTCTGTGTTTTATATGGAGTATCAAATGCATAGCTCGCTTTATGATCTGAATGTCTGCCTTCATCTCTTTTGTTTATTCCCCTATCAAATTCTCTCTCTCTTTCTCTCTCTCTCTCGTTCTCTCTCCACCCACTCACATTCCTCCACAGGACTCCCGTAGATATGTCTCTGTGACTCAAGTGTGAGATCTGCTCAGCATGTAATCTTCTTCGGCTCTTTGTGTGTGTGTGTGTGCATGTGTGTGTGTGCGTGTGTGTGTTTGTGGAAGAACAAGACATTCTGTGTTTGTGTGATTTGTTTATGCGAGATTGTTTGCTTGCATGTTGCATGAGCATCTGAGTGTAAATGTGTGTGTATGTGTGTGTGCGTGTGTGTGCGCGTGTGTGTGTACATGTGTGTGTGTTTGTGGAAGAACAAGAGATTAAGTGTTTGTGCGATTTGTTTATGCGAGATTGTGTGCTTGCATGTTGCATGAGCATGTGAGTGTAAATGTGTTTGTGTGTGCGTGTCGTGTGTGTGTGTGTGGGGGTGAGTGTATGTGGTTGTATGTCTGTATGTATGAGTGTGTGATGTGTGTGTGTGTGGTGTGTGTGTGTGTGTGTGTGTGTGTGTGTGTGTGTGTGGTGTTTGTTTACTCCCACGCTTGCTGTGTGGCCCTGCAGGCCCCTGGACCTGGCCGAGATGCAGTCACTTTCTGTTCTGTCACACCCACACATGTAAGCTTGCACGAAGACACACTCACAATCTCACTCATCTCGCTCTCTCTCTGGCTCCGTCACACACACACACACACACACACACACACACACACACACGCACACACACACGCACACATACACACACACACATACACACAGTGTCACTTCAAACATATCGGCACACATTTATACTCATAAGGTATACACACACACACAGACACGCAGACACGCAGACACACACACACACGCACACACACACACACACACAAAGTGCCCACAGTGAGACTGGAGGGCGATGCTTGCTCTGTCTCTGTCATGTCACTAATGGTCTTTGGCCCACTATCAGGCTAAAGTGTTTCTAACTATGCTGGGGTTTCATAGGGTTCACAGCAGGGTCTCACAGCTCGCTTTTGAAAAAAAAAAAAAAAGATGGCACTTCCTGGAGCAGAAGGGTTGACCTTTTTTCTCTCACCATTTTGTTGGGGGTAACAGCCAAAATAATATGGCTGCTGTAATTGTAGAGGCGACTCACACCTAGACACACGCAGGACACGCATACACAAACAGAAACACACACACGGACACACACACGGACACACACACACACGATTGGGCGCATAGCCATGTCAGGTCTCACACAGGCTAAGAGGTCATGACATGGAAGCAGCAGAGCAGAGGAAGCAGAAGAGGAAAGCACAGCTAAGCAAAAAAAAAAAAAAAAAAAAAAACATAACGAGGTCGGCTAATTGTCAGGACACTCCGTCCGTCCAATGCGTCCGTCTGTCTGTCCGGGAAATCAATGTTCCGACGTGTCCGTCCCCTCGGGCGCACCTGGGAGGGCTGACATCATCATTAACACTCGTCATGTGCGCTCGCTGCTCGCTTTCGCAAGAGGTTCCAGATGTCACCACCGAGCTCACAAGGCCCCGGGAGCAACAACCTGGAGCCCCCCCCACCCCCCTCCCCTCGTCTGGTTGGAGAAGAAGAGAGGCCAGAGAGAGATTAATTGGTGCTTTGACTCGGCCTGCTTTCTCTCTGAGGAGTGCTACCATTAGATTTACGACTCATTTTCAAAGCAGCACCGCACACACACACACACACACACACACACACACACACAGAGACACACACACACACACACACACACACACACACACACACACTCACAGACAAGCACACGCACAGACACACACACAGACAAGCACACACACGCGCACACACACACACACACACACACACACGCACGCACACACACACACA
>CM050211.1:25276149-25316149 GCA_027475355.1 Coilia nasus
CTGTCTGTCTCTCTGTCTCTTTCCTGTCGGTCTCTGAATGCACTAAAACCATACGGACTAGAGCTGAACAAAATGGCTCTCCATTACCATCCATAATGATTGGAGAAAGACAGAAAGAGAGAGCGAGGGTGAGAGAGAGAGAGCGAGAGAAAGAGCAAGCAGGCACGCATGTGACGTGCAGTAATGAGCGAGTGGTAAATGCCCCAGCCAACCCCACTGCCCCACCAGAGATGCTGGGAGCCTTGTTAGCGTGCATAAACAAGCCTGTCGCCTCCCCAACTACACCCCTCCACACACATACACACACGCACACACACACAAAAACGCATGCATGCACACACACACACACATACACACACACAGACACACACACACTCATGCATGCATACACACATCCACACACATACACACAAACACACACGCACGCACGCATTCACACACACACATACGCACACACAGACAAACGCACATGAACACATACACCAACACACATCCACACACACACACACACACACACACACACATACACACACACACACACACACACACACACACACAACTACCGGCTGCACACTTTCCCACATCAGCACAGCAGTCTCTCAGGGTTATGAGAAGGTGTGAGACACCAGGTGGGTGTCTGGCCCTCAGGGTCATAGGGCTGCCTGAGACGCACACACACACACATTTACACACACACACACGCGCACACACACACACACACACACACACACACACTAGCGCAGACAGAGTTAATTACAGCTGGGCATCGCCACCCAGAGTGATAACACGCTGTGCCTTAGCAAGCCTGATGGGGACAGGGGGTTAGGAGTAGGAGGGGCAGCACATTTCTCCTTCTTCTGCTGAAATACAACCAGAAGATGTATTTACTGTAATTGAGGTCATTTCATGTCACAGCAGTGTGTGACATTTTTCAGTATTGCTCTCTTTCTATCTCTCTCTCTCTCTCTCTCTCTCTCTCTCTATCTCTCTCTCTCTCTATTTCTCGCCCTGTCCTCCGCCCTGTTTGCATCTGTCTAATTAACTACATATTTTTCTATTGTCCTCTCACTGACTCCCTGCCCCTCCCTCTCTGGCAAGGGGCTCTTGCGCACCATTTTAGATCGTTTTGGCCCATGTGTATGAGGTCACACCAAGTCAGCTGACAGAAAGAAGGATAGGCAGGGAGAAACCCCAGAGACAGAAAGACAGACAGACAGACAGACAGACACATCAACAGACAGACAGACCAACAGACAGATAAATAGATAGACAGACCATGAGACAGAAAGACAGACACACAGACAGATGGACACACAGACACAAACAGGCAAGGACAAACCCCAGAAAAAGCACAGACAGACAGACAGACAGACAGACAGACAGACAGACAAATAAAAAGACAAGACAGACAGACAAGTGACAGACAGACAAACAGACAGACAGACAGACAGACAGACAGACCGGGATCAGAACAGTCTTCCTATCCCTCAGAGAGCAGCACAGCACACAATTTCAGCCAATTACACCTGATGTGCTCATTAAATCATCTCCAGGCGGTGTGCGCGATGCCTTATGGCGCTGGCGCTACATTTGAAAGCAGGAGTGGGAGACACAAAAGAGATGTGCATCCCACACTCAGCACAGCCTACGAGCCTTCATACCACCCACAACCTGTACAGGAGCATTGTTCTTTTCAACAACCAGGACATGTTGATGCTCTTGCCAAAGATAATTCAGCTGTATGACTTGTGTGTGTGTGTGTGTGTGGCTGTGTGCGCAAATATGTGTGTGTGTGTGTGTGTGTGTGTATGTGTGTGTGTGTGTGTGTGTGTGTGTGTGTAGTAGGATTTTTATAGTTAACAAAAACTAAGACTAAAATTAAAACATGCACTGAAATTATAATTGCGTTATCTGAAATTAAAAAAAAAAAATTAGAGTTTTTTTTTAACTAACTAAAACTAAACAAAATTTGTTCAAAGTGTTTCTTTCTGAATGAAAAAAGTTATGAAACATTTAAAAATATAATAACTTTGGTGTGAAAAGGCAGTGCCTTGGAAGCTAAGTTTTACTACTTGTATTATAGGAGACAGCACATTCTTTAGTCACTAAAAATGTCAGTAGACAGAGAGCCTACCATAGTAATATCTCAATTATCCTTCCAAAATCGTCATTATTCCACCCTACACAGAACCACTGGCAAAGCCTTGTTTGTGTGTGTGTGTGTGTGTGTGTGTGTGTCTGTGTGTGTCTGTGTGTGTTTATGTGTTTGGGAATGCTTGCCTGGACATTCTTTGAATTTTCAGTACTTGTGTGTGTGTGTGTGTGTGTGTGTGTGTGTGTGTGTGTGTGTGTGTGTGTGTGTGTGTGTGTGTGTGTGTGTGTGTGTGTGTGTGTGTGTGTGTGAATGTGTGCCTGTGTGTGCAGTGTAGGTTTATTTATTTATTTCTGAGCACTTGAACAAGCGATCTGAAGCAACACGCCACCTCAGGGCTAGTCCGAGGCCGGCGTTCCAGGATGCTTGGCCATGTGATGATGCTGATGCTGATGATACTACTGCTGCTGATGATGATGCTGCTGCTGACGCTGTGCAATGTGAACTTGTCGCACCTCGGCCTCGGCTCTGGTTCTGTGGTGTCATCAGGTGTCCTGGAACACCTACTGTGGCCAGCCACTGCAGCTGCCGCCGCCTCCTCTGCCACCGCCACTGCTCATCCCTTGGCGGGGGACAAAGATGACAGCTCAGCCTCCCCGTGTCATCTCCGAGGACGGTGGCTGTCACATGCACCCGCGCGCCATCCCGCCAGACCAAAATAGCACAGCGCGGCGTGGAGCAGCACGAGTGCTGTTTCCCCTTTCAGATCTTTTTTTTGCCTTTCCTCCCAAATTATCTAAAAAGCGGGGGCCGGTTAGAAGTTTCTGGAACAAGAGGATGAGTGGAAACATCTGCAATCTTCTTGCAAGGCCTTGGGATTTTGTGAAGTGCGCGAATAGGTAGATATCTGTTGTGTTCACAATAACAACAAAGAGCCATTGTGTCTCTGCAGGGAGTTAAATACCCCCAGACTGTGTTCTTTCGCTTAGAAGGTTATGTAGCAAAGGCCTTGAGGATTATTTACAAAACAGCTGAATCAGGTACACCACAACATGAACAACAACAACAAGAGCACTTCAGGCAGAGAGCCTTGGAAAGGTAATAACAAAAGAAAATATAGCGCTGTAGCCTGACTGTTATTATTACTGTGATTAGGAACCAAATATGAACGCCTCTCCCATATGCAGAATTAACAGGTATGTAGGCTCTCGAACAGGAAATGAAAAACAGCATCCATAAGAACACATAAGGGTGTGCCAGCCAATCAGGGTGTCTTTCAGAGAAATAGCCAACCCCCTTTTTCTGCCAGAGGCTCAATGGCATCCTGCTTGTCTACGCTTTGATGGAGAGGCCAAGCAGCCATCGTCCATAAAAATGTCAGGGACACAGAATTAACATCTTGTTTTTCTCATCCAAACAGCAGTATACTCCTAGGCTGTGCTTTGTCAAATGCAAAATGAAAAATACAAAAACGCTAGTGAGTTAGTGAGTGCAGAGTCAGACCTATATGTTCCTATGAACACCAAAGATTTAGAGGACATTTGCCTCTGTCTGCATAAAACAAACATGTGTTATTCATGAAGTCCTGCACATGTGTTGATGTTTGTGTATAGGAGGTGTAGGATAAATCCTAACTTCCTATGCTGACTAAAAAGTGGCTTACATTCTTAAAGGTAGTATATGAAAGACTGTGTGGCCCAGAGTTAGGAAGATATATGAGCTCAGACGTATGACTGAGAAAGTGAGAGTTGAAGGGAAAAAACTATTAAAAATGCAGAATTTAGCTACACTTAGCTAAATTCACTTACATGCCAACCACTCCACTATGAAATGTATTTTCTCATTGTTTCTCCTCATATTGTTCATATTAATGATTCTACATAGTACATTCTTTTTCTCATATTCATCATTGTACATAGTTATATGGTAACAAATAATTTTATACTCTGAAGTCCAACGCTAGATTTCAGATTTGGTATGTCAGTCAAAACTTTGCTAATTACTCGTTAATGATTTGTGCGCCCCCTTACCTCCTCTCCTTTTGCCGAAGAAACCAAACAAATTGGCCAAAGTAGCAAAGGCTAAGAGCTACATTGGTAACACTTCATTTTAAGGTTCCTTTTTTAGTGTATCTACATGTAACAATATATAATATGAGTACTTACATTATACATACCTAACCTTGTGGTACAGTGTAAGTAGATAATGATACATATTGTTACACACTTTGTTACACTGTACCTAACTGATGTAACAGTAAAATAAAGCGTTACCGTTACATGAAAATATACATGGCCTTAAAATACTGATATACATGACATGACATATAATGCCTGGTCTTCAGTATTTACTGATATTTACATGTTACATTTATATACTCAAGCAAACTACCCACTCAAGCCATTGGGCTAGCTCCTGGTTGTCAACTGAAATTAATGTCAACTATTCAATTAGACTCAAACAAGCTAAAATTCTTTTTAAACCATAAATAACACCCTTCATGGCAGTATAAACTTGCCTTGCTCTAACCAGCCCCTCTTGAAGTACAATAACAGAGGTCCACTCCATCTGGTTAGCATGCTAACGTTAGTAAATATCTAGGCAACATATAACCATTTTTGAATATGTTCACACTTCTGCTACTGTTTCTTTGTGCTTCTTGACTGAAAAAAACTAAAATGCCTAAATATTGTGAGTACTTATTAAATACTTCTCACATATTATGCAATTAAAGATTTCTCCATTTTTGGCTCCAGTGTCACCACTTCAGCCTGAGACAGATCTGGTTTGAGTAACGAGTTGGGGGAAAAAAAGTACATGCAAATTTGGGACCCTGCAGTACCAGCCTGAAGCAGGGGGAAAGTAGGTTATTCGTCTTCAAAGGTTGGAGGGAGAGGAAGAGCAAGAGAGAGAGAAAGCTGGAGGCCTTGTGATGGGACTAGGGGTTGGTGGATAGTGGTGGTGGGGCGGATGCTGTGCTCACATGGATTTTTTTTTTTTTACTTTCTTTTTTTTCCCCTGTTATCATTGCTGTTATATCATAACACCTTACCATTATAAGAACGGAGACCACATAGACTAAGTAAGACTATGACCTTCTGTTGCGTATTAACAAAAGCGCTTCAAAATCAAGATAGGTCTAACCTCTATGACAGATGTTTAATCAATCCTTCACAACAAATGCAGCTCAAAGTTTAGTTTTGATGCGCTGTGCTCAAGTCATCAGACAACACCCTTGCCCTTTGAAACAAACCCAAAAACAAAGCGCTTATTCACTGAAGCTCATGCTCGAATATCCCTGAAGTGGATAAGAGCAACACAAGCTGGGACTAAATTCAAAATGTGCTGTTCGTAACAACAGAATTTAATCTGTTAGGCAAAACCACAAGAGACTTTCTGTCATCTGAGCTCCATTTAAAAATTCATGCAGCAGGGTAAATTGTTTGTAGGACCTCTTTTGTTCAGGGCTTCCAGAAGCATCCCACACTACTGTACTTCAAGACCAACTTACTAATTTTGTAATGTACCCTTAGCTCAGTGCTTCTCAAATAGTGGGGCGGGCCCCCCTGGGGGGGCACGGTGCGATGCCAGGGGGGGCGCGTGTGACTTTTTTTGCTGTACCATAAAGGTGCACATTGACCACAGTACAGACTAAAAAACAATGTTAATAAAGTAATTCTTTGTTTTTAAGTTGATCTGTATTTCTTTTTTGTTTTCTTTAATGTCAGTAAGGATGCAGTGTTATGCAGATGTGCATATTGCAGATGTGCATAGACAAATGATACTATTACAGTTACGGTGGAGATTAGGGGGGGGGGGGGGGCGCGAAATGTTTTCTTCGTCCTAGGGGGGGCGTAACAGAAAATAATTGAGAAGCACTGCCTTAGCTCAACTTAGTGAAGAACAACAAAGACAAAATGTAAATACATGCGCTGGAGTCCTACACACAACACACACAGTTAAATTCACTTTAACAGCTATGTTAACCCTATGAGCCCTAGGCTATTTTCAGGGTGAGCTACTATTTGCGCTGATTTTATTAAAACAAATACTGAACCAATAAAAAATCATATTGCATATAAAAAAGCTTGTATTCTTGCAAGTAACTGTCCATAGGATGCTGTCAGTAGGGATATCTTTTTCATATGTGAGTAGAGGAGATTGTCTGGAATCTGGCAATATAAGAACCATGATGGTGGGATATTCAGTGGCTTATCAATGTTGATAATGTAGTCTGTGCCTGACGGAAATAAGGGCCCATTTTCCATGTAATGACTGTATGTGTCTTGAAAGAAATGCACGATAGCAGTAGAATGGGTAAGTTCTGCTATTGTTTACATTATGCACTGACTGATAACCGCGAGTGTAAAATTGGGTGAAGTAAAAATTTGTCAAATCATTACTTGGCAAATATTTGATCCCTTGTTTTAACGTGATAAATTAACGTGATAATATGTGCTTGGTGTCGTTGGAAAGCTGAGATTCTGTACTTTATTCTGATGTGTGTGCCTTATCTATACGATCTATCACGAGTAATTTCAACGAGCGTAATGCCTGTGCAAAGCACTAATATGAGAGATTTTGGCGATTTTTAAAATATTAATATCTTGCCGATACTTGATCACAAAAATAAGCGGGAGGTCACGTTGTAAAGCCCTGGTTCTGCTGTTTTGTTTGGCATAAGTGCCATCTCTCTACGATGCTCTCTACCGTTCCGGAGTAATTTAACAGAGAATAATGGGTGTACATTTGGACGCATTTTGTGTCCATCGGGCCCATAGGGTTAAAGACATTGTGATTGATATGTAAAAAGAAAATTTCCATGACTACACCGACTGCACTCTACAGTTTTTGATTCACTGTTTACTGTTTAAAAAAACAACAACAACAAAACTGCAGAGTGCCCGCTTTATTTCTCTAAGTCTTTCATTTCAGCAGGTTTAAGCACCCAGTGACAGAAACAGAGTGTTGAGCGGGTGTTGAGTGTTGTATTTTTTCATGACTAACTGACACCATCAGAGGGGAGAGCGTGCTGAACCTGACAGGCCTAGTAGAGAAGCTGGTGCTGAAACTTCTAAATACATGCGCTGGAGTCCTACCCACACAGTGACATTCACTTTAGAAGCTATATTGCTATTGATGAGACATTGTGACTGATGCGTAGAAAGAAAATTCTCATGACTAAACTGACACCATAAGGAGAGCTCGTTGTACCTGGCAGGCCTGGTAGAGAAGCTGGTGCTCGAACTTCTTGATGCCAAGGATCTGCTGGAACATCTCGTAGAGCTGTTCCTTGCTCAGGATCAGCTCTGAGGCGGCGCTTGCGGTCATGCGCTGCTGGGCCTTGCGGGGGTCCTCGTCGCCGCGGTAGATGGTGTCGAACTTGGCCATCCAGGAGCTGAGCACCGTCTCCTTGCTCAAGCCGTCGATCTCGGGCAGGCTGCGCACGCGCTTCTCGATGTGCCTCTTGAAGACCTCGCGGCAGTCCAGAGCAGAGAAGCCGCCCATCTGCACCATCTTGGCCACGCGGTCACTCTTCAGGAAGACCTGCAGGACCAAACAAAGCTTGTCAGTTGACAGGTGGACTCTGATGATAAAATTGAGATGTGTGACCACCACTTTGTGTCTATTGATTCTAAGTGCATTACTGATGAAGGTGTCCAGGAAATTTTCACAGACCAATTGGAAAACAAACTCAAATCATTATAAGACCATTGCCGAGAGACTAAAGTGCTAAGTGTTTTAAGTGATTATGCAATGGTTCATCCCTTTCTGGAAGATACTGCCAATCAAGTTTCAACTTTCAACTTTCAAGTTTATTTATCCTTTAAGAAATGAAATTTGGTGTGCAGCAGGTATTCAGAGAACATGAGGTAAAAAGACATAGATGTAGACATGGACCATGGGTAAATAGTTTACACACAAGCACATTACTCATGTGGATAAACTAATTTGGAGGAGAGGGCACCATTAACTTTTATACATTGTGCCCACTCTGCCAGAAAATCAACTATCCAACCTATGAGTTTAGACTCAAGATTAAAGTGGGTTTGGAGTTTTGCAGCCAGCAAGTAGGACTGGATAGTGTTAAATGCTGATAAAAAAGTCAATAAAAAGAAGCCTTGCATGGCCAAGGCCAAGCAAACACATAAAAAGGAGTCCACCAGGCCTGATGAGACAAGCTGGGACCTGAAACCAGCATTTAATCATAGATATAGAAAAACTTTCCCCCTCAAGTGAATTACTTTGTGTTTGCTAGCACCCTGCAGTGTGACCCAGCATGCCGAGACACGCCTGTCACTGCTGAATATCTACCACATTCACAGCTCCAAACTATCTTTTTGACAAATAACCTTGAGGATATTTCTTTCCTTATTTGACATATGAGAGTTACTCACTTTATATGAGCATGAAATCAAAATATTAGATGCTAATGAACTGCAAGCTCGTGCATATCTTAGCCCCTTTGAGCGCAATATGTGATTTATAGGAAGCCTTTAAAAAATTATTTCAGTTTTATTTTAATTTTGGCCCAGCTTGACACAGGCCATGGGGCTGAAATGCTGGACATAAAGGGAAAAAAAAAACTAACGTTAAGTGTGCGGCTATGTTCTTTTGAATTTTTGGCTCACCTAACACTGCCCTACAAAGCCAAAAGGCAGTAACTGCATATGTTGTCAAATTGAGTTTAGACTGGAAATTTACTTTGTAACAGCTCCTGTGTCTTGTGACTAAATCTCTTGCTTTTTCCTACGAAGAAAGTACATAAAAGCATCACCACTATTATACATACGACATGTTTGACTGGGCAGTGTGACAACTTTAAAGGCATTTTTCTCAGTTTCTATGTTCATATTATTACTGCACGTCACCTTTGTAGGGCAAAACAGCTAAAGCAAATATCCTGCTTCTGCTTGACTGAGTTAGCTACAATGGCCTGAGTGAGTAGGGAGTAGCTGTACATGGCAGTTGGAGTTCCTGGGTGGTTATGGGAGTTGGAGTATTGTAGCCCAGATCCAATTTAGGTGCTTGAAAATTTTCCTCTGTATACTATAAGTTCATATGGGGACATCACTGGACTGACGTTGGATGTCTTTACAGGGCGTGATGATCCCATGCAGATGATTAAGAGAGCTTTAACAGCTGTATGGCCTGGAGGTACTCTGGTGACAGTGGTGGTGGCAACATGTGACTTATCATGCAATCAAATAAAACAACATGTTGCCTTTTTTAAATTATTTTTCAGATGTGTTTTTCTGTCTTAAACAGTGATTAATACTGTCTCATAAAGCACCAGACCTACCCACTGCTGAAGGCCATCCCATTTATACAGTGGGTGGAGTATGGTGAAACACTAGCTTGCTTATTGCAAAACCTAATAGCCCCTGAGATATGAAATCATCCATTTTGAAAAGACAGACAGGACTTAGAGTGTAAAGGCAAGTTTATCAATGAAGATCAGCTATTGTTGTGGGTTGTGGCTTTAATAACACAGTTGCACTTGTGATTAAAAATTAAACAGCTGCATCTGCAATTAAAAATGAAATGGCAGAGAGGTTGCGGATTTGGCAAGACCCAAATGACACAAACATAAGAAATAATCATCAAAACGTTATTTATATATTTTTTTATATTTTGTACTTCCACAGTCACAGAGAAGCTAATGTGATGCTATCAAGAATAAAGTTTAACTGGCTCTATTAACATAAAGTGGTCCATAAGCCAACATTTGACTGCATGGGTGTTTGTATTTATTTAACTGAGAAATTGTGAAAGCAAACAAGTAAATCGTCTGAGGGGTGCCTGAAGGTAGATGTTGGTCACAGGGAGAACTTTATAAATAAAAAATAAGTGACATTATAAATGTTCAATTCTTAAAGTGATGTACTGCCGTAATATGCCAAGGCCATTAAGACTAGGCAGCAGCATGTTTAAAATTTTAAATGTTAAAATAAAAAAGAACACCCACAAGAAAAAAAAAATGGTTTACAGAAATGAATTTGTTATCTTAAAAAAAGAGACAAAAATTCTCATTTCCATGTGGCATCTTGAGTAATGTCTGAGATTTAAATGAGAAAAGTTGTGCATACTTAACATTATCCGCACCCCTTGAACCACAGCAGGCAACTCTGTGGTTTGTTCGACTATTAGCCCTGCTAATGTTCACACCACCATGCAGTTTTTCCACGGGTGTAAGACTGAGTCATTTTTGATTTATGTTGTTTCAGTGGAGTCACAGACAGGTCCAGCAGTTATATCTAGCTGGCATTTTACCCAGACTTCTCTTAAAACCACCCCCTCAAACTAACTCGCTCTCCATCTCACTCCTTCAACCTCCTCCTGAGATGGGGAAGACGAATGGGTCTTTAAATTGCAACCTGGTTTGGGTCCAGGCAGCCGCTTCCCCGTGACTCCTTGCCAGCCGCTGAGCCATTTCCCCTTCCACTGGCATTTCAGCTGAAATAAAAAGCACTTCATCCTTCCAGTTAATTCAGTACCCCAGTCCTCGCCATCCACACACTTTGGGGTAGGACAGAAAACAGGGATCGGACCCAAGTGTTCTGGAGGCGGGGGGGTCAATGTGATGCTTTTACATCAAATGTTCTTCTTGTTGTTTTATGGGCAGGCCGTCAGCTACACTCCACAGGCGATCTGCTCACCTAGCAGATCCAGGCCCCAATGGGCTAAGTGTCATCACAGGGCTGTGCTAATTGGCTAGCATGGGTATTAGTGCAACCCTGAGCCAGGAGAAGGTTGGAGAAGCTGGCTTGGTTGCCTACATACACACACGCACACGCACACGCACACACACACACACGCACAAGCACACACACACACACACAAACACAGGCTTGGCCTCAAGGGGACCTTCCAGTGACAGCACCATTGTTCATATGTAGGTCCTCAGAGGCTGCCTCTTCTACACCTTCTGCCTAATTGTACTTATTATAAACCTATCCAAACAGGAAGAGCTTTCAAGGGTGGTGTATTTGTTAGATGTATACAGTACATAATGGACTAATCTTGGGGAATGTCTGACCTCAACGTGTTCTGTGCTCTCTCTCCCCTTGCATTCAGGATACGCAGTGAAGTAATAGCTTGAGCTATCAATACTGCACTACAAAGCCAAAAGGCAGTTACTGCATATTTTGTCAAATTGAGTTTAGACTAGAAATTGACTTCAAAGACACCTACTTTGTCTTGTGACTAAATCTCTTGTTTGTTCCTATTAAGAAATCACTATTATACGTACAACATGTTTGACTGGGCAGTATGACTAGGATTTTTCTCAGTTTCTATGTTCACTAAGTCACTGCACTTTTCCTTTGTAGGACAGAGTACCTTAGTGTAAGGCTTGGACAGCAGTTCCTCTTTTTGTTCCTTTTGGTGTAATGAGTTCCTTCTCCACAATGGCTGCCTTGGGGTGTTTTTGCTGTAGGGCAGGGCATAATCATCAGCCACATGGTGTGCCGTGGTCCTAAATGTGTTGGCTTGGAGGCCTTGCACACAGAGTGCGAATTACCCCTCCATAATTGGGGGGGGGGACTACCTGTTACGGGGGGTACTACCTTTTACATTTTACAATAATTACATTGATATGTCGCTATCCCCCCAACCCTGCTATCTTTGTCTCTCTGGGGGGGAGGGGGGTACTGGGTCTTGATCAGGGGGTATCGTACCCCGTAACTCGTAACTGGTTACGGGGCAAATCTGCTGCAAGGACAAAAAGCTGCTCATATCTCTACTCATTAGCCTTATAATCTCTGACTTAACACAGGTTGATTCTCTGCGGCAAAATTAATAATATAATAGTTGTCGGGTCCCTTTGGCAAGTCAATGATTGCTGTGGGGCTACTTGATCAGAGACTGAGCAATATAAAAGTCATTAAAGAGGAGAATGTGCTACTAAGCGAGCAGAGCTGCTAACTTCGCTGCTATCTTTACTGCTTCTCTTCTTCATTACATTACTCCATAATCAAGGCCTCCTCCGTATCACCGCTATGCAATATTTCATGCCACATCTTAATTATAAAGTTAGTTTAATAATTCTATTTGACTGTTACATTTATTCAACACGTCATGTTTAAATGTATTAATTCCATTAATTCCATATTACCAATATGCAATATTTCATGTTACATCTTAATTATACTTTAGTTGCCAAAATTCTATTTGGCTGTCAAATTTATTCAACATGTCATGTTTTCTATGTCAATTCTATGTAACTGATGTGGCTTCCAACTAAGATAAAATGCCCACTATAAGTGTGATTTGTAATGTAGGTGTGTAGATGTGTGATCTGTGACTGTCCACTTGTATATGATGTAGTATGTTATGGGGATCTGCATGTGTGTATTTGCTGTCATGGGAACATACATGTTGTATGTGTTATATATGGTATGTCATGGGAACATACATGTTGTATGTGTTATATATGGTATGTCATGGGAATCATATTTGTGTATGTGTTATATATGGTATGTCATGGGAACATACATGTTGTATGTGTTATATATGGTATGTCATGGGAACATACATGTTGTATGTGTTATATATGGTATGTCATGGGA
This sequence comes from Coilia nasus, assembly GCA_027475355.1. Classification (NCBI taxonomy): domain Eukaryota; kingdom Metazoa; phylum Chordata; class Actinopteri; order Clupeiformes; family Engraulidae; genus Coilia; species Coilia nasus. Next base: position 25,288,813 of record CM050211.1, read on the forward strand.
ATCATATTTGTGTATGTGTTATATATGGTATGTCATGGGAACATACATGTTGTATGTGTTATATATGGTATGTCATGGGAACATACATGTTGTATGTGTTTTATATGGTATGTCATGGGAATCATATTTGTGTATGTGTTATATATGGTATGTCATGGGAACATACATGTTGTATGTGTTATACATGGTATGTCATGGGGAGGTACATGTTGTATGTGTTATATATGGTATGTCATGGGAAGGTACATGTTGTATGTGTTTAATATGGTATGTCATGGGGAACATACATGTTGTATGTCTTTTTTTGCGTAGGGATATGTATCTCCTTGTCCTAAAACAGGCCACCTAGGGATGCAGTAAGAATTTCAGTCCTGACTGACAAAAAAGTTGTATCGTGTCACAAAGTATCATAATTATATGTATAAAATATATATTTTATATATATATACATATTTGTTTTTATTGTTGGCTCATATTAAATGATTCATCACTAGTCAATGACCTGTCACTCTTCATGAGACCACTGTATGTGAGATCCTATGCGAACATTAGCTGGTAGCGCATTTAAGAACCGCCATTACCCACCCATCAGTCAAACAGATACGGCTAAGCAGGCTCGCTCTGCACCGAGGAGAAGCTGAGTGGAGCTCAAAGTGACACGATGACCTCATCATTACCGGTGATGGATGATCATCGAGGCCAGTGCGAAGTGACACTTCTAGATGGCAGCACGCCATTGCCACTACCACTGCCACCGCCGCTGCCGCCGCTGCCGAAAGCTTTTAACCGTCCCGGGAGAGGATTTCATAACCCCTCATCGCTATGCTAATTGAGTCACGCAAAGCCATTCCAATCAGCCAGGGCCTCTTATCTGCGCCGTATAACCCAAGGTAGACTTCACCCAAGTCTACCTCTGTGAGGCAGGCAGCTGAAACGTAAATAAGGCTTGGTTTTTTTAAGGGATTTTTTTTTTTAAACAATCCTTGCTGTCATATGTGTTCACACTGGTGTCATATACAGGGGTTTATGGTTACTAGTTTTGATACACCCCTAAAATATATCTGCCAACATTTGAACAGCTACATTGGGATATTTGCATGACAACAGCAATTATTAATAATATTATTAATATTATAAATATATTAGTTTGTACCTTGTAAATTAAGGGATGATTACTAAGACAAAATGAGAGGGAGATAGGACTGAATGCAGGCAGCTGGCAGCTATGCCCTGAAGGACAGTGGCATGTTATATGTTCTTAACCAACTATGGCTAATACACAGATGTGTAATTTTTTTGGAAAACCCATGATTGTGAGTAAAATCACAAGGGTTAATTAAATCATTCATCCATCGTCTTTCTGAGTACACAATGCATGTGGCGATGTTTTTGGATCTTGTGCACACAGGCGATTAGCCAAATGGCCATTATTGCACATCTGCTCCTTCAGAGCCCCCTCAACCCACCCCACCCCCCGGTTGGCAGCAGGCACCGTAGCCTACCTCGTAGTAGCTCTGCACGGCGTTGATGAAGGCCTCATCCGCCACGATCTGGGTGTCTCCTTTCAGGAACGACTCGAATCGGTCCTTCACGGTCTGCAGCTGCTGCTTAGTGATCTGTGCAGGGGAGGGACAGAAATAGGGGGCATCTCAATGGCACAGCATAGGGGGACAAGAGCCATCCATACAGAAGACCAGCAGAGTACCAGGCAGTGCGGGGAAAAAGTAAATATGGCCGGCAGCTGAAAACTTGAGCCGGCCTGGTAATTACAGCACGGAACAAATTAGAGCAGTGTGGTGGAGTCAAAAGAGCATCTGAGCCCTCTCAGAGGTGAGGCCGATAGGTCACAAAACAGGCAGTCACATTTGTGTATCGCATTGCAGAGGGGATTTTATAAACACACACACAAACACACACACACACACGCTCGCACACACACACACACACACACACACACACACACACACACACACACACACACACACACACACATTGTGTCCCAGTCAGTCCGACTTAACCTTTGCCCAACCCCCTAGCCATCTTTCTGACTGTTAAACACACACCCTCTCTCCATCTCTCGCTCACTCTTTCTCTCTCTCTCCCCATCTCTTACTCTCCCTTCCCCTCTCCCCCTCTCTCTCACTCTCTCCCCCCCTCTCTCTCCATCTCTCTTACTCTTTCTTTCTACCCCTCTCTTTTACTCTCTCGTTCTCCTTTGTTGATATACTCATTGTTAGAAAATCTATTTCTAATTAAACAATACTTTTTACTTACAATAATCTTGCAATTATGATTCTTGTGTATGTATGAGGGTGGCTGTGCACCATATTGTGTACATACATTTTCACCATGGCCGTATCTTGTACCCATTCACAACACAGTGAATTCCTGGATCTGTCATGAGCATCCAAAGCTACTGTCATCCCCACACTGCACACATGCATGTAGTAGAGCTCAACTAGCTCAATGGGGAGTATAATGAGTGCCAAAAACACCCCAAAAAAATCAAACGCAGTTAGCAGTGTTTCTGCTACATTAAAAACGTACTGCTTTTAGTTAATGGAGGTGATAAACACAGACCCCGTGATGTCTTAATGAACGATGCCTCCTGTGACTCAGCCCAGACTTTGGCCTGTGGGTTTGCACTTGTTCCTACACTGGCAGACTGGCACTAAGCTACAGGAGAAGAGGAAATTGGAGTCGGCTTTAATATTTTATGAGCTCTGCTTTATTACAGGTTTTTAATCAAAGACTGCTCTCGGGTTAGATTTATGTGTCCATTGTCTGCAATTATTTAGCAACCCCCCGCCCCTTTTACCTGAAATTATCCAGAATATGAGTTATGCTTCATGACCACATGCAATGTGCCCATTTCCTCTGATCATTGCTTTCCTCTACTCATTCATTTTCGACAAAAGATTTGGCTGCAAAGGCTACTACCAAAATACCAAAGAAGTTGACCGGTTTCATAAAATAACAACATTTCAAGGCAACAAAGTTGTCAGTCGAGATGTGTTGCATATGTCTTTACAGGAAAGTGGTTGTATGTGTAATATCTATATAGAACTGGAAGGTCAAGTAAAGATCTTACGGAAACCTTTTTTTTATATTTTCTACCAGTCTTGTTCTTTTGTATCTGCACTTAGAAAGGAACACAAGGGCAGACAGACTGTACATGGCTCAGTACAAAGACTTGGCCAACCTGCAGGAAGTGCATGCTGTGCTTTCACACTTCACATGTTCCGAACCGATGCCTGATCACACAATCAATGCTTAATCACTGCCCTGTAATCATAGTATGCGGTGCCCACAACTAAAAAATGAATCATCCAATGGTGCATTTGCTTTAATGGAAGAACAATTACTGTAGATTGAATCATGGAACCGCTAACCAACAAAAAAAAAAGAGAAAAGTGAAGTGAACATGAAACAGATATACACAGTGACAAAGTGTCATGAAACTGAAATAATAGCCATGAGTAACGCACCACTCAAAAAGTACTCAGGCTTCTGCAGCTACTAAAGAAACCCAAGTCAACAGAGTAGGAACATGTAGAGGAAAAAACAGATGACAAGCCAAACAAGATGACAAAAGTGTGATTTGCTTCTAGTCATTTACAAATGAGTAAAACTGGTAGCCTGGTAAACCCGCCCCCTCGTACTTCATTTCATTTCGTACAGAGGGTCTCTTGAGGGTCATTTAGTCGGCCCCAGCAAGACCGATCCAATCAGCGAACAGAGGGTGTGTTCATTAGCAGTGACGTTGACCTTGTGTGATACATTTGAATTGCAGTGGATAGGTAGGCTAATTGCATACGTGAAGGCAGAGGCTTGTTTTAAACTTCAGCAGAGTCCACACTTCCAAAAAATCGTTTCTGATGGTGTCTGGTCCAGACCCTCTGTACAAAATGAAATGAAGTACGAGGGGCTGGTTTACCAGGCTATAAAACTGGTACACTAAAGGCTGTTTTGTTCCTGTTAGTTTCCTCTCTACTCTCATCAGATGCACAGTCTGAATTAGCATAGCACGTCATACACTTCCTTTTAAAAAGTGGGACGCGGCCCCCGTTTCTATTATAAATAATGACATGCTCACTGTTTCCCAAGGTTGTCACAGAAATACAGAATCTGTCTTTTTTTGCACGTCTCTGTAAATAATTTTGCCTGGTGTTTTTTCCTCATGACCCCTCCAGGAATGCACATGCCTACGTCAGAAAAGAACAACTTGTCCTTCTGCACTTGTCCTTCTGCAGTAGACCGAGCGCACTACTGGCCCTGTGTGGTCCTCTCACAGCTTCACACATACAGTGTATATCATGGCATGTTTTAGACATGTCTTGTGATAAAGCTGTGCCTAAAACAGGCACCAGCATGTCAGTGTGTCTGCACCTCAGTGTTCTGCTTCTTCAAAGGTGTCAGGGAGTGGTGGAGAGGGTGCTGGTGGTGTGTGCGTATGTGTTTGTGTGTGTGACAGAGTGTGTGTGTGTGTGTGTGTGAGAGAGGGAAAGAGAAGGAAAGAGAGAGTGTGTGTGTGTGTGTGTGTGAGTGTGTGTGTGTGTGTGTGTGTGTGTGTGTGTGTCTGTGTGTGTGTGTGTGTGTCTGTGTGTGAAATTGGAGGAGGAGGGAGTCTGTGTGTGAGAAGCCTGTGAAGCATCGCTGTGCCATCTGTGTGTTCTCTTTGTCGCTACCTCTCCTCTCTGTGACAGCCACCCAGCAAACACGTATCACTGCAGCCCCACGCTCTACAGTCACACACAGACTCACATGTACAAAAACACGTACGTTACAAAACATCACAGACACATACAAACACACTCACACGCACGCGCGCGCACACACACACACACACACAATTTAATGTAATAATAATGTAATAAGGTGACCATAGCACTGAGTTCAAAACTAAGGTTTCTTTAAATGAGACTTTCCAGTCCAGCAGTGAGTATTATTAAAATACAAAATGTTTTACCCACAAAAACCAGGGACAAAGTGGGTTTTTAGCTTGCTTTATTAAGGAGAGACCACCCAAAAAATTGAGACTGTCCCCAGAAAATGGAGAAATGTGGTTACCATATAATAAAATATAACATGCTTGTGCTGCCCTACAAAGCCAAAAGGCAGTAACTACATATTTTGTCAAAACTGAGTTCAGGCTGGAAATTGACATTATAACACCTCCTTTGTCTTTTAACTAAATCTCTTGCTTCTTCCTAATCAGAAAGTACATAAAACCATCAGCACCATTATTACTAAGGCACTGTGCCTTTGTAGGGCAGCATGCAGCCCATATAGAGATGCTGTACGTGTGTACTGTATGTTAAGTGCAAGTGCAGAGCTGTGACGGAGGAACAGACACTCTCTGCCTGGTGTCAGTCTTGAACGGATGGATGGATGGATGGACGGACAGACGGCCTGACTGAAGGGACAGCCTTCGGGACCTGCTGACCGACCCATCACGCTCTGGCTGATATGCAGAGCGAAGGGAAGCGAAGGGCTTCCTACACTGACACAGAGCTCATAGAAATAAGACACGGGGGGGGAGCAGGGGGTGGGGGTGGGGGCAGGGGAGCGGGGCTTGCATTGCATGATCAGAGCTTTGCACTGAAATCACACAGAGTCACATGGGAAGGGCTGGATTCGTGGACTGTGTGTGCATAAATGAGCAGAGAAGAGAAGAGAAGGCGGGAGGGCTACTGGGAACGGGTGTGTAAGCATGGGAGCTTGAGCATATATATGAAGAGGGGTTTCGTGACGCATCCTGGAGCCAACGCTTAGCATTAAAGTGCGACCTTCTACGTCCTTGAGCGCCCCCACCTTCTCCGGCGCGTCTGCAATGAGGGAGGCTCGCCTCCTTGTCTCTCTGACCGTCTTCATGTGCTAGAGCACACACACAGCTGCTAACAGCTGGAGAGGTGTCAGCCAGTCAGTTGTTGTTGTGGTCTTCGAGGTGTGTGTGCATCTGTGTGTGCATGTGGGCATACTGCAACCCAGCTCAGCTCAGCTCAGAGAATTTCAGATTTGTGTGGATTTACTGCTGCTGTTGTAGCCATGTCAAATTATGACAATGCTTGTATATGGAGAATATGTGTGTGTGTGTGTGTGTGTGTGTGTGTGTGTGTGTGTGTGTGTGTGTGTGTGTGTGTGTGTGTGTGAGTGTGTGGTGAGGGATCGGAGTCGGGTGGTGTGGAGCATGAGGAGGAGGGGAAAAAGAGTCTGAGGAAGAGAGTGAAAGAAAGAAAGAGTGAGAGAGAGAAAGACAGAGAGTGAAAGAGAGAGATAGGGAAACAGAAAGAAAGAGAGAGAAACAGAGACAGAGAAAGAGAAAGAGCGAGAAAGAGAATGAAAGTGGGAAAGAGAGAGAGAAATGGAGAGAGAAAGAGAGAGAGGGAGAGAGAGAGAGGGAAAGCTGTAAGGCTGAAAGAAAGGTTGACAGATCTCTAGAGGCAATGCTAACAAAGCTGCCACTGGTTACAGAGCTCAGGCTCCAAGCAGAGATCCACCGAGACTCAAGTATGTACACACACACACACACACACACACACACACACACACACACACACACACACACACACACACACACACTCGCGCACACACACACATGCATGCATGCACACATACACAAATGCATGCATGCCACACACACACACACACACACACACACACACACACACACACACACACACACACACACACACACACACACACACACACACGCACACATGTACATCTGCTGCACTCAGCAAAAGCTGACCAAAGAAATGTGAACAGGAAACAAGACAGATAAAAGGAGGATCAAGCCCATCACTTCTCTACCTCATTGTGTCTGTCTGTATGCATACACACGCACACCGGAGAAACAAAAACAGCTTATGACTTGTGATACACTCCTTCACCTCATTGCAAGGAGCAGCTCACCAATGGCCACATACATTCACACACACACACACACACACACACCCATACATACACACACACATAAAGCCACGCACCATAGAACCACTGTGAATACTCCCACACTGAAGTCTTTGCAGAGACACGCAATACAGAGTGCACACACACACACACACACACACACACACATACACTCCCACACACACACACACACACACACACACACACTCCCACACACACGCACACACACACACACTCCCCCCCCACACACACACTCCCACACACACCACACATACTGCTGCCTGCTTCCATGCACTGCTTCCTCCCTATCAAAAACAGCCCCAATCTGAATGTGAATATAACGCTCCTCTGAAGTGCCTTGAGATTAAATTACATAACCGACATGATTAGCTGGTTTCGCTAGATACATATAGCATGAGTCATTTGTGAGCTTTTGCCAAAAAAAGAGACACACACACATACACAAACACGCACACACACATGCGCGCACACACACACACACACACACACACACACACACACACACAAACACACACACGTTTACACACACGGAATGGAGCAGACACAACTATGTGCCATGGCATTCGAATCAAACTGTGCCCTGTCTGCAAGGGCTGACCTCTGTCTGTTCAAATAATGACTCGTCTAAAGAGCGAATCACCATGGCAATGCGATATTACTGCCAGAGCAAGAGGGGCAATTTTCCTGCTGCATACCCTCCCCCCCATCTAAACTGAGGCTTGAATAGTTTTAACTGTATGTCATAACTGTGTGCATAGTTCATATTGTTCTTGTACCTGCATATGTATACTGCTCTCAGGTACCTTTCACTTTGTTAGCATGTTAATCTCTATCAACCCTGTGATAATAGCCCTGAGCCAATAGCCTAGAAAACCAAACATCTCAGATCCTTAACAGAATCTCTTAGTTATCAGAGTGGATTACACGAAAAAAGTGCCAAAATGTATGTATGTGTGTGTGTGTGTGTGTGTGTGTGTGTGTGTGTACAGTATATGTGTGTGTGTGTGTGTGAGTGAGTGTGTAAGTGTGTGCATACATGCGTGTGGGTAAGTGTGTGCATACATGCGTGTGTGTGCATACATGTGTGTGTGTGTGTGTGTGTGTGTGTGTGTGTGTGAGTGAGTGTTTAAGTGTGTGCATACATGCATGTGTGTGAGTGTGCGCATACATGCGTGTGTGTAAGTGTGTGCATACGTGTGTGTGTGTGTGTGTGTGTGTGTGTGTGTGTGTGTGTGTGTGTGTGTGTGTGTGTGCGTTAGCATGTGTGTAAGTGCTTTGCCCCCTCTCACACCATCCCTCTCCTTCAGCAGGTCTGAGGGCTGTAATAAGGTGCACTGAATCTCCCTCCTCATTCCACGTCACGGGATCCCGTCTCCGCGACCCGTCAGCACCATGCCCCCCCTGAGCCCCACACCCTCTCACAACACCACCACCACCATCACCTCCCTACCCCTACGTAATTAACAGGAGAGCCGTCGAGCTGTTAAGCCCGCTGATGGATAGAACACGTGCCAGAAAAAAGACGAGCCAAAAAAATAAAAAAAACGGCCAAACTTCCATCAGTGCTTCAGCAGTCCTGCTTGGCTACAGCGCAGCGGTGCGATCGATGCCCTTACGGACCCGACGCGGGCCGGCTCTTATTGAGATTGCACGCGGGCCTGGAGGATTCATGGACACACCATAAAGACCCCCAGGGACATGCATCAGCCCGTTTACCTGTCACCCACACACACACACACACATGTGAGGGCAAGGGCACACTTATGCACACACACACACACACACATGCACACACATGTCATAAAGAGGCCACCAACGTTTAACAGCCTTGCAGTTGGACATAAAGAGAGCACCTTTACACATACATGCCCACAAACACAGAAACACACACGCACACGCACACACACACACAGTCACTATCAATGTCACCGTGTCAATGTCATCAATGTCACCATCTTTATAGCCCCTGCACCTGTCACATGGGAAGGGCAAATGCCCTCTCTCTCTCTCCCTCTCTCTCTCTCTCCCTCTGTCTGTCTGTCTGCCTCTCTCTCTCTCTTTCTCTCTCTCTCAAGAGGACATCACATATACAGCATACAGTATATATCTATACTCTTAAGAGTGGTGTCCATTGCTGCACTGCCAAGCATTGATTCTTTATTGGATTCTATTGACTGCTGGCTGTGCTCTTTCAAGTTCTAATACACTTAATGCATTTCTGTTGATGGGCCTCGGTGTCCAGCCAAACAAAATGGTGGGAACTTTTAATGTGTTGCTACAGATGCTGAGACTGAGCACTAAGACAAAAATACAACTAGAACATAATTAAAAAGGAAAAAGAAATTGCTCTAATCATGTAACCAGTGTGCTGCCTTAACCAGCTTTCCTAAAATATTTAATGATTTTTTTTAAATGCTACAAAACCTCCCCTTCTAACAAACTAAGCTGCAATCCATCTGGGAAAATAATGAAAATCCCCTTGATATTTAACTACACTTGTCACCTAAAACAAAAAATCAGATAAGAAAAACAGTAGATTTTTAGAGTGATACCTGAGGTAGCAAGTGATCATTTAAAACATCACTACTGTAAATTACCAGTAACTAATGTAAGATACCAATTCCGGGACCAGCCATTGTCTGTTTCTGCAGCACAATGGATTGCCGGGGCACTGGGACACAGGATGCTGCATGTGAGATCATCCTCCGTCTGTGTGTGTGTATATGTGTGTACATGTGTGTGCGTGCTTTTGTCTGAGTGTGTGTACATGCGTGGGCGTGCTTCTGTCTGTGTGAGTGTGTGTGTGTGTGTCTATGTGTGTGTGTACATGTGTGTGCATGCTTGTGTGTGCGTGCTTGTGTCTGCGTGTGTGTACATGTGTGGGCGTGCTTCTGTCTGTGTGAGTGTGTGTGTGTGTGTGTCTATGTGTGTGTGTATATGTGTGTACATGTGTGTGCGTGCTTTTGTCTGAGTGTGTGTACATGCGTGGGCGTGCTTCTGTCTGTGTGAGTGTGTGTGTGTGTGTGTCTATGTGTGTGTGTACATGTGTGTGCATGCTTGTGTGTGCGTGCTTGTGTTTGCGTGTGTGTACATGTGTGGGCGTGCTTCTGTCTGTGTGAGTGTCTATGTGTGTGTGTACATGTGTGTGCATGCTTGTGTGTGCGTGCTTGTGTCTGAGTGTGTGTACATGTGTGGGCGTGCTTCTGTCTGTGTGAGTGTGTGTGTGTGTGTGTCTATGTGTGTGTGTACATGTGTGTGCATGCTTGTGTGTGCGTGCTTGTGTCTGCGTGTGAGTACATGCGTGGGCGTGCTTCTGTCTGTGTGAGTGTGTGTGTGTGTGTGTCTATGTGTGTGTGTACATGTGTGTGCATGCTTGTGTATGCGTGCTTGTGTCTGAGTGTGTGTACATGTGTGGGCGTGCTTCTGTCTGTGTGAGTGTGTGAGTGTGTGTGTGTGTGTGTCTATGTGTGTGTGTACATGTGTGTGCGTGCTTGTGTCTGAGTGTGTGTACATGTGTGTGCGTGCTTCTGTCTGTGTGAGTGTGTGTGTATGTGTCTGTGTGTGTGTGTGTGTGTGTGCGTGTGTGTGTGTAAGTGTGTGTGTGTGTGTCTGTGTGTGTGCCATGGCCCCACTGGGGACCATTACCTCATCGCCTGTTATTTCAGTGGCTGGTTGATGAGCAGGTGACAAAAGCGATGCCGGCCTGCCGGGGTTCACGGAGGCCACACAATGGGGACGGCAGGGCCACTGAGAATGCGCCCTGACAAACAGACACGCCCTCAACACACACACACACACACACACACACACACACACACACACACACACACACACACACACAAACGCTCGCGTGCGCAGAACGCATACAAATGGAGCTACAGGCACAGCTGTATGTACACACACACACAGTGACATACAGCCACAAACTGGGTGTGCTGCATTGCATACAAATATACATGGCTGTGTATGTAACACATATACACATAGAGGAAGGTGTACACACACACACACACACACACACGTCACAGACTCATGCACACACACAAATGCACAGTCACACACAGATGTACTCTCAAAACCGTACAGCTGAAAAGACTACAGAAACAGACCACTGTGCAAATACCCCTCCCTCACGCACACTCCCACACATAGGGAGCAAACAAATCCTCACTAAAAAAGCTTAAGAGAGGCTCAGTGAGTAATGAGACTGAGAAACGCACACAAAAAGACACACACATGCGCGCACACACGTACACACACACATGCACACATACAAACATACGCACACACGCATGTACACACACAGACACACACATGCAGCCCACACACACACACACACACACACATGCATGTACACACACAAACTCTCACACACACACACATACACACATACACACACACACCATATCACTATGAACACCTAGCGCAAGTGGCACTGGAGAAGCAAAGAAGAAGGTGAAAGACACACAGACACCAAGCCCTCGAGTAGAAGTCAGGACTGCATAACGCGAGAGGAACATGATGTTCAAAATCTCCTTGTGGTCCCGCCCCCTCCCTGCTCTGCCCTACAAAGGTAAAGTGCAGCAACTACACAAAGGCAGCTGTGGTGCAGTGGTTAGGGAGTTGGTCTCGGGGCTGGGAAGTTGCAGGTTCAAATCCCGCCCTAACCATGGCTGAAATGCCTTTGAGCAGCCCCACACTGCTCCAGGGACTGTAACTGAAACCATGTAAAATAACTGTAAGTTGCTCTGGATAAGCGCATGAGCAAAGAGTAATGTAAGCAGAGGGAAAAATGCCTTCGAAGTTATCATACTGCAAGAGACAAGGCAAAAGAAGTGTTACAAAGTCGGTTTCCAGTCTAAGCTCTGTTTTGAAATAAGAGGTTACTGGTTCCGGTTGCTTCCTCCATCCCCTGCACCACATCTCTCCCTCGGCCCCAGCCCCCGCTTTGAAGGAGTCCGCTATCCCCATCCCTATCCCCATCCCCATCTGCACCATGCACAGAGGTACCGTAGAAGGGCAGGAGAGAGAGTGACGCAATCCCCTGTCCCTTATTTGTTTCAATTCATTTCAATGGCCAACTGTAGGCTGTAAGGCTGAAAGTTTAGGGCAAAATTATACAAAAAAAAACATTTTGTATTTAAAATGAGTTTCCAAAATCACTTTTTATTTAGCCAATGACTTGCCACATTACTGAAGGAAGTAATTTACAGCACAACACTATGTGAAGAGATTAAGCCAAATTAAGCCAGAAACTATGCTTAATCTTTAAAAAATGGCGACGAGGAAATGCATTGCCTAATAGGGTAAACCTACAGTAACCCAATCCTGACCCTTCCAACCCCACGACGTCCTGGGCCACCTGGGCCAACAGGCTTTTCAGCAGGCAGGAGGAGGACGGATGATTCACCATGCTTGAGCGCATGACAGGTGGATGAGCAGGAGGGGTTAAATCTCCTAGAAGGTGGGAGATAGGTAAGTTGGTGGTTGTCAATCATCCTCCCGAACTATGTTTAGAAAACAACATTAATGCTCCAACAATTTACTCTCAATCATACTCCAAACAGATTTATTACTGTTCAGAGAGTCCGCGCTGGCCATTGTTTTCCATTTAGCATTCATCTGCCCGAGCAGAAGCACTAAAAACAGATTAAAGCTAATTATTTCGGTCGATAAAACAGAGCTGTGAATATTGCCAACGCTCGTGGAAGTAGGTGGGCTGGATGCTGATCTCTAAGACTCAGCTGCCTGAAATCCACCACATTTGATAATTAAGGCACAAAGAACATGAGAGAAGGGTTTAACCATAGTTCGAATTACAGGGAGTACTGGGGGTACAACGCTGTGCGCGCGCACCAAAACTAAACTGTATTGTAATAACACTAGTCACATCAAATCAGGACAAATTCAGTACAAATTCATATATTTAATGCAGTATTTAGCCAACAAAGCAAGACAATACAACTAAAATAAAAATAAAAACTTTTTGACTAATTGTTACCTAGTCAAAAGAGGTGACGGGTCACCGGATCGAGTAGCCTATAAATAGCTGCCGGAGCCAATGTCGGAGGTTCCGGAGCGCGCTCCGGCTTGCTCCCCCTCAAATTAAGCCCTGGTAGTACCCCTGTAAGAGGTAGCACCCCCAGTTATGGAGTGGTAATTCACACAGTCTATATAGGCAGCTATAGAGGCAGCTATAGTTTTACCACAACAGGTCTGTCATCGGACATAGGCACAGTGGGCAACATGTTAAACCTAAACATATTTTTTTGAGTAAAATATATTTTAAGTATTTTTGAGCTTTATTTGACAAAACAATGAAGATTGGACAGGAAATGGGAAGGAGAGAGATTTGGGAATGACTCAGACCGAGTTCAAACTGAGGTTGCCATGGGCGATTGCCCGTTCATGGTCAGGTTCTCTAACCTCTGTGCCACAGCATCCTGAAACCTGCATCATTTTAAAAAACTTTTCATGGCATATTCTGTATAGCACTGTTCAGATAGGGATGACAGTACCAAACTATTACAAACGTGATTCTTGCTGTGTCAATTACCACAGTATCAACTTTACCACTGACCACGGTACATATTTGTTTAACTATTTCAAGCCTTGTACTCAGAACCAACTGAAGAGACATTTAAGACTTCACAACAAAGAAAGACTAAGATAAGTAAATTTTATCAATTAAGCATTTTTAGATAAACTCTGAATTCTCAGTGGGTTCAGTGATAAGTCACAAGCGAAGGAAAAGAAAGATAATAAAAAACACTTAGTTCAACTCCTGAAAAGCCTATAGAAATTTTTTTTAAAAATAGCTCCAAAGTTGAACTAATTAACTTTACAATTTCAACTTAAAGAAAAAATAGCTGAGCAATCGGCAAGTCAAACTGATGCAAAGGTGTGAAGCATGTATGAATAACATAACAAAACTGCTGTGATGTATTTACTGTGGTAAAATTGTGATGGGTGGCTCTGTGTTTCTGCAGACCAACATTATTGCGATGTAAAAGGTTTTTTTTTCATTTGCATTTTTCTGTTTTGTGAGCCATGAGTGAAATGAACGGCACGAGCCTCTTCATTAAATATAATATACACGTATCCCCCTTCATAGCCTATCACAGATTGGGAATGTGTGGTGACTGAGGTGCTTAGCCTTAGTGGAACTGCATGAGCATGAAACGAGCATTACACAATACCTCATTTTAGGCTTACGTAACATTCTGTGTGATTTTTTTTCCTTTGGTGCCTGCTGTGTATGGATGTGAAAAATGAACTGCAAGATGGAGGGCTGGTGAGAGGCTGGTGTTTGCTGGGCTGCGGCTCTCGCAGGAGTGACCGGTGCTGAGGCCGGGCATGTTCTGGCTTGTGCCGTGCCGTCTGTGCTGTGTGCCGTGCGTGTGGCTGAACGTGGCCGACATTGCCCGGCTACAGCACAGCACTGCAGTTCTTTAATCAGAAACACAGAACAGGTGCCAGTACCTCCTGGGGCTCCTGTGCACACACACACACACACACACACACTCACACACACAAATGCATGCATGCAAACACACACATAGATACACACGCATGCACACACACACATGCACACACACACACACACACACCTAAATGCATGCATGCGAACACACACATAGATACATACACACACATGCACACACATACATACATACACACGCACCCACACATACACACGCACACACCTACATGTATATGCACACATTCGAAAACAAAACACACACACACAAATGTGTGCATGCACAGTGTGTATGCGTGATGAGAACAAAAAAATACAGCGTCAAAACAGAAATGAAACCACATAACAGAGGTTAGACAAAATTGCGAGTTAACACGGAGAATAGAATAGAGGCAATAATAAAACGACTAAAAATGACTGCTGCTAGTACTGTCTCAGGGAACCACATCTACTTCCTAATGCAGCACACGGTCACCTGCACCTCACACATCCTTCCCAGCTCAACCTTAAAATTGTCATGAAAACAATGATGTGACGTGTATCTCACAATAAGAAAAAATATCATGATATGCTCAGTTAATTTAGCTAATTAAATGATATTCAATGTGTGGTCTGTTTAGTCTGTTTCATGCCCCCCATAATTTCCCCTAAAAGGGAAATGGGTTTAGGTTCTTATGGCTTAAAGCACTCCAGACCTCCGTGAGATGACAGACCACTGCTGTTCATGTCATACTGTGTCACACTGCGTCACCAGGGCAAGCATGCCAGGATAAGGCAGGTGAATTACCACAGCATACATACATCCACACGGTGGAACTCACATGTAACTAATGTAATTGAAATGTAATTAATGTAAAATTATCCATTGCTGCAAGAGACTACAAATGTATTTGCTTTTGGTTCCAGGTATCCTGTCCTGTCCAAGGGTGTGTGTGTGTGTATGTGTGTGTGTGTGTGTGTGTGTGTGTGTGTGTGTGTGTGTGTGTGTATGAGTGTTTGTGGGGATCGGTGGGGTGTGTGTGGGTGTGTTTGAGGGGGGTGTTGGTGGGATGATGTGTGTGCTTGTGTGTGTGTGTGCATGCGTGTGTGTGTGTGTGTGTGTGTGTGTGTGTGTGTGTGTGTGTGTGTGTGTGTGTGTGTGTGTGTGTGTGTGTGTTACCATGTGCTAACAGTAAGTGGCACATCTCCTGTGTCAGGGATGCCAGCAAATCTGTGGGGGAGAGCTCCTCTCCTCCTCAGCTTCCCCTAATACTAAAAATAAACCTCCCTATGTGTGTGTGTGTTTGTGTGTGTGTGTGTGTGTGTGTGTGTGTGTGTGTGTGTGTGTGTGTGTGTGTGTGTGTGTGTGTGTGTGTGTGTGTGTGTGTGTGTGTGTGTGTGTTTGTCTGTGCCATGTAACAAAGCAGAGTGCCTGAGGTGACTTCCTACCCACCAGTGACTGCCTGAGTCTGTGTCCACATCCAATATTTAACAGAAGAACAGGATAGAAACACAAACACACTCTCTCTGAGAGCTTGAAGGAGATGCGTAGACATCATGGTCAGCTGAGATGCGAGGAGGAGAAGGAGGAGGAGAAGGAGGCATTGATTGGATGAGAAGCATTATGGTTACTGCTTGCTTGCTATAACCTTGAGGGATGGCAAAGGTCACTTGATGGGAAGTGTGTGCATTGGTGTGTGTGTGTGTGTGTGTGTGTGTGTGTGTGTGTGTGTGTGTGTGTGTGTGTGTGTGTGTGTGTGTGTGTGTGTGTGTGTGCATGTGTGCATGTGAGCATCTGTGCCTACGTGCTACATGCGTGTGTGTGTGTGTGTGTGTGTGTGTGTGTGTGTGTGTGTGTGTGTGTGTGTGTGTGTGTGTGTGTGTGTGTGTGTGTGTAAGAGGGAAAGGTAGGAGAGGGGGTGTGGAAATCCCATGGTCCAGGGGAAGGCTAACAGAAGAGAAGAATAGAAAATAGGGAGATTGCACTGAAGACGACATGCAGAGGTCTACACATTACCCACAGAAGGACTGGAAGCATGGAAAGCAAAATGGGAAGGTGCTGTGACAGTTTGGTGTGTGTGTGTGTGTGTGTGTGTGTGTGTGTGTGTGTCTGTGTGTGTGCGCGTGTGTGTGTGTGTGTGTGTGCGCGTCTGTGAGTGTGTGTGCGTCTGTGTGTGTGTGTGTGTGTGCGTGCGTGCATGTGTGTGCATCTGTGTTTGTGTGTGTGCGCGCGCGCGTGTGTGTGTGTGTGCGTGTGTGTGTGTGTGTATTGATTTAGCCTCAGCTGGAGAGTGGCGACATCTGGTTATCCTTCCACACTAAAATGCAGCAATCCTTCTCTTTCTAACACTTTCACAACCCTCTTTTGTTACACTGCCCTCCCCCACCCCCCACACCACAAATCTATTCAGTTTTGTGATGCTGTGCAGTCCACTGACATGCTGATAGCTGAAAAGGGTTATAATAATGTCATACAAACATGTCAGAGTGATAAAATTAAATGATGCTTAGGAACTGTCTTTAAGTCATGGCAGCATTATGGGACATAACTAATGAACAAGTGCAGCTCTCCTTTTCCAAACAATATTCATTACCCTGATTTGTATTCATTTATTCACTTAAGATGTCCGCAGGACTCGATTCTCTTTGGGTTTTTGCTGTCTAAGACTGTTTTTGTTTGGTGTATACAGTATGTGTTATAGTGACGTTGTGATCTAATGGAAAATAATGCAGAGGAGATCCAGTGTCTGTAATTACAGTCATATTTTTTGGAATATGTTATACTGTTTGACTACAACTGTGTTTTTGCTACATGCTTTACTTTTATACTTTGGATGGGCGAACGTGCTTTATACTATTTCTGTATTTCTGAGTCCATTATTATTTGCCCATGAAAATGTTCGAGTTTGAATACCTACTAATTACACATACATATGCACTCCCTCCCTCTCTCTTTCTCGCTCTCTCTCTTTCCTCAAGAGTATTGTTCTGACATGTCCTCTAGTGTCTTCATGCAGTCACCAGACCTTGTAGGTGGATGTTCTTTGCGGAAAGATAAATAATTCCTCCAGCTAATTGAGCAGTCATCTTTTTCTTTTAGAGGGGAAAGTATGCAAACTTTTCCTGTGACACCTCATAATACAGACACATTTCTGAGCTGCACACTCAAAGGCCTCTGTAACGTATCATATCTCGTTAGAGGGACTAGGCCAGATTCACATGTATCCCCAAACAATCAAAGTGTTGTCATAATCATGTCTAATAACAAAGACATATATACAGATGTTTCTAGTGTAATGACAAATTTCATTTTGCACAAATTCATTTAACCACAAATTCAATATGCTCAGCACGCCTACTGTATACACTGAAATATCCCAGGTTTACCAGCTTTTTCTTACAAGTGCTTACATATTACGTAAGAAGCCCCTATATTCTTGTGGTGCAGTGTTCAGGCAGTCATCTACCTACACTGTCCTACAAAAGCAAGGTGCAGCAACTACGTGAACATAGAAACTGAGAAAAATTAGTCTAATGTTGTCGCACTGCCCAGTCAAACATGTTGTACGCATAATAGGGGTGATGCCTGCTTTTATCCACTTTCTTAATAGCAAGAAGCAAGAGATTTAGTCACCAGAGAAAGGAGGTGTGATGAAGTCAATTTCCAGTCTAAACTCAATTTGACAAAATATGCAGTTACTGCCTTTTGGCTTTCTAGGGCAGTACAGAGCACCTTCATAGCCAGACAAAGTGGGAAAAACTGCTCCCTCGGATCATTTTTGCTTGCCTATGGATTTGTAACCTGTCCACACAGTTTGGCAATCTGTGTCTGCCGATGTGTAAACGGTGTGCACGGTTAGCTACCCCTGCAAGTCAAACACCTGCAAGTCAACAGTAGCTGGTTCCACGGGAGTTATTTTGTTGGTTATTGCTTGCTGACATGAAAAGCACATTAAACGTGATCTTGTGCTGAAAACTGTGAAATGTTGCAAATGTTGCGAAGTACAATAAAATATAAAATGTAACAAAAATTGGCTTTGGTGAACATTCCTGTGCATTCCTGAAATTCCCACAGTACCCCCCAGGAGAACGTGGATGAAACACAGCTGATGTAGAGTTGAAATGCGTGGGAATCAATTCCAAAACCATGAGTATGCTTTTGCATTCCGTGGGCACAGATTGTGAAACCATGCATGCAGTTTACAAATCCGTCATCCCACCTCACCCTCGAGGGTCTTTCTATCTACCAGTAAAAGAGGTTTAGCAATACATACATTGCACTTATTCAGAGCAACTTACAGTTATTTTAGGTAGAGGGCACAGTCCCTGGAGCAATGTGGGGTTAGATGCCTTGCTGAAGGGTTCTTCAGCCATGGGTGAGGGTGCAGGAGAGCACTAGTTATTCACTTCCCCATCCACATTATCCCTACTGGTATAGGATTTGAACCTGTGAACCTCTGATTTCAAGACCAATTCCCTAACCAGTAGGCCACAGCTGCCCCAGGCATGTCATAAATAAACAATAACCCCACATATAGCATTGCAGTCCTTAGTTACACCAAAGCATTTTTTACCTGTTCTAGTAGAAATGCTGCCCTCTTGCTCTGCTTTATCGCTGTTTGAAACAAAGCCTTTAAGCAGCTTAGGCGGACATACAGCAGGGCATGGTCCAGGTCTGTCTAAAAGACTTGGCATGGTGAGATGTCTGTGTGTGTGTGTGTGACACAGCACAGCAGCTAACCTCACCAAAGCTAGGCCTGTGCCACGGCGCTGTCAGAACACACAGATCTGACAGGGTAATCATAAACATGCTGTGCATGATGAACGTCAACTTTGCCTGGCTCTGAAAATAGCTACAAAAGTGCATGGCTTGCAAAAGACTGCCAACACTCAGCTAAACTGTTATTGGTCTTGAAGGTAACCCATTTTTTTTCTAACAAGGATGTTATGGTGTTTTGAAGACAATATGTAAATCCAAACATCAATCATGATATTCCCCAGTTATGACTTTATTGCATATGAGTGTAATAAAACCATGCATGGATTTTTATTTGTCTGCTCATCCTATGATACAGTCAAGGTCTCAGTCATATTGATAATGACACTGATTAAAAGGGTGCCAGGTACACTATATTTTACTGTCCTTGTTACATCAATTAGATACAGTGTAACAAACGGTGTAACAATATGTAACATTATGTACTTACGCTGTACCATAGGGTTAGGGTTAGGGTTAGTGTTAGGTATGTAAAGTGTAACTACATAATATTACATGTTGTTACATATAGATACACTAAAAATGGAACCTCAAAACAAAGTGTTACCAATAAAACGAAAAAGCTAATTTAGCTAATTTATCAAAGACCACACATAGGTTAAAAAAAAGTAATTAAAAATATGGCGTTATATTATATTATTTTATATTTTATATAAATTATATTATATTTTAGGTACGCCACATTTTTTATCTTTAAGGGTGTACTGTCACTGTGATGGAAATATTGGGATGATGAGAGTTGATTTGCAGAGTTGATGATGTTGATTTGCTCTGAATTTAAATACATACTATCTTGTTATCCCAGCAGGCTCTACAGCTACTTTTCAGTGCAAACGAGCCCATTTGCCTCTTTCTGCCTGCCCACTTACTGTATATGAGCAGACAGCTGTGCTGTGTAAGTGATATGCAAAGGCATGTCTAAGCAGACTCAAATGATCATCACACAAGAAGGAGAAACACAACAGACTGAATATGATTGAGGTATTGATGGTTACTGCAATGAGGAATGTAATCACATTATCTGCCTTCCTAAGTGTTTGATGAACCATTAATGAATAGACTGGAGTTGGATTTTGGGCTTATATGTCTACAGAAGGCAATAAGCAGTGTCCAAGACCATGATTTTACAGACTAGTGCAATATTTTGTGTGATCATCAACTGTACCTACTGGCTACAGCTGGGTACAGCTTAACAAAACACTGCAGGTGCATTGGGCGTCTTTTGTTCCGAGGGCTTAACATAGATATAAAGGATTGTTAAACACAATATATTGAACATAAGAGAGAAACCTGATGCTATAATTGAAAGCATGTGGCTTTTACTGTAAAAGGAAGCTTTTTTGATTCAAGTCGCCCTTCTTGTTGTCATCCCTGTCTGTGCTATGCTCCGTCTTGTCTTACTTTCTGCCCACACACACAAACACACACACACACACACACACACACACACACACACACACACACACACACACACACACACACACACACACACACACACACACACACAGAGGGAGATAGATAGATAGATAGATAGATAGATAGATAGATAGATAGATAGATAGATAGATAGATAGATAGATAGATAGATGGATGGATGGATGGATGGATGGATGGATGGATGGATGGATGGATGGATGGATGGATGGATGGATGGATGGATGGATGGATGGATAGATAGATAGATAGATAGATAGATAGATAGATAGATAGATAGATAGATAGATAGATAGATAGATAGATAGATAGATAGATAGATAGATAGATAGATAGATAGATGAGTAAAACAAAATGAAAACAATTGTCTCACCTAAGAGTTTGTCTGGGACAGATATATGACTTTGACACATTGTCAGAAATGAATACTGGCCAAAACACAATGCCTGGGTAATTAGCATCTCATTTTGGAGGGGAACGAGCTGATCAGTCCCCTGGTCCCAGCCCAAGAGCCTCCTGGCAGCCTGGCACTCAGGCAGGTGGGTAAGGGGCCATGGGGGACATGGCGTATGGGCGTGTGTGTGTGTGTGTGTGTGTGTGTGTGTGTGTGTGTGTGTGTGTGTGTGTGTATGTGTATGTGTGTGTGTGTGTGTGTGTGTGTGTCTGTGTGTGTGTGCATATATGTGTGTGTGATACTGTGTGTGCATGACTGTGTGTGCGTGAGTGTGTGTGTTTGTGTGCATACGTGTGTGTGTGTGTGTATGTGTGTGTGTTTGTTTGTGTGTGTGTGTGCATGCATGTGTATGTGTGTGTGTGTGTGTGTGTGTGTGTGTGTGTGTGTGTGTGTGTGTGTGTGTGTGTAGGGGCTTGAGAAGGTAATCTAATCACAGTCCATTGTGAGCAGCACTAAGCAACAGTCCAACTGATTGGGTTAGCAACTCACACTGGCACACTCAGTCAAATCCAGTTTAGGCAACTTTTTCTCCATGAAAAATTCAAGGCCTTTTGCCTGGGGCAGAAATATAGGGATGTTTCCTTGTGTTATTGTGCTGCTTTCAGACAGGCTTTTGAACTGACTATTTTTGCCAAAGAAATAATTCTCAAGTGCAATGTGCCTAAACATACCTTCTTCCTGAAATTAAACTGTCATTAAAAAAAACATTGTTTACAAAGTCATTAATTACAACACTGAAATGATGACACGCTGGTACACCCAGCAAGTGCATAAAAAAAACGTGTTTAAGTAAGTAAACATATTAAAGCAAAACACCGCCGCAGACATGTGTTTGTCTCAACTTACTTACATTTTGAGTCTGACAGACATACAATAGGGGAAGAGGTCAAAGAAAGCAGCCAGGCTGACACCACTGAAGCATGTCTCACAGGCCAGTGAGAGAGGCACTTTCAATGCGCAAAGAAACTGGAGGTAAATCTGCCCTACAAAGCCAAAATGCCGTAAGTACATATTTTGTCAAATTGAGTTTAGACTGGGAATTGACTGGAAATGTATAACATCCCCTATAACACACCCAACTTTAAAGGCATTTTTCTCAGTTTCTGTGTTCACATAGTTACTGCACTTTGCCTTTGTAGGGCAGAAATGATTTTTCAAAGGGCCCGATGGAAAGTGACAGCCTGTAATTGCCCCATTGTGTTTGTCTTTGGTGGGGTCGCTCTTCAGCGCATCACGAAGCTGCCGCCTGACCCCCAACAATGGGGCAGAGAGGGCCTGTCTGCCGGCGATACTCCCAGTCATTACTCTGCTCTACACGCAGACAAACCATCGCGTCACAGCCTTTCTGAGCAACGCAACAAAAACAGCACCGCAATAGCCCACACTGCAGTGCAAAATGTGTCACAGCCACAGGAACCAGCTGTACCGCTGTGGTGCTCCCTAATGCCCCACACATAAAGTTCAAAATGAGCTTGTCAAATATGAATTACTGCTGGAATATCTGCATGTATGTTGCTCCATTATTTTGCAGGCTTGTAAATAGGAAAGAACATGTATTATTATCAGGATGACATGGACGGTAAAATTAGTACAGTCTCAAAGTGACAGCCTCTGCACTAGGCCGGTCAGAGATATGGCACTGGCTTCGGTATAAATCAACAGATCACTATACAGAGCTGCAAGTTTACTTCATGCATGTATATACACACATATAGATAGGCCTACACTTTAACATTTAGCACATGAAGTGGTTAGAATCTATTATATGTTATTTTACATACTTTAATATTAATTGAACGATTTTAATAAAATAATTTCAGAAATATACAACAAAGTAGCTGTTTGTGACCTCCTTAGTTAGCCTGACAAGCCAGCCCACATCAAATTGGCCATTTGTATGACAGGCACAATCCAAATAGTGGCATCAACGGTTGTCTTTCAAACTGCCTCTGTATGCAATAGAGTAGTGCTACGACCAAACAGAGCAATGAACTTGTTTACCATAGCACTACACCAGTGCCCCTGTTGTCTCTGTGTTAAGCCCGCCCAGCGACTCTTTACAAGGATACACCAATGTGATTTGGGAGAATAGCTAAGGAGAATAGCTAATGAGCTTCAACGGATCGTTGCTAGACTGTACCCAGGATACAAATTTCATTTGCTACTGATAGGGTACATCTGGAATTTCTAGGCGGCTCCTTAGTAGTTTTCTTAGAGCTCTGTGAAAGACTGTAAGAGTATATTATTATTTATTCTTATGAGCTGTGTACTGTGTGTCATCTCGTTTATGGTTTGTGTGCTCATAGTAGACTGTAAATGTAAAATGCCATGTGTTTTCTGATAAAACAAAAAACGTCAATGCCAAAAAAGAACATGAGAGAGGTGTGTACCCACCATAACCATTAACACTTGGACACTTGGCACACAGTGTCAGGTTACAATATGCCTTCAGTACCAGGCTTGGCATCGTTGCAATGCTTCTCTATAGGCATCTACCTTGAAGAACATGGTACAGAGAAATGCCACCATCATGACATTGCTGCTCTTAATGCCATGTCACTTATTGTACTGCTGCACTACCACTAACCTTCACCAACACAAGAACAACCGAGTGCCTTTACAGAAGAATTATATTGAACAAAAATGTTCAGTAACACTTTATTTTACGGTTCCTTTTTCTACATGTACCAACATGTAATGTTATGTGTACTGTACATACCTAACACTAACTCCATCCTTATGTACAGTGTAAGTATGCTATGTTACAGTACATATTGTGAAACACTTTGTTACACTCTATCTAAATGATGTAACAGGGACAGTAAAATAAAGTGTAACCAAATGTTCATCTAAAATTATATGAAAACAGACAGGGTCTATGACTATTGTCATTTGGCTTTGTTTCGCTGTGCAGAGAATTCTTTTCAGGTGTTGTATGTGAATTAACAGTGCTATAGGAAGAGGTAAATAGCCATGATGTCCATGCCAGGCAAAGAATAGCTATACTGTATGAGCAGAGCTAACTGACATGTCTGTCTTTGCAGAAAACTGGATTGTTGTTTTTTTCCCCAAGTGTTATTCTATACAACTGTGTTGGCAAGTTTAACAATTGCATTCCTATTTAAAAGCAACTGTCCTTGTTGCATTGAAAATGGATTCAAACTGAAGGGAACTCAGTCGGATGTGGCGTTGATCCAATCTGTGTTAAAACAGTAATTGTGAAGATCTCACTGATACATGCCAAAGAGGGGCCGAACACCAAATTAACAGGGCAGGACAGACCTTTTAATCTCAGGCTGACACAGGCAAAACCACAAGTTACGACCACAAAAACAACAACAACAACACATAACAAACAAACAAACAAACAAACAGAACAGTGGAAGCCTGCCTTTGCACATGCCTGCTTGTGCACTTGGTGGCTCAGGCGTGAGTCCTTGCAATGACACAGTATTGACTCGCTCCAGGAGAGAAGGGCCACAATGCCATATTGATTATAGCACTTGAAACCATATGGCTCTCTGATCATGTCTGCTCAACAAAGCCCTATACATCTGTTCGGCAGAAATCCCGAGTGTACACAATGGATTAACCAACAACAATTGTGCATAACATTAAGTGAGTATGGGTGTACTATGATCATGGTGCACTCTGTTGCAATTTGACCTGACCATTAGATTGGGACGAGCAAGACGACACAAAGAGGTACTGCTTCAACAAATAAGTGCTCTAAGTGACATAAACGAGGCAAATCCTATATTCCTAAGAATATAAATGTTATTGGGTAAGGTGGAACCCCTCAGGGCATGGATTAGAAGCTGTGACAGAATATAATACTCCTATGCAATGTTGCTGCTGTTTAAACCAGTGGAATTCTGGGTAGTGGCTACTGGTGACAAACAATCCTCTATGGAAAAGGAGGAGCACATAAGAGCTGAATGGTATAAGAGTTCCATTAGGGATACTATTGATGTTTTGCTGCATCAGGAAATGATCGCTGATCAATTACATCTTCGTAGGTCAAGTAAAATAAACGATTGCTAATATGATTTTAAAAATCCAGGCGCGCTTAAATAATTGCCTGCATGATATGCGGATGCATTTTATGGCATAAAAATATCTTAAGGCTTGGCATTGGCATGCATGCGGACAAGAGTGCACAGCACTTTAGAGAGACATCTTCCACCGCGTAAAAGTGACTCTGTTCTCAGTGGCAAAATGGCATCAAGTCTTGACGTTTCCATCTGAAACTAATCACAGTGACTTGTATTACCTTTTTCAAGTCACCTTCATGACACAGAATGTGCAAGTCACTCGATTTACATCATGGTCGGTGTGATCAACGGCGTACGCTGTTTATGTTTTCTTTGTGATCTATCTTCACACAATGAACGGGTTAATGTTTTAAATATCTGACATGAGACTTGTCCGGTGAGAGTGCACTACTAGCAGAGAGGGTAGGCTACACTCCTCATCAATGTTTCAACACCAGCAGTGTTGACAATAATACAGGCTAAAGGAGTTATAAAATACGAAATTGTTTTATAAGCATAGAAACCCTCCCAGATTGCCACTGGACAGCAAAATTTCTATCTTGGAGTGGTTGCTGCAAATTGTCACATTGTCACTTTGATGAAAAGGTCAAAGCAGAAAGGAGGAAGACATGTCAGAATAAAGTGTATATTTCAGGAGACCAAGTCTGCTTCGTCATTTGTTTATATAAAATCAGTCTAACTCGAAAGTATAGCTAATCATCCCCCTCAATGACCATTTTAGAAGGTAAAGTGTCGATAATGTATACAGATCTTTCTTCCTTGATTCAAAAAGGAAAACGAACGTGAGCAGGTGGCACTATATAAGAAATGTAGCTGCATCTTTGCTGATAAATTACTACTCATTAAGTGGATATCCTGAAACCAACAATGAAAAAATATTCAGGAAAAAACATGTAAATTAAAGCGATTGTGAAAAGCATTTAACTGATAAATGTATAGGCAATGTCATGGGGATGTGGCTCGCGGTTCTAAGCACATCCCATGCGTACAGTGTGCCCCCAGCAAGAGTCACCTTGGGAAGGGACTCATTGAGGCAAGAGAGATGGCGCAAACACAAACGCATCCCGCTACGGCAAGAACGCGGAGCCTCCGACTCCGTATGGGCTCATCACATGACTGCTGAGATGTAGCCTGCTATAGCAATGACACGGCTTTATTGTGTTTCAACTCCAATGGTCCTGTGGTATTACTCGAATTCTGGCCGTGATTACAGTTTTCCTTCGATTTGGTTCCTCTCTTACGAAATCCGTAAACCTAACAGAAATCCCCCTCCCCTCTCCTCCCAACAGTCCCACTATAGTCTCCACATCTTCATACATCATTGGGGCCTCATGCCCCCCTGCACTAAGCGTGGGTCATTTCTGTACGCAAAGCAATCGTTGGTTGAGGCACAATTACATCCTGTGCATGATTTGTACTGATTGCTTGGGCTACCTTAGGGTTCATGTTGGTTTTACGTCGGCCGACAACATTTCAAGGTTAGGCTCAAATTACTTCCCTTGGACTGCCGAACTACCCTCACCCCAGTCCTACCTTCTGCTGTCGCCTCGCCATGTCGGTCGGCTGTTTGGCGTTGAATGGATAGGCAATGCATCGCATCACGAAGACATAGAGTTGCAGCTTCTTCTTACGTTCTTCTTCTTCCCTGTGCAATTTCTCCACCTCCTCTTTCTCATGCTCGCTGACCGCCGAAGGACTTGGGCTGGACGGCCGAGCACTGCTGCCACGGCTACCTGGCTGGAGACCCCCGGAGCTTTCGATTGTCCTGCTCGGGGAAATTCGGGCCTGAGGGGCCATCACCTCTTTGCTTTCTTCCTCTACTATCCCATCTGATTCCTCCTCGCTGGATGACGGGTCCAACATTTTGTCCTACAACTGCAGTAACCTTGCGAGGCACTGGAACGATGGAATGATAACAATAGGCTATTACTGAGCTGGGAATAAAAAAGAGAATACAAAATAGAACTCTCCTAAAACCTCCGTACTCTTTACCACTGATCAAATGTTATTCTGTGCTCGATGCGACCCTCAGAATGTGCTCTATCCCAGCAAATGCTCAATCACGTCTGCTGCCCGTGAAGATGCGGACGCGGGCACTGCAATCTCTCAGCGTTGCTGTAGCTCAGTGCTGCCACTGCTTACGTGTACGCGCTGTGTCTCCGTTCGCCAGTCACCGCGAGGAGAAGCGCGAGGAGGAGGAGGTGAGCAGGGGGCGAGCACAGCAG
>CM050211.1:25318649-25321149 GCA_027475355.1 Coilia nasus
GCAATACAGTGGAAAGTTTCAATTTATGTTTGCCATGGATAACTGTGATATTAGAGAGGGTAAGAGGGTCTTGGTGGGATTGGGCCCTCTGCGTCTGTATCACTTGAAAAGCACAAACTGATGATTCTCAGTTCAAACACTATTAAAAGTAATTTCAGCAATATATTTCCTGTGTGACATATAATTCTGCTCTCAGTTCACATTCTACCCCACATGACAAACAAAGGCTTCATAGTTTTGTTGGTTATTATAGTTTTGCCACCAATGACTGCAGTAACAACTGGAGAAGTAAACCAGGAGTGTATTCCAAAAAGCACGCTGAGTCACTTACCTGGATATGTTAACTCAGAGCAAGTGGTAAATCTACTAATAGCAGAGCCCTTTGCCTTTTATTTGCTGGGGGAGTGATGCCATAAGACTCTCCTATTAGGATGTTTACCACTGAGTCTGAGTCAACTTGTGTGGGCTAATCACTAAACCACCTTCTTGGCATACCCCCTGGTATGACACAACATCAGACAAAACAGAGCAAGACAAACCTTTCTTTATCTGTATGTCTTGACTAACTAGGCCAAATAAAGCAGAAAAAGACAGTGAATATTTTAAAGCAACATACATACATAGCAAAAAGGAGGGCAGAACAGAGGGATGTCTAACAAGGACAAAAAACAGGATGTTGAGGAAAGAGAAACTAAAAGGAAAATTAAAAAAGAGTAGTGGGGTTATGCATGCGTGAGGAAAAAGAGAGAGAGAGAGAGACAAACAGACCAGCTGATGTACAGATAGAAAGAGACTTCCTACGGTTCCTACGTACCTATGGTGCATTTCAAGTGCACAGGTTGGCCAAGGTCGAAGCTATAGTTTACTACTGAATAGCACCCTGCTGATGAGAATGCATTATTGCAGTCAAACATTAGATATTCAGGGTTAGACAGCAATTAAGACATCACAAGTAAGTAACAACAAGGATTTAAAAAGCCTTTGAAGTAGACTGGGTTATTCACTTTAGGACATGCGAGAGGTGCCAACCATGGTGCTGGCCATGATGGTCCTGAAATCACTTCTTTTTTGTTTTTGTTCTTTAATACAGTTTACATGCATAATATTATTTTTAAAGACTCTTATTTGTGTAGGAAGTATGTTTGTGGGAGAACTATACATGCTACCTGGCTACTACTTGAATGATACAGTATTTGGTGGTGATTTTTGATGGGAATGAGTCTCAGGTTTAGATTTTTCATACACACCTTAACTCCACTGATTGCAATGCCAGCTTGTCAATTGACTTTTGACTATCAGGCATTCATATTTTATATTTAACCATACTCATCCAACCAAGTGGACCGAGGGACAGTTACATTTCACATATACACAAATCCATTAAACTTGTCTTGACACCGCCTTGAAAGGGGGCGTGCTACAGACTTATTATCAGCCACGCTCCCACTTCAGAGGGATGTAGACATGTCTGATATGTGCTAATAGTTAGCTCTTTCTAGCTTTGACACGATGCCTTTAATTGAATGTACTGCTGACGCGGAGAGCTGAGTGGCTCCGAGTAGCGTTTTAAACATAGGGGATATGCACCCCTCTAGAGGTGCACAGGGGTACTACAATGTAGCGGGAGAGAAAGTGAATTTGAGGGACGCCAAGAAGGCCATGTTTTTTTTAACTCTAGATTAAATTAGAGTAAAAAAAAATAAGGCTTAATTATATATAAACCAATACAATATAGTATATATAAACCAATACAAATATAACCAATGCACATATATAAGCCAATATATATACCGGTATATATATATACAAATATAACCAATATACATATATAAACCAATATGTATATGTACCAATATATACAAGTCTTAGGCAGGGGTGAGTGCCTTCCAAAATGGAAATGTTAATCATTTATGTTTATCAATTAACAAAATGCTTTGACTGAACAAAAGAGAAACCTAAATTAAATCAATATTTGGTGTGACCACCCTTTGTTTTCAAAAGAGCATGAATTCTTCTAGGTATACTTGCATAGAGTTTTTGAAGTAACTTGGCTGGTAGCTTGTGCCAAACATCTTGAAGAAGTAACTACAGATCCTCTGTGGATGTATGCTTCCTGACATATACAACCAATTTGGTGTAATACGTTGATCATATACTATCACTATAATCCCATCTTGAAAATTAAAAAAACTTAAAAAACTCTATGCAAGTATACCTAGAAGAATTGATGCTCTTTTGATGTGAAAGGGTGGTCACACCAAATATTGATTTAATTTAGGTTTCTCTTTTGTTCAGTCACAGCATTTTGTTAATTTATAAACATAAATGATTAACATTTCCATTTTTGAAGGCACTCACCCCTGCCTAAAACGTTTGCACATTACTGTATATATATAGGTTTGTTCTGCTTAAAGTAGTAACTCAACACTTAGAATGGTGTGTTGCAAGTATGCTAAAAAGAGAAAAGAGAACCTCCAACAAAGTAGGCTAACAAATGTCA
>CM050211.1:25328649-25523649 GCA_027475355.1 Coilia nasus
AAAGTGCCACAAGGATGACACAAACTCCCTATGGAGATACTGTATGTCAGAACAGAAACAGAAAAGACGATGTTATGCAGGCACGTACATGCATGGGCGCGCGCGCACGCACACACACACACACACACACACACACACACACACACACACACACACACACACACACACACACACACACACACACAGACATAATCCATATTGAGTAAATAATGCATATAACTATCTAAATAAACTGAGAAGGCCAACTCCCTTATTATACTGTGGTGTGTAAATAAAGCCTGCAATTTATCAGGCCTATCCCAAAAAACACAAAAGAAGAGATATGTCACAGTTTGGATTAAAACCCAGAACTATGACAAGAATTGGAGACAGCACGAGAGGTACAAACAATAATGAATTATTTATTCAACAAAAGTGTGTATATCTACAGAAATTAAACTGAATTAAAGAAAAACACAAAAAGCCTTAGCCGTCATCTAGCCTGCCGTGGAGTGAGCCACACCAGACAGCTCTCACAGGCGGAGTGGACAAAGAGAGAGAGAGTAACTCAAGCGGAGTCAGTTTTAAAGAGCAGCTACACTGGATCCAGGTGTAGTGATCACTGCATTACACTACATTATATTACATTACACTTAGCAGACACGTTTATCCAAAGTGACTTAAAACCTGCCTGAGGTTTCTTCCTAGAAAAACAGGGAGTTTTACTCACTGATTCCTGAGGTTTCTTCCTGAATTCACGCAAATCAAACAAACAGGGAGTTTTTCCTCACCCCTGTTGCTCCCTGGGGACACTAACAACCGACTGCGCCTAAATGAACTTTCCTCGTCTAGTGCCTCTGGTCTGCAGAGACTGCCGACCTATGTTCACATAAGAGCCCACATTAACAGGGCATTGCATAGTTCTAGCGCCACTGGACTACAAAGATTGCTGACTAGGGCCTACAAGGACTGCCTACCTGTGTTCATGCAAGCAACAGTTTGCTACTGTATTTATCTGCTCCGGCACCACTGAACCGCAAGAAATGTTGTCCTGTAACAACCCTGCTAAACTGTAAAGCACTTTGAGCTGCATCTTGCATGTATGAACTGTGCTATACAAGTAAAGTTTATCATTATTATTATTATTATTATTATTATTATTATTATTATTATTATTATTATTATTATTATTATTATTATTATTATTATTATTATTATTATTGTTGTTGTTGTTGTTGTTAATAATAATAATAATAATAATAATAATAATAATAATAATAATAAAAATAATAATAATAATAATAATAATAATAATAATAATAATAGAGGACATAAACAAGCTACAGATATGATGAACAGAGTAAGCAAGAGAGCTACTAAGGTAGTGCAGACAGGGTGAAAGGCATTGCTGGTACAGTAAGTGGAGGTTAACTTTGTAAGGCAGAGAAACACTCCTGGAAAAGAAGGGTCCTCAAGACCTTCCTAAAGGTAGAGAGGGATGCCCCTACTTCTCGCAGCAACTGGTTGCTTGTTGCACCATTGTGGGACCATCAATCGGGGAGGACCCTGCCATCGTGCAACACACACATCAGACACAGACAGGGACACCTAGTGCCCCCGGTGAGACACTGCAGTCTGCAGAGAGAGAGAGCAGCACAGGGGCCCAAGGAGGAGGGGCTGTCACCAGACCTGGTAGGTGGATGTTCTCTGCGGAAAGAACAATAATTCCTCTACCTAATTGAGCAGTCATCTTTTTGGGTAAGGTAAGCAAACTTGTCCTGTGAAACCTCATAATACAGTCAAGTTTCTCTCTCTAATTATTCCTGAGCTGCACACTGAAAGGCCTCTGTAACGTATCATGCCTCGTTAGAGGGACTGGGCCAGGCTCACGCGTTCCCAGGGGTGTGGTGGTAAAATCAGAGGGGGGTAAACTATGAATGTGGATGAATGAACTATGAAGATGTAAAACACATGCAAAACATGTTTGAACAGAAAAAAGATGTTTGAACAGTCCCAGTGCGTTTGAATGGTCTTTGGTGCACATATAGATGACATTTTGGAATGTAAGAAATTGTGTTTGGTACATAAATTCTACTATAGGGTACATAAACTGTATTGATAGGTCGATAAATTGTAATGAGAAGTGGATAAACTCTTTTCCTGAAATTTGAGAGGTGGGTAAACTCCATTTACCTGCGTTTATTCCCCATTAAATCCCTGGCCGTAACAGATATGTCTGCATAGAGTGTGTCTGGTGTGTACTGTGAAATGCTTGTCAGCTGTAGTGGGTGTTATATGGCATTTTTCTATTTGACAGTGATGCAGTGTGTCAATGAATATTAATGTTCAAACCTTGCGATTTACTCAACCTTAGCAAAACATCTGCTGTTTGTCTGTAGGCAAATTTTCCTATTGTGGGTTTTTTTGACACAGTGGTCAGTTTTGTGTTGGAAAGGAAGAAAAACATGAATACAGTGAGTATATGCTTAGACCGGAATGACAAAGGTAATGTTATAGATGATTACCTGCACTGGATTAAAATCACATTTCAAAAGTGTTTACATCATATTTGCAGCAACATTGTGACTTCCAGGAATGGATGCAGGCTACATGTTTAGTATGTGCCTCCACCTGCTGGTGGAATTACATAAATGGAGGCTCAGTGCCATTTCTGACTGTCCAAAAAATAATAATAAAAAAATCTAACTTCTAAAATCTCTTTCTGCACAAGCTTATTTACATCAGAAGCCTCAACTACAGCCTAGAAAATTACAGATCAGGCATTGGTCACCTCCTCCACCATGTAACTCCATGTTGTTGCAACTTTCAGAACTAAGACTATCATAATTAGCTATTCTGTCATGTACCACAAAAATGATGTACAATATGAAAAAAAACGCCACATTATACACAAAAATATTTGGCTGGTTGCAAGTGCAGGACAAACATTTACTAAAGCTTTGTAGATGGTAGAAAAGATAACAAAACAGAAAAATCATGCTATGTGGAGAATGAATACAAAATTCACAGTAACAAATGACGCAGGAACTGAGAGCAGAGATGATCTATAGAACTTCTCTGCTAGGGCATAAGTTAAGGTGTTCCCAACCCCGGGGCAGATGCAGTCAATCAGGACTCTGGTGAGTTGCAGCACTGCTGACAGGGTAAATCTTTTCAAATATACAAAGTGTATGTCTGTTATGTCTCTATTGTGGTGTGCCTACTGTCTAGCCTGTCACCTGTTTTAACACTATATGTTTTTTGTGAGATGTGCAATATTGGTCCATCTGAATTTCCCCAGGATAGTAACATTTACCTTGACTTTGACCTTGACTCAAGCAGCAGGTGTGGATGGTGTGGATGTGGTTCTGACACAAAAAATGCCATACTGCACTGTCTGTGAGTGCCATCGCTACGGTTGAGGATGTGCTCGGACTGACATTCCACGGGCCTGGCTGTTTGGGGTTGTGGTGAGTGTGCATGTTTGGTACCCTGGAGACCCAGGATTGAGGCAGGGGTGGGGTGACTGCTGTCACCCTTCACTATACTGTCACTTTCAAACCATTAGTCCTAGGTAATTAAAGCATGAGCCATGCACTGATTAAAGCCTGTTTCTTCATTAGAAAGTCAGGCTAAAAGGTGTCTCAAATTGAAAAAAATCTGGGGATGCTCAGCTAACCATTCAGGAAGAATGTGCTGCAAGTAGGCCAAAAAATACAAAAGATAAAATACTTTAGAAAGTAGGAATTCATTGAATAAGGAATGTTTTGACAACAAGAGGAAACATGGTGGGACATTTGCCATTTGCTAGATTTTGGCCATAGCCTTTGCCTTGCCAAAGTAATTAGTTTTTTTTAGTAACTATTAGACTTATGTTACATGGATTTGTAAGAATATGAGGTGTAGGTGTCTTTTCCAGTCAGAGGATGGCACTGTGGCGCAACAGATTGAACATTTCTAATCTAATGCAGTGTGTTTTAACTGTTGTGGTCTAGGGACCCACAATTTCCCATCACCAGTGAGTCGTGATTTATTGAATAAAAGCCTTACGCTGATGTCACATATGCACATATATGTACTAAAGTACTAAGTTATCCCAGGCAAAAAAAAAGATCATGCAAGATACTCAGTATCACATTAAACCCACCTCTAAAAATGCACAAGCTACAGTATTGTTTTAAACATTTCCCAAACGGTGCTAATAGCAGAAATGCACATAACATAACTGAGTGCCTGTGCAGTCCTCCTGATCTGTGTTTCTCAGCATTACATCTCACATACAGACCACACGTAAAAAAGTAAAAAAAAAAACAATTTGGTGTGGAACATACAGGCGAAGATTAAGATACAGAGTAAATAATGGATGCAGTGCGAAAGCGTAGTTATCATAATTACAGCCTTTATAGCAGGCCAAACTAATGGTTACCCTTCTGTAATCACGAACCCATGCTGGAAGCAAAAGATGCATGTGGTGTGTTTTGGGACAAAAACATCTGTTTTGTTATACTTTTTGTAATACAATGATGACTTTTGCTGTGATGGAAGGAACTACCAATTAATTGCATGGAAGTGTCAGCCAGTGGCTGCATACTTAATTTACAGTTTTTTTGACACTGAAATGTTGTCAATATTTCAGACAATTGTAACAAATGAAGTGATAGGGAGATTATGGAATGCTCCAGGCTCAAATGTCATATATCAAACATCACACATTGTCCAGGTTTTTTGCCTTTCAGCAATAGTCTTAAGTTTGTTTCTGATATGACTTTAGATGATAATGTGACTTTCAATTGGAGTCAGAGAAGTGAACAGATACAAAGATCCAACA
The DNA here is from genome assembly GCA_027475355.1 of Coilia nasus. Taxonomy (NCBI): domain Eukaryota; kingdom Metazoa; phylum Chordata; class Actinopteri; order Clupeiformes; family Engraulidae; genus Coilia; species Coilia nasus. The sequence goes on from CM050211.1 coordinate 25,333,457, forward strand.
AAACTGTTCAGTCTAAAACTAAAAACTGGTATTAGTCCCATTAGCAATTCAAAACAACAGTTTCAACAGGTTTTAGTGAATGACACCTGCCACTGTTTTCTATACGTGGTATGTGAAGCAAACAAATATTGAGTAATATATCAGAAAAAATACAAGTCGACGACCTAATTGTAAAACATTATTCATCTTTTTATGGACTCTTATTATAGACTAGTTTATATCACAATGCAGTAATAGGCCTACTGGTGTCATCCAAAGAGTACCAATCCCCTTTAAAAACACATACACCACCCCTAAGACCCCATCCCCCATAGATATGCCCACACACCTCCCTTTTAGCTTCACACTGACAGCGCTAAACTGGTGTCTCTGAGGCTCTGATGGTCTTAGTACTGAGACGTAGGAGAAGCCGAGAGTTTCACGCACAGACAAGCTCGCAGGGTCTTTTCAATGTGTATGGTCATATTTGCACCGGTAAGACGCCTTGTTTTCATTTTCATACATAATGCAACAGTGTGATCTCAGATATATATTTTGCTGTGTATAATATAATATGTCCTTACTGGTTCGGGTGACTTGATAAGATGGAACAACTATGGAATGCTTGCATGTGTAAGGTTATTGATCAGTAAAAAAAATAATAAAAATAAACAATTTGAGGATCTTTTACTGATACTCCAGAGATGTTTAGCATTCTCAGATGCTGTTTGTTTGTTGTGTTTTCACTTCAGAAATATTTCCTCTACTATTAGTATTTTGTTCTGAAAGTAATTTCAAATGAATTTCTGATGAGGATTTGAGGTGTCACATTTTCAGTGTTATCTCAGAGTTAAGGCTACATGCTGAGTGATAATGCACAAATAAAGAAACACCAAAGCGGCAACCCAACAGGTTAAGCCCTGACGCTGGAGTCAGCAGTAGAGCGCTTTATGCTGTTCTCCGTCCTAAATTATTCAGCTGTTCTCATTGAGATATGGAGACATTGATTACAATCCCTAATCAGCTGCAAGCTCCTGTCCTAGCTGTGTGTGCATGTGTGGGGGTGAACCCCTGAGTGTCCTCTGCATTATTTACTGTTTTGCACTGACTGACAAGGGAAATGGATGCAGCAAGTGAAAATAATTGTTTGTTACAACAACAATGTTTACAGATTCCAATGTCAATGTAAAATAGATTACTGTGTGCAATAGATGATGGCGCCATTATAACCTTTGCTAGTTCGTGACACCAGTGGCGTAGTGGTGGTGGTGTTGTGGAGGGGGCAGGGGGGGGTGGGGGGGGGGGTAACATAAATGCAGTTTTTTTCACCTTTACAATTTGAATAGCATGCACGGCCCTTTTTGTGATGGCTAATGTTAACAAAATGTGGTTTATTCACTCTTTTTACAAGTGTGCATGTAACTTTCCCACCTTTCTTTTTTACCACTACTTCAAACTAAACACAACATATGACTTCTGTTTCCACTGTAGGTGTTTTATATATTCTAATAAAAAACGTGTACTTGTATGTTCTTTTGCTCTACGGCATGTAGTGACACAATATTACAGGTGTGTTACATTAAAACATGAAATTTCAATAACACATCATGTAGCATTTCTCCTTTGTCTTTTGACAAGATATTACAAACTCCTACTGGCATTTTAGGCTTTTTCACAGCTTATTATAGTTACCTTTAACTAAGTTGGATATAATGCCATAATACCAACAGTAACATTTCTCTCTTAGGTTTCACAACTTATTTCAGTTACATTTAACTATGTGGGATATAATTCCATAAAACCGACAGTAACATTTATCTGTTAGGTTTTGGCCACTTTTGCGTTTGCAACATGTGGAGGTTACTCTGGTCAGCTGAGGGTTAGAGTGGACTGTGCGGACAAGAGCCAGACCAACATCACCATCAGCTTCGGCTATCCATTCAGGTGAGAGATAACATGCCACCTACGAGTGTTACATGCACTTGTTCATGAATACACAAACGTTCATTTAAATAATAAACATAATTGATATTTAAAGTGTGATTCATTTTATCGATTACGAACCAGTACACAGCCAAAGTGGATTTACAGTACATTTAATATATACACACTTGCATATTATATTGCCGTTATGGCAAGGTTGGTGTTTTCAGTATATGCTTCCCTTAAGAATGTCTCATAGGTTTCTGACATTATGACTGATTAAAAAAAAAACTGATTATCTCATAAGATTTACTGAAGAGCATGCAGGCTGTTCCATACCAAACCCACTGTGCTGGAAGCAGCAGAGCACTGGGTCGCAGTATTCTGACCATCTGTGGTCATTCACAGTCTTCGTGTTCTCTCTCTGTTACCAAGGCACCATGATCTCCAAATGTTACTTTTATTTGACGGTCTTATTTTAAGAAAATACATGTAATCATTCAGAGATTATTTTTGTGTATTGTGTACCATCCAGTACTTTCTGTCACATTATTTATTGCTACCAAACCCAATTTTTACCTCCACCAGGTTTGAACAGGTGCATTTCAAAGTGCCGCTATGCGAGCTCAAGAGACAGGAAACAGTTTTCTTGGAGGGCGACTTCTCCACTCCTGCCCAGTTTTTTGTCACCATTGCCGTCTTCGCTTTCATTTACTCTCTCCTGGCCACCGTGGTGTACATTTTCTACCAGAACAAATACAGAGAGAACAACAGGGGTCCTCTTTTGGTGAGAACCCTCTTTGTTGAAAACTTCAGTGTAAAATGAAAATTGGTGTGTTAAATGATCATTCCAGTTGGTATTTTTGCTGAGGATCAAAACTAGCCTGTTTATTGTTAGTTTATTGAGTTGTGGCTGTCTCTCTCTCTGGCAGCACTTTTATCAGCTCTGCAACTGTATATTCCAAATAAGTATGGATGCCCATCAAATGTAAATGGGTCTTCATCTTTCTCAATTTCTCTGTGGTACTTGAATGAACTTTAATCATGGCAACGACTATTATTTAAACACGTAAAACACCTCGTGTGCATCCCTCTTCAGCTAAATACCATGCTCTTCTTCATGACACACGCAGGACTTCCTGGTGACAGTGATCTTCTCCTCTCTGTGGCTGGTAAGCTCCTGTGCTTGGGCCAAAGCTCTCTCGGGTGTAAAAGAGACCGTTGACAGCGCCCAGGTCTTGTTCCTCATGTCTGCTTGCAGGGAGCCTATCAATGACTGTGAGGCTCTGGAGAAACCAGTCTGGACTCGTCTGAACACATCTTTGGTGAGTACTCTGTTTTGTCAAGTTCCTTAATTCACGCCTGGACCCACCATTGAAATGATAAAATAGTGCTAAATTACAAATGGTTTTATGAAATTCAGTTTCATTCTGTTTATTTCCACCACTATGCACCACACACAGTCATTTAGTAGTTGATAAAGATTCAACATTAAAGACCTTTTATTGTCATTGAAGAGTTACCTATATAATGACATTAGATAGCAAGGCCACAAAGGTGTGGGTTTTCCCCTGATGTGAGGCAGGGTCAAAAGTATGTTGGGGTAATGGCTCTTACATGGTGTTTCCAAAGATTGTGACATGTTCATGGTATGGCATGCATCACCCCAGCATCACCATATAGACTATATACTGTGTCAGCACTCTACATCATCTTCACCAGGTCTTTGGATTTTTAAATGTCTCGTTGTGGGCCGGCAACATTTGGTTTGCCTACAAAGAGACCGGCTTGCACAAGACCAGCCAGAGGTCCACCAGGACTCTCTCCGAGAAGCAGAGCAGCTTCAGCCAACGGCAGTACAGCCAGGGCAGCTTCGACCAATCAGCAGCCTCCCTTGGTCAGCAGCTTTACCGCCAGGTGAGCTTCGACCACTCAGGAGGAGGCATCACCCTTCCCCACTCCAGCCTGGGTCAGCCCTCACTCTTTAACTCCTCCTCCAGAGGGCCTCTCATACTTATCAATGACATGTAAGGCCAAGCAAACATGTGGGAGACAGGAAGTGAGTGCTGTGTGTGGATGGGTGGGTGAGTGAGTGAGTCAGTCAGTCAGTCAGTCAATAGGTGAGTCAGTGACTGAATGACTGTGTGAATAATTAAGTGAGTGCACTGTAAAAGTGGTGCTTAGAACCAACTTCAAAAAAACTTGAGTGAGTGAGTGAAACAGTGAGTGAAAAGTGTACAAACCAACTTAAAAATACTTAAAATTATTCAGGCAACATGCGTCATGGATCTTTCTTATCTTGGTTTCATATGCAGTTTTTACATTGGTTTAACTAACATATGTTAATGCTACTTGAATAAACAGTGTTATAAAACAGTGCTAGGTAAAGCAATGTAACAACATCCTTGCAGCATGTTGCCTTTATTCCTAATTTGGTTCTAAGATGCACTTTTTTAGTATGGGCGAGGGAGTGAGTGAGTGAGTGAGTGAACTTTTGTGTTTTGTGAGCACAGTACCTGCACAGTAAGTTTGTGAGTGAATTTGTAAGGCTAGGACTGTAATCTATTTATTAAAGGACTGTTTTGAAACTATATACAGTACTATATAATTGTGCCATAGTTACAGTGATTGACCCCAGCATCATTACTGAAAAGATGTACGAGTCGTATATATGTTTTATTACTGAAATAATAATAATTGAAACATTTTAACCTTAACAAATGTTTAAGACATGATATCTTTTAGTACTGTACAGTGTATCTTAAGGTATATTCAGATAAATAATTATAATGTGTATTTCCTGTGTGGCTTTATAGCTGTCCTAAATGCCAACAATTGAAATCAGGTTGACGTACCCTGCCACCATGATGTCCAAAATATACTGGTTTCTAATTGACAGTTTTGGTTGTCCTTTTCAAATTAGGATGATATGTATTTGCTGTACTTTCTGTTGGATGTTTCTTCTGTTTCCAATAACATATTTTGCTATATAAGCTATTATATGCCCATATTAGTTTTAAACAACTTCCACAGTCAAATATTAACTGAATAAATTTTAGCTATGCTGTGTAACACCTTTAATTGGTGGCATCTGTTCCTCTCAAAACATTTAAGGGTCTTGTGGTGGCCTGTTTTAGAGAACTGTATGAGAAGAAAGATAAACTCAACAAAAAGTGATATCAAATTTTTTGAAATGCTCTGCCAAAGATGTCACTCGCAGATTTTAAGAGTCTGACAAAATGTTTTGTGGCAAAGATGGTCAGTTTAGTGGCCATTGTGTTTGAGAATCTGCCACGTACATATAAAATAATATATGTACACTCTGAGACAACAGTACAACATCATGGGTTCCTTAATTCAGTGGAATCTGCTGTATAGAAACCAAGACAAATTGTGACTTTAAACACTGAAACTATTTTTTTACACATGACATCTTACAACCATCGCTTACAAACCCAACATGGCTGCATCTCACATACCTCCACTGCTACATTGCTGGGTACATAACACTCTCACAGGACTGAAGATGAAACCAGCTTCTCTCTCTGTCTCTCTCTTTCTCTCGCTGTCTCTCTCTCTCTCTCTCTCCCTGAGTGTAATGTCGTAATGAGGGGGAGTGAGAGGTGCAATTACACCCTTTAGCCTGTCACCAGGCCTTTTTTTTGGAGCCCAGTCAGATGGAGACAGGCGGCATTCGGCAGGCCCACCATGGCGAAGCTAACTACTTGCAGGTGTCTGTGTTAGCGCAGTGATGTGATACAAATTGCAGTGGAGGTGTCCCAGTTCACTCACAGCCCGCTTGTATTAGCCCTGGTGATGAGGGCACCAACAGGAAATTAAAGGTTACGCCAAAGAGAGGGACGCAGCTGTTTGCGAAGAACAATTACCATGGAGATGGCGGAGAGGAGAGGGCAAATGTTGCGTGCGAGACATTAGTGATTACATACAGAACACATTTTGATTGTTTTACATTAGCATTGCTTATTACATCCTTGAACGTTTTTTTCAGAAAGTTCTAGCTATCCCAGTGTTCGAAGGCCTGCTGTTTGCGAATAACAAACTTATTATGTGTAACATGCATAACAAACCGCTGTGAAGGAAAACTATTTGTCTCTGATTCATGTGTCTTATTTACCCAGCAGGTGGTAGTCTGAGACCATTGTCAGGGTTCTGCACCACTCTGTTAGGGCTTATTCCACAATAATGACTGAATATTATTCCTTATATTGTACGCTGCTGTTTAGCAAGCCATCTAATTTCTGGCACTACGTGTGGTGAAGAGAGTAAGTGGTCCCCCCACCTGTGCTATGACCAGGTAACAAACCTGTCTCCTAACAAGGCTATATCATAAGGAGTCTAGTTGAGAGTGAACACCATTTAGACACATTTTAAAATAAACAATAGCATTTACTTTTTTTATCCAACAGAAGTACATGCATATGGATAGTGTAGCCATTTCCTTTTTCACCACCATCACATCACTGATTGTTATACCCAGTGTCCAGCATGGTAGCAGCATTCCATTGCACGTCTATTGTTTTCTTTCATTTGTGCACAACACCTAATTTGATACAAGAAAAAGAGTAGGTTTTAAAATGACAAGCCCCAGCAACTAAATAGATGGTCAGAGTGATGCGTGTTTCCCTGGTGATCTTAAACTGATAAAACAAACAAACAGAGGTTACACTTTATCGTATGGTTTCTGTTACAGTTACATCTATATCATGAAGTACAGTTTAACAACGTTTGTATAACAATATGTAATAGGATTAGGGTTAGGATTAGGGTTAGGCATGTACAGTGAAAATACATAATACTACATGTTGTTATGTTTAGATATACTGTAATAGAACTCATTAAAGTGCTATACACTCTGTGCTGTACAAACTATGAAAACAGGATCCTGGACTCATATTTGTTTTTCTTCGTGGATCTCACATGCTTAATGAAATGCTGCACATATGGAGTAAAACAGTTGTGTAACATCTACGCACTTGAAGCGACAGTCAAACAAATCAGTGTGTCGCTTTGCATCACTGCATCTGGTCTTGTTGAGTGGGGAAAAAATAACAAGCAACTACAGTACCCAAGCAAAATAAATGAAGCAACTGTATTGGCAAGTGTTTTTAACACATTTTTCATAAACAACTTTAAAGCACATCAGTTAGAGGCAGGGTGTGATTCCGATTCAGTAGATTTAGTCACATTAAGAACATCCCCACTGTACCCTAGCTGCCCTTTCAAAGAGTCAAGATGCTTTATGCTTGTACTCTGTTCCAGCTCCCCAAATGGGCTCATCCAGGCTCAGAGAGAGCTAGTAACAATACACCCAATATATATGGATGGATGGATGGATGGATGGATGGATGGATGGATGGATGGATGGATGGATGGATGGATGGATGGATGGATGGATGGATGGATGGATGGATGGATGGATGGATGGATGGATGGATGGATGGACGGGTGGACGGACGGATGGATGAATGGATGGAGCAGAAATATCTGCATATCAAGGATAGTGAGCTCCCCTCAAGACAACTAAAGGGTTCTCTAAGAAAACACTGATGCCCTTAAGTAAGCCCACTCTTTGGCTCGTTTAATCATTAGTATTCAGTCTGTTGAACAGTAAATATATGGCTGTTTTTAAATGCTGAAAAAAGAGATCATTCCATGATGCATGGTCATAAATGCAGTGCTTACAGAGTTCTGGCTTTGCACACAGTGATCTGGTCAGTGCAAAAGTGGAGGATTTATATTGACACACCCACCCTCTTACCCTTCCGGCTGCTCTGTCTGCTCGTCCATCTGTCTTCAAGAAGCCAACGCTTCAAAAGTTATGTTGGAGCTTGTGAGAGTGCTGTGAGTATTCTCTGCATCCAAGCTTGCTACTGTGGAAAGTGCTGCCTAGAACCAACATGAAAAAGCTTAAAATGCTTACAAAAACTTGAAAAATATTAAGGCAATGTGCCACATGGATATGTTTATGTTGGTTGGTGCAAAAGAAACTTATTATGAGGGAATACCTGCAGAGGTGAACCCACATAAGCAGATGGGTTCAAAAGAGGTTTTTATATAAAGGTTTTTGTATCCTTTAGTAAAAGTAAATTTGCATAACACTATCATAATCTCTATCGTTATACAGTATGCATATGTATGTTGTAAGGATCTGGCCATAGATCCCCACGGTTTTCCCCAGAAAGCTTGAAATAACTCAGCTGGACATGAAGGAAAAGTGCTGTTCTTCGTTTATTGTAAAGAAGGATGCTATCAAACTGCATAGGGCGGACATAGTCCGCCCAAATAAGACATTTCGGATCCTTTTAAGGAGCAGCAGCATACATATACACACACACACACACACACACACACATGCTGTAAGGTGCATCAGAAGAGAGAGGAGAGGGAACAACCAAAAGTGACGTTGTCAGAGGGCGATCATTAAAATATGTAGGCCTATATGTATATGTATATGTATATGTATATGTATATGTATATGTGTGTATATCCAACTTGTATAAGAGGACATTTTTTTAAATGGTTAAGATTATCATGTGTGATGATTCATTTAATATATCAGTAGCTAAAAAGAGAGAAAAATGTAATATCGCTGAGTAGTAACATTTTATCAGTCTTGATTTCAATAAAGTAATGACTGGACATGACAGTCCTTTATTTCTTTATATGTACCACTAGGTGGCGTACTTTAACAACCATATACTAACTTGGAATCGTGGAGAAGCCATCACAGAGATACTTGGGACTTAAATACAGTGCCACAGACAACAGCGCCATCCAGAGAAAGAACAGAGAAAAACCCCAAGTCAGACGCACACTCAACATTAATTTGCCATTGAACAACAGGACACCATGGCAGATTTTTTGACCTACACAAAATATGTGAAATATGAGTCTACGTCTGTGAAAATGTACAAAAAATATGACAGGTGAGATGTGAAAGTGTTAGTACTAGAAAGCAGAGTAGTGAAAATCCTCAGCCTTTTGAGATTAATGCCATTGTCATATTATGTGTTACTAAAAAAAGAGTTTTACATACTGTAGGGGCCTATCTGGATGGCACTGGATCTTCCAGGTGGTAGCCTCTGCCACCTTATTAGGTTTGCTAGTTTGCCTGACAGGACAGATTCTCATATTCTAATATTTTTAATGACTCTTGGTATGATATATGATAAATGATACAATACAATGTGATATATGATGTGATGTGATATGATATGATATGATATGATATGATACGACACGACACGATACTTATTTTGGGCAGTGGTGGACTAGTGGCTAAGTAACGGACCTGTGACTGGAGGTTCTAATCCATCCAGAAGTGCCACCAAGGTACATTGAGCATGGTACCATCCCTACCCACTGCTCCCCAGGTGCCGCTGTCATGGATGCCTCCCTGCTAATGTGTGTGATGGATTAGACTTAAATTTTCCCATAGAGGGGCTAGTAAAAAAATTAAACTTAATTACACTGTTATGTGGTGCCGTACAGGTTTCAAGGAACTATCACAGGAGAGAAAGAGGTTAAAGCTTAATTGTTGAAAATAGCTTGCAGTGAAGTTATTATGGTGTTGCAGGGTAACAGCAGAATGTCACCCCCAACAAATACAACACTAGACTAGTCACACTAGTCAAGAATGTTTAAACCAATTCTCAGTCAGTATCTTAACATGAAATGTAGCAATAATCTTTCCCTTGCTCCTCATCCTTACAGTTATCACTATGATTAGCCTAGAACGTGTTTCTCAAATTACAAAAGACAACATCAAGCCTGCATTCGAAAAAAATACATTTCACAACAGTGTGTTCTTCGAACGTCGGAGTCCATGCAAAAGCTGTCATAAGCCTGTGGGAAGGCTGCGGCCTAAAAGCCAGCTGGGAGAGGACTGCCTTAATTAGATTAACACAGGATCTTAGTGAGCACAATCTCAGACTGAGCACAGCCCACCTTTGCCAACAGTCAGAGAGAGTTACAGGGATAGAAAAACACTTACGCCAACCTCAAAATGAAAACTAACACCAACCCAGATATTTATGTCACATGACATGACACACTTACAGTTAACAAGATGAGCATTTGATTGGCTACAGAGTTTAAAACCGTATACATAGTCTGGAAGTCATCAATGTCTACTATAAAGGCTTTTATCATTTTTCTTGATGAAACCGTATAATGAACTAGTAGCTAACACGAACTGAATGGGACATAGCCCCATTCAGTTAGTGTTAGCTATTGGATCATTAGGCCTATTGGGTCTTCAGCACTCTGTGACTTTGAACAACAGGGCTATGGGTTGATTCACACCTAAACTTTCCTTTTAGATTAGACTTTATGCTTGTAACTTATAGGGTTTGTATTGAAAAGAAATGGCAACTAGATGTCTTTGTTAAGGAAGTAGGCTGGGACTATGTTACCTGTTAGAACTGATGCTAATTATAGGTGAATTGGAACTTCCAAGTTAGAAAGCTGTTTTAGGAAAGACCTTAGCATAGCTATAGTTTTTACAGACAATTTATACATGTAGCCATTGATGTTTTGAAGAGTCTTTTAATGATAGATACTGAATGGATAGAGATTACAACAAGGTGTACTTGTTAGCCTTTCATGTGAACCATTAGCCCTTAGCTTTAGCTTTTCACCTGATTGGACCTGGAAGGTTGCATCCAAATGAGCCAGCATGTTGTCAAGAGGCTTAAAGTGCACTCAATCTCATTTATCTTGACACTTCTACTGAGCATAATGTCAGACAAGCTCTGACCCTTTAATCCTGTTAGTGAAGAGCAGAGAGATCCTGTTCTTAGAGTCAACGGCAGAGCTTGTATGCTGTTAGCATAGAGAATCAATGAAACGCAAGATTCTTTGTTTTAACTTCACACAAAAAAAGCCAGGTGATGATTTCCAACAGAGACATTGTGCTTGTAGATGTAGTCTGGATGTACGATCATTTGTTAGACAGTAATCACAGACATGCCTGCCTGGATACACTGAGACATGCATGTGAGAACTATGCAGCCAGAAATTTAGCCAGAAGGTAAAAGGTGACGTTTAGATTTCTCTCTGACTAGTTGATGATTTTATGTTAGTTTTGCTTCCCTTCCTAACAAAACTAATCTATGCTAACCAACTCTTTACCTAGGTGCCTCGTGCTTGTCTAAGTCTGCGAGTTTCGTTACTCTGTGTTCCTCTCTGTGTTAGCTTCTTATGTCCCCCTTTTGTAAGTTGCTTTGGAGAAAAGCGTCTGCTAAGTGTAATGTAATGTAATGCAGCTATGAAATAAGAGATTTTGACAAAACAATTGTTTTCAATGCATACATTTATTTGATTGTCTTGTTTTGTTTTGTTTTTTTGTTTTTTTATGTTTTTTGTTCATTTTTTAAATTATGCTTTACAAAATATTTACACAAAATAAAATACATGATGAAGCACTGTATGCAAACACACCAGTGACACAAAAATAAAACAGTGGAATGGAGACTGTCATATCCATGAATTATGTCAATCCTGGTCCCAACATACATATATCTGAATGGTGCTGGACAGTGAAATGTGAAATTCACAATTGTGCAAACCTGCCCTGCCAATTGTGCCAATTGTGCAAACCTGCCCTGACTTTCTGATGAGAGAATTTTAGTCCCTTCCAGCGGTGAAGTAATGAAGTACTATGTTGGTAAATAAATGTTATGTAATTGTGAAGGTAGTTAACACACGTACACTGGAATTTGTTGGCATGCGATTCCATTCGAAAACGTGTATCAAAATAGGATATGATCACTGGTCCAAAACTTTGAAGAAGAATAATAAAAAAAAAAACGCCATGTTTGAAGATCCAATAATAAGAACTTGTGGTCCGTCCTTTTTTTCTTCCAAAGAAAACAGATTATGAAGTCTCTATGCAGGAGCCACCGAGGACACTTCTGTCTTGCTTGTGGACACTGAAGTCTCATCCTCTGGGGCCTTGCCAAAGACTGTCTGCATCATGCACCCACGGAACTAGAACACAGAGACAGTCAAAAATAGTAATAGTGTTTATGATGCCGTCAATATAGCAACATGGAGCTGAAATCTATGGACCACGAGTTATGATGTACTGTTTGTTTTTTCCTGACCATGACCTACCTGTTTGTTCATTAGCACATAGATGACTGGGTTGTAGATGGAAGAGCTTTTGGAGAAGAAGGCAGGAATAGCCATGAACTGTGCACTGAAAGCAGCTCCCTTGTTCATGAAGATCCAGGCAGCCACAGTGGCATAGGGGGTCCAGGCAATCAGGAAGCCAAGCACCATCAGGACACACATACGTGTCACTTCCCTCTCTGCCTTCTGGGTGGAGGCTGAGTCCTGCTGCTGTGCTGCAGCCTGTTCGTTGAAGTAAATGGGGAAACATAGGTCATGGATTTTGTTTTTTGCCTCTAACTTTCTTGTACAGTGTAATATGCTGCATATAGTGTCAAATTTATGTACATTTTTCTCTGAGATACCCGTATGAAAGGCCACATGAGCTATCCAAAGCAAAGTCATATAACTAGTTTTCACAAACGCTTTAAAGGCATGTAATATTATCATTTTTTTATATAATTTTAATAGTTTTTAGCTATTGTACTGTACACGTTTTAGAGCAGTATATGTATATTTTAAATTGTGATATTAAGTGGCACCTTACCGCTTTCACTGTTAACACCAGCGATCCGTAAGTGAAGAAAATGATGATCACAGGTACGAAAAAGTGGCAAACGAACATGTAGATGACGTAGGACTCGTTGTTGTACGCTGGGCTCAAGGTGTAGTAATCGGGACCACAGGAGCACTGCATTCCCTCAGGGATGTACCTGATGAATAAACGTATACAGTCAAGAGCCAGCGTAAGCATTTACACAGAACGTACCTCACAGATAAGTATTCTCACTGCCCGTTTAAGTGAGTTCATGATTCTGCTTTAGTGCAGACGCACCTGGACCAGCCAACGAGGGGTGGGGCAGCACAGCTCATAGCCATGACCCATGTGAAAGCCACTCCGGCTCCAGCATGTGTGGTGCCAAACTTGAAGCTGCCCATGGGCTTGCAGACAACAATGTACCTCTCAATGGCCAGCACGACCAGAGACCACAGGGCAACTTGGCCTAAACATGGGCAGGAAAGAAGTCAACAAAATACATTATGATACTATATATGATATGTACAGTATTAAGTAAGTAAGAATGGAAGGAAGGAAGGAAGGAAATAAGTAAGTAATATCAAGAAGAAGCCTGTTAAACATTACTAAGGTTGATACAAATAATTATTTACCTCCAAGAGTAGCCATGAAACCTTCAACAGCACAACCAGTCGGTCCAAAGATGAAGTAGCCATTGAGAGCTGAGGTAATTGTGATGGTGAAGCCAAAGCAAACCATGATCATGCCAGCCACGGCCAGGTTGACCAAAATAAAGTTGAGAGGCTGACGAAGCTTTTTGTGCAGCACCGTCACCAACAGTGTCATGCCGTTGATGGGGAACCCCAGACAGATCAAGCAAAACATGTAAAAAGCAAGAGCCTTGAACATCCATGGATCAGCCAGGTAGTACTGCGTATATTCGAAAGGACTCCTGACCAGCCCCGTCCTGTTGGACATGGGGATGTAGAAGTTGTTACCCTCTGTGCCGTTCATCCTCTCGCTAGCACAGCTCCGATGACAAGTGGCTCCTTGACTGTGACCAAAGCCCAAGCCGGTTGACCGCTAATTGGGTTTGCGCACTCCCTGGTTCTGCAGTGGTCCATGTTGCGGTTTTATACTTTCCCAAAGGGACCAAACTGAGATTAATGGAGATCAGCCGTTGCCCACCCCCCTCGGAAGGATGTTTAAAAGATTAAAGTCTTACCTTTTAACACATACTTTGGGTTTCATTGAGAATGTCCTCTGTGCCACAATTTTACTTTATCTGGCATCCTGCCAAAGCATTATTTTAGACCTACAACACTTCACCACTGCTGGTGTATCTACATAGATTTCTTAATCTTCTCTCATTTTAAACTGTTGTATGTATGATGACACACAAGGTATATGTGCATATAGGTACTATAGATGAGTAAATAGATATAGATATCTGTACATAATTACTTATGTTTATATGCACTTCTATGCAAACTTGTATGCATGTGTTTGCACTTGCAATTATGCATGTGTCTGTTTATGCATGTATGTATGTATGTATGTATGTATGTATGTATGTATGTATGTATGTATGTATGTATGTATGTATGTGTGTATGTGTGTATGTAGGCTATATGTAGCTATAGGTGTGTATTTAATTAAGGAATGGGAATGAGAGCTATAATATCACTTCACCATCAATATATATATATATTTCTTTTTTGATTAATTTCTGTATTACTGTTTATTGACCAAAATTAGAACTTGACAAACATACATTTGACCAATTAAATGAAGGGATTTAATATAAAATAGGAAGTGACTTCCTGATACAACAGTATGATGTCCAAAGTCAATTAGTGACTTATAATGCTTGATCTTTGCACACTTGCATGTTTATTTATATTGCAATTTATTACATCTGTTTTGTCCAGGTGCACAACTGTTTTTTAATTTAAATTATGGTTTCACCATACAATGTGGACAGGTTTAAATACTTTCATTGAGTAACTCAAGGGTTATTTAGTGCTTCTAAGCTGCTTTTTTAATGTGCTGGAAAGATAGTTGCCATTGTTCGCTGTGCAGCTCTGAAACATAGCCTATCTGAGCGGGCAGCTGATCCTACAAATCTAATAAAAAATAAAAATGTATGTTTGATTATCATATTCATACATTTTTAACAGCAACCATGCCGAAACGTCTTTTTTATTGAGTATGATCACGAAAATCAAGTGGACGGATTTTCGGAAACAAGAAATAAGACAGCATCATTCATTCAAGTAATAATGTGCAGCCAACTGAGAGGACATGCATGTTCTGACCACTAGGGGAGGTGGAGGGAAGCTCTGTTTGTCTGCCTTGGCAAGTACAAACTGCTGGTCCATCGGAAAGGAAAGCGCAAAGAGGAGTACAGCCAACGCGGGAGGAGGCGAATAGCTTGTTTCTATGCTTGTTTCGTAGTATAGATTTTTTAATGAGCAGCACTGCCTCTGAACAACATACCTCTGACACTTACACACGGTTAGACAACGGTCCCCATTGCGTACTTTAGCTTTGCAGGTAAAGTAGTCTGAAATGCTAAGCGGACAAGCCTGAAACAGAAATGAATATTCGAAGTAGATAGAGCTCTCTGGGTTGACTTTCCGTTTAAAATTATTTAAGCGATAGAATGACAGTGTAGGCCTATACCTTCGGTTAGGTTTGGCTAGGCTGTTGTAATTTTATTTTATTATAGAAACAGCGCAGACTGCAGCCGTGAATTAGGACTATCCAGAAAGCAAATATCTTGTTTTTTGTCAAATTCATTGCATAAAAAGCAAATTAATAATTTGTTAAAATGTTTTAATGACTGTGCTCACTACAGACGTTGTAAATGTTTTGCAATTAAACGTACCTGATATTAATATTTTGGTTATTGGTTATAGGTAGGCTACGATTTGCAACGGTGTTGAGTATTTGCGTATGTGTTGATTCGAACGCAGAATTTTAACAGTTATCAAAACCACTCTGAATTTGCACCTTTCCAACTGTAACGGTAAAGTGGATTTATTTTGTAAGCTCTATGTCCACATGAAGTCGTTTGAAAAAGTGCAAGAGAATAAATATTGACAGTACAGTGGGATAGTGAGCAATTATTACAGCAGTGACCTTCTCTCCGTCATTTTAGTGTGGTTATTATTGAATACACATCACCTGAATGTGAATCTACTATGGAATAAATAATATTTATTTTTTCATATTTTAAATAAACTCTATTGTTAGGTGATTAAACTCCCTTTACTTGTAATTACCCTCCACTACAGCCCTTGGTATATTATCTGGGTAATCTCTTGAATTGAATAAGCAGGACGTAGGAAATTAACAGGTCAGAGACAAACACATGACATTCAGGGAACGTTCCCTAAAGGTTCTCTAAAGGCTTTTCCTGTAGAAAATGTTCTCGGAAGATTCTTTGAAGGGCAAAACCTTCACAGAACCTTACGGTAATGTTCCCTGAATGTTATGTGTTTGCTGGGATGTATGGAACAGACAGTATCCATACCCATTGATATGTCCCATAAATCTAAAGGGGATGTCATACAAAAGAGTAATGTTCCTGGCAACCTTACAAACCTTACAATGTTTGGGCACTTTCCCACTGATGTCGTTAGATAGATAGGAGCTAGATAGGAGCCTATCATGTTGTTACCTAGCAACATTGCTCAAAAACTTGCCCCATGTTTCATCACTTTAACATCAGAGTATGGTGTTAAGGTTTCACTTTCATATTTGTGTAAGTCAATATAGAGAGACCTATCGAATTTAATATTATTTTGTATTTTTGACTATTTTTCATGGAGTTAATGGCAAAGTATGAATGTGTTATACGGTTCATCATGGTATTATGTATTGTTTCCATTCCAGTGTCATTAATTTTCTTAAAACTCCATAAAAGAATCATTCTAACATACACATAGTATTGAGACTTGTGCCATGCTGTAAGCTGAGGGTATTGTTACAGCCATAAATACTGTATCTACAATTTAAATAATACAGGACAATTACTTAATTCATCATCATGTGAGCCATTCATACCTATTAAACATATCATACTGAAGCCACACATATCCATCATTTCGGTTCAGCAACGGCACTGCACTGATCGCAGGACTGACACTGCAGCCTGTGTACTTCCACTGAGTAAGAACTCTGCAGTGTTATGTGGAGTCATCTCGAAGGTCGCTATCCCCCTCATGTTTGTATGTAGGAAATATTTTAAGATTATAAATAAGATTTCATTTGTATTTAAGATAAAAAAAACCATGCATAAACTTCCAAAATAACCTCTTAATTTGGTACGTTATAGTTTATAGCATCTAATATTAAAAAGTAGAGCACTGAATAGACATTCAACCTTTAGTTATTATACTACTTGTTACGGTAACTAATTCATAAGCTCATTGATATGAAATTGACAATTTAAGTTTTCTTTTGAGGCCCACATCAGAAGTAGCCTGGGCTTGCCTATATTGTCTGTGACGTTACATTGAATTTCGCATTCAAATCAGTCTGGCCAACCTGTCTGTTCTCAGTTCTTCCTGGTCCGGAAAAAAAACGGAACCAGTAAAAAACAAACGCTACGCATACGTTATCGGAGTCAGTGGTCTGGACACACCTCCCACCTCCGAGAACTTCCTGTGTATGGGAGGTTTGCCAGACCAAGATCCGTCTACAAGCTTGCTGCGACAGCCAGGCTACGTCAAAGATAGCATGTTCGGAGAAGGTTGATAGCAACCTCAACAGCCAATCAGAAAAAAGAATTCCATTGCTAAGGGAGATAATGCAATATAAACCAATGTGTTAGAAAAACCCTCTTCTTGTAGTGAATGTCCCTCCGTCCAAACTACATGCCCATGTGGTGATAGGCCTAATGGGCTCTGACATCTTTAAAATTAATGAGTTTACCTTTTAACATGAGGGGAAATTATTCTGATGTGTACCTCTCATAATTCTTGCCAAGTGTGTTATTTTTAGATTGTTAATGCATCAACAAGCAGTTGAGAAACTCTGAACTACTTAAGGTCCCATCCATGTCAGATTAATGCAGAAATTTATTTCACTAGTATTTTTTTCTTCATGTTTTTTTTTTTTTTCATTTTTCCATTGCATTATAAAATACTGTACAGACAAAAAGAAACAGTCATACTAACAAAATAGCAGTGAAGTTAAACAAAAAACCCTTAAAATCCAGTCACTGAGAAACAACATTTCAAAGATGGTAAAATACTGCTGTTCTGCTGAGAAATATGAAGAGGTCATCCAGATAACCTCCAATGGGATCTTGAGTTTGCAGGTCAACATTTGTGTAGTCATGAGTTCTCACCAGTTTCATCAGGTCAACCAAGTTACATTATGCAATGTATTGCAGTGCACTTGTGCAATTTTAAATGGTCTTTGTACAAAGTAAATGTATTTACATGGAGACATGATGGATACTTGAATGAACCAAGAACTTTGTACTTGTTGGTGGTAAGACTTAAGTCCAAATTACATTGTGGTCCATGGGACCCATGGAAGTGCCAGTGATCCCAAATAAAAGTTTTCAACTAAATCTGAATTGTTTGCCCCATTATGGTAATATTCTTCCAGAAACAGAGTTATTAATGGTTAACAGATAGATTTGTCCAAATGTGATACTTATGCAGGAGACACTGAGGACACTTCTGTCTTGCTTGTGGACACTGAAGTCTCATCCTCTGGGGCCTTTCCAAAGACTGTCTGCATCATGCACCCACGGAACTAGAACACAGAAAGTAGGAATCTAAAGTGATTGAAGAGACTGGAACTCATGGGAAATGTAAAGCTAAAAATATCATGCAGTTCCCTGTAGAAGCTAATTTCATTTTTTGGTAGGGGGGACAACACTCACCTGTTTGTTGAGCAGAACGTAGATGATGGGGTTGAACAAGGCTGAAGATTTTGAGAAAAAGGCAGGAATAGCCATGAACTGTGCAGTGAAAGCTGCTCCCTTGTTGAAGAAGATCCAGGCAGCCACACTGGCATAGGGGGTCCAGGCGATCAGGAAGCCCAACACCATCAGGACACACATACGTGTCACTTCCTTCTCTGCCTTCTGGGTGGAGGCTGAGTCCTGCTGCTGTGCTGCGGCCTGTTGGTAAAAGTAAGACCCAGATGACATCATACTAAGAAAATCTAAACATGTCAAACTAGTGCAACCAAGTCATCTGGTTTAGCTTTCTTATAAGTGGTTTCGGACAGTATCTTTGCAAATGACGATTAATGTAATTGTACAACATTACTACATAAATCTGCAGACTGAAATCTTTGTGTTTGAAGTGTTGAAAATGCATTGCAAGCACCTGAGACACTTGCAACAAACTAGTCACTGTTACATCAGTGCATACACACTAAGGCAAATACAAATACACACTCAGGCAGCTGCAGCTGTAAGGGAAGGGTACAGTTCACTAGGATGTTCATACCATTACTTTGTGGGCAGCTGTGGCCTAATGGTTAGAGAGTTGGCTTTGGCATCGGAGGATCGCAGTACATTTGATCCCCGTACCAGCAGGAGAAACATGTGGGTGTGGTAGTGAATAACCAGTGATGTCCGGCACCGAAGTAAGCAAGGCATCTAACCCCACGTTACTCCAGGGGGACTGTCCCTGTGCCTAATAAACTGGCAGCTAAATAATAGCTAAGATAAAATTTGGAGTCCAACCTGTGTTAATTTCCCAACCCTACTCTCTCAATCTCCCCTACTACTTTTCTGTCACTTTCACCACTGTCCTATCAAATTAAAGGTGAAAAAGTCTGATTTAAAAAAAAAAAAAACTATCACCGAGCAGCTGTCACTAAGTCACAAAAAAGCAGATGCTCACCGCTTTCACTGTGCAGACAAGGCTTCCGTAAGTGAAGAAGATAGTGCAGACTGGGACACAGAAATGGCAGGTGAACATGTACATGACGTAGGACTCGTTGTTGTATGCTGGGTTCAAGGTGTAGTAATCGGGACCACAGGAGCACTGCATTCCCTCAGGGATGTACCTGTGTTAGAAATAATGATACAAATGAAGACCAACTACCAAGATGACCCGAATCTTGTTTTCCATACTGTGTGCTGGCTACCTTTCAGGTGAATGGTAAACAACATCAAAGTGTCCAGTGATGGGCAGCGGATTCAGTAAACACAGTACCAAATATATACACAGTTCCAAATCACCTAGTTCTACTTGTGTGGTTAATACTGTTGATTCCTTTAATTAACTTCTACCTGGCTAAGGCGTAATCCTAATTAGAATCAGCTTATCTAATGAATAGCTGCAATAAATGTGGTTCTGAATTGTAGCTTCTAAAGTCAGGTTGTCCATTAGTGCAAAGTTCAGAGCATTCTCAGTCACAGCCATCAGACGCACCTGGACCAGCCAACGAGGGGTGGGGCAGCACAGCTCATAGCCATGATCCATGTGAAAGCCACTCCAGCTCCAGCATGTGTGGTGCCAAACTTGAAGCTGCCCATGGGCTTGCAGACGACAATGTATCTCTCGACAGCCAGCACCACCAGAGACCACAGGGCAACTTGGCCTAAACATGAGCGGGAAAGATATGGTAAATGTTTCTGCAGTTATATGGAGTTTTTCCACTCAGCGGAGGTGTCATCCTAATACATTATTATGCAGGATATCATATGCACAGCATTGGAATAATATCAACAAGATGCCTGCTAGAAGTGACTGAGGTTGAGACAAATAATCATTTACCTCCAAGAGTAGCCATGAATCCTTCGATTGCGCAACCCATGGGTCCAAAGATGAAGTAGCCACTGAGAGCTGAGGTAAGTGTGATGGTGAAGCCAAAGCAGACCATGATCATGCCAGCCACAGCCAGGTTGACCAAAATAAAGTTGAGAGGCTGACGAAGCTTTTTGTGCAGCACCGTCACCGCCAACGTCATGCCATTGATGGGGAACCCCAGACAGATCAAGATAAACATGTAAAAAGCAAGAGCCTTGAACTGCCATGGATCAGCCAGGTAGTACTGTTCATATTCAAAAGGACTCCTGACCAGCCCCGTCCTGTTGGACATGGGGATGTAGAAGTTGTTACCCTCTGTGCCGTTCATCCTCTCGCTAGCACAGCTCCGATGACAAGTGGCTCCTTGACTGTGACCAAAGCCCAAGCCGGTTGACCGCTAATTGGGTTTGCGCACTCCCTGGTTCTGCAGTGGTCCATGTTGCGGTTTTATACTTTCCCAAAGGGACCAAACTGAGATTAATGGAGATCAGCTGTTGCCCACCCCCCTCGGAAGGATGTTTAAAAGATTAAAGTCTTACCCTTTAACACATACTTTGGGTTTCATTGAGAATGTCCTCTGTGCCACAATTTTACTTTATCTGGCATCCTGCCAAAGCATTATTTTAGACCTACAACACTTCTCCACTGCTGGTGTATCTACATAGATTTCTTAATCTTCTCTCATTTTAAACTGTTGTATGTATGATGACACACAAGGTATATGTGCATATAGGTACTATAGATGAGTAAATAGATATAGATATCTGTACATAATTACTTATGTTTATATGCACTTCTATGCAAACTTGTATGCCTGTGTTTGCACTTGTAATTATGCATGTGTCTGTTTATGCACGTATGTATGTATGTATGTATGTATGTATGTATGTATGTATGTATGTATGTATGTATGTATGTATGTGTGTATGTGTGTATGTAGGCTATATGTAGCTATAGGTGTGTATTTAATTAAGGAATGGGAATGAGAGCTATAATATCACTTCAACCATCAATATATATATATATATTTATTTTTTGATTAATTTCTGTATTACTGTTTATTGACCAAAAATTAGAACTTGACAAACATACATTTGACCAATTAAATGAAGGGATTTAATATAAAATAGGAAGTGACTTCCTGATACAACAGTATGATGTCCAAAGTCAATTAGTGACTTATAATGCTTGATCTTTGCACACTTGCATGTTTATTTATATTGCAATTTATTACATCTGTTTTGTCCAGGTGCACAACTGTTTTTTAATTTAAATTACGGTTTCACCATACAATGTGGACAGGTTTAAATACTTTCATTGAGTAACTCAAGGGTTATTTAGTGCTTCTAAGCTGCTTTTTTAATGTGCTGGAAAGATAGTTGCCATTGTTCGCTGTGCAGCTCTGAAACATAGCCTATCTGAGCGGGCAGCTGATCCTACAAATCTAATAAAAAATAAAAATGTATGTTTGATTATCATATTCATACATTTTTAACAGCAACCATGCCGAAACGTCTTTTTTATTGAGTATGATCACGAAAATCAAGTGGACGGATTTTCGGAAACAAGAAATAAGACAGCATCATTCATTCAAGTAATAATGTGCAGCCAACTGAGAGGACATGCATGTTCTGACCACTAGGGGAGGTGGAGGGAAGCTCTGTTTGTCTGCCTTGGCAAGTACAAACTGCTGGTCCATCGGAAAGGAAAGCGCAAAGAGGAGTACAGCCAACGCGGGAGGAGGCGAATAGCTTGTTTCTATGCTTGTTTCGTAGTATAGATTTTTTTAATGAGCAGCACTGCCTCTGAACAACATACCTCTGACACTTACACACGGTTAGACAACGGTCCCCATTGCGTACTTTAGCTTTGCAGGTAAAGTAGTCTGAAATGCTAAGCGGACAAGCCTGAAACAGAAATGAATATTCGAAGTAGATAGAGCTCTCTGGGTTGACTTTCCGTTTAAAATTATTTAAGCGATAGAATGACAGCGTAGGCCTATACCTTCGGTTAGGTTTGGCTAGGCTGTTGTAATTTTATTTTATTATAGAAACAGCGCAGACTGCAGCCGTGAATTAGGACTATCCAGAAAGCAAATATCTTGTTTTTTGTCAAATTCATTGCATAAAAAGCAAATTAATGATTTGTTAAAATGTTTTAATGACTGTGCTCACTACAGAAGTTGTAAATGTTTTGCAATTAAACGTACCTGATATTAATATTTTGGTTATTGTTTTCATAGGTAGGCTACGATTTGCAACGGTGTTGAGTATTTGCGTATGTGTTGATTCGAACGCAGAATTTTAACAGTTATCAAAACCACTCTGGATTTGCACCTTTCCAACTGTAACGGTAAAGTGGATTTATTTTGTAAGCTCTATGTCCACATGAAGTCGTTTGAAAAAGTGCAAGAGAATAAATATTGACAGTACAGTGGGATAGTGAGCAATTATTACAGCAGTGACCTTCTCTCCGTCATTTTAGTGTGGTTATTATTGAATACACATCACCTGAATGTGAATCTACTATGGAATAAATAATATTTATTTTTTCATATTTTAAATAAACTCTATTGTTAGGTGATTAAACTCCCTTTACTTGTAATTACCCTCCACTACAGCCCTTGGTATATTATCTGGGTAATCTCTTGAATTGAATAAGCAGGACGTAGGAAATTAACAGGTCAGAGACAAACACATGACATTCAGGGAACGTTCCCTAAAGGTTCTCTAAAGGCTTTTCCTGTAGAAAATGTTCTCGGAAGATTCTTTGAAGGGCAAAACCTTCACAGAACCTTACGGTAATGTTCCCTGAATGTTATGTGTTTGCTGGGATGTATGGAACAGACAGTATCCATACCCATTGATATGTCCCATAAATCTAAAGGGGATGTCATACAAGAGAGTAATGTTGCTGGCAACCTTACAAACCTTACAATGTTTGGGCACTTTCCCACTGATGTCGTTAGATAGATAGGAGCTAGATAGGAGCCTATCATGTTGTTATCTAGCAACATTGCTCAAAAACTTGCCCCATGTTTCATCACTTTAACATCAGAGTATGGTGTGTTAAGGTTTCACTTTCATATTTGTGTAAGTCAATATAGAGAGACCTATCGAATTTAATATTATTTTGTATTTTTGACTATTTTTCATGGAGTTAATGGCAAAGTATGAATGTGTTATACGGTTCATCATGGTATTATGTATTGTTTCCATTCCAGTGTCATTAATTTTCTTAAAACTCCATAAAAGAATCATTCTAACATACACATAGTATTGAGACTTGTGCCATGCTGTAAGCTGAGGGTATTGTTACAGCCATAAATACTGTATCTACAATTTAAATAATACAGATCAATTACTTAATTCATCATCATGTGAGCCATTCATACCTATTAAACATATCATACTGAAGCCACACATATCCATCATTTCGGTTCAGCAACGGCACTGCACTGATCGCAGGACTGACACTGCAGCCTGTGTACTTCCACTGAGTAAGAACTCTGCAGTGCTATGTGGAGTCATCTCGAAGGTCGCTATCCCCCTCATGTTTGTATGTAGGAAATATTTTAAGATTATAAATAAGATTTCATTTGTATTTAAGATAAAAAAAACCATGCATAAACTTCCAAAATAACCTCTTAATTTGGTACGTTATAGTTTATAGCATCTAATATTAAAAAGTAGAGCACTGAATAGACATTCAACCTTTAGTTATTATACTACTTGTTACGGTAACTAATTCATAAGCTCATTGATATGAAATTGACTATTTAAGTTTTCTTTTGAGGCCCACATCAGAAGTAGCCTGGGCTTGCCTATATTGTCTGTGACGTTACCTTGAATTTCGCATTCAAATCAGTCTGGCCAACCTGTCTGTTCTCAGTTCTTCCTGGTCCGGAAAAAAACGGAACCAGTAAAAAACAAACGCTACGCATACGTAATCGGAGTCAGTGGTCTGGACACACCTCTGATGCACCTCCCACCTCCGAGAACCTCCGGTGTATGGGAGGTTTGCCAGACCAAGATCCGTCTACAAGCTTGCTGCGACAGCCAGGCTACGTCAAAGATAGCATGTTCGGAGAAGGTTGATAGCAACCTCAACAGCCAATCAGAAAACAGAATTCCATTGCTAATGGAGATAATGCAATATAAACCAATGTGTTAGAAAAACCCTCTTCTTGTAGTGAATGTCCCTCCGTCCAAACTACATGCCCATGTGGTGATAGGCCTAATTGGCTCTGACATCTTTAAAATTAAAAATGCGTACCTCTCATAATTCTTGCCAAGTGTGTTATTTTTAGATTGATGATAGAATCATCAACAAGCAGTTGAGAAACTCTGAACTACTTAAGGTCCCATCCATGTCAGATTAATGCAGAAATTTATTTCACTAGTATTTTTTTCTTCATGTTTTTTTTTTTTCCATTTTTCCATTGCATTATAAAATACTGTACAGACAAAAAGAAAAGTCATACTAACAAAATAGCAGTGAAGTTAAACAAAAAAAACCCCTTAAAATCCAGTCAGTGAGAAACAACATTTCAAAGATGGTAAAATACTGCTGTTCTGCTGAGAAATATGAAGAGGTCATCCAGATAACCTCCAATGGGATCTTGAGTTTGCAGGTCAACATTTGTGTAGTCATGAGTTCTCACCATCTTCACCAAGTTTCATCAGGTCAACCAAGTTACATTATGCAATGTATTGCAGTGCACTTGTTCAAGTTTAAATGGTCTTTGTACAAAGTAAATGTATTTACATGGAGACATGATGGATACTTGAATGAACCAAGAACTTTGTACTTGTTGGTGGTAAGACTTAAGTCCAAATTACATTGTGGTCCATGGGACACATGGAAGTGCCAGTGATCCCAAATAAAAGTTTTCAACTAAATCTGAATTGTTTGCCCCATTATGGTAATATTCTTCCAGAAACAGAGTTATTAATGGTTAACAGATAGATTTGTCCAAATGTGATACTTATGCAGGAGACACTGAGGATACTTCTGTCTTGCTTGTGGACACTGAAGTCTCATCCTCTGGGGCCTTTCCAAAGACTGTCTGCATCATGCACCCACGGAACTAGAACACAGAAAGTAGGAATCTAAAGTGATTGAAGAGACTGGAACTCATGGAAAATGTAAAGCTAAAAATATCATGCAGTTCCCTGTAGAAGCTAATTTCATTTTTTGGTAGGGGGGACAACACTCACCTGTTTGTTGAGCAGAATGTAGATGATGGGGTTGAACAAGGCTGAAGATTTTGAGAAAAAGGCAGGAATAGCCATGAACTGTGCAGTGAAAGCTGCTCCCTTGTTGAAGAAGATCCATGTAGCCACACTGGCATAGGGGGTCCAGGCAATCAGGAAGCCCAACACCATCAGGACACACATACGTGTCACTTCCTTCTCTGCCTTCTGGGTGGAGGCTGAGTCCTGCTGCTGTGCTGCGGCCTGTTGGTAAAAGTAAGACCCAGATGACGTCATACTAAGAAAATATAAACATGTTTACCCTGTCGAACTAGTGCAACCAAGTCATCTGGTTTAGCTTTCTTATAGGTGGTTTCTGACAGCATCTTTGCAAATAATGATTAATGTAATTGTACAACATTACTACATAAGTCTGCAGACTGAAATCTTTGTGTTTGAAGTGTTGAAAATGCATTGCAAGCACCTGAGACACTTGCAACAAACTAGTCACTGCTACATCAGTGCATACACACTGAGGCAAATACAAATACACACTCAGGCAGCTGCAGCTGTAAGGGAAGGGTACAGTTCACTAGGATGTTCATACCATTACTTTGTGGGCAGCTGTGGCCTAATGGTTAGGGAGTTGGCTTTGGCATTGGAGGATCGCAGTACGTTTGATGCCCGTACCAGCATAAGAAATATGTGGGTGTGGTAGTGAATAACCAGTGATGTCCGGCACCGAAGTAAGCAAGGCATCTAACCCCACGTTACTCCAGGGGGACTGTCCCTGTGCCTAATTCACTGGCAGCTAAATAATAGCTAAAATAAAATTTGGGGACCTTGGTTAGAGTCCAACCTGTGTTAATTTCCCAACCCTACTCTCTCAATCTCCCCTACTACTTTTCTTTCACTTTCACCACTGTCCTATCAAATTAAAGGTGAAAAAGTCTGATTAAAAAAAAATAACTATCACAGAGCAGCTGTCACTAAGTCACAAAAAAGCAGATGCTCACCGCTTTCACTGTGCAGACAAGGCTTCCGTAAGTGAAGAAGATAGTGCAGACTGGGACACAGAAATGGCAGGTGAACATGTACATGACGTAGGACTCGTTGTTGTATGCTGGGTTCAAGGTGTAGTAATCGGGACCACAGGAGCACTGCATTCCCTCAGGGATGTACCTGTGTTAGAAATAATGATACAAATGAAGACCAACTACCAAGATGACCCGAATCTTGTTTTCCATACTGTGTGCTGGCTACCTTTCAGGTGAATGGTAAACAACATCAAAGTGTCCAGTGATGGGCAGCGGATTCAGTAAACACAGTACCAAATATATACACAGTTCCAAATCACCTAGTTCTACTTGTGTGGTTAATACTGTTGATTCCTTTAATTAACTTCTACCTGGCTAAGGCGTAATCCTAATTAGAATCAGCTTATCTAATGAATAGCTGCAATAAATGTGGTTCTGAATTGTAGCTTCTAAAGTCAGGTTGTCCATTAGTGCAAAGTTCAGAGCATTCTCAGTCACAGCCATCAGACGCACCTGGACCAGCCAACGAGGGGTGGGGCAGCACAGCTCATAGCCATGATCCATGTGAAAGCCACTCCAGCTCCAGCATGTGTGGTGCCAAACTTGAAGCTGCCCATGGGCTTGCAGACGACAATGTATCTCTCGACAGCCAGCACCACCAGAGACCACAGGGCAACTTGGCCTAAACATGAGCGGGAAAGATATGGTAAATGTTTCTGCAGTTATATGGAGTTTTTCCACTCAGCGGAGGTGTCATCCTAATACATTATTATGCAGGATATCATATGCACAGCATTGGAATAATATCAACAAGATGCCTGCTAGAAGTGACTGAGGTTGAGACAAATAATCATTTACCTCCAAGAGTAGCCATGAATCCTTCGATTGCGCAACCCATGGGTCCAAAGATGAAGTAGCCACTGAGAGCTGAGGTAAATGCGATGGTGAAGCCAAAGCAAACCATGATCATGCCAGCCACAGCCAGGTTGACCAAAATAAAGTTGAGAGGCTGACGAAGCTTTTTGTGCAGCACCGTCACCGCCAACGTCATGCCATTGATGGGGAACCCCAGACAGATCAAGATAAACATGTAAAAAGCAAGAGCCTTGAACTGCCATGGATCAGCCAGGTAGTACTGTTCATATTCAAAAGGACTCCTGACCAGCCCCGTCCTGTTGGACATGGGGATGTAGAAGTTGTTACCCTCTGTGCCGTTCATCCTCTGAAGCTGACTCTTGAAACAGGAGAAATATGGCCACAAGTCGAACTGACAGATGCAGTTGTGCAGCCCTCTTGTCCATCCTTGTAAGGATGGCGGATATATACTCTCTGAGGAAGACTTAAAAGAGATTACCGAAAGTGTCCAAAGGAAGAAGGGCAAGATTAAGATCTATTCATTATCCAAGAGCCTGGATTTTCTGTAAGAGTATCAATGCACAGAGCTTAATTATCCTTAAGCACAATATGCATTTGCAGACACTGAACATTGAACAATGTACAGACAATATGAATAACATTCAAAAATATAGTGGGGCCCTTTTAAGCTATTGAGGAAGAGATATTTTTGCCAACGCAAGTTAGTTCAAACATCACATCAAAACAACTTTACAAAATATTTGTGAGCACCATTATAGGCAGAGTTGATTGTCCTAAATCAAAAAGTTCTCATTGAAAGTTCAACATAGTACGAATATGATCTGCTCTCTTGATGTTCAAAATCTTTACACTGAACATTAAACATGTTAAAATGAAAAAAAAAAAAGTTCCTCACAAAGTAACAGTAATAGCTTTCTGCTTAAATGTGTGGTATTGTGAAATGTAACATATAGACTTTGTATATTTTCAGTGCTTATACAGTTGTGGGTGTGATGATATTGTATGTTATCACAGTTTAAAATATTTCTTGTCCATAAATGTAATAACCCCAATCCTTAAAAACAGTACTATAATGAATTACTATGTCATCCATTAAGATCCCCATACAATCAGAGTGAATATGTAAAAGCAGTCTGTAAATAATAATGATTCTAATAATTATCATCATCATCATCATCATCATCATCATCATCATCATAATCATCATCATAATCATTATCATCATCATCGTCATCATCATCATCATAATAATAATAAGT
Organism: Coilia nasus; assembly: GCA_027475355.1. NCBI lineage: Eukaryota > Metazoa > Chordata > Actinopteri > Clupeiformes > Engraulidae > Coilia > Coilia nasus. The sequence goes on from CM050211.1 coordinate 25,362,167, forward strand.
AAATGTAGTTGATTTGTCTTCTGCAAATGTGGTGAACTGTCATTTAAATCTGCAGGGCAGAAACTTCACTCTGAAAAATATTACCAAGAGGGCATATTCAGATCTTCGGCATTACTCTGGAGGGGACAGAGATCAGCTGTTTCCCCATCAGCTTCTCACCTTTGACTGTATCCACACAAACCCCTAAGCAGGCATGGCTATCTGTCCCAACATGCAGTGGTGAGGTCTAAGGGGGTGAAGTGGTGCAGTGGTGCAGTTGCCTGATCACACCATAAACCCCAGGAACCCTGGGCTGAATCTGAATCTGAACCCAAGGTTATTCTGTGATCCTACCCTGTGTCTCTTGAATCTACTTTTGCCTTGCCCAAGTTTTAGCGAATACGGGGTCAGGCTTATAGGTCAAGTGCCACACGTAATATGTTAGCAAATACTTCAGGCTTGATGTAGGCAAAGGTAAGGCTCCCTAGGGTTTATGTAGACCAGATCCTAAGCTCTTTACCTTTGGATGCTAGATGAATAAGTTTAGAGCGACTAAGACAGCAGATGAAATGGGAGGAGACAGGGATGTTGACAGGAGATAAAAGATGAGAAAATCAAATGCCCTCATGTGAGACACAGACATGCATGTGAAACTACCACACAGCACACAGCAAACACCTTTCGTATGGCAGCTCAAATCATTTATTATAATACTTCTTCTACAATATTCTTCACATTTTTTTCTTTTTTATTGCAGGCATTTATTAACTAATATGCACATATTGTTTTAGTTTACAATCAGAAATAAATATGGTTAAACCATCATATTCTGTAAACAAAAAAGTTAAACCAATAGACCCATCAAGAACTGAGCAATTATGTATACCTGTCTTAAATGGTTGTAATGTCTCATCTGTTATACTGTATGTGTTAGTAACATGTCAATTAAATGAAATTACAGAGGTGGCAAATGGATTTGAAAAGCATAACAAAAAAGGAGCATGTCTTGCTCTTGTCATAGTTCCTTCTATGGCTTCATTACAAGGTCCAATGTTGTAGTGAATTTTTACAAAAGAAGCTTGTTTAGAGTATTGCAAAAATCCTTGCTACCTTGATGTACAGGGACATGGTAGCAAAAAAGGCCCTGTATAACAATCTCCTCCGGATGAGTTTTGCCATTGTGGTGTTCATTTCCCATGTACATTTCAGAACAAAATAACAAAAAAAAATGGATCGTGAGACACTGATTTCTTTTTTTACCACAAGTAAAGCAGACTGTGAATGAATGTGTCTATGCAGGAGACACCGAGGACACTTCTGTCTTGCTTGTGGACACTGAAGTCTCACCCTCTGGGGCCTTGCTAAAGACTGTCTGCATCATGCACCCACGGAACTGGAATACAGAAGGACATAAACACAAAAAAAGATGGGGGAGGTTATTTAAGGGCACCTACCACCTACCACTTCCATTGTTAGCCTTCTGGCACAAACGATAAAAAATAGTTAAACTCTGAATGCAACAGGCTAAATCAATTTTGCTCCTCAGTACACATACCAACTCAGTATGATGTTTTAACATGCCAATTTTCAGTTTACACCGAAGTTCTCCTTTAAGGAAATCGATGTAGACCAACTACAACACAGAAAATAGAAAGGCATGGTTTGAAGTTCAGCAAGTTGAGAAATAAAAAAAATATCAAATTACCTGTTTGTTCATCCCCACGTATATGATGGGGTTGAACAAGGCTGAGGACTTTGAGAAAAAGGCAGAAGCAGCCATTGCCTGCACAGAGAAAGCTGCTCCCTTGTTGAAGAAAATCCAGGCGGCAAAGCTTGCATAAGGCACCCAGGCCAGCAAGAAGCCAAACACCATCAGGACACACATACGTGTCACCTCCTTCTCGGCCTTCTGGGTGCTGAGTTGCTGCCTAAGAATAAGATTAGCACTTGTGAGCAGGGGATGAATGCTAAAGTGAGGAAGCCTTATTCAAGAAAACTCAATTTAGAATTAGAATCAGAATTCAGAATCAGAATTAGAATCAAATGTTCTTATGCCTAAAAAAAACTGTAACTGCAACTGTAGTGATGAATGTACTATAATTCACATTATTGTTTTTTTTTGTATACTTTCTTAAAATTTATATATGCTGTACACAAAATTGAAAGCATACCAAATCCCTTAAACAAATACAGTTATTGTGATGAACTGTTCATTAATTGCAACAGTTTTACAACAATATATTTTGTTATGTCTATATTCGTATTAGTTGCATTAGTCACAACAAAAATGTCATATTTTAGGATACACTGTATCTAACAAATCAAGAGGAAGAGAAAAATAAAGGTCATACGGCTTTCACCGTGCAGACAAGGCTTGGGACACAGAAATGGCAGGTGAACATTTAGATGACATAGGACTTGTTGTTGTAGTCAGGGTTTGGGGTGTACAACAGGGGGACCACAGAAGCACTGCATGCCCTCAGGGATGTACCTGTCTGATGTAAAGTGGTTAATATCGACTGTCCGGTCATAAATTAAACTAAAACATCATTAAACGAAATCGTCATCAAAAGTATCTAGTCCTATGTAAATACCCAGAGGAAAATATTGCTTTCAGAAGTTGTCTTGACTGTGTCTTTCAGAAACAAATAATATCTTATGTTAAGATAATTTTTATCCTTGTCTCCTAAGTAGGCTTTCAGAATCCAGTAGGATTTTGCCTTTGTCTCATTGTTCTTAAACTACACTCCTAAGGAACAGTGATCAGTAAATATAAGTCAATGTAAGTCAAATCTAAGTCCAATTTAAAATATTTAAATAGTCTAATATTGTTCTCTTTTTACTCCAGGGATCTGTCAGTAACATCTGTTTTGTTTAATGTACTTCTCAGAGACAAAGGTTAGACAATTGTAAGAAGTTGTTTTTTCTTCTGGGTGACCAAAAACTCACTGTAAAGTGACAGATAAGTGACTAGCTAATCCCTTAATTACCTCAAAGCGAACCCTAATCTGAATAAAAACCTATGGCTTGCTTTTGCATACAAATATGTCTCAGCTGGACCAGTGCAACGAGTGGAGGAACAGCACAAGCACATTAGACATACCTGGACCAGCAAACGAGGGGTAGGGCAGCACAGCTCATAGCCATGATCCATGTGAAAGCCACCCCGACTCCAGCATGCGTGGTGCCAAATTTGAAGGGGCTTGAAGATGCCTACAGACTACTGGTCACAAGGAGTGCACCTCTGCTTCGTTTGTGGACACTGACGTCTCACTCTGAGATTTAGCAAAGGCCTCCTCAGGATATATAAATTACTAGTAGTGTTTTGTTGAACAGCCTGGTGATGCGCTTTTTTTTATAGAAGTAGCTGATGTCGCCACTACCTTGTGGCTCTGAATCCAAAATAAAATGTCAAAAAAGTCCTGACAGACTATCATGCATTGAAAGTAGCTAAAAAGCCAAAAAGCTTATGTGATGTTATACTTGACCTGACCTGTGGCCTTGCTGTCAAGTGGCAGTTGAGTGTGAGAGGCTAAGCTCGATGTACAGCCCCTGGAGTTTAGATGGACCAGTTTAGAGGGAGGATAAAACAGCAGATAAAGACGTGAATAAAAGAGAACGAGGACGAGACATACAAGAAGTGAGGCAAACGTGCGACACACACAACACACAAGCACAACACCATGATCTGATATGGCAGCTCAGTTTATTATGTATCTGTTCTCAGCTGGGACAGCTACAATAAATGTAATGCAAAGTAGCCCACCATACCAGAGTAAGAACACACCGTGAATCCAAAGACGACCATAACCAGTCCCGCCACCGCCAGGTTCACCAGAATAAAGTTGAGCAGCTGGCGTAGCTTTTTGGCTGTCAGATTACATATAAAGCCCCTGCTCCACCCTTTGGATTAGCAGTAAGATCTTCTAGTATTAAAGACAAAAGCTATAGAACAGGAGCTGGTGTGTGGTTAAGTCACTGTTACTCTTTTTGTTATTTGGGTACCAAACTTAAAAATAAACGAACATCTGATTTGTCAAGAAGCAGCCCAGACAGTTAGAGTAGAATATGGATGTCCTGGCATGGATAACTTGAACTCTTTGCAGCTAAGCTACCCGGTTTGATTTGCATAAACCATTGAATAGTAGAAGGAGGTCAACATTTCATTTGCTGGGCCTAAATGTGCAGAGTTGCAGGTAGAGATTTTATAGTGTTATATTTGACAGTTACAGAGTACAAACACTGAGGAGATGGTGTAGGGGAATGCACAAATCAACATGAACATGAAATGTAAATTCAAGGTGAGGGTATAAATGTGTACAGTCTCTCCTATTCAGTTTGGCATTCAGTCACTATCCAGCAGCCTTCAGACAGTACTCAGCAAACTTTGTAGCTCGGCCTTGCTTGTCACCAAAACAGATTAGAATAGGTTAGAATTGTTCTGTGGTGTGAAGAATGAGTAAACAAAACAGGAAGAAGCAAAAAGCAAACTTTATGAAGTTTTTTTTTTCTTCATTAACCCCAATGTGGGTAATAGTTAGTCAGCATAGCACAGAAACAAAGACAGTCCAAACAGTTAGAGGTTCTGAATTTGAGTGGAAAATGGTCTGAGCTGTGAAATTCCATTAACCATCATCAACTAACTGTTTGGAAATTGGATTATCAGAACTATCCTTTTAGTCTTGCCTGCAAGTAGCACCACTTTGTCAATAGACAGAAGGATTAGTTAGAGCAAGTCATGTGTATGTATTGAGTGTTGTTTCAATATGGGCAGATATTCAATTTATTATGTGTTACTGAATAATTACGTATAATAAAGTAATATACAATTGCATTTTTACTATTTTATCACAGCAAAGGACACAGATATCATTGCAGTGGCTCCCAAAAGCATTGAACCACCACTATGTCACCAGCATTTTAACAATCGAAAAGTTACATGTACGCACAACGGTTACGTCTCCAGAGTAACATTTTTGCAAATGACTCCAGCTACGCTTTCTTGTGGACAAGGGAAACAAAAATCTGTGACCATCCATTCATCAAGTGGCAGTTACCGGGCTGCTAGAAAGCTAGCATGTTAACTCAAGGTCAATCGCTTGTGTAAAGATCTACAGTCATGTAACATACAAACAACAATCCAAATTGATGTAACCAATAAATTATGTTATTAAAGTCAATAAGGTCACAAAAATGTTACTAAATTATAGTGATGTCATGCTTATGTTACATTTAGCCGCATAGCTAGCTATGTTTAGTTAATGAAAACATTAGTGGTTAGTCAACTCTGAATTTTGAACGCCTCAGTTAAGATCTGCAGTGGACCATTTGCTCTGACAAAGTTCATATAACATAACTATATGTGTACAAATGAACAGTGTGTAAAATACCTTTTAATTGTATATATAAATGATAATTCCATATAAATATGTCTTTTTTTCACACTGGACTTCATTTGTATGGCATGTGTACTTGTGCATTTCCAACTAACTTTTGAGCAAATTTCTGAAGACAATGCTGTAAGAAAGCAAGATGAAAACAAAAATGTCTGTTATTTTTGTGTGGATGTAGCTTGCATTTATTCCCCCTTTGATTTTAAAAATTAACTAGTTTCCAGGTCCCACTGCCCAAGGTCAAAGCTGATGCACGTCTCTTCAGCTTAAATTACTGTAGATACTATTCATTGCAGTATGCACAATAACATTAGGCTTGTGCTTCATATCCTATGTATTGTGTGGTTCAGTCTTTCTTAAGCATATCACCATGTTTCTTTGGTAGTTTGGTAATTTATATGTGTTCAGGCATGGACACAATGCTGCCTAATTTTCAGAGCATAATAATCACACTAAATGTAATTGTCTTACGTAATGTACTGCCGTCATTAAGAAATGTAATTATAAGGTTTTAAGATATACGCCTGACTTTAGAACCACATTACTGTACTTTATAGTTTTAGGCTTGTCTCAAGCTTGAAAATTTTAAAATAATATTACCATATCATACAATTCTGGATAAACATTACAAATATTACAATCATATGATACAGTCCTGACAAGCATTACATACATTAAAACCATTTCACACAGTCCTGAGTGTAAAATCATGTGTTGTCATTACAAAACCACTTGACAGGGTAAGATGTGCTGAGCCTGACCCTCAGGTTAAGACTTCTGCTTATGATCTTAATTCTATACATGGAGTTGGGAGCATCACACAGTTCAGGGCACTTTTTTCTGTAAGCATGGAGTCACATGCCTCATCTGTAAGTGTTGATGGCTGTAAAATGCCAATTTCTGGGGAAGCTAATAAGATTATACTACTCCTGTTCCTGCTAAAAACGTTAGCAGGCTACAGTACCATTGACAACATTTCACAGTATTAGTCATCTGGATTTAAACCACCTGTCATTACACAGACTGAAGCATCAATAATTTTAGATATTTGGAAAAAGTTTGCTGCTTAATAGGTAATGTGTTCGGAGTTTTGCACAGACATAATTTATGTTTTAACAGAAGTTCAAATACATTTGAATTAAGTTTCGATTTTTGTGTAGTTAAACCTCTGAAACTTCGAACGACTTTTGGGCAATAAAAGTAAAGGAGTGCTTTGTTTATTTTACCATTTGCTTCTATTCAGTAGCCAATTGAGCCCATCCTGACCAGCCCTGCTCTCATATTGTTTAATCCTTGGCATAGCTCATTGCTCATATGGTGTTCACATAAACCCTGAGTAAGAATCTCCATGGCTGCCCTTTAGCAAACACATGGCATTGATCAGTTCCATCAGCAAAACAAATTACATTTTCACTTGTGAGGTATGCCTGTCATTTTCTAAACTTCCCCTACAATGCTTGGGTATTAAAAATAGGTTTTTCAATTGAGTGGCATTCTTGATGGCACATGATCTATTCCTGAAATTCACAACATTACATAATGTACATATGATATATCAGCAATATGATTATCTTGTTTTACAAAGTAGTTTGGACTATTTTTATTACTAACCAAATAGATTTTTGGTTATCTAAATTTCAAAGTCATTTCCACAACACTGGTGAAAACACAACTTCATACCTTCGTGTGGGTTAAGATCAATATAAAGATCATTTATTCTACAATCCATTGCAGTCCAAACATAAACATATACATAAACATAACACATTCATTTAGATTTTACACAGAAATAAGAAATACACAGACACTTTGCCAGAAGGAGAAATATGTCAAAATTTTTTGTCTTGCTTAATTTAATTACTTTATAGGCTAATAGAAATGCTGCAAAACAGAGAAAACTGCTTCACGTGTATTTGCAGACATTTGTCCAATACAGTAGATCTTTCCCATCTTTCCCGCTCTAACCTCAAGTGTCAATGGTACAGTATCTAAAATAAAGCCTCTGCTCAAAGTTGAGTTCAGAGGTCTCTGCAGGTCTACACAGTTACAGCCTAGTAATGAGATTAGCCTAGTAATGAGATTAGCCTAGTCTGAAAACAGTAAACATTAGGAAGTGCGCAGTAGTAAAGAGCCCATCCATCCACATCTTCCAGTTCTTCTCACGCAGAATATTTTAGTGCATTTACAAAGGCCCAGAGATGGGTTGAATGAAGTCATTAGTATATTAACTGGAATGAATTAAGTCCATTAGGAGAGGTGTCCCAGTGAAAGTACTTTGCGCATCAATTTAGAACGTACTTTTTAAAGACTATAACAATGTATACCACATTATGTTTAAAAACTCATCTGTGGCCTCAAAGAAATAATTTATAATGGCATTATCCAGTGGTTTACCTTCTACCTTTCTGACAGGATAAAGTAGTTGTACAAATAAAGAATTGTAACCTGGAAAGTTATCAATAAATAAAGTAAGTTGGACTTACCTGGCATTGTTATTCAAAGCAACTTACAGTTATTGAAGTATAGGGTTTCACTAACAGTCCCTGGAGCAATGTGGGGTTAATGTTGGCTCAAACACATTCCAGCCATGAGGGAGGATGCACCCCCATTGCTTCCTACTGGAACAGGATTCAAACCTACAACCCTATAATCTCAAGACCAATGCTCTAACCACTAGGACACAGTTGCCCAGGCACATTCACACCAGCAACCCTCCATTGTCAACACCACCTTCGGTCTTGAGCACACTACAGCAACCGCTAAACGTCTGTATAACAGACATCCATCCACTTCACCATTTGACCTTCGAGCATATATACTTACATACCATTCAACACCACTAACTCAAACTTTTTAAAGATGACCTGCTCCAGGTGAGGCTCGAACTCACAACCTCGGCATTGCTCAGCCTGTACTGCCTTATAAGTACCGCGCGCTAACCGATTGCGCCACAGGAGCTGGCATTCTGCTGTTACAAAGGGGGTTCATCAAGGCTCTGTTCAGGGGCCTCTGATATTCATCTGCTGTGCCCTCCTACTTGGCAGTACCCTTAGACAACATGATGTTTAGTTTCATTGCTATACTGATGACATCCAACTTTACCTCTCCACCAAACCCACAACCTCTTTTCCTCCTGCTACAGTCATTGCCTGTGTCCAGACAATGCAGCTATAGGACAGTTACAGATCAGGTCTATTTTAAAATCCTATTCCTAGGATTTAAGGACCTGCATACCTGACAATTTTTCAAAGTGCAAGCATTATCAAGGAACCCTTAGCTGAATAGAATTCATAAAGCTCAGCATTGGGAGAGGTATCCCAGTGAAAGTACTTTGTGCATTCATTTAGAAAGTACTTTTTAAAGACTATATTAATGTAAACCACATTATGTTTAAAACCCATCTGTAGCCTCAAACAAATAATTTATAATGGCATTATCCAGTGGTTTACCTTCTACCTGTCTGACAGGATAAAGTAGTTGTACAAATAATGAATTGTAACCTGGAAAGTTATCAATAAATAAAGTAACTTAGACTTACCTGGCATTCTAATCCAGAGTAGCTTACAGTTATTGAGGTGTAGTGTTTCAATAACAGTCCCTGGAGCAATGTGGGGTTAGATGCCTTGCTCAAACACATTTTAGCCATGGGGGAGGGTGCAGAAATGCTCTGGTTGTTTAATACCCCACCCTAATTACTTCCTAATAGAAGAGGATTCGAACCTACGACCCTCTAATCTCAAGACCAACTCTCTAACCACTAGGCCACAGCTGCCCAGACACACCTGCAACCCTCCACTCTCAATACACCTTCGGTCTTGAGCACATCACAGCAACCACTAAACGTCTGTATAACATCTATTTCCTTCACTTCACCATTCTAGCATCTATACTTACACACCATTCAACATCACTAACCAAACTCTTTAAAGATGACCTGCTCCAGGTGAGGCTCGAACTCACAACCTCGGCATTGCTCAGCCTGTACTGCCTTATAAGTACCGCACGCTAACCGATTGCGCCACTGGAGCTGGCATTCTGCTGTTACAAAGGGGGCTCATCAAGGCTCTGTTTAGGGGCCTCTGATATTCATCTGCTGTGCCCTCCTACTTGGCAGTACCCTTAGACAACATGATGTTTAGTTTCATTGCTATACTGATGACATCCAACTTTACCTCTCCACCAAACCCACAACCTCTTTTCCTCCTGCTACAGTCATTGCCTGTGTCCATGCCATGAGTTTGGGTATAACATGGAACTACATCAAGCTAAGGATCAATAAGGCTGAGCTACTAGTTATTGGGTCCAGAGATGTGCACATTCAACCTCTCCATGGATGGATGCACCACGTCAACAATCTTCATGTCATATTTCATACTAAGTACTAATGCAGCTATAGGACAGTTACAGATCAGGTTTATTATAAAGTCCTCTTCCTAGGATTTAAGGACCTGCATACCTGACAAACATTACATACATTAAAACCGTATCATAAACCTGTATACCCACTAACCTCACTGACTGCAAAACTGCTCTATTGTTATAATAATATTTTGTGAACTGTAAGTTTATGTTATACTTTGTGAATCGACCTTGGGGACTCAGACGGTATGAATGTGATTTTTTTAACATAAAATCTATCATTACTTATTATCAGAGCATCAGGAACTGTCCACAGTGTATCTTTGTAATCAGTCTGATATGTTGTCTAATATGACATTATCAGATTGGCTATTGGTAAGAATAAAATTACACCAAAATAGACACCTAAATGTCAGATGTATATCTTGAGGGAAAAAAACTGGGTGAAAAAAAAACATCTCCTTTCAGAAACCCTCTCAGTATAGTTTGCCTCCAGTTTCTTTAGCCACAGTTAGCCTGTCCTGAATGGTCGCCCTTCCCCCACCTCATCACCTGTTGCTGTTTGCTTCCTTCCAGTGTCTTTGGCTATGGTCCTGAGAGGCTGCCCCTCCCCCACCTCTTTGCTGACTCTCAGCTGAGTGCTTAGCCTAGCTTAAGTGCTTGTGTCTGGCAGTGGTACTTTCAGCAGGCCCAAAGAACTGAACTGTCAGAAAACCAGTTGCATTGAAAGTTAATTAGCTATTTACTTTTAACCATTAGGCAGATGGAAGTTTTATACATTCATAAAATCAGTGTGTATGCTCTGTTGGTTATGTTTACGCCTAAGGCCTCATTTTCACAGACTTGAGTGTGTACAGTGCGTATCCGTGTACAATGTGTTTGTAGAGGGACAGAATACGCTCAGATCACGCTTGCGGTGGAAATGATCTAATCTGTTAACGTGCATTCTAAACGAATACGGACAGAAAACAGGCACGCGCTGTACATGCAGAGTGTTTGGTGGAAATGAGCCCTTAGTCTACCAGCTGCTGAACTGTACCGTAACCTTCTTTCTGTCATGGATTTAATTGAAAAAAACTTCATCACTTCATGCTGTATCCTGTTTAATCTGAAACCATCACTTTCACTTTCCAATGCTAGTTCCAGTTACTGGTCCAGCGGGGCCTCCCCTCCCCCATCTTCACTAAGGCTTGCTTTAGCAGCTTAACTGCTAACCTGCATGCATCTTGTAAGGGTGTGTGTTCCACCAACTGCCTGTGTAACCGGATGAAAGTCTTGGCTTTGGGTTGTTAAGGCCCTTTGGAACAATTTAAGGACAGCCATTGCAGCAAAAAAAAAATTCTGTTATCATTTAACAACGTTTTTTTACTTTTCAACCAACCTTGTCATCTGAAGCCATCATATATAATTCCTTGTTATCAGGGGTGTTCACTTGCTATATACGTTTGTGTAAAACTAAAAAAAAATGTCTTATTTTCCTTTGCTGGTGGTAGTCTGATAGTACAGTTGGGAAGTTACACTCCTGAATGCGCACAGCTATACTGAACTTATTGAGTGAGCCAGTAGTGAAGGAATGTAATGATCACCAAGTGAAGACATTTTTTGCATTGTGCATTTTAGTAAGAACAATTCATAAATATTAGTGAGGTAGTTATACCACATAACATTGTCATAACATGCAATCATGGATGAGTAGATGCTCCAAAAGCTGTTACTATATAGGCTAGCAGTGGGCAGCTGTGGCCTAGTGGTTAGGGTGTTGGTCTTGCGATTGGAAGGTTGCTGGTTCAAATCCTGCCCTACCCATGGTTGAGATGCCCTTGAGCAAGGCATCTAACCCCACACTGCTCCAGAGACTGTAACTAAAACCCTGTAAACATCTGTAAGTCGCTCTGGATAAGAGCGTCAGCTAAGTGTAAAGTAATGTAGGCTAGCAGTATTCAAGACTTTTATTGTCACACTTTTGTTGCACAGTTGCCTGCAGGCCCACTGACACTTTTCTCAGACAGGCAAAGTTCACACTTGCAAACATACAGCACGTCAGGGTCACCTATCTAGCAGTGGAAGATTTATGAAATGTTTACAAGCTGAGCGCATTCTGTACTGTACAAGAGAATACATGCACTAAAAAAATCCGCGAAACAGCGAAGCCGCAAAAGGTAAACCGCAATATAGAGAGGGACCACTGTACACCAAGATAAGTCATGATGAGGCACTTTCTCGTCACAAATCCCTCTTCATGCAGTCGAATCAACCACAAGGTCACGAGGCGTCAGTCATACATTAATGACACGCCCCTGCATGCGGGCCAGAACTGATCCCCACTGTGCTCCCATAGACATGAACTACCATGAACTATCTTGCTCTGCTTAACTTTAACATCTTTGATGAAGTCAGATGAGAAAGAAACAAGGTCTGATGAGCGAGGAAGCACAGGTGTATCCTTTGCAGAAGTTTTTTTTGTTTGTTTGGTTTTTTCATGCGGTAGGCGTTCCCTGGTAAAGAGGAAGATGATGTGTCATCTGGCAACCTTTCAAAAGGAGGACCTGTGCATTTTAGCCAAATCTGTTACTAATCAAATGCTCTCTTCATCCACTCATGTCAGACTGGCCGGTTCAAAGTGTCATCAACAATCATGTCAAACATGACAACAACTTCAGCCCTACACAATGTGACCAACTGTGTGTGACATCCAGTGCTCCTGAAGGTGTGAGATGGGCTCTCTGTTGTATGTAAGTACGTAAGTAACGTATTTGGCAACCTGACTAAACCCTCATTAAAATCAGCTGATTTTAATTGGCACGACTCTTCAGCCACAAGTAAGAGTTAATTAGTGAAGTCAGCAAACTCCACAAGTATTGGGTGATTATAAATATTGGATATTGGATTGTAAATACTGTTGCCAAGTTGACCAATATTTATACTGAGTTATGAATGTAAGGCCTACTATTACAATGTATTAATGTAACATTGCCAGGCCTGACCACATAGTCTATCTATACATCTAAAGAATAGTCAAACCAATCATTGATAAAATATTTGTACCTAGCATGAAAGAGTAAATACAGCTTTTTTTGTCCGTACTTCTTGTAGCAGGAGGGACCATCTCAAATTGAATTACCCTACTAATGGAATTTAGGGTGCTCAGCCCATTTTTCACTTAAAACCCTGTGTGCTCTACGCAAAAGGACTAAATTGGCTGGACAGGACACATTAAAGTAATCCTGTTTTATGTGGGTGTGTGGTTCAGGTTTGACCACCTGGATACAATTATAAGAAAATCCTTCACAGTACATCACCAACAGTATCAGCAAAAGATGCAACTTAGGGTGTTGGCAAACTTTCATAATGGCTGTCTATGGTGTTTGTAATGTTTTTACATGTTTTTGAGACCCACACCCCATAATGCCTCTTAAATGGCCATAGGCTGATTTCAGTGTAACAAGCCCAGAGTATTGATGGCAGGTGCCAAGTGTCACTACAGTTTGAGAACATACATAGGACCAAGGCAGTGCTGAACTGAAATCCAATCAGCCTTGGTAATTGTAAAGTGGTTTTCCCTCTGTCTTGGAAGAAGACCTTCAGGGCATTAGGCCTTGGTCTAAACTGTTCTTTTGCATGCCAGACAGGAATTCTCACGGTATTTTTAATCTATTTATGGTCTTTTTTAATTTGATAGGACAGTGAAGATTGGACAGGAGATGAGTGGAAGAGAGAGGGATGGGGTGGGGTTGGGAAATGACCCAGGCTGAATTCAAACCTGGGTTGCCATGGGTCAGATGAAAATGTGTCTGACCAGCTTGAGCATGGTCTTGTTCTGAGCAAAAAAACACGTACATCCATGTCTCAGGTCTGGATGCTGGACTAGGAAACATTCCTATCTAATAAAGTGAATAAAGTGAATAAACACCACCACAACACCAGTAATACGCTCCAAGATTCTTTTTAGTTGTGATGTTTTTGGTGTAAACTACATCATCGGCCCATGAAGGCTTTTTTTGGGGGGGGGGGCTGTATGGCTGAAGGCTGTATGGTGTCTTTTTTGGTTGTGGTGTATTACGTAAAAAAACACAATAAAAAAATGTAATAAAAAAAAAAAGATGAACAGGGCTCACAGCCGAAATGTAACATTTAAAAAGAATTTGGCAGCACATGTTGATGTTGCAGATGTTGGCAGAGGTGTCCTCCAGATGATGTGTAGGTGCCTGTTCCAGTTGTTTGCATTTGGTAGAACCTTTCTTTTCAAATGCCATCTTTCTCCTTTGAGAATTTGTATTTAAAATTTAGGATGTCATTTTTTAATCTTATTCCTGCATCTTGGTACCTTATTGGCAGATGTAATTTGCTCCTTGAGGTAGCCATGTCAAAAGGGCAGCGTTACTAGCCCCGCACCTGGTCACACATGTAGTTTTACTCAAAACAGCATTAACTGAAGTAATTGGTTTTGCCGCAGGTTTGGTGATTGGGTGTTACACCACGACTGCACATTAAGTCACCCAACCTCTTCAAAGTTCTAGGTGTGTGCTGTGTTTTAATTGAAAAATGGGCTGAGCACCCTCAATTCCATTAGGTGGGTAATTCAATTGGTCAGTCCTTACCTGCCATGATGTTAATGATCTAATGACAGCTTAGACGGACTAGGTGTCCTAATTAAGACAATCAACACCATTAAGACAACAGTCCTTAACCTAATGGTTAAATTTGTGTCCAAATAGGTACCAATAGCAAGCACAGCAAGACTGCCAGTTTCTAGTGCTGGAAACTGTGTGAAAGGCGGGTCCTAGTAATTAAGACACTTGGAGAGTTTCAGGACTGATTGATTGAATCAGCACTTGATCCTCTTTGCAGTGACAGAAATTTACCTTAACTTCCTGATCTGTCACGATGCCCTGAAGAAGGCCTCATGCCACTATGTGTGGGCTGTTTTAACTAGTCCATTTAGGATATGTCCTTTTGAATAAACACATTTTAATTAGGGAGTGCCTTGGCTTGAGAAACCCTTTTGTCTCTTTTTTTTTCAACAGATTGTTGCCTTGAACCTTCACTCACTTGTAGTAACCACACCAACCAAAATGAAGTTGTTTATGAAATTTATTTGTTGAAACTCTGCTGAGATATGACTTAACCACAATAAAAAAATGAATGAATGCACTGGCCTAGTAACCAGGTGGGCCTGTCTGACCAACTCTCACCCCCACCCTCTTACCCATACACTAATATTTGAATTTGCTGCAATGTCACACCCCTAACGTACACTGTATGTCTCGCATACATTATGCTTAACAACTGAGATATCACTAGACTACAAATAAGAATAAGAAAATCCTTCACAGTACATCACCAACAGTATCAGCAAAAGATGCAACTTAGGGTGTTGGCAAACTTTCATAATGGCTGTCTATGGTGTTTGTAATGTTTTTACATGTTTTTGAGACCCACACCCCATAATGCCTCTTAAATGGCCATAGGCTGATTTCAGTGTAACAAGCCCAGAGTATTGATGGCAGGTGCCAAGTGTCACTACAGTTTGAGAACATACATAGGACCAAGGCAGTGCTGAACTGAAATCCAATCAGCCTTGGTAATTGTAAAGTGGTTTTCCCTCTGTCTTGGAAGAAGACCTTCAGGGCATTAGGCCTTGGTCTAAACTGTTCTTTTGCATGCCAGACAGGAATTCTCACGGTATTTTTAATCTATTTATGGTCTTTTTTAATTTGATAGGACAGTGAAGATTGGACAGGAGATGAGTGGAAGAGAGAGGGATGGGGTGGGGTTGGGAAATGACCCAGGCTGAATTCAAACCTGGGTTGCCATGGGTCAGATGAAAATGTGTCTGACCAGCTTGAGCATGGTCTTGTTCTGAGCAAAAAAACACGTACATCCATGTCTCAGGTCTGGATGCTGGACTAGGAAACATTCCTATCTAATAAAGTGAATAAAGTGAATAAACACCACCACAACACCAGTAATACGCTCCAAGATTCTTTTTAGTTGTGATGTTTTTGGTGTAAACTACATCATCGGCCCATGAAGGCTTTTTTTTGGGGGGGGGGGGCTGTATGGCTGAAGGCTGTATGGTGTCTTTTTTGGTTGTGGTGTATTACGTAAAAAAACACAATAAAAAAATGTAATAAAAAAAAAAAGATGAACAGGGCTCACAGCCGAAATGTAACATTTAAAAAGAATTTGGCAGCACATGTTGATGTTGCAGATGTTGGCAGAGGTGTCCTCCAGATGATGTGTAGGTGCCTGTTCCAGTTGTTTGCATTTGGTAGAACCTTTCTTTTCAAATGCCATCTTTCTCCTTTGAGAATTTGTATTTAAAATTTAGGATGTCATTTTTTAATCTTATTCCTGCATCTTGGTACCTTATTGGCAGATGTAATTTGCTCCTTGAGGTAGCCATGTCAAAAGGGCAGCGTTACTAGCCCCGCACCTGGTCACACATGTAGTTTTACTCAAAACAGCATTAACTGAAGTAATTGGTTTTGCCGCAGGTTTGGTGATTGGGTGTTACACCACGACTGCACATTAAGTCACCCAACCTCTTCAAAGTTCTAGGTGTGTGCTGTGTTTTAATTGAAAAATGGGCTGAGCACCCTCAATTCCATTAGGTGGGTAATTCAATTGGTCAGTCCTTACCTGCCATGATGTTAATGATCTAATGACAGCTTAGACGGACTAGGTGTCCTAATTAAGACAATCAACACCATTAAGACAACAGTCCTTAACCTAATGGTTAAATTTGTGTCCAAATAGGTACCAATAGCAAGCACAGCAAGACTGCCAGTTTCTAGTGCTGGAAACTGTGTGAAAGGCGGGTCCTAGTAATTAAGACACTTGGAGAGTTTCAGGACTGATTGATTGAATCAGCACTTGATCCTCTTTGCAGTGACAGAAATTTACCTTAACTTCCTGATCTGTCACGATGCCCTGAAGAAGGCCTCATGCCACTATGTGTGGGCTGTTTTAACTAGTCCATTTAGGATATGTCCTTTTGAATAAACACATTTTAATTAGGGAGTGCCTTGGCTTGAGAAACCCTTTTGTCTCTTTTTTTTTCAACAGATTGTTGCCTTGAACCTTCACTCACTTGTAGTAACCACACCAACCAAAATGAAGTTGTTTATGAAATTTATTTGTTGAAACTCTGCTGAGATATGACTTAACCACAATAAAAAAATGAATGAATGCACTGGCCTAGTAACCAGGTGGGCCTGTCTGACCAACTCTCACCCCCACCCTCTTACCCATACACTAATATTTGAATTTGCTGCAATGTCACACCCCTAACGTACACTGTATGTCTCGCATACATTATGCTTAACAACTGAGATATCACTAGACTACAAATAAGAATAAGAAAATCCTTCACAGTACATCACCAACAGTATCAGCAAAAGATGCAACTTAGGGTGTTGGCAAACTTTCATAATGGCTGTCTATGGTGTTTGTAATGTTTTTACATGTTTTTGAGACCCACACCCCATAATGCCTCTTAAATGGCCATAGGCTGATTTCAGTGTAACAAGCCCAGAGTATTGATGGCAGGTGCCAAGTGTCACTACAGTTTGAGAACATACATAGGACCAAGGCAGTGCTGAACTGAAATCCAATCAGCCTTGGTAATTGTAAAGTGGTTTTCCCTCTGTCTTGGAAGAAGACCTTCAGGGCATTAGGCCTTGGTCTAAACTGTTCTTTTGCATGCCAGACAGGAATTCTCACGGTATTTTTAATCTATTTATGGTCTTTTTTAATTTGATAGGACAGTGAAGATTGGACAGGAGATGAGTGGAAGAGAGAGGGATGGGGTGGGGTTGGGAAATGACCCAGGCTGAATTCAAACCTGGGTTGCCATGGGTCAGATGAAAATGTGTCTGACCAGCTTGAGCATGGTCTTGTTCTGAGCAAAAAAACACGTACATCCATGTCTCAGGTCTGGATGCTGGACTAGGAAACATTCCTATCTAATAAAGTGAATAAAGTGAATAAACACCACCACAACACCAGTAATACGCTCCAAGATTCTTTTTAGTTGTGATGTTTTTGGTGTAAACTACATCATCGGCCCATGAAGGCTTTTTTTTGGGGGGGGGGGGCTGTATGGCTGAAGGCTGTATGGTGTCTTTTTTGGTTGTGGTGTATTACGTAAAAAAACACAATAAAAAAATGTAATAAAAAAAAAAAGATGAACAGGGCTCACAGCCGAAATGTAACATTTAAAAAGAATTTGGCAGCACATGTTGATGTTGCAGATGTTGGCAGAGGTGTCCTCCAGATGATGTGTAGGTGCCTGTTCCAGTTGTTTGCATTTGGTAGAACCTTTCTTTTCAAATGCCATCTTTCTCCTTTGAGAATTTGTATTTAAAATTTAGGATGTCATTTTTTAATCTTATTCCTGCATCTTGGTACCTTATTGGCAGATGTAATTTGCTCCTTGAGGTAGCCATGTCAAAAGGGCAGCGTTACTAGCCCCGCACCTGGTCACACATGTAGTTTTACTCAAAACAGCATTAACTGAAGTAATTGGTTTTGCCGCAGGTTTGGTGATTGGGTGTTACACCACGACTGCACATTAAGTCACCCAACCTCTTCAAAGTTCTAGGTGTGTGCTGTGTTTTAATTGAAAAATGGGCTGAGCACCCTCAATTCCATTAGGTGGGTAATTCAATTGGTCAGTCCTTACCTGCCATGATGTTAATGATCTAATGACAGCTTAGACGGACTAGGTGTCCTAATTAAGACAATCAACACCATTAAGACAACAGTCCTTAACCTAATGGTTAAATTTGTGTCCAAATAGGTACCAATAGCAAGCACAGCAAGACTGCCAGTTTCTAGTGCTGGAAACTGTGTGAAAGGCGGGTCCTAGTAATTAAGACACTTGGAGAGTTTCAGGACTGATTGATTGAATCAGCACTTGATCCTCTTTGCAGTGACAGAAATTTACCTTAACTTCCTGATCTGTCACGATGCCCTGAAGAAGGCCTCATGCCACTATGTGTGGGCTGTTTTAACTAGTCCATTTAGGATATGTCCTTTTGAATAAACACATTTTAATTAGGGAGTGCCTTGGCTTGAGAAACCCTTTTGTCTCTTTTTTTTTCAACAGATTGTTGCCTTGAACCTTCACTCACTTGTAGTAACCACACCAACCAAAATGAAGTTGTTTATGAAATTTATTTGTTGAAACTCTGCTGAGATATGACTTAACCACAATAAAAAAATGAATGAATGCACTGGCCTAGTAACCAGGTGGGCCTGTCTGACCAACTCTCACCCCCACCCTCTTACCCATACACTAATATTTGAATTTGCTGCAATGTCACACCCCTAACGTACACTGTATGTCTCGCATACATTATGCTTAACAACTGAGATATCACTAGACTACAAATAAGAATAAGAAAATCCTTCACAGTACATCACCAACAGTATCAGCAAAAGATGCAACTTAGGGTGTTGGCAAACTTTCATAATGGCTGTCTATGGTGTTTGTAATGTTTTTACATGTTTTTGAGACCCACACCCCATAATGCCTCTTAAATGGCCATAGGCTGATTTCAGTGTAACAAGCCCAGAGTATTGATGGCAGGTGCCAAGTGTCACTACAGTTTGAGAACATACATAGGACCAAGGCAGTGCTGAACTGAAATCCAATCAGCCTTGGTAATTGTAAAGTGGTTTTCCCTCTGTCTTGGAAGAAGACCTTCAGGGCATTAGGCCTTGGTCTAAACTGTTCTTTTGCATGCCAGACAGGAATTCTCACGGTATTTTTAATCTATTTATGGTCTTTTTTAATTTGATAGGACAGTGAAGATTGGACAGGAGATGAGTGGAAGAGAGAGGGATGGGGTGGGGTTGGGAAATGACCCAGGCTGAATTCAAACCTGGGTTGCCATGGGTCAGATGAAAATGTGTCTGACCAGCTTGAGCATGGTCTTGTTCTGAGCAAAAAAACACGTACATCCATGTCTCAGGTCTGGATGCTGGACTAGGAAACATTCCTATCTAATAAAGTGAATAAAGTGAATAAACACCACCACAACACCAGTAATACGCTCCAAGATTCTTTTTAGTTGTGATGTTTTTGGTGTAAACTACATCATCGGCCCATGAAGGCTTTTTTTGGGGGGGGGGGCTGTATGGCTGAAGGCTGTATGGTGTCTTTTTTGGTTGTGGTGTATTACGTAAAAAAACACAATAAAAAAATGTAATAAAAAAAAAAAGATGAACAGGGCTCACAGCCGAAATGTAACATTTAAAAAGAATTTGGCAGCACATGTTGATGTTGCAGATGTTGGCAGAGGTGTCCTCCAGATGATGTGTAGGTGCCTGTTCCAGTTGTTTGCATTTGGTAGAACCTTTCTTTTCAAATGCCATCTTTCTCCTTTGAGAATTTGTATTTAAAATGTAGGATGTCATTTTTTAATCTTATTCCTGCATCTTGGTACCTTATTGGCAGATGTAATTTGCTCCTTGAGGTAGCCATGTCAAAAGGGCAGCGTTACTAGCCCCGCACCTGGTCACACATGTAGTTTTACTCAAAACAGCATTAACTGAAGTAATTGGTTTTGCCGCAGGTTTGGTGATTGGGTGTTACACCACGACTGCACATTAAGTCACCCAACCTCTTCAAAGTTCTAGGTGTGTGCTGTGTTTTAATTGAAAAATGGGCTGAGCACCCTCAATTCCATTAGGTGGGTAATTCAATTGGTCAGTCCTTACCTGCCATGATGTTAATGATCTAATGACAGCTTAGACGGACTAGGTGTCCTAATTAAGACAATCAACACCATTAAGACAACAGTCCTTAACCTAATGGTTAAATTTGTGTCCAAATAGGTACCAATAGCAAGCACAGCAAGACTGCCAGTTTCTAGTGCTGGGAACTGTGTGAAAGGCGGGTCCTAGTAATTAAGACACTTGGAGAGTTTCAGGACTGATTGATTGAATCAGCACTTGATCCTCTTTGCAGTGACAGAAATTTACCTTAACTTCCTGATCTGTCACGATGCCCTGAAGAAGGCCTCATGCCACTATGTGTGGGCTGTTTTAACTAGTCCATTTAGGACATGTCCTTTTGAATAAACACATTTTAATTAGGGAGTGCCTTGGCTTGAGAAACCCTTTTGTCTCTTTTTTTTTCAACAGATTGTTGCCTTGAACCTTCACTCACTTGTAGTAACCACACCAATCAAAATGAAGTTGTTTATGAAATTTATTTGTTGAAACTCTGCTGACATATGACTTAACCACAATAAAAATATGAATGAATGCACTGGCCTAGTAACCAGGTGGGCCTGTCTGACCAACTCTCACCCCCACCCTCTTACCCATACACTAATATTTGAATTTGCTGCAATGTCACACCCCTAACTTACACTGTATGTCTCGCATACATTATGCTTAACAACTGAGATATCACTAGACTACAAATGGTTGATTTTCAATAGACCCCCCCAACACAGCTCTTGCACGTGCTAATTATTCAATTACTGCGTAAGCAAACACGGCAATCTCATTTGGATTCCTTTATAGGTGTGACAGACATGTTGGCTCTTCTTAGAGTGGGGAAGCTTGCCACACTGTCCTCCTCTGAATAATGCAAGTTATGAAGCCTGTATATTCAGGCCCACAGGCTGATTGTAGAGGTAGTTTCTGTAAAGTTTTCTAGAAAGTGTGTAATAGGAAAAACCTTGCTTTTGGATCAAGATGGAGGTTTTACCACAGTTGAAATCAGAGTTTCTGAAACCAAAGTTGTTAAACTGTGTTTAGATATACATACACACCAAATAAGGTAATTTTATTTGAGCTATATTTATACTACATGTCTAGTATACATTATGCTTAACAACTGAGATATCAGTAGACCATGTCACAAATGTTTGATTTTCAATAGACCATAAAATGTTAAGATAGCTTATCATTTTACCTAAACGTACAACCTTTTGAATCCAATCAAGAGATTAGTTGAAGAGTGCTGTTTCTTACAGACCAAAGCTGTGAGACTGCCGATGTTGAGATGTATCGTCCTCAATGCATACAGTATATTCTGTTGGTTCATGAGGAAATGTGTGTGGACCTACAAATTCCACATGTGAAATTCATGTAGAGTACTTCTTAGGGATACTCAATTAAACACTGAGGGGAAAATGTAGGGAAACTGACCCCTTCAGTAAAACACAGCCAGGGGGGCTAATAGAAATTGTGTGCGCCCTGAAAGAAAATAATTTTGGGCGCCCACCCTAATCATGTCATAGTTCTCCATGGGCCCCTGTGAAGCTCTGGACCCCTGAATCGTGCTGATCTAAGCACCACCACCACCACCAACCCCCACCGCCCTAGCAGTGCCCCAGAACACAGCTCCTGCACGTGCTAATTATTCACTTACTGCGTTAACAAACTCGGCAATCTCATTTGGGTTCCTTTATATATAGGTGTGACAGACATGTTGGCTCTTCATAGAGTGGGGAAGTTTGCCACACTCTCTTCCTCTGAACGCAAGGTATGAAGCCTGCCTATTCAGACCCACAGGCTGTTTGTAGAAACAGTTTCTGTAAACTTTTCTACAAAGTGTCTGATAATAAACACCTTGCTTTTGGATCAAGGTGGAGGTTTTAGCACAGTTACCCATTCTTAATGCAGAGTTGTTAAACTGTGGTTAGATATACATTCACACCAAATAAGGTCATTTTATTTTGAGCCACACCTTCAAGCAAAAAATGGTCTGTGTATTAGACTAATTTTGTTCAGATATCACTTCACAGTGTGACCATGTCAGTAACAGTTAAAATGTGATGTCATTCATCATAACATCTATAGCAAAGTTATAGTATCACACACTACAGAGTCAGTACTCAGATAATACAGCATAATAAAATATACTAAAGAGCCTCGTTGACCTGTTGACTTTTGAAATATTCGAACAGTTCATCTATTTTTCAATTAATGAACATTCACTGAAAATGTGTCTGCTTGTGTGCCTATGTCTGAAAATTATTCTTTTCCCATTTTCTTCAATTATTTTGACTATTTGTAACTGTTTATTTATTTGTTTTAACAGTTTTAACTAATTGTTTATTTACTCATTTGTTTGTTTGTTTGTTTGTTTGTTTATTTATTAGTACATTCTTCAATTAATTTTGTTTTTGCCTTGGTATGTTAATATGTTATGTCATTCGTTATGTGTTTATTTCTTTTTTGTTGTTCTTATTGCATTTATTTATACGGCATATTGAATTGTGCTATATGAATAAAATATAAATAGCCTAACCTTGCTCTACTTTGCCTGCTGTCAAGTAATGACCCATCAAAGCACTTTTTTGCAACTGTGATATTTCTACTGCATACAAATTAGACTGTTTATTGCTTACAGGCTTTTAAGACTTTTGAGTTTTGCTTTCAAGTCCGATTCGCTCATCTTTGTGTCTATTTTCTAGTTCTAGACATTGATATTTGTTTTTAAAAACACTTTAAAAAGCTCATTTTCCAAAGAAATAGACACATTCCAAGTGTTATCACACAAGCAGTTGAGCTAAACCAACTTCTCATTTTTTCTACTATTATAAATCGCATTTAACTTTGTTTTTTTTATTACTCCTGCTTTCAAAGCCAAATTAGGGCAACTGTTAGCTTGTCCTTCACACAGGAAGTGACCCGCGCCATCTGTTTGGATTAGCTCACCCATAAGTAAGTGTGTCAACACTCTCAAGCAGGATTTCCTTGCGCAAGTAGCTTGTGATCATCCTATTAGACACAGAAATAGGCACTGGGCAAGCTGTTAAAAGCTTGTTGAGTCTTTTTCCCCTATAATGCGTCAATCCATCTTGATTGGATTCACACCTCGTACGTAATGTGCAAAGCACATCATGGCCAGGTGCCAGTGAGCCTGATAAGTTCAGACCTCAAGCCCTTCCTCCCCTCCCTCCTGTAACCGCTCTTGTTCCTCTAACTTTCAGTTTCTTTTGTCATTTGTTTAAGTCAAGTCCCAGGTCCCATGGATAGACAGAATTGTTCAGTCAAAGTCATCTATACAGAACAGCAAATTGTAAAATTGAAAGCAATCAAAAGCATTTCTCTGACACTGAAAGGAACCCAACATGGTATTAGCAAATAACTGATATTAGAAAACCTAAAATTACAAAATAATTCTAATGTTAATAAAGGTAGATAAATCTTATTTTAGACCTAAAAGTAAAATGTAAATGAATGTCTAACATCTGCTGTAATAAACTGAAGCACTATATTATATTACACCAGACAATTGCAGATTGCTCCACTACACTTGCCATTGGTCAGCTGGAATAAGCTCACAACAATTACAAAATTACAATCAGTTAGAAAAAGGCCACAAAAACAGCTATGTTGCATAAAATATAAAATAAATGAAAGTAGCAGCAGCAGAGCCTGCAAGCACAATTTCCTGCTATGGTGTTGTTAAGATCCTCAGGTAGGGTCCATTTCAGCTCTGGCCTTCTCCGGTTGCAAGAGGTATCCTCAAATGGGAGATGTCTGCATGTCGGGGTATCCCAGTGTAGAGCTGTGCCCTGATACAGTATATGTCCTCCGAACAGTTTGCTGTTCCTCCTCACCTGTTCTCCTCTCGTCTCTTTGTGCTCCTTCCCTTCTGTTCCCCCTTAAAAGCTTGCCAATTAGTCAATTTATTTAACAATGAGACAATTTTCCAATTACGTTTACTGACTAAACTTATTTCTCTTTCTAATCTTGTCCGAAACAGTGGCTGCCCAAACCAAATCAAGGGGTTTAGTGTAAATCCGTTCTGATTTGTCACAGGACTCTGAAGAAAAGGGAAAAGGCAAATGCTGTTTCCATGACATTTACCATCATAGATGTAGATAAGTTCAGCTGTGTTCAATCATGACTTAATCCTTTAGGTTTTTTTTATGTTTTTTTTTGTTTTGTTTTTAATCAGTACATTTTCAACATGCATCTATCCACTTGTATTACAGGGGTTATTCATCTGACTCAAAAGGGCCTCTGTGGATTTGACTGTTCACACAGAGGCACTTCTTTGGGACAGTAAAACATTTTTGGGAAGCAGTAAAATGTTTTAAAATCTTTTGCATTCTTTTATAAAGCCTCACGTGTGGGGTCTTCCTCTGGTCTGTTGACGCAGATAATTAAGAAGACAGAAGTTAGTGTTCTGGGCCAAATACAGCCTTTCCACATCCAATTACACCATTAGAGTTAAAGGATGCGAAACAATCCAATTTGAGATTGTTTGGATGTTTTCCTTCTCCCACAAGGAACCAAGACCTCCAAGCTAATGCCTTACCTTAAAGTGCCTGTAACAGTAGCAAAGTATAAATGAATTTCAATTCGGCCTACACACTTAAAATGAAAATGTTTCACAGTATTTATGTCACATTTTTGTTTATTTAGTTTATTTTAGATTATTTACAGGGACCATGTACAAGATGTATTAATCACAGGAAGAGAAGATAGTATTTAGCAACCTGCTAATTTCCATTTGTGATGTATGATGCTAGACCAAAGTTCTCACAGGTGATTGACAGTATTTTGTAAACTCTGCAACACTATTTATGTCTTAAAGGTTTAAAGCTGTTGTTTTATTGCTCTCTGCCTTACATGTATATTGATTTCACCGTGTATCAATCCTATAAGATTTTAAGTTTGCATTGTAACGGAATACAATGGAATATATGCATGAAGACCAGGATAGCTGAGCAATATGCAGAAAATCACAGCATAGCAGACATTTTGAAATGTCTTTCATTGCTACTATAAAACACTTAGTAACATAAATGTTCAAGACAAGTCTTTTAATGATGACTTTTAGACCAACCCCTACAGATATTCACTGTCCAAAAATGTGTTCCATGTCAGAACACAATGTCTTGATAAAAGTAAAAGGCCATTAGTCAGTTCATGGCAATGAGATTTGCATTTGGTACGGTATGTGGGGCAGGTGTTTGACTTGAGCAGGAAATGGGATTGCTGCAAGCGCTTAGCAGACTGTCGTCAGCCGAGGCGTGAGCCAAAGACAGGGAGGTGGCAAAAAGCAGGATGAGGCGAGAATGAGCGTGAGGGTTCACATGTCAGCTAATCGGCATTAGAACACCTAACGGCGTCTTCAGCTCCCACGGACCTCTCGGGCTTAAGGCCGGTCAGCCACTCAAGAGGATAGAAACGTGTGGCAGGTACAGTACATGTCTCGACACAGACAGGAAGTGGAGCTCAATTAGTAGGTCACAAAGGGACATTCACAGTGCACCTAGTGGTTCACTTACGCAATGCTGCACAGAAAGAGGAAAAAATGGTCAAACAGAACTTTCATTCACTCATATTAAACCTGAAACTCTGCCAGCTTATCAGGTCACAGAAATATTATATTTTTTCTTACATTCTATGTTGCATGTACATCTGAAAATCTAATAAAAAAAAACAAATACTAAAAAAGTCACAAGAAATATAGTCCCTGCTGATTATGAGTATTAAAAACATAAAAACATCTTACTCCAGGGCCGGTGTTGTCAGGTAACCACTAAATTACATGTTAATTAAGTTAATGTATTGAAAAGCATGTAATTAAGGTGAATGTACTGAAAAACATGTAATTAAGGTTAATGTACTAAAAAACATGCATTTAAGGTTTAATACACGCAAAAACATGTCGTTAAGGTTTAATGCATTCAAAAACATGTAGTTAAGGTTTAATGCACCAGTGAAAATGTAGATAGGATTTAATGCACTGATAAACATGTCATTAAGGTTCATTAAGAGACTACACTAGGAAAAGTTTTCAGGTCAGCTTACTGACTAGTTCATTGAGTGATACTACCTGTACTTTGTTTATTTATTTATATCAAATCAAAAATATATAGTGATAGGAAATGCATGTTACACACACAAAACACGCAGACACACACACATACACGTGTGTGTGTGTGTGTGTGTGTGTGTGTGTGTGTGTGTGTGTGTGTGTGTGTGTGTGTGTGTGTGTGCGTGCGTGCGTGTGTGTGTGTGTGTGAAGCAATGGCAATGTTCTGAAATAACTACATTTCAGAGGTATTTCAGCCTGGTTCTGGGTCAATAGAAAACTTTTAATGACCTTGTGATGAACTCATGAAATGTTTGTTTTTATAGTTCTGTGTTTACCTCTCTCTGATCGTATTTTTTTCTTTTTTCCCTTATCTCTTGACGATGATGTCTGCTACTAAGTCCTCCGTCTGTCTCCTGTTTTTATGATTCTGTGATAGCCAATGTGGTTGGTGTCCAGTTAAGGTGTCACTGATGTGTCCTGGCTTGGTGTTGATGTTGTCACTTTGTAGTGTCCTAGATGTTTGTTTTATCCTGTTTTTTTCTCCTCATGTTATAATTTGGCACATTTACATGCATGTTTATTATTAATGTGCATTGTCCTTATGAATAAATAAATGAAATGAAATAACTGGATGCAATGAAGGCTACACTGAAATACTGAAAATACTGAATACTGAAAACATTTTCTGAATTATTTACCGTTAAAGAAGAATCCAGTGAAGGAAAAGGCTGTTAATATGTATGGGACCAGAGTGTTAATTACCCCTCCATAATTGGTACTACCTATAATGTGAACTGTGTGTGTGAGACCAACAGGAAAGAGGTCAAATGAGTCATACCACAATGGTGCATGATGTAGAATGTGTTATATGTATGCCATGATGTTGCATTTTATACTTTATGTGTGTAACTAAAATTTCAATAAAAAGTATAGTACTGTGCACTCTACTCTACTCTACTAGCATATACTATAGTCAGCATACTAATAGTTCATATTAAAGTCAGTTGTGATGTGAATCAAACAACTACCTAAATTGCCACTTAAAAATGTTAACGAAGAAAAGCATACCCACCTATTTCATTCATATTTCCTGTTTACTTATCACGTCTCAACCGGTATGGCACTGCTTGATATGTAATTAATGTTTTTTACAGGCAACCGGACTTGTTTTTTGCAAATTTACTCCATGGTACATTGTGATGTGGTGAACACTGGTCACTACGAATCATCTGCCCTGACCACTATGCATAATGCATAGTTTTTATGATCTGGGTCACACACTGTGTACAAGAAGTTCACCTCTCTACACCATATTCACACTGCCGACACCAACAACACCACCTAGCAGACCTGTAAACTTTTATTCATGCCAAAGCATTGTTGCTGGTAAAAATGTGTTCATGGTTTTGTGTGCCTTTTGTTCTTGCTGCTTTTTAACATTGATCTCCAACAAAATGTAGTATGTGTGGTATACAGTACCACCATGAATGGTAAACGCCACATTGTGTTCACATTGTGTGTATTTCATACACCAGGGTAACTATGGTAACCTCAGCTGACCAGTGACAGGTTGAGCTTTCTCTTCATGGCAGACTGTTCTTACTGTCATGGCTACATCTGTCGACTGTCCTAACAAATTGGTTTAAGCCTCAATCCTCTTTTTCTTACATTCACTGAATTACCGTAGCTTTCCCTTGTAGGGTTAGCTCAGTGTCAAAGGAATGTGGGTGGGACAGGACAAGAAATTGCATCTTCAGTACAGTAGGTGGCAGTGCTGCAGCCTAGAAAGGTGCTAAACAAAGTGACATTTACTGTAAGAAATACATAAGTAGTGATGCAGGAATAGACAGTAAGTGTTTTTTTAATCACAAGTCACAAGTACTACAGACAATGTTTTTCTATGGTGACATTTTTTATTTTTATTGTTATGACTCTGTAAGCCATAGTAAAATTATCAGCAAGGCAGTGTGGACAAGGAAATGGTATAGTTGTTTAGTTGGTTAATTACCACCCATTTATTTATTGAAGTGTTTTTCTGGATAACTGTTTATTTGACTGTATTTACCTATATGAGGGTTATGTTATGATTTAATTATGTCTACTGTGTATACTAGAGAGTCAACATTGTCTGGATTCAAAGTCCTTGTGTCTGTAAGTACACTTGGGCAATAAAATCTGATTCTGATTCTGAATACAAAACAGTGACCAGCGTGTTGTTGCACAGAAACCTGTCCAGGCTTGATTCAGCCAGACGATTGCTTAAGCGGGGTTGCGTGGGTCATGATGTGATTTAGCTGCACGTCTCATTAGTTTATTTTGCCATTAGCACCAACCACACAATGGCCACGTTTGACCGGCATAAGCCAGGATCTTCAGCGACCCAGGGTATAATAATAATATTATAATAATAATAATCTTTACCTGTATAGCACAATTCATACAAGATGCAGCTCAACGTGCTTTACAGTTTGGCGAGAACATGTGAACAGATCATGTGATGTAGGAGCCCTACTGGTTTTACCTCCTCCTCTTTTCTTTTCTTTTCTTTGAGTCAGAGATTAAACATCACCCCCACAAATACACACTCTGAACTAAGATAAGGGACACCATTATCTCTCTAGAGTCTATTGACAGGCTATTACCACATGACCACTCAGGCCCGTTGAAGTCTAAGTACTAATCAGAAACACCTGTGGTGATATGACAAACTCAATAACAATAACACACACACACACACACACACACACACACACACACACACACACACACACACACACACACACACACACACTCAAACATGCTCAACACACATAGACCAATGCACTCAGATGTTGTGTTAATATCATTTCCATTTTCTTTATTACCTTTTACCTTTTTATTCAGGTATTTATTACAGGATGGTGGATATTTCAGATGAACCAGCTGTGTGTCCTCTATCCACAACTGTTCTCAAACCATGTGTTCTGAAACATTTAACTGCATAATAGTGTTTAACATAGCAGTACTTCCAATTAACAACAATATGCAAAAAAGCATATAGTTTTCATCTACCGTAGCATTGGTTACATTGTCCCACTGTTAATTCCATTAGCCATAGCAAACTGGAACTACTACACTTGTCCAGTAGATGGCACTCACTCCTTACAAGCTCAGGCACAACGGAGACAGCTGCATGTCCTGAGAACTGTCAGTACCTATTTTCCTGAGGATGTCCCATTGTCAACCAAAAATGGCAAGAATACAATAAATACACAGACATGAAAGTCCATTATATCGCTAAAACTGGATAGAAAACTAAACGGCCCCAACAATTTAGCCATAATTGCACACATTTTCTTTCACAGAAACTGAGAAAACCTCTAATATGCTATTTACACTGCCTGATTATCATAATATCATGACAAGCACCTTTTCCCATCTTAGGAAACATTTTTATAAAACTTTCTGTTGTTGATGTCATCCTCAGCACTGTATCTGAAGAACCGCCATCTCTATATGTCTGTATGTATGTATGTATGTATGTATGTATGTATGTAT
The DNA here is from genome assembly GCA_027475355.1 of Coilia nasus. Lineage (NCBI taxonomy): Eukaryota > Metazoa > Chordata > Actinopteri > Clupeiformes > Engraulidae > Coilia > Coilia nasus. The sequence goes on from CM050211.1 coordinate 25,392,242, forward strand.
GTATGTATGCATGCATGCACTGTATGTATGTGTAACAGTGTATAGCACTCTGTAAAATTATTTTAAATGGTACAGTAACGCCCTCTATGGGTAGCCTGCCATGGTGGTAATGGCGGGACAGTGTAAACTTGTGCAGAGCAATTCAGGCATTTGCATGGAATTTGTAACTACCCGCAATTCCACCATGTCCTTTGTATGATTTCAGCTTGCCAATAAAAGGAACATCGTGATCTACTTGGCTGTCTGATGGTGTGTGGAACCAGTAGAGTGGTGCAACAAAAGTCAACCTGTCACATGTTGTATTAGAGATGAGGCCATTGTTGTCAAACAGTGATACCTGTTTCTCATAGCCACAGCTATCTTGGTCATTGTTTTGTAAATAACCCTGATGCCTGAAAAGTGACAAGGATTGGAGACAGGTGTAAAAGATGCACACAAAAACTCATGTGCCTTTTAGATGTCTTTGGTCTTGCTGGGTGAGTTGAGTTCCCATTAGATGTGTATATAAATTATACATACATATATATATATATATATATATATTTAGTTTGTTATTACACCGGTTCTCTGTGTGAAACTGAGTTCGAGTGGGTGCTACTTGTGCGCAGTGTTTGTAAGTTAGTGAAGGTTTCAAATGTAACCAGTTGGAGCTGCTCCTTCTCTTTGGACTGGCCACTACGCAGGTCCTTCGCAGGGCTACACAGTGTTTGTAGTCTCTGGTGAAGAAAAACACAACATTTGTTTAATTCCAACAAACAGCATGCTTGCAGATAGAATTGAACACTTCAGTAACAAGGCTGTGTTGTACTTTAGCCGATAAGAGATTTTTTTTTACTTTAGTTGTCCTTGTTTGGTCTGAGTAAAAGTACATTACATGCATAAAAGTACATTAACCTGAAGCCTATTGAATTTCGTTTACGACTTAATTACGTAGATATTCACATTACTACTAATGTCAATTTTTTTCGGAACACCCTGTACAATGAATGTGGTGTGCTCACTATTGAATGTCTGTGTCAGAGGCTAACGTAGCTGTGACACACAGGTGACTTTGGCATGGTCCAATTCTTGCACTAAAGTGTCAAAGGTGGACATAATGCACAGCAAGGTCTTTAAGTGTGTCAAAGGTTGGAGAGGTAAAGGGGTAAACATCATAAAGCCATTTTCATCTGGTGACTTTGAGGCCTCCCACACCCTCCCACCGCTGTTGACCATGGGCTCTGGAAAAAACCCCACTGCATGACCGCATGGCCAGTGGAAAAAACCCACGCACTGCTTGACAGTGTACCACCAGGTGTACCATTAGCTTGGCCCCTGTGCCCACCCACTTGTCAATCAGGCCCACCCAATCAGAAGGCTCTATAAGTTTGATTGGCTGTTGTAGTAATAAAAATAACCTATGTGTTTTGGGCTAGGCCCAGATATTTTTTTTCTGGCCCCACCCATTTTATGATTTCTGGCTACAATCCTGGTCTGCCTTACATACACAAGTACTGATGTTGAGTCACCTGGTGGGACTTTCCAAGTATGTGGGTTAGTGATTCATATGATTAAAGGAGTACTTCCACCAGAAACCGTTTAGTACTTGCTCTTTTGAAATACAACAGGTCACCCCCGAGTTGCATATGCATGCTGCACGTGAAAATGTTCTTTCAACCCAATTGCCTCCATTAGTCAGTGACAGAAAGTAGGCGGAAAAACAAGTAAATAAGAAAAAGGCCAACAGAGTGACGTAGGTTTGTAAATTAGAAAAAGCTATACCGCAGTTGTGATTACTGGAGAAGTTTTGTTGCAGCACACATTCACTTAGCAAAGTACAGGTAAGTATGTGTGTTTGTGTAGAACATTAACATCTTCTAATTGGTTCGCTACGACCGAATGGGCTTCGAATGATTGTAGCCTGTGACTAGCATAGCCGAGAACCTGTCATTCTCCCTGCTCCATCTCCTCCACCAAACTAGAACAGCCTGAAACAGAAGCACTAAAGCATTTTTTTCCACCAAAACCAGCTCACAGGGCATTCATTAATACTAGAGACCACCGCAAAATTAATGAAAACACGATGGAAGTACACCTTTAAGTGAACTCAGATTAAGTAGTAGACTTCCTAAAAGAAGACCTCTATGGCCTTGTTTTTCAAGGAGGGTAAAGCTGACCGACCAGTCTATAAGGATGTTTTTACCACTTACTCTGAGTTGGCTTACCCTGGTCTGTGACTAAACCACATACATTTGGACTATCCCCCATAGCTTAAATGCTGAAATGTTGAAATGCTGTTGAATGTACACTAGCGAGTCAAAATCTGCCAGAGTCAGAGTCAGAGTCTTGTGTATGTAAGTATACTTGGGCAATAACGCTGATTCTGATGAAGCCTCGGCAGTTCAATGGCATTTGACTGCTCATCATTTCTCTAGTGTTGTCACCCACCTCGCGCATACTTCCTGGTGTGGTGCAGATGGCGTACACCATCCACAGGGGCACGACCAGGGTGGAGGACAGGGTGAAGAAGCCCCCAAGAGCGTACCCCCACCACGGGTACTCATAGGTGTTGTTGAACTGCAGGGGAGTGTACTTCACAATGGAGAAGATAAAGGTGGCCTTGGGGAAAGAAGATCATTTTATTTGTTAAGCAAAATTTAAGTGTATAACATGTAAATATATACTGCTGTTCTTCCTCCTCCTCCTCCTTCTACCCCTACTACTACTACTACTACTATTACTACTACTACTAATAATAATAATAATTTAAAAAAAAATAAAAAAAAAACAATAACAACAATAATAAATATAATACATAGTATAACAATGTATCTGCAGTATTTCTTCACTGTAATGTACTGTAGGGCCAGAAATGGAGAGGTGTGTAGACCTGTGTTTGTTTTGTGTTTGTTGTTGGTTGTGACTTTGAATTTGCTCATATGTGTGCTTTCTCCAGTAAGACATGCCCTTAGCCAGGAGGTCTTGGCAGGTGTCACACACACATTGCCCAGTGCATTGTGTCTATGGCATATGCAGCCAGGGGCACTTTGAATGACAACACTTACGAGTGCTCCTGGTCAGGGCCTTAACCCTTTGAGGAGTACAGCCACGTGTGTTGTGATTAGAACAGTTGCAACATTGCACTAAAGAATGTTCGTGTAGAATTCAAGAAGAACAGGAAAAAAAATCACTCCTAAAAATAATTCCTCCTGTTACCTCTTACAATGCATTTTCACTCCATACAACAAGAAGTAAATTGGAACCACTGGAACTACTATGGTACTACGTATACAATGTCAGTAAACTGTGAGCATGAGAAAGAATGTCTTTTTTGCTCATGTTTGAATCGGTAAATTTAAGAACATATAGAGAGAAACACAGAGAAGAAGAAAGCGATAGAGAGTGAGGGGGGCGGGGTGCTTCAAATCTTACTGATTTTGCAAACAATCCTTTAATCAATTTCACTCCTTTGAGTGTTTTTTGTGACATGGGAACATAACATAATCCTTGAGCAGAATGTGTAAGAATGGATGCAGATAAAGACAGAGGTAAAAAACATACTGACCACTTAGTGGGCCAAACACATACTGATCGACCGCTACAACATACCCCACTTTAGCTCCCCTGTGTAGACCGGGAAAATAATATTAGGCCGACCATGTTTGTGAAAACATGCAAAGCCTTTGTAATGTTAACATGACACTTACCGTGCACACAATGGGTGTTACGTACTGCCAGCAGTATTTCATCATGGGCCAAGGTCTGTAACCGATCATGTCCTCGATGTCGTCATACAGGCGCCCAGCACCTACAGGGGGGAGGAAAACTTCCGTGCTCAGTCAACCCTACTTGTCAACCCTTCCATACTCGGTCAACCTTACTTGTCAATCCTTCTATACTCACTCAGCTATACTTGTCAGCCCTTCCATACTCAAGGATACCAGGATACAAGGATATTTATTTGTCACATGCATAGACATACTGGGTAGTAGGACATGCGGTGAAACTGTTGACTGTTGAGTCTAAACTGTGCATGGGGAGGACGGAGTAAAGTGTGTAGAGTGCAGTTGGAGGGATGACTACCAGATGAAGGACAGAGGTAGAATAGGCGATGGGCGGTGGGATAAAGTGCATAAATGGCTGTGTGTGAGGGGAGGTGGTGAGGGGGCTTGATCTGGGGGGCTCCATACTCAGTCAACCCTACTTGTGCTATGTGTTATGTCTGCTATGCTTCTTGTGATGCAATAAACTTTCACTGTAAAAAGTGCTGCACACTTTTTTGCACTACCTACTTTAATGTTTGTTGTGTCACTGTTTGTCTATTTATTCTGTTTGTCTGTACTCACTGTATTGTCTATATTTACTGCTGTCTGCGTTATTGTGTAGTGGCTTAGGTTTATGTATACCTGTGATTACTGTCAGAGAGTCGAGAAACAGCATTTAGATTTTTCTGTATGCCCTGCACATATAGGGAAGTTGACAAATAAAAATCCTTGAATGCTTAAACAGAACTAACTAAAGCAACTTGCTGCATTGATCTTTGTTTACCTTGATTTCAGTTGCACTATTTGTTTTTCAAGTACCATGAACATGTGTTAAATTGTGCAAGTTAAACCAACTTAAACAGATCGACGCAGTATGCTGCCTCAATTTTTAAAACGTTTTTGTCAGTATATATTTTGCATATTTTTAGGTCGGTTCTAAGCACCACTTTTTACAGGGTTCTACCACTATCAGTGCAGACACACTCTTACCATATACCCATCCAATGCAAATGGACTGCAGAATGGCGAAAGTCAGCAGAGTCATGCCACTGCACGCGTAGTAATCGAAGAGCTGAAAGACATACAGGCCACCCTGTGGGGGCAAACAAAAAGGTGCTCAAATTCACAACTTAAAATGTCATCTCCATAGCATGTTTTAATTTTTAAAGACAATTGTTGTAATAATTACACACTGTATCAAAAGGCATGTTAAATGGCAGTGTTGAACTACAATATTTGCCAACTACTTCTGAGAAACTCAGTCAGTGTTACGCGCTAAGCTAAAAGGGACAATACACACCTCATGACTGAATCAGATTACAGTCTAAGGCTACACATCTTTAGTACCTTTTATCCCTGTACAATTGAGCTTGTCTGGTTAGTCTTACAAGCTGTCAAACAGCTGATATAGAAAAATAGAAGGCCATGTTCATGTCACACCCACCCTGTGTCCCATCTCTTTTGTGATTGGACAGCTTACCTCTGTTACCATTACCAGGCCAATCAGGAAGCTCGCTATGCTGAGGCCAAGGAGGAGCAGCTCGCGTCTGTAAAGCCCTTTGAAGAAGGATGGATACATGTCGGCGATGGCTGTGACCAGTGCTTCATGGTATACAAACTGTCGGTGCGCACAAAAAGAAGTTGGGTTACACTTTATTGTACTGGCCCTGTTACATCAGTTAGGTGCAGTGTAACAAAGTGTGTAATAAATATGTAACAGTATGTACTGTACATTATACCACAGGATAGGGTTAGTGTTTGGTATGTACAGTGTAAGTACATAATATATTACATGTTGTTACACGTTGATGCACTAAAAAAGAAACCGTAAAATAAAGTAGGTTGTTACCAGAAATTGTTTCATTGCACTATAAGATCCATATCATAATAACCATGAGGAAGAACTAGGCACCCCCTAAATTATTACGTACTAATGTATTTGTCCATGCAACATCTGCACATTTTACATAAAAAAAAAACACAATTACATGTCCCACCTCACTATCCAACCCGAGGAACACAATCATGATGAAGAAGAAAATGGCCCAGAGTTGAGGAACAGGCATCAAGGCCACAGCACGAGGATATGCAATGAATGCCAAACCAGGGCCTGCCGTCGCAATGAGGAAAGACAACAGTCAGCTAGTAGTAGTAACAGCGACACAGTACTGTAAGACAATACTCCAAGGTCACACAAGGCTGTGCGTGTAGTGCTTTTCTTAAGATTAGTTTCAACTTCTGAGAATTGTTATCACAACATAAGATTCTGCGCAGCTCATCAATTATTCCTTTCCACAGCTAAACTTATTACTCTGCTACTGACACCTTCTCCCCCCCAATCATTACATCACTATATCTATTCCTCTTTCTGTTATCCTTCCTCACATACACATGGCACATATGAAATATGTCTGACTGTGAACTCATACGTTTGTCCATTTTTCTTTACTTTGTTTCTGGCTACTTGCGGGTCATGGTCAGTAGCTGTCCCAACAATGATCCATTATTTTTTGATGACACAAAAGCAAAAAAAAAACTGCAGAAAAATTGTGACTTGCCTGATTCGGCGACCATAGAGATATCCAGCCCCTGCTCTTGGGCCATGAAGCCCAGTACCGAGAAAATGGCAAAGCCAGCAACAAAACTGGTCAGACTGTTCAACAGGCACAAGTAAATACAGTCTCTGGGGGGAAATAAACAACAAAAACAAAATCAAATAAATTGTTAAATAATGCTCAGTTATATACTGATGTCTGTTCCGATCTAGTCAGTCTACATGTTATTTGTTCCTAAACAGCACAAACAGGAAAAGTCAGGAAAAAATGAAATTCTATTGGTCAGAATGACAACAAAGCTCACTGTGATTTTGACTATGATGTGCTGAACCTTTTTGTTTTTTAAAATGACATCATGACAATCAAGATTTAAGGATTGTGGGTATAACTGACCTGTAACAGTTGTTATCATATTTGTTGTAGCTACCAAGGGCTGTTAAGACACCAGTGCAAACTCCATAGGAGTAAAATATCTGACTCCCTGCATCCATCCAAACCTGCAAAAAAAAAGGATGAAAGCAATGACATGTCATGTGTGAACTTTATTCAGACCCTTGTAGTTGCTCTGGTGTGCTGGTTGAGTTGCCAGCCTGGACAGTAGTAATAAACAGTGCTTCATTTATCTCCTGTACACCATAAATAAGCATATTTAACATGTCCCTAAATAGAGAATTACTGTATGAGCATCTATAAATGCTTTTTATATTCTATCTTTTAGAAACTCATGAAACATGGTTTTTCAATGCACACGTTAAAGCGGAGTAAACATTGCTCCAAGGGGACTGTACCTAATTCAATGGGATTGACTCTCCGTCAGAGTGGCGAAATGTAATGTAATGTAATGTAAAAGAGGGGTGACAGTCTGTACCTGTGGGTCAGCCAGGCGTGCTGGGTCAGGGTAGAGGTAGAACTTGATGCCGTCGGCTGCTCCAGGCAGAGTGAGACCCCGGACCAACAGCACCAGCAGCATCACATAGGGGAAGGTAGCCGTGAAGTACACCACCTGAGAACAGAGACCACATCTTTGTCAAACGATTCAGTTAATGTACACAAACTAGAGACATAACTGACTTGAAAACTGAATTGATTTTATTCCTAAGAGTGTCACCTAGAACTGAGTGTCTCCGTTGAAGACATTCGCTTTTTTGAAGTATGAATTTAATCAAAAAAATGTTGGTATAGTATTATGAACTTCCTTCAGAAGTACATATATACCTTTTTAAATGAACTGCCCTAGCATTGTGTACCTTATCACAGTTAAAATATAAGAAGTTGTTTCCTTTGTCTCACCTTGCCTGTAGACTTCACCCCCTTCCAGACACAGAAGTAGCAGATGACCCATGCCAGCAGAAGACACAGTGCCAGGTCCCATCTCACAGTCCCTGGGTTCTCAATCCCATCAGACAGTCCCAGAATCCTCCTCCTATGGGTAAGAACCACAGTGACGATACCCAATTACACACCACAGTGAGGAACCTATATTCTATGTTCTCATACAGCCTATCCATTCAATTGAACTATTCTCAACTTGACTATTCTTATCAACTGCTTGTTACTCTGTGGATTTGTTGGCTGCTCCAAACGACATCTCATTATACTTATATATTGACAACAAAGACTTCTACTACTTCTACTACTAATCCCTCAACTGTTGGTTGTGATAGCGATATGTCTTGTGTATTTTTTTAATTAGTTTGTTATTTTTTATATGTCATTGTCACATGTCACATGCACCGAACTTACTCCCAGAATTCAACAACTGATGATGTCATCTTCACACTGTTCTCATCCGTCAGGTTCGTCTGGTCGTACTCAAAGCAGTGTTCTGTGGGAATTGATTTGACCGATAAATTCCAAAATACAATATATAGCACTGTTTGTGCTACAGCCTCCACAAATCAAAATATTAAAGCCACCTATATGGATGTGATAGGCAAAGGACAAAAAAGCAACACCAGCAGCCATCTCATATACTCACATCATTTTGGCACTTTTAACAAAAACTGTGAATATGTTAGTGTACAAGTGTTGCTCACGAGAGTTTGTTATGGTTACAGTGGGTTTATACAAATGTGCATGATTCTCAATGCTTGTATTTTTTTAAGTCTGAAAATTAGGAGTTCGTGATTACTCAGATAAAAATCACATGTATGACCTATGACAGGCATCTGTACTGGTGTTTGGTGATGGCAGGGTACCTGTGTTCCAGTAGTTCTTGCAGCTGGCCCAGGGCAGCTCAGAGCTGAAGGAAGAGAAGAGATAGAGGAATGCCCAGGCCAAAATGATGATGTAATAGATTCCAGTGTACAAAACAACCACCTGACTTCCATAGCCCAATCCTATGAAGAGAGATTGAAGCTGTAAAACAATAATGACAACAACAACAACAACAACAACAACAACAACAATAATAACAATAATAACAACAACAATAATAATAATAATCATCATAAGAAGAAGAAGAATAAGAATAATAACAACAATAATAATAATAATAATACAGAAAATCCTCCTGTTGACCCTATGCAGATAAACAAGGCTTTTCAACAACCATGATGATGGTGGACTATGATGATGGTGGCTTCTGGACCGGTCATACATGAAGTACAGAACAAACCGGATGTACAGCTGAAATTGTAGGCTGCATAAATTCCATAGTGACTTAGGTGGCTTAAGTTTCCAATATAATCTCCAGCTTTTTTTTCTTGTTATACACAGGACTTCTAATATCAACTGAGTTATACTAAAGCAATAAACAATGTGACCAACACATATAATGCCTCTGCATTGCCAAGGCCAAAGGTAGATCACCACATTACTACACCACAATTCAGTAAGGTAAACGTCTGCCCTACTTTGCCAAACATTTCACTTCATGGTAAAGACCAGGCAGAGCAGCACACAAAAACATTAAACAGCTGTCGTTACTTGAAAGAAATTAAATGAAAAGGAGGTAACCCTTAATTGTGATTCTATGTTGCATCTGCTGGAATGTCTGAAGCTACTTGATCAAAGATTAGGCCACATTTACTCAAACTGAGAGAGTTTAGTGCTGTGAATCTAGTTCCCTTATGTACCTTCAAAAAGTGGGCAGATTTTCTTCCAACAGGTGATGCCCCCTTGGCTGGTGTACTGGCCCAGTGCAGTCTCCAGGAAGAAGAGGGGCATGCCGCAGGCAAAAAGGAACAGCACGTAGGGTATGAAGAAGACACCTAGCAGGGAAAGATTGAGACTTTTAAGTAATCACATCAATCCTATGGAGGGTATGTGATCATTTTCAATTCTTCTATTTTTAGTGCGTTATTCATCGCCATTTTAGGCTTAGGCTTTATTTGGTTGTACTCAAGAAATGCGTGTTTATGCTTCATCCTGTCTACCAACCGGTCCTTTGTTTACTTAATCCTGCTCCTGTCTTTCCTCGTGGCTGTCTCCACTCCCACCTCTCGGTAGCTCCATGTATCTGATTACTCTGTCTTTCTGCCCCACCCCCTCCTCTCACTGACTGTTGGTTCAGTTTCTGTCTTGTGAACTGTTGCCCTGTTCAGTTTCTGTGTGTCTACATACTTGTTTTTTTCATTTGTTTGCAGTTCTTTGTTTTGTGTAAGTTGAGTTTCTGCTGTTGTATGTTGCGGCATATTGTCATGGGTCCCACCCCACTTGCAGTGTGCAGTGCCGTTAGCTTTTATATATGTAAATGGCATGCAAAGTTCACATAACCTATATAAGTGCATTGGAGAGGTGTGTAAACTCTGTTTGCTTGTGTTTATCCTCCATTTATCCTTTATTCATCTGCCTATACAAAGTCTAAAAGATAGAGTAAACTGGCATTTCATATGGCTTGCGCATTTGTGTAAAAGTTTTATGTAAATTGACTGTATTTTGCAAAAAAACAGTCCATCAGTGCAAAGTGAACGTTACAAAGAATGATTTTTACCTGTACTTACTGCGCTGTTGTTTTGTATTTTTATTTAGTGTTTTTTTATTTAGTACTCACTAGTTTACACCGAAATCCTTGCTGCTGCTTTTTAGTACATCTGTGTTAAACATGCTTGCATAGTCACGCCATCACCATCCTTTCTCCCCTCCTTTTACAACCACCAGCTGCAACAGGTAGGTAGGTAGCGGCACTCACGCTATGATCATTTGCATAGACTTTAAGCTATGTGAGCTGTATCCATATCCACTTGTTTTAGTTGTCTGACAATAAGACCAGTGGGGGTTACTGGTTTTCATTGATGATAGGGAGGTGCTCATTAGCTTTCTTAGAACTAGCATGGTAGTAGCTCAAACCCAGTAATCCCAGCTTAATTTTAATTGAACCAAATGAACTAAAAAATTAATTAGGTAACACTTTATTTTATGGTTGTTTTTTTAGTGTATCTACATGTAATAGCATGTAATATTATGTACTTACTTGGTACTAACCCTAACACTAACCCTAACCCTATGGTACAGTGTAACTGCATAATGTTACATATTGTTGCACGCTTTGTTACACTGTACCTAACTGATGTAACAGGAACAGTGAAGTAAAGTGTAACTGTTTTAGGGTTGCCAGCACAGGGGTGCCTCTTGGAAATGTGGCCCATATTCATAGGTGTCAATCCCGGGTTCAGAAAGTAAAAACCCTGCCACGTTTTCCTTCTAACACAGGTGACTTCACTGAGTAGCTGATGTTCCTGCCTTGAGTACTCATTACGATCAGCTGATTCAGAGCTGGTTGGATCAAATTTGTGGCTCAGTTGTGCTCAGTTGTGCTTAGCGTCATGGAGATGTAGGTTAACACTAAATTGCCAGTTACCTCCCCAGTTCAGTTTGTTAGATATAAAGCAAATCATGTTAATATCAAGGGTGATCTCAGTATTCATATTAGAAATAGCCAGCAGTACCAGAAGAGGATTACTGGATTACACATGCTGATATGACTTTAACTCTCTCTAAAAAGGTTATTTGACATTTTAATAAGAAATAAAACGTTTTATCTTTGCAAAGGTCTGCACAGCGAATTGTAACTCTGTGAAGCAGCAGTAATGGGTTTTGGCCCTACGTTAGCAAGCTATCAACCCAAAGAAATGCAAATAACTTCAAAAAATACTCCATCAGTTCAGGCCCACTAACAGTCTTGACTGGGCCCGGGACAAGATAATCTGATGGGTCCCCCCTCCCATATTCGACAATGTAAGAAGGGAACAGTTCAGGCCCAGGACAAAAGACCCATTTGTCCCCCCTATCAGCAGACCTGCAGCAGTACAAAGTAAAAAAAAATAAAGCTAATGTGTGCAAGTATAGTTTAACAAGTACAGGCCGCCTAAGTCTATGTAGTCAACCCATCACCCCTTAAAATGTCAGAACAGCTTTTAACAGCACAACTTTTAATAGTACTTTCTGTGCTGTTGATTGTAATGCCTGTTGTATGAAGTCACTACTTTAGAGCAGACCTCTTTACTGCTACTTCAAATATGTCTGGGATTTACAGTACAGGCCAAAAGTTTGGACACACCTTCTTATTTAATGCATTTTCTTTATTTTCATGACTAGGATATAAGACTTGTTTTAAATTATTTCACACTTTTTTGTTAAGTACATAATTACATCCAAGGAGGTTATGTTTTTGCCGGCGTTGGTTTGTTTGTTTGTCTATCCATTAGTTTGTTTTTTTGTTTGTTAATAGCATAACTCAGAAAGTTCTGGATGGATTTCGATGAAATTTTCAGGAGAGATCAGAAGTTGGCTAACTTACAACTCCTTCGTTTTTGGTGGTGATCCGGATCACCATTTGGATCCAGGATTTTTTTTAAACGATACTTCACCATTGTGAGATAGGGCCAATTTGGACATTTTCGCTCATAACCCATTAAACATGTGTTCATTCACCAGTTTTGATGCTTTCAGTGAGAATCTACAATGTAAATAGTCATGAAAATAAAGAACTTAGACCCTACTGTCGTAACTGTATCAGCAGCCACTTTTCTCACCAATGTTTTCACTAGCTTTACACTTTGTTAAAAAATGAGATGATGGTGTTAATTGGTTGAAAGTAATGACAAACCCTGACACACACCATTGACTGCATTTGCCGTACACACTCCCCAGACATCTGACATCAGTTTTTGACACAGCTGGCCTCCCCTGCTGTGTGGCTCCCCTATATTTGAATATCAATCAGACTGACCTCAATTATCAGTCTATTGGCCCGCCATACTGACCTCCACCATTCTTGTAGCACAGGTAAGGGAACCTCCACACATTTCCAAGGCCAACGATGTGTCCAGCCACAGCCAAAATGAATTCAAGTTTGCTAGACCACTGCTCTCGCTCCGGCCGAGATTCAGATGGAACAGGGACTTTGCCGCCACCCACCAACTTCATCTGAACTTCTGGTTCATATGAGCTTTCCATGCTGCAATTAAAAAGATGTTCAATTGTTAGAATAATTTTTTTGTGTAAATTGTTTTTTCTGTGCGTTTGCAAAAGCTGTCTTTGAGATTTTGAGTTAATTGGACACACTTATTTCCACAGTCCAACAAAACAGACAACAATACCAAAAGGTTATCCACCACTTGCATTCACAAAATGAGGTACTGAAACTAATGACATAACCTTTACCATCTAACACTATTCAGAGATTACCATTTACAATAAAAGAGTTACAAAAGGATGGAGTTGGTGGATACAAATAACTTCTTCAGCACAGGGACTCAAATACATATTTTATAACAATTTTTTTTTTACAAAAAAATCTAGCAATGCCTGAAATGGTATTTTGAACATTTTATAGCAAAAATAAAAACAACTTCATATTGTGCATGACAGAAAAGTTGAAGTGATAAAGTGGTACCTTTACCTGTGGATACTGTTGGGTGTCCTGCTCCTTGTCTGTCTGAGGAGTGTTTCTGACAAAGAGTAACCAAGCTGTGGGGTTTCACCACATGGCAGAGGTTTCAGGGCGGGGCTTCAGGGACAAGTGAACAAACAACTACATGCTGATGCTCTCTATCTCACACACACACACACACACACACACACACACACACACACACACACACACACACACCCACACATGCATGCACGTAACAACCCTCCAGAGAGAGGGTCTCCAGTATCTGCCAGCCCAGCTGTAAAATATGTTTTGGTTGTGATAACACAGATAATGCAGAGAGGCCACAACAAACACACAGGGAGCAGATAATGATGTGGCCTTAACTGTTGTTGCTAGTACTACCGTGGGTACGCAAGAAACATTTATTACTGTTTTATCCACAGAATTATGCTTTAAAAAATGGGTTTGTTTAGTTCCTAAAGGTTATTTTTGGACATTTCTGAAAGGCAGAGGGGTGGTAAGGGGAGAGGGGAGGGACAACAGCCCTGTGAGGCTATTGTTGTGAAAGAACCTGTTTAGCAGAAAAACAACCTTACAATAGCCCCAGCAATGTCTCAGGACATGGAAAATAAAGGCAGGCAATGTGATTACAGCACCTTACTTGCCTTCTCTGGACCACTTTGTGTGCTTGCATGCAATGTTCTGGTCTTAAATGGGTTGGTTGTAAATTATGCGAATGTGCAAAGTGCATATTTAGAGTTATCGTTACACATATTACATAATCAGACATCAAAAGCTTAACTTGCTAACTAATGTGCAACCAACACAATTCAATCTAACCTGGATTATTTTGTACTTGACAGATCTGTTGAGACTCAATATTTTTTTTTTGTTTTTTTCCAACATGTTCTTCCAGCCATATCAGGAGGAAGGAGGCGGATAAACAAATCCCCATGTCTAATACCCAACAGCGACTTATAGTTACTGTAGATACAGGGACAGTCCCTGCAGCAATTTGGGGGTTAGGTGCCTTGCCCAAGGGCACTTGAGCCATGGGTGAGGGTGCAGGAGAGAGCTAGTCATTCACTCCTCCATCCACATTCTTTCTACTGCTATGGGGTTTGAACCTGTGACCCTCGGGGGGGTCAGGATTTGGCAGGTGAGCTTCAGCCGATTACCAGGGCACTTCCTCATTGCCATTTCCCAGAAATTGCATCATTTCCACCCCTGTTTTCCCCATGCTGATTGGTGGATGCTCCACTCCTAGCTCATGCAGGAGGGCATTCCCCAAACTACATCACCGTCCATTTTTGAACATCCGATGCCTTTCTTCGATATAGCTTTTTGCTCTACCTCACGTAAATCAGTAATGTGGCACTTAATTGGCGAGGTAAAATGGGGGCCGAAATGAGCCCTGTGAAACTCTATTTTGACACTTTGAAAATTTGTTCGAAATTTTCAGAATTCACTAGCCTAGCATTTCCCATTGAAATAAAAGGGGGTAGGGCTTCCTCACTTCCTCCAGTTAATATACCTCAATGTGCGACCCTCCAATCCCAAGACTGAACTCTTTTACCTTTAAGCCACAGCGGCCCACCAAACATAACAAAACTGATTTTTAATCAAAGCTTTATTTTTCATGAGTTCAAACCGTAGAGATGAGATGAAGTGTCTCTGTCAGGACAAGGCAAAACAACAAATCAAGTCTCAGTGAAAGATGTGCACACACTCCAAAAGAAATTTTATTATCAACTGCTTTGTGATGTGACATGCTTTCTGACTTAGCATGGTTTCAAACAGAACCAAAACATGAAATATCCTTTTAAAGAGATACTATGCCCCCCCCTTAGGAGTCACTGTTTCCACATAAGAAGTCGGCTCACACAAGTGAATTGGTGCACAACTGGCTGTACAGAAAGCATAATGACTAGGCAGACATGACTGTGTAGGCTACCATGTTCAACACCAGGAGAAAACTTAAAGAAGCAGAAATACATCATAAGTAGGAAAAAATCCAAGTTGATAGTAAGTCAGCTACAGTACACTATTTTTGTTTATCGAAACATATTGAACTAAAAACCATTAATAACACTTCTAACTTATGCTAGGTCTGTGGTAATGTAAGGTGACCCAAGCTAGATAGGTGGTTATGTAAGGTAACCTAGCAGTTAAACAACAATTGTAGTATAGTCTTCCAACAAGACAGTGACTGAAAGCATACATCGAAATTAGTCCAACAGTTCCTGAAGGATTCCAAAACCAAGGTCTTGGAGTGGCCCACACAGCAGGGCTGCACAATATGTCAAAATATCGTGATATCACACAGTACACATACAGTATTGTGATACACATCTCACAAAGCATGGCTTAACTGGAATAAATGGGGCATTACTGTGAAACATTTATTCCAGTTAAGCCATGTTTCCACGTATGAAGATATTTGGGAAATCAAATGTAATATTACTGCCCTTGATATCCAGCCTATAGGCAGTGCACTGGCTACGGCCTAGGGGTGAAGATTAAGCTGAAAGATGTTAAAACTATATTTAAATATTTGTTTATTTATCGCAAAACATATCGTCATCGCAACATTCAGCAATGTTACCGCATATCACATATTTTTCAAATATCGTGCAGCGCTACCACACCGAGCCCAGCCCTGAGTCCTACTGAGAATCTGTGGCGGGTGCTTAAAGTGAATGCCCATTCTCGGAAACCATGCAAATTGGACCAGCTGAAACAATTTGCAATGGAACAATAGGCCAAAATCCACCAGGAGTGCCAATCTAGTGAAGATCATCTCTAAGAGGTTTTTTGTCAGTTGTGGCATAGAAAGGGTACACTACTGACTCTAAATGTCCAGGGGGCTAATAATTTCAGACATGTAATTTCTGCCTTTTCTTGTTTCAACTCAGTGTATCAGTAAAATATCCTAGTAAAACTTAGTGGACATTTTCTCTTTGTGATTTTAGAAACAAATACACTATAAATACTTGTTGTTAATGCACATTTTCATGAAGAAATTAAGAGTTTTTTCTAATTTCATAAGGGGACTAATAATTTCTTAATAAAATTGTACCATGATATGTATCGTATCATAGAGTCCTTGCCAATACCCAGCCCTACTTTCTATGCATTTCTACAAATGTATTATTCTTCATGACGTGTATGTACAGCACCTCGAACTGTCTTTGTGAACATAACATAGACTATGTAAATAAAGTTTGCCATATCTATCATAAATTCATCAAGTTGTCTGTCATATCTGTGTACACAGAGTGGCACACTTTTCCAGTACGAGGGGAAGTTGAGGCTACTGGAGATCGCCCAGGTGCCCAAGTCGATTTCCAAGTTCAAGATTTTCAACACCAACAACCTGTGGATCTCTTTGGCTGCCATCAAGAGGTTGCAGGAGCAGAAAGCCATCAACATGATCATTGTTAACCCCAAGGTGAGCAACAAGTGCACCCATTGACACCGTGACATGCAAAGAGTCCCACTATGCTATGATAATAACTTCTGCTAAGAACAACCACTGTAACAATGTGTCTATACAGTGTGTGCTGCTTTTATGGTCGTTTGCTGCTATGTCTGTTGTGCCCCTTGGGGGAGGGGGGTGACACTTGGGTAAATTAATTATTGCACTAGTGCTCACACAGCTCCAAACATATGCTATGGAGACTTGAAGAATCATAAATGGTTTTGCAAATCGACCATTACATAAAAGATGTTCTTAATTCACTTCCAGAGTGGTGTCCAGAGAAATTAATCTATGTATTAAAAACTCCTGAATGTCAGCTTTACAACAAATATATTCGATATTCTGCATCAGTTGTATCAGTGTCCCGTATTTGCCACCCTATGTCTGTGTGTGTGTGTGTGTGTGTGTGTGTGTGTGTGTGTGTGTGTGTGTGAATTGACCTTAAGCTATACATTGTCACTTGTTTAAACACAGCTTAAACATGTTTCCATGCATAATATACCACTGTGACTGTCGAGCAACACCCACATTTGCTTAGTCTGGCATGCCTTTTATCACGCACACACAAACTTGATGTAACTGATATAGAATGGCTAGGTTATTTCCATGCAGATACAACAGCCCAACAGTGAGCCCAGTTTTGGCACTAACAAAGGTAGGTAAGGTCCACATAATACATGACCTAAAATGGTAACATAATATTCAGTGATATGAATACAGGCAGTGAAACACTAGTGGTCTACACATGAAAAGGAACACATTGTCCTAATTTTAAAACAACACTAAGTAGTTTTTTCAACCTTAAAATAATGTTTCCGAAATCGTTTTAGAGGTTCATTATTTTCTAATTCTATTCTAACAGGGTGAAAGGCATTTCTGAATTTGCTTTGCCACCGTCCATGGGATATAACCGTACCAAGTATGCTTGGAGGAACGGATGGTCTCTCTGTAGTTCTTTATGAGAGACAATTCCACTTCCAACCTATAGGGCGACCAAAGACGAAAACTACTTGCTTTAATGGCTCTGCAAAGCAAGGGTGTTACTGGGTATTTGGGTGGGCCTTAAAGGGTTATGTAAATGTAAATGGTTATGTAAAAAATCTATGGAAAGTAGTCGTAAATTATTTTAATATGTCACCAAGGATTAAATAAACATGTTAATTTAAAAATACAGATTTTACTGACAACAATAGCACAGTCAGACTATGCATTTTAAAATGTAATTTAGAGTCTGCAAATTGTGTTTATTTGTTGTGATTTTGTGTATTTCCTCTTGCCTAGAAGAACCACACCTTACAGTATTTTAAATATGTTTGCAGTATCAGTTATTGCATAGCCTTTGACCTAGACCAGACATGTCCAAAGGCCGGCCCGCGGGCCGGCTCCTTTCCACCGGCCCGCGGCACCTCTCAGAAAACAGGTGTTAATAGCCTTTCTTGCTACAGAGCTATAACCAGAGACGGTTAAAGAACGTGCGTCTTTTATTATAATTGCTTAGCCACGCAGATAGGTGGTGACTAAATAAAAAGAGGAAAATTGACAACGAGGGCCGTCACTTCCAAGTGGAAAAGTGAATATTTGTTTCACTGACATACGAAATAACTGTCTGCCTATGCAAGGAGACGTGGCTGGTTTCAAGGAGTTTAATCTCAAGAGTCACTACCAGGCGAGACATGCTGGTAACTACGACAAGCTAGGAATGAACAGTGCAAAAAATGAAAGCAACTGGGAGGTGTTTTAATGGCACAGCAGCGTTTTTCACAAGAACTCGTGAAACTCGTGAAAATGCCACAAAAGCGAGCTACGATGTGGCAACGTTGATTGCAAGGCACTGCAAACCTTTTACTGATGGTAAATTTGTTAAAGACTGGGTCAGTGGCGATTCTACATTGAATTACTCCCCGGGCGAGACCCCCTCCGAGCACCCCCCCCCCCCCCCCCCCCCCCCCCCACGACAAAAAAAAAAACATAATTTTGCACGTTTTGTTATGAGCACATAGTCATTCTTATTATTGAATTGCACTTGAAATTAACATCAAAACACTGTAGGCTACAAAAACTCTTACACAAAACATCCATAAATTACAATTTTATTATGATAGCATGCCCTTACATGCCAAATGTCCTACATTAGACGCTATCTTTTAGGGAGGAACAATTAGCTCCTTTACTGCCTCGAATTGTACAGTATGCTTGTTACACGTTCAGGTATGACTGGTTTACTATGCTAAACTACCCTATAGTTAAACTATGCAAACTATGAGTTGCAGCAAATTGCAAATGTTGAAACTACCATAACATTTTGTTGGCTATGGCAGGGCTCAACGTTAGTCCAAATTATAGAAATCAATAATAACTTTACTTGTAACCGTTTTGTTGCAAAGCCAAATCTTATGGTGAAACTAGATCTTGTGTTTGTTGAGCTAAGACCGAATTATTGTTGAGTATAGCAATCGTAGCATCATAGCTAGAAGGCTAACAAACGTAAGAGTTATACCATGATTAACATTAGCCCTTCATTCATGGCATGGATAACGTGATCATGCAGAGAGAACAGTTGCATACCTTCATCTTTTGCTCATTTCTACACTTCTAATGGCTTTGACCTTTTTCTGTCCATCTCATGTTTGTCACTCGACAGTCAACATACTGTATTTCCCATCCCTGAACACTGTCACTGCCGACTAGGAGTTAAGACTTATTCACCTTGGTGACCGCCTACTCGTTTTGTATTGCCCTGTTTTATTAGCCCTTTCACACAATTAAAAGATGTGCAGGAGTTATAAACCTGTAAATATAATGGTAGGAATAAAATGTGCGTTATTGGGAAGAAAGCTTATGTGTGACTGACTTCGCTCACTAATTGCAGAGTATTGCCCACTTGTGCATTGCATTTGAGAGACGCAGAGGTGAACTGTCCCCCGCGCCCCCTTCTCTTTGTCCTTCTCTCGCAGCTTCTGTGCACTGGAACTTTTCAGCAGGGGCGCGGGCAGCCAAAGGGGGCGCCAATTTGCCAATTTCCTACACAGTGATGTGATAGATATTAAAAACTTTTTTAGATAATATATATATTTTTTTTTCAAGCGCTCGTGAGGCCAATAGCACGGCGCCCTTCACGAAATTGCGCCCTGGGCAAAGGCCCAGCCCGACCCCCCCTAGAACCGCTACTGGACTGGGTGATGTCCTGAGAAGAAGCACGACTTTGCCAACGTTTGCCTGTCTCGTAACGCTGTGGCACGGAGAACTGAGGACATTTCGTCCGCTATTAAGAGACAGAGACAAAGGGTGTCGGGTTTTTTTTTTTCCGTTAGCCTGCGACAAAGCACGGACGCAACAGACATCGCTCAGTTACTGTTTTTTTTTTTCAGAGGAGTGGTGAACGTGAACGTGAGCAAAGAGCTTCGCTCCAAAACACCTGCCCACTTGCCCACTGGATAATGGCAGGTTCCAAGAGATTCGAACAAAATCATGAGCTTATTTGGCTCGACATACCTGTGCGAGAAGATATTCTCACTTATGAACTTTAACAAGAACCGTGTGAGGACAAGACAAAGTGGCATCTTGCGCATCAAAACCACTGTCTTTGAGCCAGACCTGACCTTTTTGCTGCAATCTAAATCTCAGTACCACCCATCACATGAGTGCAGGCAAGTTATTTGTTTTCTGGGGTAGCCTAAATAAATTCTAAAAACACAGTGATTTGTGTGTGTTTGTGTGATTGTGATCAAAACCCTCAGTGGTGTGTACTTCTGAATAAGATAACTGATTTTATTACTGGTCTTCAAATATAAAATGCATTTTATATTTTGGTAAAAATATATTTGAAGACATAAAAACTATGCCATTGCAATAAAATATTCATTAAATAGTTCATTTGCATATTATTATTATGATGATGATGATGATTATTATTATTATTGTTTTATTATTGTGTCATTATAATGGTTGGCCCTCACACATGTTCACCTCGCCAAATCCGGCCCCCTGGCAAAAAGTTTGGACACCCCTGACCTAGACCATTGCCCAGTCCTCTGTTCTGCCTTCTCATCCCAAGACGTTTTACTGCTCTTCACCATCATAGCAGTTCTCATTCTTTTGATCCTGTGATCATAATGACTCTCACTCCAATCCACAGCTTGACCTATGTTAATGGATG
This sequence comes from Coilia nasus, assembly GCA_027475355.1. NCBI lineage: Eukaryota > Metazoa > Chordata > Actinopteri > Clupeiformes > Engraulidae > Coilia > Coilia nasus. Next base: position 25,412,997 of record CM050211.1, read on the forward strand.
AATCGTGTGACCCTTTTGTCACATGATGATGGGTGTGGTCTACAGCTCACAGCTCCACCTCCAGTGATCCTGGTTCTCCATCATCAGTTCAGACCCGAAGAAGCCCTTTTGATGAAAAAGCTCTTTAAGCTCAAAAAGAAGTCCAGTTGCACTTGCACACAACTTTTGTCAAGTTTCAGATATGGATCACCAGAGAGCTTCATAATCATAACAACAGAATCTAGAGGAGGAGATCCCAGCTTAAGAGAGCACAAACCCTACCATATATGCCTTCTGCCAGCAATCTATTAGGTGATTTCACTAATCAGCTGATCTGTCTGTCTGATGATTTCTGTGCTCTTTAGGATCAGCTGGATCAGATGGTTGGAAGGTTGGATCAAACCTGTGGCAGAATTTTTTTTTTACTTTCTGAAGCCCGGCTCTCTACTTCTGGTGAAATCTTGCTACAATATTGTATAGCACAACCCAACCCAAACAATTCTTTACATGTGATAAGACAAAGAAAATTCAGCCCCTTAATGCCATACTTTAATCCACCATAGACAAATCCATGCATATCTGTATTGCTGCAATACATGTAATTGATTAATGTTAGAATCCTTAGCATCTGGAAATGTAAAAGGTTAAAATGGTTAGTTGTATAGCACTGGGGTTTAAAGTAAATATTCCAACCTCCAAAACAGTAATTTCACGAAGGTATGTTGGTGGATTTTGGTACAGCTTTGTATGCACCACAATGAAATATATAGCCTAAAATTTCAGTACATTTCAACAACTGAAACTAACATTTCAGTACATAGTGGCATTAGAAAATTCCCATATTTATACTACATTTGCTATGTATAGTGTAGAAAAAATAAGAAAAAGTAAGCACACTCAAAGAAAATGTACAGACATTTCTGTAAAAACTATGTCTTAAGGCTCTAGGTTATATAGGCCATACCATACAGTAGATGTTAAGATGGACTCCATTACAGTGGAGTAAAACATAAGCAAATTAGTTGCCTGTGGCTTCGTCATTCTACCTAATGTGGAATTTAAGGGCTGTTTTTTGGCATAGATGAGAGAGGTTTCAGACGCTTGCCCAAAGGACACAGCATTTCAGGGGGGAGCCACAGTGCATTCTTATATAAAAAAAAAAAAAAACTTGTTGAAGCTAGTAGTCTTCTAAATGAGAAATCTGGTGTTAAATGACCTTTGAGTATATTAAAATATGATAACGGGTTGGTATGTTTGTTGGAGACCAAAACTATGCTAGCCTGTTGCCTTCCAAACTTTACTATTATTTTCAGATTTATCGAAACGGCTCACCATGCTAGTGATTGGGGCACTGCCTTATCTTGAAGACCACCTAGTGATAAAGGTATATGCAAAAATTGAGATTTTGAGTTGCCAATATCTTGGACCGAGAAGGTGGGAACTGCACAAAATACGTCATGCACGATCAGCACAAAGACCTCTAAAACCACAGCATGTGCCATACAATTTGGTCCATAGGGGGCGCTGTAATTGTGCAAAATGTCGTTTTGCCTATTATCTAGAGAATGCTAACGTTTACAACCAATTTTTTTTTATCGTGAAATCTATTGACCCTCTCGCATTGAAAACACTGGTCGACGCCCACTTCCAACAAGAACAATTTCCGTGAAATTTTAACATTGCGAAAACGAATCTGAATGAACTCGTCATAGGCCGTTCATGTGAATCTTACCAAAGTTGGTATATGCCATCTACAGACAATGCTGACAAAAAGTTATCAAAGGATTTATCTTGAGATAAACCGCTTCGAAGTTACAGGTCAATGAATATTTAACACGTAGCTTAAATTCTCCAAAAGTCCATATCTTGGCTTTTAATTGCTCAATTTTGGTCAAAGTTGACATGCCATCTCTAAACAGCTTTCTTTTCATGTGTACAAAATTTTGTGACATTTTGTCATAGGGGGCGATGTTTATCGCCGAAGCTAGGTGTTAAAAAAACAGTTTTTGTTAAATAACTTGTCAACAATTTTGCCCAAGACAACGATTTTGTGTTAGTTTGTAGGTGTTACAGAGGCATATTGACCCAGCCCATAAACTCTCCCTTGAAGCATAGCGTCACCTAGTGATAAGGGTATATGCAAAAATTGGGATTTTGAGTTGCCAATATCTTGGACCGAGAAGGTGGGAACTGCACAAAATACATCATGCACGATCACCACAAAGACCTCTAACACCACAGAACATGCCATAAAATTTGGTCCATAGGGGGCGCTGTAATTGTACAAAATCTCATTTTGCCGATTCCTTGCCTTCACAAATCACTCCTACACACTACACATTCAAAACCCACATCCATGCCCACTTCCAGGAAATCATTTCCACAGAAATTCTCACCTCACAACACTGCTCTACCACACACTAATCACACCAACAGTTTCCACATTTCAATATACTGCGGCGGTCATACCATGTACCGCTATGCGGTACATCTAGTTAAGTTGTGAACAAGAATAAATGAAAAACTCTTATTAGCACACAGTTGATGACTGTCCTTTATTCAAGTGTTCAACCCTATCATCTCAGTACAACAAGACCTCATCATGGCCAAAAAAATTAAAATAAAACTGTTAAAAGGAAAGTATGAGTGCAATCCATCTTCTCTAAGGATGGCACAATTTCAAAATCCCTGCCTCCTCCATAACCAACACATGTTGGAATCTGGTTAGACATTCATACAAAACGTAAAGTCTTTTTGGGGGTAACCTGTGGTCATCTCTGTGGTCCTTTTCCCACGTGAGTTTGATGCAGTTCAGTGTGTATGTAGTTGTCTTGGGAAAGAGAACCATATCATTGGCATTTTAAGAATAGGGCACAGACCCTATTTTAAAATGTGCATTTGTCAGATAAAAAATAAAGGTTTAGCCCTTGATGTTCTCAAAATGTACAGACAGAATTGTGCATGTATCTTAATGGTAAGGTCGATACTTTGGGTATGCATGTAATTTGTGATGATGTAAAAAGCACCGCTGTTCTATACTTTCTTTGTTCTGTTCTTTTTTCTTTAGTTTTTTTAGCCACATGTTGTGTTCTTCACAGAAGCTCATTCCTGAATAGGGGAAGGACGCAGCAGTTCTTGAAAGGCTGTTTCCTTATTAGCCTGTGCTACACAAAGTGCCAATACAAGACTGCCCTACAAAGGCAAAGTGCAGTAACTACGCAAACACTGAAACTGAGAAAAAATGCCTTCAAAGTTGTCATACCACCAAGTCAAACATCTTGTAGGTATAATAGTGGTGATACTTTTATGTACTTCCTTAATAGGAAGAAGCAAGGCATTTAGTCACAAGACAAAGGTGTTGTAAAGTTGTAGATCCAGCCTAAACTCCTTTTTAAATATCAAAATATGTAGTTACTGCTTTTTGGCTTTGTAGGGTAAAAGAGTCAAGCAGTGACCAATGGGCGGTTCCCCCACTGTAGGCACTTCACGTAGGAGATGGCTAGCAACCTTTATTATGTCTTCTATACCTGATGAGGTCCACCATGCCGGAGCCTTTACACTGTAGCCACAACCTTTGCTCTTACACATCATATTGAAGTGTAAATGTTAAGAAAATGGCTTGTGTAAGTACTTTCTTTAAAAACGTGAACCGAATGGTTTCAATTTGTGCTCCTGTGCACTTTTATGTAATGGTAGCAATTTCTCAAATAATATTACTCATTTTTTCTGCAAACTAGCCTGAATCTTTTAAGATTTAATATAATTTTTGTCATTCAAAATCACTACAAGAGATCCACTTTACAAAAACACAGAAAGATAAAACACCCTCAATAACCAAAATACTTAAAATGCAGTTATAAATAAGTACAATAAATGTGCATATATTTTACAGAGTTGCTCTTTCAAATAATCTTAAATCACTTTTACAGAGTTGCACCATTTAATAATCTAAAGACACAAATTGTGACCGAAAAACTGACACAGTTGGCCGCTGTGTCTGTTGTGCCCCTTGGGGGAGGGGGGTGACATTTGGGTAAATGAATTATTGCACTAGTGCTCACACAGCTCCAAACATATGCTATGGACATATAACATATGCTATGGAGACCTGAAGAGGTGATGGTGGTCATGACAGATATACACCCACACACACAAATGCAGACATGTTAATAACACACCTTCACACATCTCTCCAATTCATGTGTGTTTTTTTTCACCACACACTCCCGGTTCTCATCAGATTAACTTTGTTCGTATTAAATGTAATTATAAAGAGTAAAAAAAGAAATCACAACTTTTTTGAAACTTTTACTTGCTCCGCAACTTCATTGCAACAAAATGCCTAAAAACACACTTTCATCACAGCTTTTTGGAAAAGCTGCCACAAAATCAGGCATTTCAGGCTGCAACTTTCTCAAAAAAGGCCGCAAAATCCCAGAGGGTCTGCTTTATGTCACTTCTTAACTTTGCTACGCCTTTATTTACTAACTTTGCCATGCCTTTGTTTACTCTGTGTTCCTCTACATTTTGTAAGTCGCTGGTAATGTAAGGTAATGTATGTACATTGTGTGTGTGTGTGTCTGTGTGCATAGGTGTGTGTGCATGTGGGTGTATAGGTGTGTGTGTGTATGAACGGGCACATGTATGAGTATGAATGTGTGTAGTTTCTCATCATTGTGTGCAGACTATGTGCATATTACATATGGTCCTTAATAGTGTATGTAGGCACTATTATGTATCTGTCTTGTCCATACTGTTCTAACAGTTGCGTGTATCACCAGTTGTTCCTGGTGAAACGTTGTCTCGTCTCACTATGTACTGTGTATATGGCTGAAACGACAATAAAAACTTACTTGACTTGACCTACTTGACTTAAATACTCCACTGTGAGTCAGTGAGAAAGTGTTGCATGCATTTGTGAGAAAGGGTGGCAAAGAATATTGAAGTTTACAACCTTGTAAAAACGAATAGGAGAGATTGCAGTGCCCGAAGATCAGGTACAGCTGGCCCAACTGCCATTTTTTGCATTTTAAATTTGAATTTTACAACTCTCAGGTGGTGTAGTAATACCACTGGCATGTGTAAGGTCGTCACTTCCGGAACCAACGGCGGAACAGGAAGTGGGACACGAGAGAGTTCGCTGCTTTGTGTCTCCGGACACCGTAACAGAACATTTCAATAAAGAAATTCACCTATATCTAAATCTCTGATACCACTTACCAGGACCTCAGCCGATAGGCCCCACCCTAATGTAATTATAAAGCTTTATCCGTTGACTTACGATTATGGAGTAAGACAACCAAGATCATGTTAACATGAGTGCCTCTCTTACTAGACATTAATTGGGTTCAACTGGGCATAGCGTTGCTCAGGTCTTGCCAACGGCTGATTTACATTCTGGCTTCACCACGGACATAGTATGAAAACTAGTCTAGCGAATGGTACAGCGGTCATGCTGCTGCCACAGGGGCTTTTACCTGCTCCTGTCCTAACCCGGCCACTCAGAGGTGCTGGGCCGGCTGCATCTGCAGACACATGGCTGATCAAGTTAAAAATGAGACAGAAGTCACCCGCCAATAGTTACTGGCAGTTCCACATAACCAAACCTAGGTGACTAGACAGGGACCCTGGACAGGAATGTACCATCTGCCTGAGTATGAGACTAATCCTAGACAGGGATTATGGAAATGCCGTTACCCATATCTACTTTAAACAAGATAATGCATTCATCAGAGACAAAACGTGGATCAGAATAATAACAATTTATTAGGTACAAGCTACTACCAAGCTGCATGCTTACAGTCATATCAATGAGTAATATGCAGTTACAAATGGACTACGGAATGACATAAAAACACAATCAAAGCATGAACATCGCCTACCTCTCTACCCAAAAGCGTTTACACACAAGCGTGAGAGCATCACGGCTACAAGACAACTCACACACGTAGTGTGGGAGCATCCTTGATACAAGATAACTCAAAGAGGTTTCTGTATCTTTCCCTTAAATACCCAGTCTTGGTCCTTTGTTCAGAGCACACCATGAGGTGCTATCTTGGGGGCAGAGGGGCTGGAGACAGCCCACTACCTCATATTACCTGGAAACCTTGGAATGTGAGATCTTTATTATAATAACCGGAGTCTGATCCAGAACTGAGACCAGTATACCACTCACACTGAGACCATCAGAATGAAACCAAACATGACATATAAATCTCATATCATTTCTACAATATCATACACTGCTAAATTCCCATATCTTTTGTCCTGATGTTGACCTGGGTGCATCCGCCACACCATCTGTTGGCAGAGCCCAGATGAGGACACAGTGGGGTTCGGCACACCTAATTAAAAGATAACAAGTAAAGGATCTGCTGTGGGTTCTCGTGGACTGAAACAATAGATCAAATGGCCTTTTGAAGGCCCTCTGGTTCGTCAACAGCACAGAGAGCAACTCCTCTATTTGTGCTGATTGAGTCACCAGACTGATCGGAGCCTTACACATGGCTTAGCGCCACAAACTGGTCAAACTCAGTAGGTACATTTATGCATGTAATTTTTACATCCAGTGTTAAAAAGCTTGGTACCGCTGGTCTGGACTGGTCAACATTAGGAGGTAAATGTACACATGTAACTTTTGATCCGCATTTCCAATTTTCAAAAAGTTGGTGTCACTGGAATCTTTGGCAAAGTCCAAGATCCAAGCATATTTTCTCAGATGGTCGCAAACTTTGGCACGTGCAAGAACACTTTTAGCATTTTCTGTGAAAATGCAGTCTAGTTGTCATTTTACAGTTGCCTGTTCCACGAAACTAAAAGCCTAAAGGATAGAACAAACTGGCATTTCCGTCTAGGCCAGCTCAATGTGTCTTTTTAAGGGAGGAAATCACATCACTTACATTTGAATGGGCAAACTGTGTTTATTCTACAGGTTGCTCAAAGAAGCAGATTTTTTTGCATTCTGTACATTCAGTTTAAATGTCAGAATACTTCTACCCCCTTGAGCACACTGTAACACAGCTGCCCTTTAAAGTGGTGATAGATGGCTTTAAATACCTGGGCATAGAAATCTCTCCTAAATTCAACAATGTCCTTAGGGTAAACTTTGAAACTCTACTTTCATGCGTTAAATATATATATATATATATATATAATCACATGCATATTACAATTATTGACTGTACTTTTGTTTTTGAATGGATTATATAACTAAAAATCTAAATAAACCATGAAAAAAAAAAAAAAGAATTCTTGACTTTGAGTTATGTCAGAATTGTTGAGTTTGAGTGGGGGAACAGGAGCTGTTGCACTAAACTATTGCGGCAAAAGATTAATACATGAGGATTTACTCAAATTTGCAAAATATTTCTATGTCAGAGACCATCCAAAATAGAAAGAAGAAAAGGAAGTTCCTATTCTGCAGTGTCAGTGAAAGTCCTAATACTGACAGAGGTTACAGCACAGCACAGCACAGCACAGCAGTTAGGAGTTTGGGTAATCCATTAACTGTAATTTTGTCTGTCGTGTAAGTGGCAGTTGAAGATTCAAGTACAACCTGCAACCTGAGAGTGTACAGTTGGGATCGTTATGATTATATTAAATAGAATTTTGCCATTGGGATACAGTATCTCTTCTCCCAGGCAGAAATAAAAAAAATAAGAAACTAGATAGAAATACCATGTTCTGTAGAAATGAAGGCAATTACCAGGCTAAAAAAGCACAGAAAGACACAGGCTAAAAAGAAAAAACAGACAAAACATTTCAAATTTCAGAACAGACTACTACATAAATAGAAGACATACAGTATATGTAAAGCAATGATTTTAAATGACTGAATGTAGGTTTTGTCATGGCAAGGCACACTCCCTCTAAAACAGCAGATGTAGTGGTCTTCAGTTTAAGGGGGCAATAGTAATCATTAACGCAACTATCTAAGTTTTGCTACTCTTTGCCCAAAGATGTTGACTTATTGATGGTTAATACGGCATATGATGTGGCGTTTGAATGGCCAAATGGCCAAATGAATGGAATGTTGCTGGGCAGGAAGGCTGCATAAAAGCTGAAGCTCAGAAGGAGGAGAAACTTCAGAATGTCTGATGGCACAAAGACGACAGATGCTTTAGTGGAAATCCAGCTGATGAACGGCTGTCTTGACAGTCCTTCAAATGAGAATGGGTAAGCGACTTACTTGATACTCTGTGTAGGTTTCAATGAAGGAAATGTAAAGGGCAGCCTAACATCATATACTGTACCTACTAACATGACTACTGAGCATAAGAGTACAGTGCTAATATAAACTAATAAAAAAGCTTTTTCAGCATATCATTACACTAAACTGATTTTCATGTAGCCAGCCATCATATTTTAGTGTAAAGCTGTTCCTCCCATCTGCATGTGTAAATATTTCAGCCAGATTATCAGACCATATATACACTAATGCAAATTCATTTGAAAAGTTTTTTTGTGTGGCTTTAGACAAACAGCAGCTTAACATCACGTCTGTGTGACTTTACTGAAGCAATTTACTCAGTTCTGAAACAGTGTCCTCACACTAACCTATAACAACTACACTTACACTTAAAGAGAAACTCATTTGCTGTTAATAGTTATGGGAATGTTCTGCCTGGAGCATAGTGGGGTTAGGTAACACTTCATTTTACTGTACGGTTTCTGTTTTAATGTATTTACATATAACAACATGTACTTACACTTTACATACTAACCCTACCCTATGGTACAGTGTAAGTACACAGTGATGTAACAGGGACAGTAAAATTCTAGCTGTGGTGTTATACATCACTGGCCACTTTATTAGGTACACCTTGCTAGTAAAAGGTTGGACCCCTTTTTGCCTTCAGAACTACTTCAAGTTTCGACATGTTGTGCGTTCAAAGATGGTATTCTGCATTCCTTGGTTGTAACAAGTGGTTACTTGAGTTACTGTTGTCTTTCTATCACTCTGAACCAGTCTGCCTATTCTTATGAAGGTAGGATAGTGCCATATATCCAAAGAAGAGCAGACTATGATTTGCCACTGGCCAGGAATCTTGGTCTGCGACACACATTTTTGCAAACTGCAAGCATGGAGGGAAGAGGTGTCCAACAACGTGTAAGTAACATTATGGTTTAAATGTGTAGTTAACAAACTCTGTAATAGTAATGTACACGTAAGAGCAGCCTTAAAGAGAAAGCCTCTCAAGATAACTACCTTTCTCTTCAAGGCTGCTCGTACGTGTACATTACTTCACAAATTAGGATAATTTCCCTAACTGTGTATATTACAGAGTTTGTTAACTACACATTTAAACCATAATGTTACTTACATGTTGTTGGACACCTCTTCCCTCCATGCTTGCAATTTGCAAAAATGTGTGTCGCCGTGTCGCAGACCAAGATTCCTGGCCAGTGACCACACTGCCACCCACTGGACAGACGGTAGAACAGGCACTCCTCATGGTCTCTGCGCGCAAATTTATCCATCCGAGCGAATCGTGCCAAAAATCACGTGAGAAGGATGACGCTACTGAGCGAGCAAATAGGAAGCTGCACATGCAAATCTTGTTGTGCAGCTTTGCAGATCTGAAGTTACAAGTGCAAACTCGGAGATGCGCATTCACAAATTGTGAATCACGGTTTTTACAAGTGCAAATCATAGTCTGCTCTTCTTTGGATATATGGCACTATCCTACCTTCATATATTCTCCTCTGACCTCTCACATCAACAAGGCATGTTTTGTCCACACAAATGCCGCTCTTCTTCGGACCATTCTCTGTAACCCCTAGAGATGGTTGTGCGTGAAAATCCCAGCAGATCAGCAGTTTCTGAAAACCAGCCCATTTTCCACCAACGACCATACCATGTTCAAAGTCACTTAAATCCCCATTCTTCCCCATTCTGATCCTCGGTTTGAACTTCAGCAAGTTGTCTTGACGACCTCTACATGTGGTTTATTTCGCCTCACAAAAAAATCCCAAAACTCTCGAAAATCTCCATCTCTCTCTCTGTGTGGACAGGAAAAATCCCATTGACGGGGGGGGGGGGGGGGGGGGGGTTCTTGGTGGAGGTCTGCGATCTCCGACTGCTTTCCTAGTCACTGTAACTGCCAAACTATGTTAAATAGTTGCTAAGTGAGCAGAGCACTATGGGACATTCTCCATAGGCAAGGCTGGCACATTTCATGACTGGTTAATGGCCACAGTAGGTGAGAACTACATAGGCAACTCCGTAGTGTAACGATGGGTTCATACACCATTACATAATAACGGACACGACAAAAAAAAGTAGATTTTATACAACGACATACAAAGTATGTTAACCAAACAAATGTCTAGTGGTGAAGTGCTGGATAAGGTTGTGCATGTGTGGATCTAACAAATGTGTCAGTATGTTAGATGTGTTAAAGACAAATAAGAAAGAGAGTGAGGCAAGAGAGTGGAGCAAACAGGAGAAAGAAGAGAAATCAATGTAGTGCCTAACAGAAAACAAGTGCCTACTGAGAGATAGTGAGATGCCATTATAAAGCCCCACCCCAAGGTGTACTCAACAATCTAATCGGGGACAAAGGCCCAGCCTTGCCCGTCCCCTGACAGTGCTGGACCTGAAGATGGCTTAGATGGGAGCACCTTCCTCACTAAAAAGAGGTTTGCTCTAGAAAACCTCAAACCACAGCAAAAAAGGAAAGAACTTATTAGGGTCCACACCAATACACAGTTTTAATGGCAACAAGAGAATAAAAAAGAACAGAAGAGACATAGGGTATCAAGGTCTAGACAGCACATCGGCAACAATATTATCCTTTCCTCTGATGTACAAAATCTTATGGGGATATTGTTGGAGGATCAAGCTCCGATGCATGATGCATTGATTCTGGTTGTGCATACGATCAATGAAAACTAGTGGGCTGTGATCAGTGTAAACCAATGGCACTTCAAAATGTTGGCAAGAACTAAGGGGAGCGGTTCTCACTCAACAGTAGAACACAGTCATTGACGGCAGTTATTATGACCGCCGCTAGCGAAGCTAGCGATAGCGGTCATTATAGTGTTGCCGAGACTTTTTTCCCTTTTTTTAATTTTTTTTTTGTCTTTTTTTTCACCGATTTTCCGTCAACGATTTCCGGGACACTGGAAGTACGGGGGACATGAATCTTTGTAGGTGGGAACTGCACAAAATACGTCATGCATGATCACCACAAAGACCTCTAACATCACAGCACATGCCATAAAATTTGGTCCATAGGAGGCGCTGTAATTGTAAAAAATGTCAATTTGCCTATTATCTAGAGAATGCTAACGTTTACAACAAGTTTTTTTTTATCGTGAAATCTATTGACCCTCACGCATTGAAAGCACTGGTCGACGCCCACTTCCAATAAAAACAATTTCTGTGAAATTTTAACATTGCGAAAACAAATTTGAACGAACTCGTCATAGGCCGTTCATGTGAATCTCACCAAATTTGGTATATGTCATCTACAGACAATGCTGACAAAAAGTTATCAAAGGATTTATCTTGAGATAAACCGTTTCGAAGTTACACGTCAATGAACATTTAACACGTAGCTTAAAATTCTTCAAAAGTCCATATCTTGGCTTTTAATTGCTCAAATTTGGTCAAAGTTGACATGCCATCTCTAAACAGCTTTCTTTTCATGTGTACTAAATTTTGTGACATTTTATCATAGGGGGCGATGTTTATTGGCAAAGCTAGGTGTCAAAAAACAGCTTTTGTTAAATAATTCGTCAACAATTTTGCCCAAGACAACGATTTTGTGTTAGTATGTCGGTGTTACAGAGGCGTATCGGCCCAGCCCATAAACACTCACTTGAAGCACAGCGCCACCTAGTGATATGGGTAAATGCAAAAATTGCTATTTTGAGTTGCCAATATCTTGGACCGAGAAGGTGGAATTTTGCGCAAAATACGTCATGCATGATCACCACAAAGACCTCTAACATCACAGCACATGCCATACCATTTGGTCCATAGGGGGCTCTGTAATTGTAGAAAATGTAATTTTGCCTATTATCTAGAGAATGCTAATGTTTACAACAACTTTTTTTTTATCGTGAAATCTAATGACCCTCACGCATTGAAAGCACTTGTCGATGCCCACTTCCAATAAAAACAATTTCCGTGAAATTTTAACATTGCGAAAACGAATTTGAACAAACTCGTCATAGGCCGTTCATGTGAATCTCACCAAATTTGGTATATGTCATCTACAGACAATGCTGACAAAAAGGTATCAAAGGATTTATCTTGAGATAAACCGTTTCGAAGTTACACGTCAATGAACATTTAACACGTAGCTTAAAATTCTTCAAAAGTCCATATCTTGGCTTTTAATTGCTCAAATTTGGTCAACGTTGACCTGCCATTTCTAAACAGCTTTCTTTTCATGTGTACTAAATTTTGTGACATTTCGTCATAGGGGGCGATGTTTATTGGCGAAGCTAGGTGTCAAAAAACAGTTTTTGTTAAATAATTCGTCAACAATTTTGCCCAAGACAACGATTTTGTGTTAGTATGTCGGTGTTACAGAGACATATCGACCCAGCCCATAAACACTCACTTGAAGCATAGCGCCACCTAGTGATATGGGTAAATGCAACAATTGGGATTTTGAATTGCCAATATTTTGGACTAAGAAGGTAGGAACTGCATAAAATATCTCATGCACGATCAACACAAAGACCTCTAAAAGCACAGCACATGCCATAAAATTGGGCCTATAGCAGCCGCTGTAATTGTACAAAATCTCATTTTGCCTATTCCTTTCAGAAATCACTCCTACACACTATACAAACACACACAATGTCATTCATTCAAAACCCACATTCATGCCCACTTCCAAGAAATCATTTCCACATAAATTCTCACCTCCCAACACTGCTCTTACACACACTCATCATACCAACAGTTCCCACATTTCAATACACTGCGGCGGTCATACCATGTACCGCTATGCGGTACATCTAGTTTTTTAGAAAAGCAACACTAGCCTGGTAAACCAGCCCCTCGTACTTCATTTAATTTTGCACAGAGTGTCTGGAGCGGAGACCATGAAAAACAATTTCCTCCTGGAGGTGTGGACTCTGCTGTTTTAAAACAAGCGGCTCTGCCTTTACCCAATCACTAACGTCTGGTCGTCACGTATGCATTTAGCCTACCACACACTACAATTCAAATGTAGCACACAAAGTCGACTTCATGGCTCACGAACACACACTCTGTTAGCTGTTGGCTAGGAGTTGCTCGGTCCTCTTACATGAACTTCAACGGCCTCGGTCCAGACCCTCTGTACAAAATGAAATGAAGTATGAGGAGCGGGTTTACCAGGCTAGTTCTACACCATCCGAGCCCAACTGTAAAAGAACAGCACCAGCACCACTCTCACTGGTGTCAACAGCAACACTAAATAGACAATCAAAATTTAGGGCCATAAGCACAGGGGCTGACGCAAGCAAGGCCTTGACATCGTCAAAGGCTTCTTGACATTTTTCTGACCGCTGAAATTGAGCTCTGGGGCTAAGCAGATTAGTCAAAGGCTCTTACAAAAAGCCCTGTAATACTCTGCTATTCTGAGAAACCTTTGGAGTTATTTAGTAGCTGACAGGAAGAGCTCCATACACGAAAACTGTGTTCAGTCAGGTTATGAGCCAACAGATAGTCAACTTCCTGTTGCAATAATTCCTTCTTTCAAGGATTGACACAATATGCATGCTGCTTTATCGGCTGTGCCCCACACACATTAATGTCATGTTCAATGACGGATGTACGAGTAGGGACAACAGTTGACTTAATAACATCTGCTTTCTACAGATCGGTCAGATGAGAGAGATGTGAGGGCAAATCTACCTCAAACTCAAAATTCTGTAGATGACACAACCACAACCGCCTGTGATGGGCCTCTTACACCTTCCTCTAACGCCTCATCTAACAAACACACAAAGTCACTAACCACACTGGAAGAGACATGTGCAGTACCACTCAGGGTATATGAGCGGAGCAGAGCAGGGAGGGAGCGGGAAGCGGAGCGTGCGAAATATTGTCAGAATGCACAGTGGCTTTTAATCCAAAGGCCCTGAGCGATGTTTCTGTTTCGCTCCAGTTTCGCTCCTCTTTCATCACAAGTTTGGGGCATGCACAAGTCCACACAGACTCACGTGTGCCTTCATAGGTTAGCCTACAGAGATCGTCCAGAGATGGAGTTTGTGAAGTACTTCGAAAAGCTAACAGACTCATAAATTCCTGTCAAAAAACTAGAAAATGATATTGAACAGAAATGTGGTGATGCAGTTGCTGTCAGTAACGATTAATGTAAAGAAAAAAAAAGACACATAATGCGGAGACATGATGAGGTTTCTCTAAACGTGAGTATTTTGAATATGTTTAAAACAGCAAATTTTTATCATGTTTTGTCATGATAGAAATATTTTAATGTAGCCCACTTAACCCTGCCCATCAATTTTTTTAAGCATACAGGCCACATTGCAAACGTTGGCAAACGTGAGGATTTGCTCCGTCTTTGAAATTTGAGCAAGCGTGTAGCGATTTCACCGGAGTTAAATGAAATTTGAGGGGTGTTCGAGTGGAGCTGTCTGGTTCAACTTTAAACGCTGGAGCAAGGAAGCGAACACCCACCCAGTCTGCTATAGGCGTGGTTGAAACCAAACCAACACGTAGAAATGACAAAGAATGAACATAAGGCTTCAAAAGGTTGTTGTGGCAGACTTGAGCTTGGAAGGGACTACTCAAAAGACGCAACAGAGCTAAGATCTTATCACCTGGACCAAAAGTGTGATGTTCAGCTTTACGGTTGAAAAGACATATAATCTCCGACTGAGCTTTAGCAAAATTCACTACCATAGTCCAGCATATTGACAGAAGCCTTATCAGTACACCACTCATCAGCCAAAACTGCAGTTGGGCCTTTAACCACATGACCAAACATCAGTTCATAAGGACTAAAGTCCAAGCTCTCCTGAACAACCTCACTAGTGGCGGGTAGTGGCCACGGAAGACCCTCTTTCACGTCAGACCCAAGCTCTACACAATAAGACAGCAGTAAGGACTTGAGAGTCTGGTGATATTGTTTATAAGCACCCTGACTTTGGCATGGTAAGTGCTTGAGATGTTATGTCTGGCTTTCAGTTGTTGCAATGCCATGTTCTGACATAAGGTTGGACCCTTGGCCACTCTAAATGACCAGTCAATTGACACACGTGGTATGATTTTACATAAACAGACACATCTTTTGTGGCATTGTTTGGCCAAAAGAACTGGCGCAGTGGTGGCCTGGTGGTTAAGGTATCGGACCTGTGACCGCAGATTCGAATCCCGGATTGCCAGTAGTGCCACTGAGGTACCCTGAGCATGGTACTGTCCCCACACACTGCTCCCTGGGTACCTTTGTCATGAAGGAGGCCATTTACATAAGGTTCCACCACACCCCTGGACAAGCAAGATCTAGGACACCATCATCTCCCTAGAGTCTACAAAAACCATTGATCTCTATTCCTGGATTGGACGTCTTGTGACTTTTGGCATGTCAACAATGCTGCCATTTTGAAAAGTGCTACTTTCGTCTGCAAGCATGGCAGCTCAGCACCAGCCAAGGAAATTATCGCTGTAAAGGCATCCAGTGTTTTGCTTTTGGCTGCTACAACTATGCCAATGAATACTTCAGACAGCAGGGCATCTCCTTTCACAAGTAAGAAGTCATTTTCATGTTTAGATGATATGTAGATATTATACCACATAGTGCTTACAGTAGTAATGCAAAATTTAATCAGTTGAACTATTTATTTATCACGAACTAAGTAAAATACAGGCTTATCTGCAGCCTACACCACTGACAGCTGTTTGTTTACATGTGTACTAGCACAAAATGGTGTCGCTATATGTACTTAGTCTACAGTGCTAGCCAATAGGTTCTATCCAATCCAGGAATAGACATCAATAACAACGACCTTCTGTCACATGACCACTCCGGCCCAATGAGGTCTGAGAACTAATCAGAAACACCTGTGGTGGTGTGACCAACTCTCTTAACACAGCGAACAGGCACTGCAGTTATGGCATGAAAGCTTTGTGGCTTTTATTTATTTTAGCATTGTGTTTTGGTAATAAAATCCCTGTTCTTAAAGGAGAACTTCAGTGTAAAATGAAAATTGGCATGTTAAAACATCATACCGAGTTGGTATGTGTACTGAGGAGCAAAATTGATTTAGCCTGTTGCATTCAGAGTTGAACTCTTTTTTATCATTTGTCCCAGAAGGCTAACAATGGAAGTGGTAGGTGCCCTTAGACGAAGCATGACGTCTACGCTATTTTTAAACCATTAAAACAGCTCGAAGAAACTCCACACTCCATCCGTAGTACAACAAAGGCTCTGGCATTCAAAACAAAGCACTGAAAATATTGTAAATGTACACGT
The DNA here is from genome assembly GCA_027475355.1 of Coilia nasus. Taxonomy (NCBI): domain Eukaryota; kingdom Metazoa; phylum Chordata; class Actinopteri; order Clupeiformes; family Engraulidae; genus Coilia; species Coilia nasus. Next base: position 25,429,418 of record CM050211.1, read on the forward strand.
TTATTTTAAAAACTGTTCTTACATGCAGTAGTTTGCAGTTGTTTCTCGTCGCCGCCATGATTAAAGTCCAAACAAGTTGATTGTACTACCCCTCCTCCTGTTCTCCCTGCTGGTTCGTGTTCGTCAATCGACTTGTGCGGACTTTCATCATGGCATCATGGTAAGGGCACCTACCACTTCCATTGTTAGCCTTTTGGGACAAACGATAAAAAATAGTTAAGTGCAACAGGCTAAATCAATTTTGCTCCTCAGTACACATACCAACTCGGTATGATGTTTTAACGTGCCAATTTCATTTTAGACCGAAGTTCTCCTTTAACCAGAGGTGTCAATCCCGGGTTCAGAAAGAAAAAAGCCTGCCACAAATTTGATTCAACCAGCTTTGAATCAGCTGATCATATCGAGCACTCAAGACAGGTAGATCAGCTACTCAGCAAAGTCACCTGTGTTAGAATGAAAACGTGGCAGGGTTTTTACTTTCTGAACCCAGGATTGACACCTCTGTTGGAATAATGTGATAATAGTATGAAGAGAAGAGAAGTTGAATGTAGAATAAAAACAGTTTTAGTAATGAAATAAAAGCTGAAATATTGTTAAATGGAAATAGTAGGGATAATGTTCAGTGAGGCCATCATTATCGTGGAATAAACAGAAACAGGATGATGAAGGACCCCCATGTGGAGGGGTCTTGAATCACTCTGAAGGGGCTTATTAAATGTTTATGTAGCAACGTGTCCAGCTTCTAAATAACTCATGGCAGCAAATAAACTACTATTGGTAAATTTAGAGACTCAGTCAGCATAGGAGTTGGAAATCAGCAACAAAGATTATTATTATTGATGCATCGATGGAGAAAGTTTCATGGCTCAGGCAGAGTCTAGCCAGTGTCACTGCCAGAAGGCCGGGACCTAGGGCCTTGGCTTAGCAGCAGATCAGCTAGCTACCCAGGACCTTTCCATGCTTCTCTCATGCCTATGGCCATGGAGTGATATGAAAGAAGCACCAAACTCCTTGCCATTGATAGCCATCATTATACGTTTTCAGGGGGCATTACAGAAAAATATGTAAACAGCTCTTTAAAAATGATTTCATTTATGGTTGCTAATTTGGTGCACATTGGGAAAAAAATGACCAATATCATACCAGTTTTAGCTGTGGGCTAACTGTCATATCGGTAGTACAACAAAGGCCCTGACATTAAAAACGAGGCACTGAGAACTTTGTAAGTGTACACAACATTTATTAATAAAACAGTTTTGACAAGCAGTACCTTGCTGTAGTTTCTCATCGCCGCCATGATGAAAGTCCGCACCAGTCGATTGACAAACACGAACCAGCAGGAAGAATAGGAAGAGAGGTGGTACAATCGACTTGTTTGGACTTTCATCATGGCGGCGATGAGAAACTACAGCAAGGTACTGTTTTATTAATAAATGTTGTGTACACTTACAAAGTTCTCAGTGCCTCGTTTTTAATGTCAGGGCCTTTGTTGTACTACCGATGGAGTGTGGAGTTTCTTCGAGCTGTTTTAATGGTTTAAAAATAGCGTAGTCGTCATGCTTCGTCTATGGCACCTACCACTTCCATTGTTAGCCTTCTGGGACAAACGATAAAAAATAGTTAAACTCCGAACTCAATTTTGCTCCTCAGTACACATACCAACTCGGTATGGTGTTTTAACATGCCAATTTTCATTTTACACCGAAGTTCTCCTTTAAACTAGATGTACCGCATAGCGGTACATGGTATGACCGCCGCAGTATATTGAAATGTGGGAACTGTTGGTGTGATGAGTGTGTGATAGAGCAGTGTTGTGAGGTGAGAATTTCTGTGGAAATGATTTCCTGTAAGTGGGCATGGATGTGGGTTTTGAATGTAGTGTGAAGGACTGATTTGTGAAGGCAAGGAATCGGCAAAATGAGATTTTGTACAATTACAGCGCCCCCTATGGACCAAATTTTATGGCATGTTCTGTGGTGTTAGAGGTCTTTCTGGTGATCGTGCATGACGTATTTTGCACAGTTCCCACCTTCTCGGTCCAAGATATTAGCAACTCAAAATCCTAATTTTTGCATTTACCCTTATCACTAGGTGGCGCTATGATTCAAGTGAGAGTTTATGGGCTGGGTCGATACATCTCTGTAACACCAACATATTAACACAAAATCGTTGTCTTGGGCAAAATTGTTGATAAGTTTTTTAACAAAAACTGTTTTTTGACACCTAGCTTCGCCAATAAACATCGCCCCCTATGACGAAATGTCACAAAATTTAGTACACATAAAAAGAAAGCTGTTTAGAGATGGCATGTCAACTTTGACCAAATTTGAGCAATTAAAAGCCAAGATACGGCCATTTAAAGATTTTTAAGCTACGTGTTAAATGGTCATTGACGTATAACTTCGGAACGGTTTATCTCAAGATAAATCCTTTGATAACTTTTTGTCAGCATTGTCTGTAGATGACATATACCAAATTTGGTGAGATTCACATGAACGGCCTATGACGAGTTCGTTCAGATTCGTTTCCGCAATATTAAAATTTCACGGAAATTGTTTTCGTTGGAAGTGGGAGTCGACCAGTGTTTTCAATGCGCGAGGGTCAATAGATTTCACGATAAAAAAGAAATTGTTGTAAACATAAGCATTCTCTAGATAATAGGCAAAATGACATTTTCTACAATTACAGCGCCCCCTATGGACTACATTTTATGGCATGTTCTGTGGTGTTAGAGGTCTTTGTTGTGATCGTGCATGACGTATTTTGTGCAGTTCCCACCTTCTCAGTCAAAGATATTGGCAACTTAAAATCCCAATTTTTACATTTACCCATATCACTAGGTGGCGCTATGCTTCAAGTGAGAGTTTATGGGCTGGGTCAATACATCTCTGTAACACCGACATACTAACACAAAATCGTTGTCTTGGGCAAAATTGTTGACGAGTTATTTAACAAAAACTGTTTTTTGACACCTAGCTTCGCCAATAAACATCGCCCCCTATGACGAAATGTCACAAAATTTAGTACACATAAAAAGAAAGCTGTTTAGAGATGGCATGTCAACTTTGACCAAATTTGAGCAATTAAAAGCCAAGATACGGCCATTTGAAAATTTTTAAGCTACGTGTTAAATGTTCATTGACGTGTAACTTCGGAACGGTTTATCTCAAGATAAATCCTTTGATAACTTTTTGTCAGCATTGTCTGTAGATGACATATACCAAATTTGGTGAGATTCACATGAACGGCCTATGACGAGTTCGTTCAAATCCGTTTTCGCAATATTAAAATTTCACGGAAATTGTTTTCGTTGGAAGTGGGCGTCGACCAGTGTTTTCAATGCGTGAGGGTCAATAGATTTCACGATAAAAAAAAAATAGTTGTAAACATAAGCATTGTCTAGATAATAGGCAAAATGACATTTTCTACAATTACAGCGCCCCCTATGGACCAAATTTTATGGCATGTTCTGTGGTGTTAGAGGTCTTTGTGGTGATTGTGCATGACGTATTTTGCGCAGTTCCCACCTTCTCGGTCCAAGATATTGGCAACTCAAAATCCCAATTTTTGCATTCACTCATATCACTAGGTGGCGCTACGCTTCAAGTGAGCGTTTATTGGCTGGGTCGATACATCTCTGTAACACCGACATACTAACGCAAAATCGTTGTCTTGGGCAAAATTGTTGGCGAGTTATTTAACAAAAACTGTTTTTTGACACCTAGCTTCGCCAATAAACATCGCCCCCTATGACGAAATGTCACAAAATTTAGTACACATGAAAAGAAATCTGTTTAGAGATGGAATGTCAACTTTGACCAAATTTGAGCAATTATTAGCCAAGATACGGCCATTTGAAAAATTTTAAGCTACGTGTTAAATGTTCATTGACGTGTAACTTCGGAACGGTTTATCTCAAGATAAATCCTTTGATAACTTTTTGTCAGCATTGTCTGTAGATGACATATACCAAATTTGGTGAGATTCACATGAACGGCCTATGACGAGTTCGTTCAGATTCGTTTTCGCAATATTAAAATTTCACGGATTTTTTTTTCGTTGGAAGTGGGCGTCGACCAGTGTTTTCAATGCGTGAGGGTCAATAGATTTCACGATAAAAAAAAAATTGTTGTAAACGTAAGCATTGTCTAGATAATAGACAAAATGACATTTTCTACAATTACAGCGCCCCCTATGGACCAAATTTTATGGCATGTTCTGTGGTGTTAGAGGTCTTTGTGGTGATCGTGCATAACGTATTTTGCGCAGTTCCCACCTTCTCGGTCCAAGATATTGGCAACTCAAAATCCCAATTTTTGCATTTACCCTTATCACTAGGTGGCGCTATGCTTCAAGTGAGAGTTTATGGGCTGGGTCGATACGTCTCTGTAACACCGACATATCACAAAAATTTCATGTTGTTGGGTGAAACGTTCATTGAGTTATTCAGCAAAAACTTTTGCCGGTCTCCCCCTCTTTAACGGACACTGGCACAGCGGGGGGGTGGCCCTGGGGGACCAAAAGGCGTTATTCGCTCACAAACTTCTTGTGCTACATGCCTACAAACATTCATGTCTCCCCGAGTTTCAGTGTCCCGGGAATCGTTGACGAAAAATCGGTGAAAAAAAAAAATTAAAACTAGATGCACCGCATAGCGGTACATGGTATGACCGCCGCAGTATATTGAAATGTGGGAACTGTTGGTGTGATGAGTGTGTGATAGAGCAGTGTTGTGAGGTGAGAATTTCTGTGGAAATGATTTCCTGGAAGTGGGCATGGATGTGGGTTTTGAATGTGTAGTGTGAAGGACTGATTTGTGAAGGCAAGGAATCGGCAAAATGAGATTTTGTACAATTACAGCGCCCCCTATGGACCAAATTTTATGGCATGTTCTGTGGTGTTAGAGGTCTTTGTGGTGATCGTGCATGATGTATTTTGTGCAGTTCCCACCTTCTCGGTCCAAGATATTGGCAACTCAAAATCCCAATTTTTGCATTTACCCTTATCACTAGGTGGCGCTATGCTTCAAGTGAGAGTTTATGGGCTGGGTCAATATGCTTCTGTAACACCTACATACTAACACAAAATCGTTGTCTTGGGCAAAATTGTTGACGAGTTATTTAACAAAAACTGTTTTTCAACACCTAGCTTCGGCGATAAACATCGCCCCGTTTGACGAAATGTCACAAAATTTAGTACACATGACAAGAAAGATGTGTAGAGATGGCATGTCAACTTTGACCAAATTTGAGCAATTAAAAGCCAAGATACGGCCATTTGAAGAATTTTAAGCTACGTGTTAAATGTTCATTGACGTGTAACTTCGGAACGGTTTATCTCAAGATAAATCCTTTGATAACTTTTTGTCAGCATTGTCTGTAGATGACATATACCAAATTTGGTGAGATTCACATGAACGGCCTATGACGAGTTCGTTCAGATTCGTTTTCGCAATATTAAAATTTCACGGAAATTGTTCTCGTTGGAAGTGGGCGTCGACCAGTGTTTTCAATGCGTGAGGGTCAACAGATTTCATGATAAAAAAAAAATAGTTGTAAACGTAAGCATTCTCTAGATAATAGGCAAAATGACATTTTCTACAATTACAGCGCCCCCTATGGACCAAATTTTATGGCATGTTCTGTGGTGTTAGAGGTCTTTCTGGTGATCGTGCATGACGTATTTTGCACAGTTCCCACCTTCTCGATCCAAGATATTAGCAACTCAAAATCCTAATTTTTGCATTTACCCTTATCACTAGGTGGCGCTATGCTTCAAGTGAGAGTTTATGGGCTGGGTCGATACATCTCTGTAACACCAACATACTAACACAAAATCGTTGTCTTGGGCAAAATTGTTGACGAGTTATTTAACAAAAACTGTTTTTTGACACCTAGCTTCGCCAATAAACATCGCCCCCTATGACGAAATGTCACAAAATTTAGTACACATAAAAAGAAAGCTGTTTAGAGATGGCATGTCAACTTTGACCAAATTTGAGCAATTAAAAGCCAAGATACGGCCATTTAAAGATTTTTAAGCTACGTGTTAAATGGTCATTGACGTATAACTTCGGAACGGTTTATCTCAAGATAAATCCTTTGATAACTTTTTGTCAGCATTGTCTGTAGATGACATATACCAAATTTGGTGAGATTCACATGAACGGCCTATGACGAGTTCGTTCAGATTCGTTTCCGCAATATTAAAATTTCACGGAAATTGTTTTCGTTGGAAGTGGGCGTCGACCAGTGTTTTCAATGCGCGAGGGTCAATAGATTTCACGATAAAAAAAAAATTGTTGTAAACATAAGCATTGTCTAGATAATAGGCAAAATGACATTTTCTACAATTACAGCGCCCCCTATGGACCAAATTTTATGGCATGTTCTGTGGTGTTAGAGGTCTTTGTGGTGATTGTGCATGACGTATTTTGCGCAGTTCTCACCTTCTCGGTCCAAGATATTGGCAACTCAAAATCCCAATTTTTGCATTCACTCATATCACTAGGTGGCGCTACGCTTCAAGTGAGCGTTTATTGGCTGGGTTGATACATCTCTGTAACACCGACATACTAACGCAAAATCGTTGTCTTGGGCAAAATTGTTGGTGAGTTATTTAACAAAAACTGTTTTTTGACACCTAGCTTCGCCAATAAACATCGCCCCCTATGACGAAATGTCACAAAATTTAGTACACATGAAAAGAAATCTGTTTAGAGATGGAATGTCAACTTTGACCAAATTTGAGCAATTATTAGCCAAGATACGGCCATTTGAAAAATTTTAAGCTACGTGTTAAATGTTCATTGACGTGTAACTTCGGAACGGTTTATCTCAAGATAAATCCTTTGATAACTTTTTGTCAGCATTGTCTGTAGATGACATATACCAAATTTGGTGAGATTCACATGAACGGCCTATGACGAGTTCGTTCAGATTCGTTTTCGCAATATTAAAATTTCACGGAAATTTTTTTCGTTGGAAGTGGGCGTCGACCAGTGTTTTCAATGCGTGAGGGTCAATAGATTTCACGATAAAAAAAAAATTGTTGTAAACGTAAGCATTGTCTAGATAATAGGCAAAATGACATTTTCTTCAATTACAGCGCCCCCTATGGACCAAATTTTATGGCATGTTCTGTGGTGTTAGAGGTCTTTGTGGTGATCGTGCATAACGTATTTTGCGCAGTTCCCACCTTCTCGGTCCAAGATATTGGCAACTCAAAATCCCAATTTTTGCATTTACCCTTATCACTAGGTGGCGCTATGCTTCAAGTGAGAGTTTATGGGCTGGGTCGATACGTCTCTGTAACACCGACATATCACAAAAATTTCATGTTGTTGGGTGAAACGTTCATTGAGTTATTCAGCAAAAACTTTTGCCGGTCTCCCCCTCTTTAACGGACACTGGCACAGCGGGGGGGTGGCCCTGGGGGACCAAAAGGCGTTATTCGCTCACAAACTTCTTGGGCTACATGCCTACAAACATTCATGTCTCCCCGAGTTTCAGTGTCCCGGGAATCGTTGACGAAAAATCGGTGAAAAAAAAAAAAATAAATAAAAAAAAAAAAAAAAAAAAAAAAAAAAAAGGGAAAAATTTTGCAGCAACTCCAATATGACCGCTTTCGCTAGCTTCGCTAGCGGCGGTCATAATTAAAAAAAAAAAAAAAAAAAAAGGGAAAAATTTTGCAGCAACTCCAATATGACCGCTTTCGCTAGCTTCGCTAGCGGCGGTCATAATTAGGACTATTTACGTGAGCAGTGCAGTTACTTACCTTTGGTACTGTATATCACTGTGTGTGGGTGTGAATACACACAGCCATTAAAATAGCAATAGAATTTGGCAGCTGACCAATGTAAGCACTAAAACGATAGCAGTTTGGTGTGGCTGAAGCTCTGTAGGAGTTTGATGTGTCTCCAGCCTGTAATATGTCTCAGATAGTGCTTCAACTGTATTTTGTTTAGGTATAGGGAAATATGTGATAGCACTTCACAACTGCCAGTCTAAACAAGAACTTTATCTCCCTAGTAGCAAAAAAACAACCAGAAAAGAAACCTTGAGCAGAATGGTGGCTCATAAAGCAGACACCTATTTGTTTGGGCTTACCTGGGCAAAGAGTTTATTAAAGCCTGTATTGAGATGATGCTTCTCCTTTTTTTAATGCACACTGTTTTTAAGTAGTTGTTCTGGGAGCAGAGACAAAATTTTATGATGAAGGGCCAGGAGGTAACCACCAGTAAGGTTACGCTTGGCACAATGGGCCAATTCACCTGAGGTCTTAAGATGTTTTTATGATGATTTAGTTGTTAATCACTGGCTGTAACACACAGTTAAAATAACATATAGAAGGTTAGAGAATAATAATATAGATAGATATCAGACAAGTGTGATTAAATATGGTGGACCATTTTTATTTTTTACCTTTAACGGTGTACCGTCGTACTGTCACAACAGTGTGACAGGAATGTTGGAAGGATGAAAGTTCTAATGATTGTTGAGGTCCATAGAAAATAATGTGGAATTTCAGAATTGTACATTGTTGCAGAACTCACTTTTCATAGAACATTCAAAAACTCACTCCCTTAAAGGGTAAACCATGAAAAGGAGAAAAAATTGACGTGAATACCAGACACATACTGAAGTGACTGCATGGAAAGCCAATAGTGGAAGATGTTTAACTCCACCTTTAAACTCTCACTTACCAAGTGTCCTGGTACAGTCATTAAATACTTCTTGTTCTTCAGGTGTGTTCGCTGCGAAAATATGAGCAAAACTGAACCACACAACCTACGATCATGCTTCAAAATGGCTGTATAGGAATTAAATATAGATACTTAACAGAAATACACTGACACCTTTACCAAAATACACCTTGTTCAAAATCAGAAAACACATTGTGTGAAATATCAAACTTGACAAAATTTAGGTCAGTGACATTACATACATTTTATACACTAGCTTATTTTTAAAGTAGTTCATGAAATCAACAACAGAGAAGTTTGAGAACTATAAATACACTGTTTTTGCAGACAGTGAGAAAGAACAAAAACGTTCCGGCTAAATTTAGTGAATATTGTGATGGCAGAATACTGTTTAAAGTTGTCTTAATGCAGTTGGAAGTATTGGTCATAAGTTCATTTCTCAGTGCCATAGCCACATTTCACTACTTATGAAAGCCACACGGCTGGCCAGTAGCAAAGGAGCTGTTGTCGTCTCGCTAAGCTCCGCCTAACAACGGCACACACGCACATACACACACATTCACACTCTCCACTCCAGACCTCTCTGCATGGACACACACTCTCGAAAAGGTCCATGCGCTAGTAGCAGGGGCAGGCAGCAAGCAAGCAGGGGCAGGGAGAGCCCTTTCCATGGCACACGGCGCACAGACAACCCCCGCACTGTCCTCTCTGACTTTCACCGGGAGGCGGGCCATTCATAGCTGACTTCGCTACGCACAGCAGCACCGGCAGACTGACATCAGGTACATGTGCTTCATCCCTTCCTTTCCTCACTCTTCTTGTGCGGTTGTTGCCTAGAGCCTGACTACAGTGGACTCTGTCTTAGCTTGTTTTTTTTTAAATGAGATTTGTTTGTGTTACGCTATCTGTGTTCAGTAATCACTATTGCTGGATTTCCCAGCCCGTGAGCAACCTTCAGGCAGCAAGCCCACTCCCCAGGCAGGCAGCGTAGTAGCGCTGCCACTGAATTTAGGGCAAAGGTTAAGGTGGGAGGGCTGTGTGTATGTGTCTTCCTGTTTTACTTTGTAGCACAAGGGCAGCCTACAACAGCTAGCCAGTACTGGATTCATCTGGGTTTGGTTATTCACTGTTCCTTATTTTAACAATACATTGTGTGTTAGTGGATATTAAAACTGTGCAGTGAGTGGGACTGTGATGATGAATATGCAAGTAGGAGGAGCACAATGGCGTGTGAACTGTGGACTTCTGCATAGATCACATGAAATAGACCTCCGTGGTAAGTCACTTCCTTTAGAATGATTCACCTTAAAGAAAAGGAAGATAACTACCAAAATGTATGGCATGTATACCTCATGCCTACTTAGTCAGCCATAGCATAGTCGGTATGTTAGTGAGGAGCACTTGAAGTGATACATTCAGACAGTGTCTCTAAGTCATGATACAATGGAATTGTTCATATGATAGTGGAACCAACCATGTCAGTTGTACCAAACACATTGCAGTGCTGTGAGGCTCTGGAACCACACATATGCTAGGCGCAAACAAGCAGCCAAACAAGCAAAATCATTTTCAGTGACCTTATTCACCAACTCAGCTGGACATAATTGCACCAGTGCCATAGAAACAACCCACTTCTTCAGGCAGACCAATTGTTTTGTGTGGTACAAATATCTTGCCACATTTGTCTGTCCCCACGAGTGTATGAAAATGGGCTAATCCCAGACATAAAGGCTTCACTTGAGTGGCTTTGGCAGCAGGTTTTTGGAAAAAAACAGACATTCCTAATAGCTGTGTTGTAATAGCTGTGGAATGGGGGTCTATATTTTGGGCATTTGCTGGGGTGATGGTGTAAGAAATTATTCAGAAGGATTATTAAAAGGGAAAAGGGCACCATACAGATAGTTTCTTATTATTATGATTTAATATTTATTATTATTATTGTTGTTGTTATTGATATTGTTGTTATTGTTATTAATCATACTACTACTACAACTACTACTATTACTACTACTACTACTACTACTACTAATAATAATAATAATAATAATAGGCTGGAGAACCTTCTATGAGCCTATAGAAGTTGGCTATGCAGGCTTTGCGGGGTGTTCACTTTGTTCACATAGTCTTCAGTCATTTGAGCATAACAGGGGAGGGCTAAGAAGAGTTCATTCAAGTTGTGAGTGAAGCCATGGAGAAGTCCACAAGATGGCTTTGGATTGGCTTTGGATTGGAGGGCTGATCCGTGGACTGCTACTGGGACACAGGTCAACCCCGGCTAGGTCACCTGGGATAGGGGACCCAGGATACACCACTGAGGATGTGTCCCAGTGCATCCATGAGATGTTTCCTGCATAGTTGTTATTACGTTTATTATTATTAATAACAACAACAACAATAATAATAATAATAATTATACTAATAACAATTTCACAACCACAACAGACCAACAAACACAATGCAAAGCCCAAAAGTAACATCCTAATCTCATAAAAACCCAGAGGTGGACAGCCTAGCTCCAGAGAGTAATAACCCTGCCATGTATTTCGTGTAACTATTTTCTGAATCAGCTGATCCTAATGAGCACACAAATCATCAGACAGGTAGATCAACTAATTAGTGAAATCTGTGTGAAGTTTACAGACTGAAGGAATGCATGGCAGGGTATTTTGCTAAAACCGGAGTCTGGATCTGACCTCTTAAAATGTAATGAAGTAGTACTGATAATTGTAATATTAACTGAGCTTTATATAGAGCTTTTTTATAACAATACCCGGGGGTGGAGGGCTCTGGGTCGATTCCAAGGAGGGGTGGGGGGACTCTGGGTCGATTCCAAGGAGGGGTGGGGGGGCTCTGGACTCCGAGAGCCCAGCACAGACAGGAGTCCTTTTCAGGACACTATTGATGTTATTATTAATAGTGGTGGTGGGGAAAATGTGTTTTCTTTCATAGGGTCCAAACTGTCAAGCATCACCCAGGAGGTTACCAATTTAATATGACACCTGATGGCAGCGTAGTTGTAACCTTACATCAACACTATGGAATGTAAGGCTTGTGTCCCTGGATGAGGGATGACTGTTCATGCTTAAAACCCCTGAAGTGGGGTGGGTAAATGAGGAAGTAAAAGTGTCCACGAAAAGTGGACATTTTGTTCCATTTTGTTCCAAGATACACATGCCATGCTATTTGTGGAGAGGAGTGCAAAAGAGGGGAGAGAAGAGGAGTGGAGAGGAGAGAGGAGAGGAGAGGAGTGCAAAGGAGAGGAGAGGGGGGGAGAGGATAGGAGAGGTCGAAAGAAGAGGAGAGGAGAGGAGAGGAGAGGAGAGGGGAGGGGAGGAATGCTATTTGTATGAAACAATGTGCAAATACATTTGACTTTTTTATTTAGGACATAGGTCATGTTTTTATGTGATAGAACACGAGTAGCAATTTCACAAGGATGATAAGAAGTAGGCTACATTTCTCAACGTTTTGTCTGTAGCAAGCAAGCACATGTGCACTGGAGGAACATTTTTCAGAAGTCACTGTAATCTGTGTCAGTGAAGCAAAACACAAAATAGTGTAATACAAAAAAGAACATAGACACAAGAGCAAATGACAAAAGAAGGAAGACACAAATCTTAACTGAAGTTCTCTGAAGATATTGTAGTCTTTGTCTTCCTTCCTGTTCTTCTGTGCTAACCTGCCTCCACTATGTGTCTTAGAGTATTTGAGTTCTTCAAACAAGTTTGCGGCATATTGGCAAGGTCGTGGCCTGACAAACTTCAACCCATAGACTTAAACCAAAACCACACCGTTTTCATTTATTTTAGATAGGGTAATGGCCTTTATTCTTTTAAAGGTGTCATTGCATCGTTTTTTCATTAATTTTGCAGTGGTCTCTAGTATTAATGAAGGCCCTGTGAGCCGGTTTTAGTGAAAACACTGTTTTAGTGCTCCTGTTACAGGCTGTAGGTAGTTTGGTGGAGATGGAGCAGGGAGAATGGCAGGGTCTCGGCTATGCTAGTCACAGGCTACAATCATTCAAAGCTCATTCGGTCATAGCACACCAAATAGAACATTTAAACATACTAAACAAACACACACACTTACCTATATTTCGCTAAGTGAATGTGTGCTGCAACAAGACTCGTCCGCTAATCAAAACTGTGGCATGTTTTTTTCTATTTAACAAACTTTGTTGGCCTTTTAATTATTCATTAGTTTTTCTGCCTATTTCCTTTCATTAACTAATGGAGGCAATCGGAGTAGAAGAACATTTCACGTGCAGCATGCATATGCAACTCGAAGTGACCTGTCGTATTTCAAAAAGAGCAGATACTAAATGGTTTATATGTTAACCTTTAAAGACTGACCTTTACATTGGGGCAGTGATGGCCTGGTGCTAAAGGTAACACACCTGTAACCAGAGGGTCATAGGTTCTAATCCACCAAGTAAGGTAATGGACATATGACTAGAGGCTCGCAGGTTTGAATCCACCAACTGCAAGAAGTGCCTCTGAGGTACCCTGAGCATGGTACCATCCCCACACCCTGCTCCCTAGGCACCATTGTCATGGCTGCCCCCTGCTCACATGTGTGATGGGCTAAATGCAGAAGTTACATTTCTGTGTGGTGTGGTGTGGTGTGCTGTGCTGTGCTGTGTAATCACAATGACAAATGGAAATCACTTTGGCTTTCATGTTTCAAAGGGAAATATCTGTGCCAGTGACTGCGACTGAGTGTGTTGTATGTGTTGACCCAGTGTCCTCCCCTAATGCACACACATATCATGCTGTATGTTGATGACGAAGGTTACATGAGATGCCTGCATGAGAGGTAGCACCTAGAGAGAAGCCACTTGGGCGTTTGAGGTGGACAGACACTGTGGAGAGCTGTGACTACATTTTAATCTGTTTTATTTGAAGAACCTCAAGGGGGACATAGAATGGTTGAATAGAGTAATCTTTTGGCAACTACAATTGAATTGTAGTTAATTTCTCGAATATGATATCACAAACAGCTTTAGTTGTAGTGGCTATTTCTAAATTCAAGATTTACATAATCATGAAAGAGGGTTCAACCATGTCTCATATTTACGACAGCTCAGTGGCCAGGCACAACATCCCATTTCAACAAAACCAAGGTAAAAAGGGGTTTCTATTCTGTGTCCCCTTAAAAATGTCTTTAACCAACCCATAACATTAGTGTTGACTGATTTATGCAGGACCATGGACAAGCAGCTGGAGCCTGACGTGAAGAACAGATTGGCATTCCTGGATGGAAACATGGTCCCAGCTGCTCCTAGCAAACCAGAGAGAGGCCAATGGGCAAACAAGATGGAGTTCCTCCTGGCTGTGGCAGGCCAGATTATTGGCCTGGGTAATGTGTGGAGGTTCCCATACCTGTGTTACAAAAATGGAGGAGGTAAGAGAAAACATTGACTTATTACAGAACGAATGTGCTGTTAATATCTTGATATGTTAGTTTCTCTAACACAACTGTTGTTTACATTTTGGTATAAAATATAAAAATGTTAGTCCTGGTCTTGTGTAAAAAAGTGAACCCTGGTCCTCATAATAAAGCCTTTTAATCACACCCATGTTCCAAATGTAAGTAATCTTACACAATCTAAAACCAGAATATCTGGGGAAACTTACATGCAAACAGGTAAAATGAGCTTCACAAAACAGTATTTCTATGAGATAAGTCAGATAAATAGTTGGTGGTGGCAGAAAGTATTCCAACTTAGCCTGTTTGTTTACACAATAAAAAAATACATCCTCCTTTAGCAGGTCATAGTACAGAACAGGATTGAGTACAAACCTCTAAAATACTTAACAACATGAACAGACATGCTTCTAAAGTGTTTAGTCAACACACTCACTGTTTTGGTCCCACTTGCTTTGTCTGTCATCAGCATGTCTAAATCGTGACTTTACGTGGGAAATATTGCCATACAGTTTCAAAAATGTGACAAGTGGGTCACACTAAATCCACACTAAACTCATTACTGCAGGAGGAAAGCTAAAAGATGTCTAAAAAAGCCTTGCTTGCTCACTGGAGAATTTTTTTTTAATGAATACTACATTGTAAATTGTAAAATGTTTCGCCAAGGCAGCACCATTCATCAGGATGGGACAAGCACTATATTAAAACAGTTGAGCATACATTTGGATAAAAATGGAGGACATAAGGAAAAACAATGTAGACCTTGATGATATGCTGGCCCACTAGTTAGTCAACAACTGACAACAGATAAACACAATTTGACTGTTGTCTAAATGAGTGACAAAAGTCATATTTTAAGGATTTTACAAGATAACGTTGCACGGCCATTTTGTCCAGTATTATGTTATAAAAAAGAGCTGCTCTACCAGGTGTGATATGTTTTGAGTGTTTACGCTGTGGCCCCCTAAGGGGTATTCTTCATTCCTTATGTACTGTTCCTGTTCACCTGCGGCATCCCCCTCTTCCTGCTGGAGACCTCTCTTGGCCAGTACACCAGCCAGGGCTCCATCACCTGCTGGAGAAAGATATGCCCTCTCTTTGAAGGTACGCATGCGCATGAATCCTCCTCTTCTGCCCTCAGCTATGTGGCTCTACACAGCCTAGACAGTGAGCTAAACACAATGATGCAGGAGTCTGAAGGAGCTTTCAAACATTTACTTGAATCATATTGTAAAACTTTAAAAATACAAACAAGATATCATAACATTACAATCTAAAGTACAAAAAAACACACATTTGTGCATCAAGCGCTGTCAGAAAGGTCTCCAAAATCCACAAGTAAATCCAGGGGTATTCACAAATATGTGCAGTGGCATTTTGTCATGTTCATATGGTTTTAATGAAAGCTGTCTGCTCTAATAGAACTTAAGTATCCAACTATGAATTATGTTAATGATCATAGATCAATTATAAAGGAGGATAGTGGGGTTAGTGTTAGGCATGTACAGTGTAAGTACATAATGTTGCATGTTGTTACATGTAGATACACTAATAAAAGGAACTGTAAAATAAAGTGTTACCAATGTCAAAAATGTATTGTACAAAAGTTAAAGCAAAATTATTTGATGTCAGATTTTCTACTTTCTGCGTGAAATTTCATTATACATGTGCATATGTCGAGATTTTAGTGAAAACAAATTTAAATATTTTGGGATTAGTAAAAGAAAAGAAAAAGGAAGTGTACACATTGCATGTAAACCCTCAGTTTTATGAGTTAAGGCCTTAATATTTAGAATATTTAGAATCACTTAAACACGTCATATTCCAGTTATCCTGCAAAATTTGATATCCACAAAAACATTACAAATCACAGAAGGAATCTTATCACTGAAAGGTACCGATCAGTATAGTAGGTAAGGTAGTTTATAGTTATAATGGCATTAAATGCACAATGGAACTAAATGTAATTTGTCTCAGCATGTTTTCCATGGGAATTGTATTAGTTAGGTATCATTTTAAGCAGGGTTTGTGGACTTTCTATACTGTATGTGTCATGACTGTTACATTTTCTGTTATGATTTCAGACGTATTCAACAATTCTGTGTGTATTTCAACAGGTCTAGGTTATGGAAGCCAGGTAGTGGTCTTGTATTCGAGTATTTACTACATAATTATCCTGGCCTGGGCTTTCTTCTATCTCTTCTCCTCCTTCGGCTCTGAGTTGCCCTGGGCAAACTGTAAAAACAGCTGGAACACAGGTATTTATTCATTCATTGTAATTGTTTTCCTGCGTTCCTGTGTAATTCTTGGATTTTGTCCCTTCACCCTGGCTAGAAGTACAAAATGCATACAGTTTGTATAGAATAGTGCAGCCTACTTAGTACATGTAATAGTGCATAACATACTGCAGTCAGTTGTTGCTCATAGTCACTGTTGGAATGTAAGGTGTATCGCTTAGGACTGCGAAAGGCCAGACGTGCTTTATCTAAACCGTTCTGCCGAAATAAAAATATTGACACAATACACAATGACAATATTAGTCACTGTTGGCAGGCCAGTTGTTTTTTTTTCCATTCTTCCTAATAATAACCCCTTTGGGCTACATTTTCATTACAAGTGGCTTCGTCCAGTTCTTTTTTTTTCTTTTCTCAGAACAGATTTGCTCCTCTTAATGGTCCACATGTAATGGTCCACCATTTTTCTTAGCCAGTTTGTGAAGGCACCTGTCCTGTGAAAAAGCATGCATGACCTCAGTGATTTTCATGTTTACTGTCACAACAGAGAGCTGTATGGAGTTTGACAAAGCCAGAGGCCTGTCCAACCTGACAATTTTTGAAAACGCTACATCACCTGTCAAAGAGTTTTGGGAGTAAGTGTGAAAGATGTTTGTGATTGTGAAAGGAACAAAAAAATGCTGTGACTGAAAGAACCCTAACAGTGGAACACTTGGGAAGAAAACATTCACATTATTGATTATAATACTACAATATTATTTGTCAGTAATGAATTAATGATGATTACTTGAGCTTTACATTATGTCATGACAGTGACTAAATTTAGCGGCAAACATTCCTCTTATTTTCTTTTTCAGGAGAAGAGTTCTGAATATTACAGGCAGTGTGTATGAACTGGGAAACATGAGATGGGAGTTAGTCCTGTGTCTTCTTCTGTCATGGATCATCTGCTACTTCTGTGTTTGGAAAGGAGTTAAGTCAACAGGAAAGGTAAATGCCTGAAAGAGTTGGTGCTGATATCATCAGATATCACTGCTGTGATTACTTGTGTTTTTCCACCATAGTTACTACTGCTTTGTGCATTATGCTTCAGTTTTATTGCTGTTAAATGTGAAAATATGATGTGTTTCGTACATTGCATTAACTTGTTACTTTATTGTTAAACTACAATGCATTTCCTAAAAATTAGGCATGTGTGAAAATGTGAGTGTGCTTCATTGGGTCTGGGAATAATAGAGGCTTTCCCAACAACGGTGTTTTTCCCAAGAGTTTACATGCTTTTCCATTAGCATATGCGTGTCTACAGTGACAAGTTCTTGAGAACATACCACAGCAAGGGCTGGGTGGGTGATTACTAACAATCAAACCAATTTACTGATTACTCACTACCGGTATTATCACGATGGCCGACACCACTTGTAGTTTTCCACTTGTACGTTCCATGTGCCACCAGTAAACAACACGCGATCAATTGCACAACTCTGCTATTGTTTTGGCAGTATGGGAAAAGACTTCTTGGAGCTGACTACCACCTATGGGGTTCTTTCCTACTAGGAACTATTTTACTTCTCTAACCAGATCCAGTTAATGTTTGGCAGTACAAGTTCATAAACACATAAGCCAGAGATGTGTTCCTAAAATTCTGTTAAATACCAATTAAGAAGCACGCACAATAAATGGTAGTACTGCTTGGCTAATAGACTGACAAACAGTACAGAAAAGATCACAACAGTGCAGACTGAAACAGCACCACTTTGAGCTGTAGGTGGAATACTACGATTCTGTAATGACCAAGGGTCAGAGGTTGACAGGGAGTGACAGAGAGATAAAATGATTAAAAACTGAACACACACACACACACACCCACACCACACCTACATTCCATTGCAGGGCAGTCATGAGCTAGCGGTTAAGGCGTTGGACTTGTGGCTAAAGGGTCCCCACACTGACAGGTGGGTGGGGGTAGTGATTGACCAGCGCTCTCCTCCATCCTCCCCTGTGGCTGAGGTACCCTGAGCATTGCACCGTGCCCACACACTGCTCCCCAGGGCTCCATGGTCGGGCTGCCCCCCTGCTCACACGTGTGATGGGTTAAATGCAGAGTGGGATTTCGTTGTGTGTGTGTTGTGTGCTGTGTCTTCACAATAACAAAATGGGAATCACATCAGTCACATTCAGCTGAAGGTCTTGGTAGTATCAAATCTTGGTATTATCATATCTAATAAGATTCATCCCCAAGACTCCAGGGATTGTAGAGGGGAGGCCTACAGGGTTTTGTACCACTAGAATACCACAGAGCAGGATTTCCTTATTACAGAGGATTACATCTATGTCCAAATACACCCATGTATGGGATTGCAAGCCCATTGGCTGACCGGAGATGTAGCCAGTCACATGATTAAAGAGGTTCATTACTTCCTGGTTGGTACCTCTCCAAAATGAAAACTCTGGAAAGTCTGGTCAGTCACTCTGGAAACCATCAACTCAATGTCTACCAAACGGGAAACGGCAATCCCAAATAATGTGCATGTTGATATTAGGCCACAATCAAGGATTAACAAGGGAGCGATTAAAAGCCCCATCTGAGCCGTGGCTGGATGACCCAGTGGGGTTCAGTGTCCTGGGTGGTGGGAAGAGCTGGAGGGCCTAATTGCACTGTGAATTGGGGTGGGCCAGTGAAAGAGCTCTATTCATGCGAGTGTGGCGCCATTCATCATCACACACTGGCAAAATGTCCAGGCAGCTGACACCTTTTGCATTTTAAAGGACCATGATGAGAGGCCCAATTAGGGAACCAGGGATGCTGCGAGACGATCCAGTAGTTCCTGCTGGCATCTGATGAGTTCCTTTAGTTCACCTAGCTCTCACACAGAGGCCACAATAGAGGAAGTAGGACAAGTACCCCCCAAAAAACCCCAAAAAACCCCCAAAAAACCCATCCCATTTCCCCCTGATAGCCTCACCGTGTACTTCTAGCAGACTAGCCATAGACTGATGTTGAGTAGACTGCTTTAACTGTCTACAAAATCACTGTCTAAAACACGCTCAATAAACTGGTCTGGACAAGGGCCTTCCGAATAATAATAATAATAATAATAATAATAATAATAATAATAATAATAATAATATAATAATAATAATGATAATGATAATGATGATAATAATAATAATAATAATAATAATAATAATAATAATAATAATAATAATCTTTACTTGTATAGCACAATTCATACAAGATGCAGCTCAAAGTGCTTTACAGTTCGGCAAGAACCACACAAGACAACATTTCTTGCTGTCCAGTGGTGCCGGAGCAGACGAACACAATAACATAATGACGTAAGAATGCAATGACGCAATGTCCCGTTAATGCAGGCTCTTGCGTGATGTAATAATGCAATGTCACAACAACACATTAGGCCTCCTATCTTGGGCATGCTGTTTTAGAGCCATGCTGACCACAACCATGCAGCTCCTTCAGAACTTTAGATGGATCCCTTCGCTCAATGCAAGAGCAGTATTAAATAAAACTTTAATCTCTTCTTTTGCATCTCATTTCATAAAGACGCCCTGGTTTGCAGTTGAGTTGTGGCAAGCATGCATACAGGCCTGAACATCCTCAATCCACTTAGCTACATTAATGCCTTCCTATTGAACATAGGGCATTTCCCGTCTCTGGAAATGACCGCCAATCACTCTATAACAGGAATGCCAGCACTAGTGACATTATATAACAGGATAATTGTTCTGTACATATGCTTCACATGAAATGGGTTTTTTTTGAGTTGGTATAATGCAGTTATCTTAGCAACTAACTTTGGTCCCTGGTCTCTGTTCTCAGGTGGTGTACTTCACGGCTACCTTCCCCTATGTGATGCTGCTGGTGCTGTTGGTCCGGGGTGTCACTCTGCCTGGAGCAGTCGATGGTATCAAGTTCTACCTCTACCCTGATCCAGCACGCCTCACTGACCCACAGGTACTGAGTGTCTGGTGTGGTTCCTTTATGTCCCTATCTTCTGGACCCATGCTCACATTCCGTTTCAGAGAAGGGTCAGATTATACGATTTTTCTTGCCTTCCACAATTGCCATTTACAATTGACCTTATCACACCATACAGTCCTAGAATTACAAATGTCTTAGGCAGAAACTGGCAACAATGTTGTCTTATTGTAATATTCCATTGACTGCTGGTCACATGAGTCCCCATGTCAACAATGGACAGGTACCATTCCCTGTAAAACTCTTTTCATTGTGATGTCATGGAACATCAGACAGTTATTTGCAGGCAATTGAAAATGTCACATTATCAGACTCATTCCTTCTCCTTTGGTTTCCGAAATGAGTTACTATGACTTCCACTTGGTCATGAAGAGCACCCTGGTTGCAAGAACCCTCACAGATGACTCGAGTCCCCATTCATTAAAGTGAAGAGTATAAATTTATCATCCAGATTTTGGACGAATTTTATTTCCTTAGGCAGACAAAGAGGATGTGATGTAAGCCCACCATAAATTTTAATGAGACGTTACATACATATGATATTTTTGGAAGGACCATCTTCCACGACGAGCAGCAAGTCGCCCACACATCCTCGCCAAGTCAGCATTGGTGTTGACTCGGCGTGAAAAGTTTCCACAGCGCAACTCAAACTTCCGTTAATTGATTTTGGATGGCACATAGCATAGCAAACCTTCCACGCCCATGCAGTGCTGACAGTTTTCTGAAATGTTTCACATGTAATTAAACCAAATACGGTTTTCGCTTTACCCCACCTTTAATCTCTTCTTTACAGGTGTGGATGGATGCTGGTACACAGATTTTCTATTCTTATGCAATTTGCATTGGATGTCTGACTGCTCTAGGCAGTTACAATAAGTACAACAACAACTGCTACAAGTAGGTGTCCAGCAAACACAAGAATCACAAGTCTATGACATTACTGTTGTTCCCTGTTTAACCTGCTTGCTGTGATTATTTGTGAAGGTGCATTTCTGTAGGCAATTTAACAGTGCTCTATAAAAGGATTGTTCTCTTCTTAAAAAGACTAAATTAGAAATATACCATGGAAATACCACCATAGAAATATTGAGCAAAGAAAGCGATAATGACAGATCATTTCTGTTTTCTAGAGACTGTATTTATCTGTGCCTGTTGAACAGCGGGACCAGTTTCGTGGCCGGTTTTGCCATTTTCTCTGTATTGGGGTTCATGGCCTATGAACAAAAAGTGAACATCTCAATGGTAGCAGAATCAGGTAATTTTCAGGGCCAAAATCATCTTTACAACACAGATACATAGATATGTACCCTGTTAAGAAATGTTTAACGACATGGGAAATAATATAGTCTGAAATGATAGGTGAGATGTCTGCATTCCTCCCTAGGTCCGGGCTTGGCTTTCATTGCCTATCCTCGAGCAGTTGCCATGATGCCCTTACCCCAAGTATGGGCTATATGCTTCTTCATCATGATTATTTTACTGGGACTGGACAGTCAGGTAAGAGCACCCTTAACCTAGAGAGCATTGACTTGAGCTTGTGCCTGAGCTCATCTCTGTCATCTGCCTGTACACTGCAAGGCAGTGATAAGCAACCTGGATTTAAAAGCTACAAATCAGGCATTTCTAATTACTTTTTATTATTACATTACACTTAGCTGACGCTGTTATCCAGAGCGACTTACAGTTATTTACAGGGTTTCAGTTATAGTCCCTGGAGCAGGGTGGGGTTAGATGCCTTGCTCAAGGACATTTCAGCCATGGGTAGGGTGGGATTCGAACCTGCAAGTATCTGATCCTAAGACCAACTCCCTCACCACTAGACCAGTGGTTCTTAAACTTTTTGTCTGGCGACCCCACAAAAAAACCTGATGAGGTCTGGCAACCCCACGTTTGCCCCAAACCTCTTGTAATTGCATTGGGTACGCTAGGCCTGTCCAATCTTTAGGCTGGCAAATAGCACAAAGAAATGTGGCTAGTAATGTTGTTTTGTTTTGAGAGCAACAAGTTACATTGTTTCAGGGGCGTGTAGGGGCCCTCACCCAGAAATGTTGCTATAAATTATATGTAATTTCGTGCATTCTGGTACATTTTTACCGGCTCTTAGATCTATAGAAATTGTTTTTCAATTGTACCTATAGAAATAGGCTTAGCATTTAATTCAATGCCTTAATTGGTCACCACTTAAAAGCGTAGTGATTTGGTGAAACTAAAATGTCAATGCAACACCATCACAAAAACTAGGTAATTTAACGTTTAACTCCTCCTGCCCCTGCCACTCCAGCGCTGAGAGAACGAGAACTAGGATGCAGTGTTGTATAAAGTACTGGAAAATCACACTCAAGTAAAAGTACAGGTACCCCTTCAAAAAATGACTTTGGTAAAAAAAAAAGTCACTGACTGAAATGTTACTTGAGTTAAAGTCTTAAATCAGAAATCAGAAATTGCTGGTATTTAAGTATGACAAGTAATGTAAAAACTAGATGTACCGCATAGCGGTACATGGTATGACCGCCGCAGTGTATTGAAACATGGGAACTGTTGGTATGATGAGTGTGTGTAAGAGCAGTGTTGGGAGGTGAGAATTTATGTGGAAATGATTTCTTGGAAGTGGGCATGAATGTGGGTTTTGAATGAATGACATTGTGTGTGTTTGTATAGTGTGTAGGAGTGATTTCTGAAAGGAATAGGCAAAATGAGATTTTGTACAATTACAGTGGCTGCTATAGGCCCAATTTTATGGCATGTGCTGTGCTTTTAGAGGTCTTTGTGTTGATCGTGCATGAGATATTTTATGCAGTTCCTACCTTCTTAGTCCAAAATATTGGCAATTCAAAATCCCAATTGTTGCATTTACCCATATCACTAGGTGGCGCTATGCTTCAAGTGAGTGTTTATGGGCTGGGTCGATATGTCTCTGTAACACCGACATACTCACACAAAATCGTTGTCTTGGGCAAAATTGTTGACGATTTAATTAACAAAAACTGTTTTTTGACACCTAGCTTCGCCAATAAACTTCGCCCCCTATGACGAAATGTCACAAAATTTAGTACACATGAAAAGAAAGCTGTTTAGAGATGGCAGGTCAACGTTGACCAAATTTGAGCAATTAAAAGCCAAGATATGGACTTTTGAAGAATTTTAAGCTACGTGTTAAATGTTCATTGACGTGTAACTTCGAAACGGTTTATCTCAAGATAAATCCTTTGATAACTTTTTGTCAGCATTGTCTGTAGATGACATATACCAAATTTGGTGAGATTCACATGAACGGCCTATGACGAGTTCGTTCAGATTCGTTTTCGCAATGTTAAAATTTCACGGAAATTGTTCTCGTTGGAAGTGGGCGTCGACCAGTGTTTTCAATGCGTGAGGGTCAATAGATTTCATGATAAAAAAAAAAATTGGTTGTAAACGTTAGCATTCTCTAGATTATAGGCAAAATGACATTTTCTACAATTACAGCGCCCCCTATGGACTACATTTTATGGCATGTTCTGTGGTGTTAGAGGACTTTGTTGTGATCGTGCATGACGTATTTTGTGCAGTTCCCACCTTCTCGGTCCAAGATATTGGCAACTCAAAATCTCAATTTTTGCATATACCTTTATCACTAGGTGGCGCTATGCTTCAAGTGAGTGTTTATGGGCTGGGTCGATACGCCTCTGTAACACCGACATACTAACACAAAATCGTTGTCTTGGGCAAAATTGTTGACAAGTTATTTAACAAAAACTGTTTTTTGACACCTAGCTTCGCCAATAAACATCGCCCCCTATGACGAAATGTCACAAAATTTAGTACACATGAGAAGAAACCTGTTTAGAGATGGCATGTCAACTTTGACCACATTTGAGCAATTAAAAGCCAAGATACGGCAATTTGAAGAATTTTAAGCTACGTGTTAAATGTTCATTGACGTGTAACTTCGGAACGGTTTATCTCAAGATAAATCTTTTGATAACTTTTTGTCAGCATTGTCTGTAGATGACATATACCAAATTTGGTGAGATTCACATGAACAGCCTATGACAAGTTCGTTCAGATTCGTTTTCGCAATATTAAAATTTCACAGAAATTGTTCTCGTTGGAAGTGGGCGTTGACCAGTGTTTTCAATGCGTGAGCATCAATAGATTTCACGCTAAAAAAAAAATTGTTGTAAACGTAAGCATTCTCTAGATTATAGGCAAAATGACATTTTCTACAATTACAGCGCCCCCTATGGACTACATTTTATGGCATGTTCTGTGGTGTTAGAGGACTTTGTTGTGATCGTGCATGACGTATTTTGCGCAGTTCCCACCTTCTCGGTCCAAGATATTGGCAACTCAAAATCCCAATTTTTACATTTACCCATATCACTAGGTGGCGCTATGCTTCAAGTGAGAGTTTATGGGCTGGGTCGATACATCTCTGTAACACCGACATACTAACACAAAATCATTGTCTTGGGCAAAATTGTTGACGAGTTATTTAACAAAAACTGTTTTTTGACACCTAGCTTCGCCAATAACATCGCCCCCTATGACGAAATGTCACAAAATTTAGTACACATGAAAAGAAATCTGTTTAGAGATGGCATGTCAACTTTGACCAAATTTGAGCAATTAAAAGCCAAGATACGGCCATTTGAAGAATTTTAAGCTACGTGTTAAATGTTCATTGATGTGTAACTTCGGAACGGTTTATCTCAAGATAAATCCTTTGATAACTTTTTGTCAGCATTGTCTGTAGATGACATATACCAAATTTGGTGAGATTCACATGAACGGCCTATGACGAGTTCGTTCAGATTCGTTTTCGCAATATTACAATTTCACGGAAATTGTTCTCGTTGGAAGTGGGCGTCGACCAGTGTTTTCAATGCGTGAGGGTCAACAGATTTCATGATAAAAAAAAAAATGTTGTAAACGTAAGCATTCTCTAGATAATAGGCAAAATGACATTTTCTACAATTACAGCGCCCCCTATTGACCAAATTGTATGGCACATGCTGTGGTTATAGAGGTCTTTGTGCTGATCGTGCATGACGTATTTTGCGCAGTTCCCACCTTCACGGTCCAAGATATTGGCAACTCAATATCCCAATTTTTGCATTTACCCATATCACTCGGTGGCGCTATGCTTCAAGTGAGCGTTTATTGGCTGGGTCGATACATCTCTGTAACACCGACATATCCCAAAAATTTTATGTTTTTGGGTGAAACGTTCACTGAGCTATTCAGCAAAAACTTTTGCTGGTCTCCCCCTCTTTGACGTACGCTGGCACAGCAGGGGGGTGGCCCCGGGGGACCAAAAGCTTCTAGTCGCTCGAAATGTTCTAGGGCTACATGCCTACAAAGATTCATGTCCCCCCGAGTTTCAGTGTCCCGGGAATCGTTGACGGACATTCACTGAAAAAAAAGAAGGGGAAAAAAAAAAAAAAGGGGAAAAACGTCGCGGCAACTCTATAATGACCGCTTTCGCTAGCTTCGCTAGCGTCGGTCATAATGAGGCGTACATCACCCCATCAAGAAAAAAAACATAAAACACTGCTGTCTCCGTCTCCTCTTCCATCAGGACTGAGTGCGAAGCTAGCTTACTGCGTGAAGCCAACAGGTGTAGCCTATTGGTTGTCATGAGCAAGTGGCAATTGCGAACAAGACAGGCACATCCTGACTTCATTGCAGTCAGTTTTTTTTCTTTTTTTTTTTTTTTTTTTTGGTAACGAGTAACTAAACGGCACATTGAAAATGTGTCGGAGTAAAAGTATGCAATTAGGTTTGGAAATATAGTGAAGTAAAAGTAAAGGTATCAATTTTTTAAAAACTCAAGTAAGTACAAATTCTTCCAAAATGTACTTAAGTACAGTAGTGAAGTATTATTACTTTGTTACTATACAACACTTCTAGGATGACATGCTACAGACTGCACAACAGCACAATAGCAGTTTTGCTAGTTGTGCTAACTTCAATCTGAAGCTATAGCAGGTTGTGGATGGATGTTGAATGCAGAAAGACAACATGAAAGGTTTAAACAAGGACCATTGCAACAATATCTACAAAAACACTTCAGTCAGTGTTAGTTAGCAAACTTAAACGCAACATAATGTAAGTTTAGCAACTCTGTTACCTTATGGAAAAGCAACGTTAGCCAACCAATGCTGCCCTCAACCTGCCAGAGAAGTTATGCATCCTACCTGCAGTGTTTCCAAGCACACAACTTATGCCACTTTCTCTTTCCCTCTTGTCTTTTTTAACACAGTGAATGTGCCCCAGAACGTTTATTCATGGTTGTTTTATCCATCGTGACTATGCGAGAGTCGAGAGCAGACTGTACGTAAAACGAGTCGTTTGGCAGCCAGTGCGCCCAAGCCCATCGTCTCAACATTCCAAAATAGAACCAACCAAAACTGTAGCCTACAAGAAGCCGGGAATCTCTGTCTAAAGTAGCAGCTAGTCAAAAATCATTTCAATACACACAGACTAATGCCATAGCCATGTTCAACCAATAAACACAAAGGTAATATAAACAAACAGGCATTTATCTGTCATTTATCAGTCTCTCTATGCGCCGTATGTTGCATACCCTTCTTTTGCACCACGGCATTGTTTCTGTCGGAAGCATAGTCCTGTCTATAAACTGAACACTATTAACAGCGCCTATGAATACGAAAAAAAAAAACAGATTTTAATTTTATTTTGTTCTTAGTTTCACCTGGCAAAATAACATGCTATTTTCCGACAGAAAAAATAATTCGGCGACCCCACCAACGTTTTTGGCGACCCCACTTGGGGTCGCGGCCCCTGGTTTAAGAATCACTGCACTAGACCACAGCTGCCCAGCCTCCAGCCATTGACTAAATCATCTGATTAGCAGAGCTCTTCCACCAGATAGCGGAGACAATTAGTGAAATAAGCAGTATGATGTCGATAGGGAGAACCAAGTGATTTGGAATATGTGGTACCGGATTGCAGTTTCCGAAGCCAAGTTGCCCACCACTGATCTAGTATGTCATTGAGAATGCCATTTTGTGTGACATTCACCAAAAAGGGTTAGCACTAATCTACAGCTACCACAAGGATTATGTTTATATGACTCAAAAGAGATTTTCTAGTGTGTTAAAGGAGAATTTCGGTGTAAAATGAAAATTGGCATGTTAAAACATCATACCGAGTTGGTATGTGTACTGAGGAGCAAAATTGATTTAGCTTGTTGCATTCAGAGTTTAACTATTTTTTATCGTTTGTCCCAGAAGGCTAACAATGGAAGTGGTAGGTGCCCTTAGACGAAGCATGACGACTACGCTATTTTTAAACCATTAAAAGAATGGCTCGAAGCTCGAAGAAACTCCACACTCCATCGGTAGTACAACAAAGGCTCTGGCATTCAAAACAAAGCACTGAGAATATTGTAAATGTACACAACGTTTATTTAAAAAACTGTTCTTACATGCAGTAGTTTGCAGTTGTTTCTCGTCGCCGCCATGATTAAAGTCCAAACAAGTTGATTGTACTACCCCTCCTCCTGTTCTCCCTGCTGGTTCGTGTTCGTCAATCGACTTTTGCGGACTTTCATCATGGCGGCGACAATAAACTACAGCAAGGTACTGCCTGTCAAAACAGTTTTATTAATAAATGTTGTGTACACTTACAAAGTTCTCAGTGCCACGGTTTTAATGTCAGGGCCTTTGTTGTACTACCGATGGAGTGTGGAGTTTCTTCGAGCTGTTTTAATGGTGTAAAAATAGCGTAGTCGTCATGCTTCGTCTAAGGGCACCTACCACTTCCATTGTTAGCCTTCTGGGACAAAAGATAAAAAATAGCTAAACTCTGAATGCAACAGGCTAAATCAATTTTGCTCCTCAGTACACATACCAACTCGGTATGATGTTTTAACATGCAAATTTTCATTTTACACCGAAGTTCTCCTTTAAGGAGTTTGAGGTTTTGATTTCTTTTAGATAGAATGACTAACAAGACATGTTTTCTTTGTGCAGTTTGTAGGCCTGGAAGCTTTAATGACCAGCATCACAGACATGTTCCCTGGCTTCTTCCACGCCGGCAGACACAGGCGCAAACTTCTCCTGCTCATCATTAGCATTGCTAGCTTCTTCATTGGCTCAGTCATGGTCACAGAGGTAAGAGGTCATCATCAAGCTCCATCACTTTTGAGGTTTTAAGGTTGTAATGGTGCTACTGTCGATCCTGCCACTTGTGGCCTTCAGGTTTTCCTGTCAATCTCACGAACGATGTTCTACTTCAGGGGTTGGCATGATTAATTTAGGAACTCAAATCGTTACAATCGTGCATGCGTTATTTACAGTCTCTCACCTGGTCACGAGGGATGATTATGTACAGGGAGAGGGTTGACATTACAGAATAACCAACAGAGTGATCCAGGACTATAATGTGAAGTGGTGTGCAGTCTTGATTCCCTCAGAAGAGGTTTATTACACATTGTTGACCAGCTCACTGCATGTACATTATCCCATTTATTACATGGCACCACTATCTACTGTCTTAACAGTTTTTATTTTATTTTTAAATTATTTTTTTATTTATTTTCTGCTGTACTCCACACAGAAATAATCTGGTACACAAAAATATCAGACCTCTGACATATCCAACATTGGGAAAGCCTTTACTTTGTGCAACACTTAAACAAGTCATGTAGTAATGCTACAAAGCAGGTCATTTAATTTATTTTTATTTTAGATTAGAATTTAGAATTCTTGTCATTAAACACAGCTGTAAGATAACAGCAAATTCATTTTAAGTCCTTTAATCACAATCAGTTTTATTGGCCAAGAAACTTACATATACAAGGATACTCTGTATAGATTGAATGTACGGTATAGACATGTAGTACTATTATCATTATTATCATTATTATTCATGCACCTGAATGATGGCAACATCCAGCAGACAGTCTTGTGTGTGGTGAGTGAGTTTTACAGCATGTACAGTCATGCTTAAAGATAGAAGTCACACCAATACAGGCCAATCCCTGTGTGTTAAACATGTCTCTTTCAGGCTGATGAATAACTCCATAAATAAAACACTGGCTTTTTCTCAAAGTCAGCACATTGCTCTTCACGGCCCTCTAGTTATCCGTTCAGCTCAGAAACCGCCAGCGTTGATAGACAGTCCCGTGTTTGTAAATGATAAACATGCAGTGGGACCTGCCAAGCCATTAACAGTTCCAGTCCATCAGAAACCTAGAAAGATGGTGTGAAATTCCACTACTGAGCTCGAATATCTACAGACCTTTTGGAACACAAATAAATGACAAGTGTTTGGAGCAGGGTGCCCTGTTTTCAGCACACTGGCTAGATGAGGCCAAGTTGGTGCACGTTTTTTTTTTTTTTTTTTTTCGTTGGCCCACCTCATTCATTCCTGTCCTGTTGCAGCCACTGGGAACTTCTGTCCACTCCCACCAGTTTAAGGGTTAGCTGCAGTGCATTGTCTAGACACAGTTTAGACAGGTTTAACACAGGAACGCTGTTGAGTTCCTGCCAGCAGAGATCGTCAACTGGCCGATGACATGAGTAAGGAGCCAAGGTTACCTTGGAGCGTTGTGTAAAGCAGTTGCACATTTATAAAACAAAATTTAAAAGCAGTTGGCAAAGTGACTATTTTTCCACAGGAGTGCATTCCACAGCAGTTTGTGTCATTAGCAGACAGTAAGTGGCTGTTGAGAAAAAGAAGAAAATCTTCACGTGCCCTAGGAGATCTAGTTGTAAAAACACATTTTAAGGTCTACGTTGGTGTGGGAGGGCTGTTGTCCTACACCTAGCCACACTTAGGAGGGATGTATGTACATTTAGTCTTTTACAAAAAGGTTGTTCTATCATGTAATGAAATTATACCGGTACTTAAAACTTGAAAAATAAGTGTTTTGTTGCTTTTACATTACAGTAGATTTACATTTACATTACAGTTTTAATGTTAATTGTGTATAAAAATGTTACACATTTCAGTCAAATGTTGCCAAATTGCATTTGGTCCATGGCTCACCAACCAAATGTATTTTTGGCCATTTTACAGAAAAGAAATTGGGTGCAGTTGAATCTAGAATCCTTGCATTCAGTTTAGATAATTCTATTCCTAGTTCTCTTTGGGCACTCCTAGTTTAGATTAGAGGTACTGGTATGGCTGGTATGGCTCACTTAACATGCTCAATGTCTGCCATCTACTGGTGTGATGGCATAACGACAAGCTGTCTGCAAAGTGTTAGAGGGCGTTTCACGTAAAAGAGCAATGTTTCAGCTGTGCTTTGCTTTTCAGCTTGTTTCATCAGAAAGCACTGTTTAATACATAAATAATGGATTTGAAAAGGCTTTTCTCATCTGCGTAGTGTTCACAAAAATATCTTTACATCTCTTTGACACAAATCCCCAACAGCTTTGGGGAGGGCTATTGAATCAACCAAGTATTTGTTCACAGACCTGAGGCCTGAGGGGGGATTTAGACGTTAATTAATCCGCACTTCGGTGCACTTTAAAACTAGAACTTCTGTTAAACATGCTCAAATGTAGTTTTTGAGCCCTGACACAAATACAGGTCAGACATGTCCACCAGTGCTGGTGTTATTAGGCCTATTGCTTCTCTTAAGGCCTTTCCCCTTTGATTAACAATGGACTCAGACTTCGTTGAGGTCAATGTACATAAGTTCTAAACTGTTACTGATGTTTTAACAGCTAGACTGAAAAAGTGAACTATCTAATCTGATAAATGTTTGTTTTGTTTGTTTGTCTACTTTAAAAGGTTGAGTTTCTAGTGACAGTTTTGTTAAAGTTTGCAAATACTCCAAGTTGGTGTAACCATGGTCAATTAGTGTACGTCATGCAGTGATTCCCTGGATCCCCCAGTGGAAATTCTGGGATTTTGCAATAGCCCCTTTTTCCTTGTGAAAAAAAGTGTTTGGCAACTACTTAGTGTCCAGTGCATACTTCTAGCTAATATATGAACCTAAAAGCCCATAAAAGTATCCTAGATAGAATTGACGCCATTGTTATATTTCCGGGTTTAAAAAAAATCTTAATTTTAAAGAGTTTTAAATGATGAAATTGGGAGGTGTTGGTTAATACCACTGATATTGACTTTCATTATTAGGATCAGGACTTAGGATCTAAATTGTCCTGTTACCCAGAGTAGAAACAAGAACAAAATAAACAAGCAGGCCAACGAAACACAGATGATGCAGTGCAAACATAGCCTTCTATCGGTGTGTCTTATTTTCCAGGGCGGTCTGTACATCTTCCAGCTTTTTGACTACTATGCCTGCAGTGGAATGACTCTGCTCCTGTTTGCAATGTTCCAGTCCATATGTATTGGATGGATTTATGGTAAGACAACTGCTATTGAATATGGTTGTTGTAGTTTTACCTTTTACATTGACATTACTCTTGCCCTTTAACCCCCTTCGTATTTGGATCCATCAGAGCTCCCCCTCAGACTGTGACTGTGACCATCTGTTTTGTTGGTTCCATTTTCCCGCCAGGTGCTGACCATCTGTACGACAACATAGAGGATATGATCGGGTATCGGCCTTTGCCTATAATAAAGTACTGTTGGAAATACGTCACACCTGTTGTCTGCTCAGTGAGTGATTTATGAAAAATTAATGTGTGGAGGCAGGCGCAGTACGACCTGCGAGTTGTGTCTTTTTTTTTTCTGGGGGGGGTTACACCGTATCCAGTGATGGCCCATATAGTCCTTAATTCTAACTGAAGCTCTTGGATTAGTCTTGTACTGTTATGTGTCCCTTAAGGAATAGATCAGAAGTCAGTAAGATCTTATTTCATTTTGAGAAACAAATGTAAGACTGCTGTAGGAAGTACAATTTTAGTCTGGGCAGTTAATGAGAACTCATGAGTCCCACACTGCCTCTCTGTCCCCAGGGCACATTTGTGTTCTCCCTCATCAAGTACAGCCCTTTGAAGTTCAACAACGTCATTGCGTACCCGTGGTGGGGTTATGCCATTGGCTGGTGGTTCACCCTCTCGTCAACGCTACTGGTGCCCCTGTGGATGATTTATGCAGTTCTATCCAGACCAGGAAGCCTTCAACAGGTGTGTTTCATTAACAACATATCCACAGTATCACGGACATGAAGTCACACCGATGAAAGAAATAAACAGTATTTAAGATAATATTTATCAAATTATTTTGATAAGTAATGTACAGTGTGGGCCATGCACAGACATTCTGTCATCACGCTCAGTGTGGTGGACATGTCAGTTAGCCCTAAATTGCCAGTCAAATGTCCAGCTGAGTCTGTTAGCTATAATGCAAATCATGTTGATATCAAGGTGTGACATATCTCAATATTCATTTTAAGGACAGGCAGCTCCCTGATGATTATGAACACACAAAATGATATATCTTAAACTCTCTATTTTATTTGTAAGTTATTTGTACATTTTATATAAAAAAGACTTTACCCTCATATAGGTCTCTGAAGTAAATTGCAACTTAACAATGCTCTTTTTTATTGTATGTAAAGGAGCAGCAAAGAGTTGTTCTTAAACTAAAGGAGTTTTGTCCTTAAACTACCTAGCTACCTATCCAAAGGCAGGCAAATACCTTGGAAAGAGGTTGGCCTAGCTGGCCCTGGTGAAAATGTGCTAACAGTTAGCAGTTTATTTGGCAATGTTGTATAGCAGAGGACTGTCTGATACAGATCACAGAGCTACCTACATAAAACGTTGCACATACAGTGTTGCTTTATGAATGAGTATCTATAAGTCTAATCATGGTCATCTGTCCTAGACACAACCATAACCACGTGATTAGCACAGATTTAATTGAGATAAAACCCAAAGTCAAGTCACCTTTGATAACAAAACCTCAGCATAAATTTGTAAAGTGTTGCTTTGTATTGCTGCGACGTTGAAGATGTAACATATCTCAATATTCATATTAAGGACAGGCAGCTCCCTGATGATTATAAACACACAAAGTCATAAAGTCTTAAACTCTCTATTTATATATCTATATTTGTAAGTTATTTCCACATTTGATACAAAAAAAAGTTTTACCCTTGTTAAGGTCTCTGAAGTGAATTGCAACTTAACAATGCTCTTTATTGCTGTATGTAAAGGAGCAGCAAGGAGTTTTGTCCTTAAACTACCTAGCTACCTACCCAAAGGCCTACCTACCCAAAGTTATTTGTAAAGTTACCTCAGCACAAATTGCATAAGGTATAAAGTGCATAAAGAGTTGCATAGCATTGCTTCAACGTTCTCAACGTTCTCATCTTGTTTTTCAGAGACTGCAGGCACTGTGCACTCCAGCCTCTGACCTTCCGGAGAACTTCAGCAAAAAGAACACCATCTACTGCACTCCGAACCCCGAGCACGGCCTCCCACCCCCACCCCAGACGGCGCCAGAGGAAGCAGCCTGGAACAAGTTCAGAGACACTGGCCCTCTTTAGATACGTACTATCAAGTGTCTTGTTCCTCACACTAAGCCGTGGTAGAGCAATAACATTTATAAGCTTTTTTTACTTTACCTCCTGTGGTTAGGTGGCAGGTTTAATTCTCTTCTGGACTGTGTTTTTAAACTAATAGGTCAAGTGCCAAGGTGTTCACTGACATGGACATGAGTGAGC
Source organism: Coilia nasus (assembly GCA_027475355.1). Taxonomy (NCBI): domain Eukaryota; kingdom Metazoa; phylum Chordata; class Actinopteri; order Clupeiformes; family Engraulidae; genus Coilia; species Coilia nasus. The sequence continues at coordinate 25,463,377 of CM050211.1, forward strand.
AATTTTTGGGATTTTTGCTCGGAGTATTTTATGTCCATTTGATGTGGGATCACAACCAACAAAGGTCATCAGATCAACTTCCAATGTTAATTAAGTGATGTCCACTGGTTTTTGATGGGCTGTTTCCTTTTCACATCTAAATCTTTTTTGTTGAAAAAGAGCAAATTAGAATGTGCAATGTCAGTAACAGGACCTAATCTCAGTGACAAACCCTTCCTCGTGTAAGTCTTTTGAAAAAAATTATAGAATGTCTTTTGAAGAAAAAAAAGATGACCAGAACAGGTGCCAGGTGTGTATGTGTGTGTGTGTGTGTCTTTGTTTGTGTGTGTGTTGTGTGTGTATGTGTGCACGTGTGTGCGTTTGTGTAGATACAACAGCAGTTAGGTTGTAAATGTCATCATAATCATGGCATGGCCTTACACAGGAAGTGTCATGGCCATAATTTGCTTGGTATCACAACCAAGAGAGGAAGTTGTTGTGTTACAGTGTGTTAATAAGGGTTAATAATAATATAAAAAAACTTAAGCGAACATTCAAAAGGGTATTGACCCTCTCATAAATACAGAATGTTCCTTATCATGTGCTCTTTAGTACACATGGATCATGGCCATAACGTGCCATAACAATATTTAGACACATATCGCTCCTGGGCTGTTACAGTCTGTGGTTTAGGCACTCAGGACTACAATATGAATATTTTGTACTGTCTCTTTTTTGCCACACTACCTAGGTCAGTAGGAGAAATATGGTTCATGGGGGTGAAACAGGGTGTATATGTTTTTTTTAAGACATCCTCACAATCATCCCATTTTTTGTGATTATCAAAACACTTGTAATAAATGTGAATAGATTGTTACGACTAAAGCCATGATTCATTGCTTTTGTTACACAGAAGTGTAAAATGTGGTATTGAATTAATATGATAATACCTGTGATATAATACTTCTAAGGTTTTTTTTACTCTTCTTCATAAGTCATTATGCACTGGATTTGTGCTTGTTTGTTTTTGTATACGATTAGTACTGTATATGACAATTATATCACATGTTGGAACCACGTGTTTTAAATATCATATTTTCCATATTGTGTACAAATGTCAAATGTCTTCCATTTTACTGTCTTTGGGCTTTAAGGTTTTCATGTTTTTTTCTTTTTTTTTAATACAGACGATCGGCCTCATTCACCAATACCTCCCTAAGAATTTTCTTGGATTGGTTCTTAAGGTCCAATTTAAAAGATTCAATTCTTGTAATATTTTGCAACTGTCAAGTTCATGAAAATACAACTAATTATTTCACACAAAACTTTTCAAAGCTTCAAGTTCTCTCGAGTGTGCTTAGGTTTTGTTTTTTTGTTTTTTTATGAAAAATCTTCATCTTCTTAAAAACTGTGTAAGTGGGGTTTAAGAAGAAATTTCTTCACAAGGCTGGTTGGTAAATCAGGCTCAATGATGTTATCTATTTTTGTTCTCTTAGTTGACCGGTGAGATGTAGATGCCTACCTTTTGCTCCAGAATGTTGTTACACAGTGATATTTGCGATGCCTTACAAATACAGCTTTGACATGTGGTCAAAATAAAAGCATAACTCATCATGCCTGTACAGTAGATGGGCAATGAGGTCTGTGAGTAGGATTCGACAAGGAAAATCATACCTCAGCACAGCTTTAAACCACAAATGGCCCATTTACGAACACCATAGGTCATAAATACATCAAGGTCAGCTGCCTAATGGTTAAGTAGTTGCTCTTATAATCAGAGGGACACAGGTTTGACTCTAGGGAAAAAAGGTAGGTGGAACAATGAATAACAACCTCTCTCCTGCACTCTCATCCATGGTTGAGGTGCCCTTGAGTAAGACATTTAACCCCAAGTTTCTCCAAGTGGACTGTCCCTGTAACTAATTCACTATAAGTTGATTTGGATAAGAGCTAAATGTAATGTAATGAATACCTCTGAGCCACTCTCCTAATCAACAGCATGAATGGATGCCACTTCCTTACCTTACTATCAGAATGGTGGAGGATTAAGTAATTAAAGTAAGGGTAATTAGTAGTAGTAGATAAGTAATAGTATAGCTGTGTTGAAGCTGTAATCGGGCCTTAGAAGTTAGACCCGACAAGGCCCGAGCCCGATAGAATTCGGCCCGATCCGGAGCCTGATTTGTAGCCCCACATTATTTAAATATGCGCATTCATACAGACCTTTTGTCAAGAATGAGACATTTATACATTTTAACATCAATTATTATGACAAACGTGAAAAGTTGAAACAAACATGTAAGTTGGAAAAAAATAAATAACATAATTGCCAGAGGCTAGCGTCCTTTTCACCTCCGCAGCATCCATTATCGCATCTGTCTCGAGCTCATCGATACCAATCACCTGACCTTTCAGTTACCGCGCACTTGGCCCATATGCTCGAACCTGGCCTGAGCCCGTGTAAAATGATTTTAAAAAAACTAAGCCCGAACCTGACCGAGTTCGTCGGGCTTGGGCAAAGATCTTCAGCTCTAAGCTAAGTAGTTCTGCACAGCCATGCACAATGGCACAGAACATTCCAAAACAGTATCTTTATTAAGAATAACAGAATAATCTGACTCGCGCTCACATGGCTGGGTTCAGTCGCAGGACTGATGCTGAGAAAACGAATAGAAAACAAGGCGTAGAAAGCTCGGGAAATGAAAAGCTAAAAAAAGCACTGAAAAATAGTTCAGTGTGTTGCTTTCTTCTATAGGCCTTGAGTAGACTTTGCACAGTAACACAGGGCAAGACAGTAGATATAGAGGAAGAGGCGATTCTAGAGGTTGGTGGGAGCCCTAGGCGAAAATTCACAAATGTTGGTAAAACTGCATTGCCAATGCTATAGTTTAAAGGTTGACATCCCTCTGGGGCCCTTTTGGGGTTAGGGTCAGTTACCTGTATTGCCTGTTGGCTTGCTACACCTGTGACAAGAGGTGTGGGCAGGCACAGGTGAAAGTGATTTCCAATTTGTCATTGTGATCGCAGACACAACGAGATCGCAACGGCACACAGTGCACAGAACAAAAATTGCAACCTGCATTTAACCCAACACACATGTGACCAGGAAGCAGCCATGACAACAGCACCAGGGGAGCAGTGTGTGCGGACGGGGTGATGGTGTGACAAGTGGTGACTGTCCCCAAGGTGACTAGACATGGGGAGGTGCGTGGGGAGACTGGCTGGTGATTGGTGACACTGATCATACAGATAGAGATTTACAAGAAGGGGCATGACCTCCATACACAAATGTTTAGCATTTTACACTTACATTTACCACTGAGTCCTGTGTAGGGAGATAGAGGCACTATATATTAGAGATAGTTTGTTTTTGTCATTAGATCAACATTTACAGTTTTGTGATTAAGATTACTGCCGACACTGTATATATACTATACTAATATATGTATTCATTTTTTAATTTATTAGGGATGGAATTACATTACATTGCACTTAGCTGACGCTCTTATCCAGAGCGACTTACAGATATTTACAGGCTTTCAGTTACAGTCCCTGGAGCAGTGTGGGATTAGATACCTTGCTCAAGGGCATCTCAACCATGGGTAGGGCGGAATTCGAACCAGCAACCTTCCGATTGCAAGACCAACTCCCTAACCACTACGCCACAGCCACAGCTGCCCCCTTGGGCCAACACAACCCTCTTTACACTGGAAGGAAAACAGAAGTTTCCATCAGAACAATATCCTGCTCCTGCTTGTATATGCTTCACTAACGTTACAAAACAATGCACGCCCCATATGATTCATCTGTATGTCTATGGGTTTAATTGCTCAAGCTTGTGTAAAACATAGGCCGACATGTCATTCAGTTACTGGCACACAGCCATATGTATGCACACCTGTTAAATGCACTTTAGTAAAAAACAACTGAACTGAATTGGTTGAGATTTGAAATATTTATTTACAGTACTGCTCATTAACCCCAAAGTCTTCCGATAAAAATAGGCTTTCAAGTCTTGGCTTTTCTCTCAGATAAACAGTGTTAATGACATTATCATCAAAATAACTTTTTTTGACTAATGTCTGTTATCTGTGAAGAGACAAAGCATTACAGGTTTCATTTTTGTAATCACATTACAGGTTAGTTCAATTTTAGTGACACCTGCATTGTCTTGAAAGTAAATGTCTGCACAATTCATTAGTACACCCATGCTCGCCTGTGTTTGTGTAAGCATGGATTACTCTTACAATAGCTTCTGTGATGGGTTTTGAATCCAAGTGTGTCTGGTTCCTTTCAAAGTACAGTTGGATTAATTTAAACAGCAGACCATTATCAGATTGAACAAAAAACAGAATATCACTTCCTCGCATAACTTCATTGTGTTTGCTCAATATGATCACCCTCTTTTATTCATGGGTCATGTGTAACTTTGGATAAAGCAAATGTGGTACTTGGATTTGCAGTATTTCAAGAACAAAATTGTCATAATATTTATACATTCTCTTTGACACAATGGAGGGTGTTTAGCATTTTGAAAAGAACACTGTGTACTGGCAAACAGCTTAAACACATTCAAAACTAACACACATGATTGAACATAGGGCACATTAGGAATGGTTTACCTTACAGTGAGGGTTCAGTGTGGTCTAATTACTTGATTCTTGGCCGTTTTTCCATGTGTGTGGTTGAGTATCTGAAATTTCAGATATGTTGCTACCCACTGGTCCAAACTAGGTAATGTCAACACTTAAATAAACAATGACAATTTCATTTTTTTTTTTTTCATTTTTTGGCATGGCTGCAGAGCAGTGTGAGTTACTGTTTTATTTTCCTGACAAAAGCTTCAACTCAAACAACTTTTAAAACAGTTGTGGTTCAAAGCACACGTAATACGCATGCGGTTACTGATAACCAAGGCAACCCAGCTGAAGACGAGAACCGCAAGACACCGCAGATGTGAGCAGAAGAGAGAAGTGAAAAGGGGAAGAATTTTATGTCTCCTACAGTTCTCGAGATTGTACAAATATAATCTGAGCAGAGAATACCGTAGCAGCCTTGAACAAGAACAAGAATAAGAAGGCAGTGAGCTTTGAGTCATATTTTTGATTTTTGAAACTCTCATTGATGCTGCTGTAAACACTTTATAACCAACCAAATGCAAAATAAACGCATCTCATCTATAACAACAGTTTTTATCAATTTCATCAAAATACATTATCGAATGGAATCAGTACAAATAGCACTTGATGTAAACTACCCAACCTTTTCAGGTGAGAGAGTTCAAAATGACGCGATGTCTGATGTTCATGAGAAGCATTACTCGTTAGCTGAAGAGCTTTAAGGACACATTGGAAGAGAGATCTGCCTCTACACATAGCTCATCTACCTTTTACTATTAATTATTTATTATAATCTTGTTAAACTCCCTTCTTTCCGTTCTTTCTACAGTGCTTCCTCACCTGACGCTGACACCTTGCACCATTGTGGCCTTGCTGTCTTAATTTCTTTGTACAGGCAACTGTTCAATGACAATAAAAATCTTAAAAGTCTTGAAGTCTACTACAGGAGTAAAAGGACCATAGAAATGAAGCTATGAAAGATTCGTTAAACATTGATATTTTCTGCTCTGTATTTTTTTTTTTTTTAATGTGTGCCCATTTTGACCATCCTGTTGTACCAAAACTATATACTCTCCCTCATGATCACAGCTGAGGAGTGAGAGTGTTTTTTTTTTTGTCTTTTCCCATCAAGGATTGAAGGAAAATGGTGATGCCATGACAGGAAGAAATCCAAAGGCCCTGGAGTAGTTTCTGGATCCTTCCGGATCTTTCACTGACCCCTGAAGCAGGATGTTCGGTCATGTCCACAGCCTTAGCAGAGCGTATCCCTCTTCATGTACTCAGACATGACTATGTCACCTTTCTGTTTTGTTTGTTTGTTTTTTTTCCCTTGGGGAAGAATGCACGTCTGCAAAATTAAAATATTTTTAACACTTTAAACATAGTTAACAGAATGACCTCTTATATATATATATATATATATATCTTACACACTAAATATTCATACTCATATTATTGTCAATGCACTGTGTGTAGCACCCGGGTCCAATCCATCCAGCTAACAAGACACCTCGTCCCTTTGTGCTAAAATGAGCAGCCAACCAAAAGGAAATGCTGCATCTAAACCAAACTAAATCTGGAGCATCCACACAGTTGCATAACAAATTATTTAGAGATCATCCTTGTAATGCAGAGTTGAACTATAAATTACACAGAAAAAAAAGAAGCCGGACAGATCGAAGAGGACAAGCGCAAGATGGGAGAGAGAGCTAATTGCAAGTGGACACGCAGGAACTGCGTGCAGTTTTTCAAGCTTTCCCCAGTTTTGTCTTGCTTTGTATTGTCTGTTTTTTTTCTCTGAATCTTTGACAGAATGCCTTTTGGAGCTTCCCCCAGCCCTAGTGTCAAGGGGTTGGGGCAGATTGGGAGCTGATTTGTTTGTTTATTTTTGTCTTTTTTTCTGGCCTCGCTGCCCAACCCTCAAGCTTCTTCAGTGTGAGGGGTCAGCAGGGGTGGGTGGTGGTGGTGGGGTGTGGAGACCAGGTGCCTGGCCCCTCCCAGCAGTCCTGTAGGGGAACATGGCTTTGGTAGTGGCCCCGAGTCCTCCAGTCCTGACCCATCCTCCTGGATCAGGAGCAGTCCTGGCTTCTGCGGTGTTTCCGTTTACTGCTGAGTTCGCTCGATGTGCTGCTGTCTCGCCTCCTCTTCAGCTTGGCGACCTTCAGAGACACAGAGGTCACAGGGTTACACACAGAGGATACTAGTGGAATGTACTAAGATACAAAGCAAAGTAATGGCTTTAAGGACCAGATGACACTAGACACGCTTTAAGCAGGGTGACATGCCTTTTCTCAGTCATTTTCAAATGGCAAAATGTGTTTTGAGCCCCATTTGAGGTGTGTTTTAAACACCTGCAGCACCTTCAATGCTTCGAGCTGAATGAGCTTTAACTCCAAACAGAAAAAGCACTCGACATCACATGTTTTTGTCTTTGGCCATTCAGATAAGTCAATATAAAAGACTGTGGAAGCCTACTTACTGCCTCAGTCTTCTCTGTCAGTATCAGTGGTTGAGATATTTTTGTCTGTGTCCCCAGTATATGTTTTGACATACTAGCCATACATGTGGCTACTTACCCACAATCAGAACAAGATTGTGATTATATATAGAGAGTCACTTTATATATATTTAAAATGTTTCAAACAAAAACACTGACTGTCATACACTCATTTATGATCTGTTTACATAGCCAACACAAGGAAGTATGACGCAATACAGATTATTCGGCTGTTGCATATCAACATTAAAAAGAAACATGTCTGCAAACAGCATTCTGTGTGATTGGGTCAAAAAAGGGCAGTAAAGTACAGCTTGTGCTTCCAACCTGCAAAGCGCATCTACTCTGATGGGCGCCTAAATTAGATAAGCATTTATTTGTCAATCAGTTCTGTAATAGCAAGTCAGATCCCCTACAACACTGTGAACGTACACACATATATGTACATGTGCTCTTATATAAACACACCGAACAAACAACCAACAATGGTGCACTTGTAACAGCGTAAGAGTACCATTGTGTCTTGTCTCCCTATTGGAGCACTCAGAGCTTTGGCAGGATCAGATAAGACCAGAGCCACACGGAGTCACACGGAGATTAAAGGTGTGCAGGGTGACGGCGTAAAAGTCTTTATCTCAAGTACTGTACCTTAGCGTCGTGTTCTGCGAACCTCTGGAACATGTTGGCATAGATCTTCTTGTCCTGCTCGTGGTGTTCCCGCATCTTCCTCTGGCAGAGGGTGATCTGAGAGTGGGCGGCACGGTTGGAGGGGTTCACCTGGAGCACGTGCCGGAAATCTTTTAAGGCCAGACTGAACTCATTTCGCTGGAGATGGGCCTCGCCCCTCCGATAAAGGGCCTTCTCGTTGTCGGCGTCGATGTCAATCACCTGCGTGACGGACCGAAAGAAACGGACCGTTAATTACACATGTCCCCAGCTTACAGGAAACATGAACACATAATCCCTAACTTGGCTTAAGCAGCTTTTCCAGTCTAGACGCACACATCACCATCTTAGATTTAATGCGTTGAAGGCTAGAGATAGGTTTTCAGACCAGTGACAGAGATAGATAGATAGATAGATAGATAGATAGATAGATAGATAGATAGATAGATAGATAGATAGATAGATAGATAGATAGATAGATAGATAGATAGATAGATAGATGGATGGATGGATGGATGGATGGATGGATGGATGGATGGATGGATGGATGGATGGATGGATGGATAGATGGATAGATGGATAGATGGATGGATAGACTTTATTGACCCCAAGCTGGGAAATTAAAGTGTAGCAGCAACATGACATACAAGGACACAGAGACAATAACAACACAGTGAAGAAAAAAACGCAGCCTAGACATAATAAAACAATATACCCAATGCAATAAACAAAGTGTAAAAAAAGTACAAAAAGTTTAAAAAGGTAAAAAAAAAGTAAGTACGACCAATCAGCAAGCCATATAATGAGTACATTTAGATAATGAGGTCATATTTTATTTTACTTTCCCTGTTACGTCAATTAGGCACAGTTTAACAATATGTAACATTATGTACTTACACTGTACCATAGGGCAAGCAAGTACAAAGCACCTGCCCTAACATTCTGACTGAATTGTAAGATCAGAGAAGACCTTAAAATCATGTGTTTTCCTGTGACAGCAATAGCTACCCTCAAACAAACATGTGCAGCTGAACTATCAATCATGCTCTTAAGTATCCTCGTGTAAAAAGATGTAGGCAGGCATGCATGAAGGCAAAAAGTTTTGGCAGAAACATATCCTAAACGTCTGGAAAAACTAAATAGTGGGGAAGTGACTACTGAACAGTAATGGGCAACCTGGATTAAGAAGCTACAATCCAGTACCACATATTCCAAATCATCTGACTTCACCTCTGCAGTTTATACAGGTGATTTCAGTGGTTTTGGTTTTACTCCCCAAAGACTGAACTGAACTGAACCGTCAAAGCCAAGTAGTCTATCACAGCTGGTGAAGTAATGCTGCATTCCATTGTGCTGGGGACTGAAGGAAAAAATGACCTCCCCCTCGGGAATGTGCTATGGAACGGTCAATCAAGTTGGGGTTACGAATCACAAACTCGGGCTAGTTCAGTGTAGACCGAGTTGGTTGGAATTATGTCACAGCACGTAATGCACTTTTTCTGTTCAGTCATGGGCGTGGAGTGGTTAATGTAGAAAATCATGGCTTGCTGATAATGTGCATAAGCTAACAAAACAATTTTTACGGGCATCCCTTTTCCCACACTGTTGCGATGGAACACATTTACAATGGGTGTGGGGAGAACAGACTCTGATTTAGCGACTACTGACATTCAGTGAAACGCGGCATGATTGGGTTGCTGGTAGGAGACCAGTATGCTCAGCCCTCGATCTCCAGAGATACTGTATATGGGGAGAATGGGTGAAGAGTGTGATATCAGAGGTTGTCGTAAGTCTCGTACCTTGTTGCAGTTCTCCACCACGTGCGAGTACTCCCGTAGCCGGAGGTGACAGAGTGCCAGGTTAAGGTGGGCAACGAGCAGCAGCTCCTGGATGGCCTGTTGCTGGCCTTCACTCACGCCACACTCCATCTCCAGCCAGGACACAATCCGCTGGTACTGGATCACCGCTTGGTGGTACCGACCAACCTGTCAGCAAGGATACAAGGATACAAGGATATTTATTCGTCACGTGCATAGACTTACTGGGTGAAGTAAGACATGCAGTGAAATTGCAGATGACACATAGGAAATCATCACACCACTTTTTTTTCAGTCAAATTCTGAGAAATACTCTCCTGCTCTCCGTTTCATAGCTGCGATTTAACTGTAAATGACAACACCTAAATATGGCTGATGACGTCAATCTCTCTCTCTCTCTCTCTCTCTCTCTCTCTCTCTCTCTTTCTCTCACTCTCTTTGTCTCTCTCCCTGTCACTAACACACACACACACACACACACAAAACCACACTGAAACATACAGCTTCCTGTTTACCTGAACTGCTTTTATTCTCAGTATTGCAATAAAGAAAGCTTTATTTACCTTGAAATACTGAGTCCCTTTCTGTTTGACCAAAGGTGATTTCTCAAGTTTCTCCCTCAGGTCCATTTCCCATGATTCTTTAGCCTTGAAGTGTAGAAATATGTGTAAGCCTTTCAGTACATAACTTGTTCAAGTGCAGTTAGTGACTTACAAAAAATTGGCCTTTTCGTATGCAAAACCAATGCCAGACATTTTATATCATACATTGTGGAAATAGCTGATATGAATTTGCAACATTATTTTAATGTGAAACAATGACAGTTCCCAGTATTACCTTTGCAAAGTCTTTGAGTGTCACTTCATATACCACATCAGCATTTGGTCCAATGTCATACTTAAGGTTACCCTCGGCTCCAAAAGCATATCTGTCAAAACAATCCACAAAAGTCCATTTTGTCACATATGTTTTCAAATAAGTATGATGAGACAGCATACGAGTGCCGTGGAAGCTGTGTAGCACATCAATCTATAATGTGACAGTTGAAGACACTTAAAGGTTCGTTATTGTAGCTGTTTTTGGTGTTCATCATTTTATTTGTTGTGGTGGGTGTGGCTTGGTCTTGGGATCGGAGGGTCACAGGTTCGTAAAGTAACGTAATGTAATGTTTATTAAAATAGATTCACGTGTTTCAGGAGAGCAATGGATAGCAATTAATTTGGTGATTCCTTTTTTAGTGTATCTACACATAACAACATGTAATATTATGTACGTACACTGTACATACCTAACACCAACCCTAACCTATGGTACAGTATAAGGAAGGGCTCCACTGTAAATTGTGGGAATGATTGTGCCACCCCTTGGCCCCCCTGAATCGTCCTGACCAGCTACCCCCTAGCAGCGTCCCTAACTATAAGTACATAATGTTACATGTTGTTACACACTTTGTTACACTCTACCTACAGTAACTGATGTAACAGTACAGGGACAATGATAAGATAGGATAAGATAAGAAGTAGATCATTCAGATCAGTTTAGCACTGTTCAGGAGTTTAACGGCTGAAGGGAAGAAGCTGTCTCTGAAATGTGTGGTCTCTGTGCGAATGGCCCTAAACTGTCTGTTAGAGGGCAGACGTTGGAACATGAGGTGACATTGATTATTTAGGAGGCTCGGTTTAAGCTGTGTTCAGACTATAAGGAATGGACTGGAGCGAGGTCACAGCCAAATGATAATAATAATAATAATAATAATAATAATCTTGTATTTGTATAGCACAATTCATACAAGATGCAGCTCAAAGTGCTTCACAGTTTCTCAGCAAAAACACTATACAACATTTCTTGCAGTCCAGTGGCGCCGGAGCGGAAGAACACAATAACGCAATAATGTACTGACACAGTGACGCAATGACAAAATGCCCCGTTGATGCGGGCTGTTGCGTGACGCAATAACGCGATGTCACAAAAACGAAATGATGAAAGTGAGAAAAGAAAGTGTAACTGAGCAGTGCTTACTTCGGCTTCAGATAGAGCAGGCAGCACTCTCCCTTCTGCATCTTCTCCATGGCCCTGTCCACCCCCAAAGGCACGCCGACGTCCTCCGACTCGCCCACGGTGAAGCGGACGTCCCGCGACTCGAACGTCCGGCCTCCACAGCTACCCTCTAAGTGCACTGGAGTTGGGGGAAGAGGGAGGGCAGAAGAGGCTCAGCTACATTTTGGATGAATGCCTTAAACACGGTATTGCTTAAATCACACTTTCCAGTCTAATACAGACGCCACTGTGCAAAAACAACTGTCAAAAAGTTAGTTAAAATTAAGTGATTAATAACTAATTTGAAGAATATTGATTAAATACACTTTTTCTGTTAAAAAATACGTTTCATGTATTCGATTCTTCAAAGATTCTTCATAGCCTCCACACCTTCATGACATAATCATAGCCAGCTCCATAAAATAGTCAAGTGGAATGCTTGTTAAATACCATGACTGAATGAAAAGCAGCCAACAAGGTCTCAACATTTATGGGAACCGCTTAAGGGCTGTTTGAAATCCAGTCTTGAGGTCTAACTGTGTAGGTATTGTGATTATGTAACAGCCAGTATAGGCTGCTTTGTGAGTGCCAGTGTTGTTGAATGACTCAGAAGTCTCACCGTGGACTGTTGCTCCGTCGTTGGGATTGGTGTAGCCTTCACCTTTGACTTTTATTCTCCTCACTATGCCACCGTCTTCTGTCAACTCCTCTCCACAGAAGTCCAGCAGCTCCACCTTAGTCAAAAAAGATTTACCCCGATTAAAAACCCAGCTAATGGCATCAAATATGTGTGAACACTGTAGCAATGTCTTTGTAATACAAAAAAGTGTCAAAAAAAATCTATGTTACTAACTCTCCCTCTGTCCTTATCGAGGTTTAGATGCAGTGTGCCGATTGACATTATTGTGGGTAGATGTTAGATGCAGTGTGAAGATATTCACATCATACTGGCACAGGATAAATACCAGTACGTGGGTAAGGTAGGGAGAACGCATCAGTCATGTATCAGTCATCAAGCTCCTTGCTGTTCCACTATATACTCGCCTACATCTGGCTAGCACCAGTAGCCAGTGCCCAGTCGTATTATCTTGATGCTGTATTATCTTGATACAGTTTCACACCTGTGGTTTTAAATGTACCCCATGATTAAACTTGACTTGGTTTGGCTTTAGTAGTACACTAAAACTTGTTAAACACACAGCCAACTTAATGCAATGTGCTTCATGTTGGTTTAAACTAGTGCAGGTTAAAACAACATAAAAAGTTCTATGCAAAACTTAATTTATTAAAGAGGTTTATATTCTTCCCTTTTTACAGTGTACAGTGTACATAAAAGCTGTAATTTTCTCAAGACAAACAGTAACAAAATTCAGATGATATTTTTCACATTCTATAATAAAAGTGATATTGTGTGACTGCAGTCGGCGTGTTGGGTTCTAGACTAAATCCACTGCGTCAATGAAGATCGATCAAGATGTCTGTGTAGATTCTCATTCATCCAGGTCATGGTAGTCAAAGGAGCTAAGTTGTGAGCAACTGGACTAGACTCTGATGAAGGCTAAACGCCGAAACGTCAGCAAGCTATAAAATAAAAAAGTGGTGAGAACGTAAAGTAGCAGTGTTGCGCTCTTCCTTTATACTGGAATCAATCAAGATCTTACCTCGAAGAGCAGGGAGCTGTTGGGAGGTATCTTTGGGGGGTTTCCAGTTGAGCCGTAGGCGTACTCGGGCTTACAAAGGAGTGTGCAGATCTCCCCTTTCTTCATGGACATCACACCTATATCCCAGGCCTTGATGACCTGACCTAAGGCAGGATTACATACAAACACAACACAACAATCGTCAATGTCAGCAATGGCTGCTGAGATTGAATCCTACCATAAAAAATGAATTTGCAGGTCTGTTGAGGCAGATTTGGATGCACAGTGTATTGTTGAGTGTAAAAAAAAACAGTAACAACTATATTGTGTGTTAAAAAGGCAAGAACTGTCTTGTGAATATTTTTTGTTTCAGTGTTGATAAAAAATGATCTGAGACAGGGACACAACAACCATCAATGTCAGCAATAGCTGCTGAGTCTAAACGACAAGAAGAGTGTCAGCTAAATGTAATGTAATGTAAACCCAGAGGCAGACATTCTGGGTCCTGAAAAATGAAATTCCTGCCAAATAGGCTATTTGTTTCCGCTAATTTGCAGAATCAGCTGATCCTAATCATCCCAACTCTTCAGCCAGGTAGATGAGCTAATATGTGAAGTAACCTGTGTTTAGAGCACAGGCAGAAGGGATACATGGCAGCACTTTTTCAAGCCAGTTTGTCCATCTCTATGTACATCCCTTCATTGAAAATTAATTCACATGTGGGTTGAGGCTAGGTTACATAAGTTGCAAAATTCTAGTCCACTACCATAGTAACAACTCCTTTGCAACAATATATATTTATATATATTTTGGCTGGTTGGTTATTTGTTTAGTTTTTTTCCCTGAGGCCTATAATAGCACATTACTCTTGTCTGAAGCTTTACTAGTTTCTCCAGCCCTGAGCCAGTTACGTTTTAAAGCAACCCTAAGTGGTTTTCATCTTCGGTCGCCCTACAGGTTGGAAACGGAACTGTCTCTCATTCGAACTACAGAGATGCTACGCTTCTCCAAACTTACATAGTGCGGTTGTAGACCATGGAGGGCGGCAAAGCGAATTCAGAAGTACCTTTCACCCAGTTACAAGTTCATGAACCACTAAAACAATTTTGGAAAGCTTATTTTAAAGTTTAAAAAACTACTTTGTGTTGCTTTAAGAACTGTTTTCAGAACATTTTTTGCTTCTCTGATGTGATTTTTCACAGATTCATTTTAGGTTCCTGGTAATATTGACACAAGAATTAGGTTCTCATTTCTTGAGTATTTTTTCAGGCTGCTGTTATGAGTTTTATTATAAGTCTGGATCACTGCATCTTACCAGAGATGGAGATCTCGGCATCAGAAAGTAAAACCCCTGCCATGTATGCCTTCTGTCTGTGTAATTAGCACAGGTGATTTCACTAACTAGCTGATCTACCTGTCTGATGATCTGTGTGCTCTTTAGTATTAACTGGTTCAGAAAATGGTGAAATCAAATGTTTTTTGTTTTTTTTTTACTTTACTTTTTGCTTCTACTTTTTTACTTTTACTGAAGCCGGGATCTGCACTTCTGCATCCTAGATAGCACAGCCGTCCCACCTTTGCCCAGGTTGAAGCTGAAAAGCTCCTTGCGGTCGATGCTCGAGTCAAACTTCTTCCCGCTGAGCAGTTTCCCTGTGTAGTGAACAAACACTCTGTCACCGATCATGGGCCGCTCCGCCTCTTCTCCCTGTCTCCTCACTACCTGTGGGGGCGAAAAAGACCAGACATACAGTCATGTCAGCCACACCGCTCTCTGCTTAGTCATCTTTAGTGGTCTTCCACAGAGAAACTAAAGAAACTGATACAGACTGTGTCCTTCTCTCAGACATACACACACAAACACACACACACACACACACACACACAAACACACACACACACACAAATACATACAAACACCACACTTAATCTGGGGCCTTCATATTTATCTTAATCCGTCTGTGTTTGTGTTGAACAGCATATGTGAATTTAATCCAGTTGAGTTACTTCACCAACATTTTTTTGGTGGTGTAGTCAGGATGGTATCCATCCAACATTGTCTTGGTTGCTCTCATAAGGAAAGAAAAACTTTTTTAGACAATTGCACCCATATATTTATGTGCCGCCCTTGCAGGGCCTGCGTATATTCAATGTCACTTAATTTGGTCCTTGCATATTTAGTGGACAGGCAATTGTTCAGGCAGCATGCATAAAGGACCTCTGTTTATTTTCCCTTCATTCAAAATTCTTCAATGGTAAGGATAGATAACCCCATGGAACAGTTGTCTATTTTTAATGTTCCCGTTCCCATACTGTTGAAATTGCTGTGGCTTACTGTTTCACTGTTCGGCATTTACACACAGTTGTTTGTGTCACATTTTAACTGATGGCCAACCCCTTCCACCCTCCCACAAATGTGCCACAGGCCATCAGTCTAACGCTGTTTTGGAGACAAAGCCTGCAATTTATCAAATTCACACTCTCACTTCTTTATTATTGAAACATTATGTACTCACTTAGGAAGCACGTCAACAGGTTTTCACAAGGGCACCCGGTAACATACAATAGCTTACAGTGGATCAACATGGACATTCCTTAGCGGGCTGTTTTTTTTTTTTTGTTGAAAAACAGGCATACTTGCCGTGTGTTTTTCACACTAGTGCACACAGAGCTTTGTTTGACTCTCGCTGCTCTTCCTTTTGTCAGAAATGCTGCCACGTGACGGATTTGTTAATAAAACAGAACAATAGTGACAGACTAAACAATCTGTTTAGCAGTTGTTTAGTACAGTGTGTCCTGAACTGAGTATGCTTCAGTAGATCCAGATCGAAAAACCTCTGGGCTCTAAAGGCTTTAGGTTTAAAGGTTACATTTTCTACTATTTTTCCACTCGGCTTGCCTGTAAATGTCATCATCCCCTCAGAGAAGAACAGCAGCGCGATAAACCAATGTGAGATTGATCTAATAGACTGAGTGCACAGAGAGATTTTGTATAGCCTGAGTGTGAGTGTGTTGTTTAAAACAACATGATGGCTCGATTTCACACTAAATCATGCAGAACGACAACAAAAGTTCCTGAACAGTAGCTGGCTTGATTCACTGTGATCATAGCAAGATGCCAACACGCCCACGGTCAGCATTGGCATCACTGTGATCATGCCACCAAAAACACCCAGCAACCCTTCAGTTACAAATTTTAACGCTTTTTTAAAACTATGATTACTTAACAAAACAACATGCAGCATAGAACAACACAGAACACCACCAACCTTCAGTTTATTTGCCACGTTAAATTAGACTTTTTCCTTGTCGCTACTCTTGGATTCTCTGTGTCTCAGTGTTTTGATTTTAATAACTGAAGACACTAATGTAACAAGATCACACTGCACTGCTGATTGAGCAGACTTGTCTTGTGCTACGAGTTGGCTATTGTAGCAGAGGAACTTGTTGGGTTGCCGTGACTCTTGAAAGGTGAGTACCCTGAGGCGCCAATGCAAGAAAGTGCTACCTGCTACCTGTCAAAGATCAGGTGTGATCCTGTTGTGCACACCTTGACATGACATTCATCAGGATATCAATAGATAAATTGAACACAGGTGAATAGAAATGGATAAAGGCTTACAAGTGTCACTGCTTAAGGGTATTTACCAGCTGCGCAGTCACATGTGCAGTTGTGCTAGCCTGGTAAACCAGCCCCTCGTACTTCAGTTCATTTTGTACAGAGAGTCTGCAGTCGCTGCATGTATGCGGACCAAGCAACTCCTAGCCAATCAGCGAACAGAGGAAGTGTTCGTGAACCATGCCATTGACTTTGTGTGTTACATTTGAATTGTAGTGAGTAGGTAGGCTAAATTAAAATTAAATGAAGTACCAGGGGCTGGTTTACCAGGCCACAGTTGTGCAGTCACAGTAAGAAAACTACTGAAACTGCAAATATAAATAATCCTACACAGCTAAAAAATTGCCCACCAAATGATAAAGGAGGGGCTGGGTGTACATCTAATGATGTCATCCAGGAGTGTGAGCCCAAGAACTACATAATCAGCGTTACAACACTACGGGTGGTGATCAAATTACTATTCTATGACCTTACAGCCAGCAGAACAAACCCGATGGCAACACTACATGGAACAGTTCTCTGCTCTCCTCAGTTTTTCTGTGGAACTGAAATATGTAGGGTAAGAATTAAGGTATGTAAGTCAGTGCTCTGGTAGTATTTATCCTGTGTTAGATGTCATCTTGTACCACGTTCCTGTAGCTTTTCCTTTTTCATCTTACAAAATCCAAAGGTTAAATGCATGTTTAGTATGTTTATTTTGATTTGGATTATGATACAAAATTAGAAAAAAAAATCATCTGTTACATATCTGTACAAAATGACCAGATCCTGTCATTTTGATATTTTTTTATTTGCTATTTCTACTAAAGTGACATCATTCCTGGTCACAGGCAACTGACATATAGTACATCTGTGAGTAGGACAAGGCCAAATATTTAATAAACCTATCAAACCAGAAGTGCAATTTCACTCAGATTCACCTCCTACAACCACACAATAAGAACCATAACAACAGAGTTCAAAGCACGCCCGAACAAACACGCTTAGTAACATATTAGTAGCAAGCATATTATTCCTACACTAAGGAGACAGTGTCCTCGAATTATTACCAATTACCTGTCCAGTAACTCCATCTTAAGGCATCTAATGCACATCTATGAAAAAAATTATCCGCTGTGCATTTGCAGTGCAACTGAGCAAACTGTTCCAAATTTCTACTGACTGAAAGATCTCTGAAGAGCTTAAGAGCTTAAGAGAATTTATAATTGAATGCCAAATCTCTGGCACAGATGCAAGCAATGTTTTAAAAAATAATTTGTTTTTAAGAATAATTCAGTAGATATATTTGTCCTTTGTTGTAATAATGTCATAATGTACCAACCTCAGCCAGACCTGTGCTTTGCATACATGAAATACATGGAAGAAGCCAATGTTTGGTACCCAAAAGAGGCCATTTGTTCTGGAAATGAGACTAGGTGCTTACCTTGCAAACACCTTTATCTTTCTGCGGAGTGATGTCAGTGCCCTCTTTGGCAAAGAGTGATGCTATGGTCTTCCCATCTGTGAACTCACCCTTGTGCGCATTCATCTCTATAGCCACACTACCCCTGGAAATATAACAACAGACACATCAGAAAACATGATATAGCACAACCATACATTATATAAGACAACCATTTACAGACTGAATACAAACAGGAAAAAGACAGCATACTCATTACAACATACGTACATACATACAACATCAGGATCTTGTGAACCTCTGACAACACAATAAACCCCATCTTGACGCAACTTAGTATTGGTTTTGATCTATCTTCATAATGCTGCCTGCCTGTTTTTTTCTAAAATGCCTTAGTGAGGATGCCAATTACTGCGGTCTTAGTATTTTGACCGTTTTATTGCACAACACGTATGCAGTTGTATGGCACAACCAAAAGCATCAGCTGTAGTCTGTGGCAGTCCACAGCCATCTGCGTTCCTGATTTTGTGTATACTGACCAGTCTTACTCTCTGATATCGTGAGTGGGCATCCCCCACAAACCCTGACTTCCCCTAAATGAGTCACATTTGTGCGTAAGAGCCCCTACTTAAAGCAGCCACAAATCCTATCTCTTAGTTTGCGTGCATAAGAAACAGTACTTCTGTAAAATCACACCATGCACATAGCATGTTAATGTTTCCTATTTGGAATGATTCTGTTAAGTTTCTCTGACTCTTAAGTGTGACCGTTTTCTTTTTTCCTGTTGGCACTGCTAATATAGCAAAAACACTTTTTTTCCCATTCACTCGAGAAATGACTCATTTGAAAAACCATATCCATTCCAACAATGTGGGATGAGTTTCTTTGTTGTTTCACTGACAGAGCAATACAAAAAAATTGTTATAATTCTACAGTGCTGCATATCTGCACAGGTCTGTTTGTGCTCCCTACTCTATGCCTTGTATCATACACATAATAAACTGATTTGTTTTCTTTGGGCCAATATTTACTGTTCAAACAGGCCAACGGGACATTTGACCTGGTGCATTCTTTGAGAGCTGTTGAAGAGACATGAGTTGAAATTTGTCAAATTCAAATTGTCACTAGAATTTCCACTTACTTATATTGCTGATGCACTGGCTTATACTACATGGGCTATCTGCGTTATACTACATGGACTGAAAAATGCTGCTGATGGCGACACAATGTGTCACAGCAAGACGCAGACTTTACGGACCTGTGCAAGTTTACAGTTACAGGAGAAACCAGAGAAAGATCTTATATCACGGGTGTCCGGGGGGAAAAAATGTACCCTTGTAAAATAAGGACCTTGACAGGCAGTGGAACAGCTACAGTGGAACAGTGTGGCTCAGCGTCCTTGGTTGGCAGTAATATCTCAGTTACTTACAAGTGCTTACAGAAATATTTGGAATTAAGAATTATATAATCTTATTAAACAAGCCTGTGTTACATTTTTTAATGCAAGTTGTGAGAGAACTCACAGAAACTCACAGGCAAACAGTTCTTGTGAGTTGTGATTTCTGCACCCTGCGTACCAGGTCGTAGTAAACACTTACAAACTAAATGATGTCCTAATAGGCTTTAAAAATGCTTGTAAGTAATCGTTTGTATCTGAATTGATTTCTACTTGTATGATTAATCCTGGAATTAAGAATGGCAACAGATATTTTTTTATTTATTGGTTGGTATATTTGTTTGTGACAATGTCTATTCTGTTCTTCTTACACTGGTCAAATCACTAACTCAGAATTCTACTAACTCTCTTCTAACTCACAGTTTTTCTCAATTGTTTAAACACAATTCCTTGTACTTCAGACACAATGACCACAACATGTAACTCATGCACCAACCCCATGAACCAATTCTGCTAAACTATAAACACAATTCCTGCTTTACACTCAAATTGCAGTTTTAAAACACACTTTTTTCAAAACACTATAGACAATTCTCTGCGTTTGGCACAATTTTCATGACAAAAATCTCTTGTTTTCACAAGGAACACACAGTGATTCAAAATTCTAAAGTCAATTGCCCTACTATGCACACTGACTCATCACACTGGCAAACACCTGTCACACAGCTTTACAATTAGCTATCAGAGCTTTGGAAGAGGCAGAGCCACAGCTAGAGGAGTGAGAGTAAGAGGAGGAGGAAGGGGAGGACACAGACGAGGACGAGAAAGGACTGTAATCTCTGATGAGATCAGAGCCATTTTGGTTGACCATTTAAATTATTTTACAGTAGTTGTTTAGTTGTTTACGTATCTCTCTCCATATTCTACAATCCTCAACACAATTGAGGATTTTTTTTTTGACTGGAGATGAAAGTGTATGACCAAAATCCACAAATGCGTGTACCCTTTCTCTAAGCTATGGAAGACGCATGTGGAAATATAGCAATTGATGCTTTTCATGGATGGATTTGCTGCTAGGCCAGGAAAAACATTGCATGTGATGTGGATGAGGTGCTGTGGCCACACAAAAAACGAAGAAAGGATGCAGCGTAATTTGTTTTTGTAACTGTATAGGCTACAGTAAATTCTTCTGTTCTATTGTATGTAGACCACTGTAGGTGCAGCTTTGTTATGATTGGGATGCACAGTGTGTACACTGTTTTTGTGGGAAAAATAAAAAATATTTGTAACAATGTATATGTGCGTTCTGAGTATAAAAACAATATTCTAAAATATAGCACACTTATGTATGTACTGTCTGTAGCAAGTGTAACACTGAACAAAAAAAGGCCTAAATCATTATGATGAATGGAGAAGAAGTGTTTTCCATTTATCATAGTGTTTTACATTAAGCACATCAGGGTTCAACTGGTTGTTATAAATGTCTATTCATATGATGGTTTGTGCTTGTCATTTGACAACAAAATAGCATTTTGAGAAGAAATAACATTGTTTTGAATGCAAAGTTTCATTTTGCAGGAGAAGTGAGTGGTTTTGCCCATTGTGTGTGTGTTTTTTTGACTTGTGTGTAGAGTTCTGAGAGTATGAGGCATGCTTTCAGGAAATGTGTTTAAACAATTGAGAAAAACTGTAAATCAACCTATTAAATGTATGCGGATCAGCTGGATCCGCTTCAGATAAAAGTATTGTGTATCATAGTACAAATTGAACTACTGATGATAATGTACTGTGTGTGTACGTGTCTGTGCATCTATGTGTGTGTGTGTGTGTGTGTGTGTGTGTATTTGACGTAGATGCATGAATTTTTGCCTCTCTGAGTGATCCCTTCTGCATCTTCACCTTAACTGGTCAAAAACAATAATTGTCATGTGAGACTGCTTACTGTATGTGTGTTAGAGAGAAAGAGAGACTGAGAGAGAGAGAGAGAGAGAGAAAAAGAGAGAGAGAGAGAAGAGACAGGGAGAGACAGAGAGCGTATGTGTTTGTTACCACACTGCTGACGCTTGTGAGAGTGTGTGTGCAGAGGAACAGTATGTTCTCTCCATTCAGAGTTGCTGGCACAATCTGATGGTGCTCACCAAACTAACTCTACCAACCAAGCATTAGCTGCCACTGGCAAAGCATCACTTCATTGTTGCTTCACAACAGACCTTAGACTGCATGAAGAGCATAAGACATTCACTGTCATACACAAGATGCTTTCTTGAAAAAAACGAAACAAAAACACAAAAAAAACATCAGACATCAGACATCAGACTTTTCTGCCAAGCCACCGCATTGGATTATATTTGCCCTAAACCGCTAATCATTACAATGATAAATCAGTCATCAAAAAAGATGTACACACAATGTAATAAGTATGGATATATGCATATTTCAGAGGTGATATCAGCCAAACTTAGCATCTATTTGAAAATAACGGTCTAAGCCTTTGCAGTTGAAACAGAAGACTTCTGAATGGGAATATACAGTACACTACAAATGTCACCGGTAGACAGAGCGAGGGGGAGTGATGGTACTTTTGCGTAAATATCAGTTCCACCCAGTTCCACGAAAAAGACGAGAGAACAAAGGACAGCGACAGAATAGAGAACAGCCAGTCCAGGCCACTCACAGCCAGCCAGTACAGGCAGTCTGTGACTCAGGGACCTTAATAATAACTTGATGCTTCAATGTTTATCTGGGTATACACAGATTGCTTCACAATGGGATATGTGTTCAGCCTTAGCAACTTTATAATGACTTTCTTTCAGACAAAACAAAAAAATGATTGATTATCTTGACCATAGCTAAATGTAATTGTTTTTTTTTTGTTTTTTTTTTGTCTGTGGTGATGCAGCACTGGAAAAACAATCGAATGCTGTTTGCACAATCATACAGTCTACATGACTGGAATGCCTGAAACAACTGTTTAACTATCATCTGTGTTGATCTCAAAGATAAATTACAAACTCTGTCTGTATGTATCACATTTCAGATACCATCAGGTATAGTATGTACTGCTGGTGTATAATTAGGCTTAGCCCTGCAGATCATGAAGTCCTCATTTCAACTTTCCTGTGCCAAAACTATTTCTTTACATCGATCACTTGGTAAATAAATGCACAGTCTCAGCCTCTTTTGAATATATATGGGAGAGGCTGGGACACACACACACAGAAGCACATACACGTACATACATATATATATATATAGGCCTACTTAACTAAGCGGAAAACCATTCCTGTATGAAGCGTAAAGCTCGGTTTACGTAAATGTACAGTTCACAGGTGATTTCTATGGTGCTCCTCGGTTACAAAGGAGAGATTGAATGGGCAGATCGAAAAGTAGGACATATAAGTGCACATGCACAGAGCCGGACACAAGCAAAAATATTTGTCTATACGGAATTGCCTAAATTAACACAACTGTGAAGAATATTACTGAGAAGAAACTGTAGCCTAACATTTCTCCATGTCTTTTACAATTACATTTTCACAGATTTGGCAAAATACAACAGGAGAGAATGTATGTCAAGATAAGAAGTTGTTCAGAAGAGGCTGCCAGTGTTCTTAAATGACCCCAGTGTGTCTGTGTGTGTGTGTGTGTGTGTGTGTGTGTGTGTGTGTGTGTGTGTGTGTGTAGGCTATGTGTGTACGTCTACAAGTGTGTGTGTTAGGGGGAGAGAAAGATTGAATGGAGAAAGCCCTGCCTAGAGAGGCTTGGTTTGGGTTTAGTGAAAATAAAGTGAGCTCTTAACCGCTTACTTTATTGTGTTGTAAATTCATATATGTAAGTATCTCTCTCAGACATACAATACACAAACATATGCTCCACAGCACATTTGAATAGACTGGAGGGTAGTGAGTAGCGTACATGAAAAGAAATTCATAATGATAGGGTATAATATAAATTATTACCTCCATATCAGTAGCCAATTATGTATGGAAATGTTTTAGCACTACAACTAAATAATAAACCCTGATGCCACAGATTAGTCCGTTAACATACCTACCAGCTGTATCTTTCCAAACAAGCTTCTATTTCCTTTTACAATATCTGGTAAAAACCAACGAAGAAAAAATATACACCAGAGAAATTGACATTTTGTAAACGTGTATTTTAAAAAAAAAGACAGACTTACAAGCAGGCTCTCTCGCTTCTTCCTCTCATGTGTCTCTATATCCGAAATGTAACTTCGGGGAATCGCGCCGGCACCCTGTACTAGCACTGTGTCACGACGCTGGCAGTAACGCTGTGTTCAAACCCGCCCTCTCCCAGCTAAGGTACTTTGTGTTCCACTAGCAGTCTGACAGACCGCAGCCCCCATCTCACACACATGCATGCGCGTGCACACACACTCAGACACACGCACACACACACACACACACACACACACACACACACAACTACACGTTACCACCACAGCCACATGGGGAGAAGGCACAACTAAACGAGAACGAGGTAGAAGGCGGAGAGAAGGAGGGGGAGGGCGATTTAGTAAAAAAAATATAAGGGCAGGTCTTGGAAAGTATCCACTGAGTAACACAATGTTCCGGCTGTACTGTAGCTTGCGCTGATGAGAACACAGTGTCCTAGTAGACACCCTGACCCGTAACCCGTGAAGTGCCGGCTGCTGTGCCGATGCAGGGAACAGGCTGTACTGTGCACACATCTCTTATACACAGTTCGAAGCCTACAGCATGAACGTCGCGTTTTATGGCTTCAGTAGTTTAACAAGGGCGATAAGAATGCCATCTGGCAGCTATGACATTGGATATGACGCGCATGATGGATTACGAATACATTTTCGCTGTAAATGAATAGACGAGTAGATTTTACATGTGTTTGGAGGAAAATAATTATTTTAAATTAGACGGGATGTAATACGCTCAGCGTGTTAACCGCAATATTGTAAGTTAATTGTAAGAAGCAGCCTACGTTTTAATTTGTTTTTACGTATCACTTAAATTAGGCTATATGCTGGAAGACAAATATTGTTTGATTAGGCTATTTTATTCACCCTGTGGACTGCCATAGATTAAACAGCCAATTTGAATTGGAATTTATTTACCACAAATCCTTAATGGGTTCTGGATACACTAAGGTTACCAGTGTAAATTGTTAAGGATATCGAAAACGCTTCTTTATTTTAAAATAAGCAGAAATCGAGTTGATGATGCTATCTCTCGTTTCTTCTCACGCTACTTTGTTTGTTTGTTTGTTTGTTTTTTGGTACAAGTTTAAGTATTGCCGTAACAGGTTCATGCTGTATGACTATGTTTAACTTTGTAATTGTATTAGTATGCAATTCCATCGCTGTGACACAAATCACATGCCTGCTGCAGCATGCCTCCAGTGACACCCCGATCAACAAAGATAGGCCTCCAGCACTAAGTTGTTTAAAATCCAGACAAGTCTCAGAAAACAAAGGCTATATTGGTAGCTCCTTTTAATTAGGCTACACCCCAATTTATTACAACATATAATAATACAACTTAATGTAAATAATTCAATAGGCTATACTTCTAGAAACCCGTGAATGATATTTGATTCATTCAGGGCATAACCAATGTAATAACCACTCTTAAGCTAAATTACCTTTAAAGAAATCACAAATGGCACAAAATAGCATAAACAAAACTGTGAATACATACCCACAGCTACATCATGGACAGTTCTTTAGCATTTATAGTGTTGGAGTAACTGATTTGTTGGGAGACCTAGCTAGACATCCCTAGATAACACTTTTCTCTGGATTTCCACAACCCAAATTATAGTAAAATGTAGACTTTTATTCCCCTATGAAGTTATAGGCATCATTTAGATGATATTACAAATGTCACCTTCTAGCTCGGGCTGACATTTTTGAAAATGGATACCTGGAATCACCCATTAAACATCAGATATGTAAACTGCCTAAGGCTAAAAATACTGACTGCTCATAACTGCATTACTAAATATTGAGCTCAGAGCTCATGTCCGAGAAGGCCTTTTTGGGGAGAGGTCTAGCAATGGGTTGTTTCATGAAGGCCTCATACCTATTTAAGAAAGCAATGTCTGTGTTTGTGATATTCCATGCTTTCCTGTATGAATTCATATAATGGTTATTGGTTGTATTTGATCCTACTTATACATATTTAAGACTAGTACTCCTTTTTATTAAAGCTGAATGATTTTTATTAAAGCTGAATGTCTCGTAATGTTTTTTTTGTTATGGATGTGCCTTTTTTTTTTTAAAAAGACCTGGGAAGCAATTGAATGCACACACACACACACACACACACACACACACACACACACACACACACACAAACACACACACACACACACACACATATATCATAGTCAGTCACACATTGTCATATATTTAAATAAATAGTTCCTTGCAGTCCACCTGATGTTTTTGTGTGTACAATTAAATACATAAAAAACGCAGTCCTAGAACTCAATGGAACACAACATAGTGACATTGGTTCACATTATAAACAACTCCAGCCAATCAGCAAGTTGCTTTAGGAGCACAGAAAGAAGTGGTGTAGTTTGTTTTGCTGTTGTGCAGGAAGAGTCTGCGATTCTGGTGGAGGGTTGTTGCTCTGCAAACCAGACTGCGTGATCACATTTCACTGTCAGCAGCAAACGACTGGTATAGTACAAAGGGTGTTTAAGTGGGAATTCACTTTTTTAACCTTTAACAGCACTTCCAAGTGAACAAGCAATCTTTAATATGGAAATTAATTATGTTTTCAGTTGGTAGTGGTCTGGAAGTGGTCTGAATAAAGACTACATAATATAACTCTATTTCAAGTGACCATTAATGGTATCATTGAAACAGGTATTTATTAAAGACATTTCAGACACTGAGGAAGGTTGCAAGGCTAAAATGTTTGTCACCCCTACCACTGAAATAAACAGACTAAATAAGAATGTGTTTGGATTGTGACCGTGTTTCAGACAGACACAAAGGTCTGTACAAAGTCTACTGGTAGTACAATTTGAGGAGACTTACATGTGTCTACTATCAAGCAGAAGTTGCATTATTTGCATGTTGTAAATTATATATAATTTACAATATATATATATGAGCATCTTTCTTTCTATCTATACGAGCTTATCCTTTTGTCTGTGCACTTAACATAGGTCATTTCACTACTTAGCTTCAAGACTTCAAGACCTTTATTGTCATTGAACAGTTGCCTGTACAACATAGTTAAACAGCAAGATGCAAGGTGCAAAATGAAAGTAACAAAGTGTCAAGTACAAAAAGTACAAAGCACAATGTGTTAAGTACAAAAATGAATCTGATCAAGTGATCAGCTGGTTGAGAAAATAGTTTGATCACATATGTGGCAGGGTTTTTACTTTCTGAAGCCGGAATCTTCACCTATGGTCATGTGTAAAAGGAAATGACACAACCAGGCCTGCTGACAGTCTTGGCTGGGCCCGGGACAAGATAATCTGATGCCACCCCCCCCCCTCCTATATTCCATAATGTACGGAGGAACCAGTTCTGGGCCTCCCTTTTCCCTGGGCCCAGACAAGAGACCTGTTTGTCCCCCTCTATCAGCGGGCCTGGCCCCAACTATAATGCATTCTTACTTTCAGGCTTCTTTACATTCTGAATATTAACTAAATCACCATGTAATCAAACAAATATATAAACTAAAAAGATAAGTGGTAATAAGTGTATGTGTTAAAGGGCTCTTATGGCATTGGGACTGGCACACTCATTATACCTATGTTTATTGCCCTGATTCTTCCTCCAGACGGACTGGAGAACACAACCAACACAGTTTGGCTAGAGTCTGTCATGGTGGGTGTCACTGTCCTGAACCAGTGTGTGATATAGCCTACATAGATATCCTGAATTCTAGGGATCCGTGTGTGTGTCATTCTTTGTGTCCCTATTGGGATTTTTGTTCCTTCCAGTGTGACAACCATAACAGGATTCTATACACCTTGTGATAATGGACTTCATAGCACACCTGTAAAAAAAATGGTGGGGGCTGTAAAGGGCACTAGCCAAAGCCTGAGGATATGAAGGCATTGATGGGCTTTTTTGTGTCAGTTACTGCATGTCCTGTACATGTGAGGTCATTATTGAGGGTGACCCAAGGAATTTAAAGTCACTATCTCCAGCAGTCTCCCGATGTGATACATGCTGTTCTAATCGTAGCTAGCATGTCTCCTGTTCTTCCTGGCCCACCTTCCCACCACTCTGTCATTTTGTTTCAGTTATGTCTTATGGTAATTCTTTGTAACTTACAATAGCCAGACTTCTGTATTAATAATCTAACCAATACGTTTTGACTGCTCATCAAACCCGACCAGGGAACCATAGGGCAAGGCGGGCCAGAGCAGAGGCACTAGAAGTAAAACCATGCATAGGTTAGCTCAGTGGATCAAATATTTGAGACTGACTATGCCATTTTTGCAAAGCAGACCTTCCTTGAAAATTGCATTATAAATGGCTTGTTGCTGCCTGGATTTTGGGGGACAGGGTTAGGGCGCAAGGCAATTTTGTGCCCAGGAGCACTTGAATCCATAGTCCGGCCCTGGCAGGTATGGTTGGCACAGGTTCTAACCTGTGACTAGCTCAGCCCCATCTAGGCCAGGGCTTGAACCTGTGACCAACTGCCATTACAGGAACTACAAGCTGTGGCTGTGCTGAGGAACACCAAGAAATGACTAGGTAAGGAGGAGGAAAATAATCACACTAACTACACACTAACTACTCTTACAGTTCATGAACAATGTTGCTGATATGTTGTACAAATCGATTTAACATCAGTCAGACATTTAACATAACGTCCCGCTACCACAAGATTAAATATGAAAGTAAACATTAATTCGATTGATAAAGGGTATGCTTTATCACAGGCAAACTCTTTTGTGTTTGTTGTTTAGCAGCATTTCCTCCCATGTGGACCATGGACTGCAGGACAACCCATCTTCTAATGGAAGAAAGACGAGAAAAATGACAAAAAATGTCATGGGAATTTCCATGCAAGTGGATGGAATGGTGTCTGTGAGGTACATGTGATACTGACTCTGGCATGTACTTTTGTTTTTTGTAAGCTAGCTTAACATTTATCCTCAAAAGCTAACACACTAAAAGGATGAAGTGCCCTTTAAAAAATGTTTTCATAAAGGTTTGGCAGCACCCATCACCACAAATAGTACAAATACTTAAAATGTCAACAATAATTCACTTCCACAACTACGCAGGTGAGGCATGGATGGGTAAAATACAACTGTGCTACTCCAGTATCTCATGAATATCAAATCCCAGTGCTGTTTTTTTATATCACAGTGCTGTAACATCTGACTGAAATATAATTTGCTTTTAAAAACACACAAATATTTTTCTTATCCATAATCATCATAATCCATTGTTAATGGATTAATTGTGGGTAGCAAATGGCAAACAGTACATGTCCCCTTGCCAGTATAGCCATTAAACAGCTTTAAGGATTAATCTGTTATTTTAGTGATAAATAATTTTGCATGATCAGTCACTTATAACCTACAGTGTTCTTCTTACATCCTCTCTCATGGTGTTACAAATTGACTGTGTACTTTAAGCTTCTACATCCTAACAATCTGGTGACACATTGCTTAAAAGGCATATCAGTACACCAACACAAAACTATTTGCTGTCTCAGATGACGTACCTGTACCACAGTCTTGGCAAGACGCCAAGTGGCCATTGTACAGGAACAGACTGCTCTTGTTAATTATAACTCTGATATAGTGAGTGATGCTGCCTACGTCTCTGAATAATGGCACCACATGAAGGCAAATGAAGGAAAATCTTTTTCAATGTTTATTTTTAATCTTTCCACTCTCCTCACTGGGCGACACCAGCAAAAAGAAAATCTCTTAATTCTTCATTGTAATAATTTTATGAGATAGCAAACATCTATACTCTGTCAGAACTGGCAGCTGCATTTACATGTAGTAAACTGTAGTAAATTCTTTTGAAGAATTTAAAGTCTAATGCTGTCCTGAGTAGCCAGAGTGATTAGCTTTTGCAACACATACTTATGTGTATGTGTGTAAGTGTAAGTCAAGGGTTGTTCAAGATTAGGGATTCAATTTGTTGATTACAGTACTGTTTAAAATTCACAACTCTGTGTGTTTTGCGCGCGCGCGTGTGTGTGTGTGTGTGTGTGTGTGTGTGTGTGTGTGTGTGTGTGTGTGTGTGTGTGTGTGTGTGCACCTATCTGTGTGTCTGTGTGCCTGCCTCTGCGTGTGATGTCTATTGGTGTGAGTGTACACTTGAAAAAAAGAAAGAGAGAGAGAGAGAGAGAGAGAGAGAGAGAGAGAGAGAGAAAGAGAGAGAGAGAGAGAGAGAGAGCACAAGGGCGAGTTCATGCAAGGCTAGCCAGTCATCAGGAAGTGCAGTAGAACAGAGTGTGCTGTACTAATCTGATTGAAAAACACACTGTTCTGTGTGTGGTTAAAAGGGGAAAAGATGTCTCACATGCTTAAACAGAAAACAGCCGCTGACTGATTAAAAAATAGCTCATCAAAACATGAAAACCTTGCATGTAACGCATATTTAAAGTGAGAAGAGAAATTGAGACAAGAGGAGGAGATACTCATTTACACACACACATGCACACACACACACACACACACACGTGCGCGCGCACCCACACACACACACACGCACGTTTGCGCACACACACACACACATGCATGTACACACACACGCTCAAAATAAAATGAACAGCATAAAGCTCTTTGTTTGCGTACGAGACATCTGTGTTATGTAATACCCTTGCTTCTGCTTAATCCTTCCTAATGCTGAACCTTTGCCCCAGAGGAGTCAGACAATGTGATGAGTGAGATACCTATGTCGAGATGCCGCAAACATAAATGGACTCCTTACAGTCCCTTCACCTCTAATGCACATGCTTTAAGGACTGGTATCAACTGCTAATTAGGCATGGTAAAACGTGTATGTTGATATTCAAACTTAACAGCAATAAATGTAATCCCTCATAATGTACGGAAGGGGCTCTACTCTGGTAGCCCATACAAAGTATAGGCAGTGGTTAGATTGACTTTTTTAAGAAGGGGGAGCCCTTTTTACTCACAGTTCTCAATATGTCACTATATTAGCACCGTGTCGCATCTAACTCCAAACCGCTGGGTGGCGCTATGTTTAATGATATAGGTTGTCTCAATTATCTATGGTTATTCAAGGATCTTCACTAGCGCGAACCCACAAGGGCTAGAAGAACGCTTATCTTTTACAGTTGAAACCAACCCGAACTTTCACGGTAAGCTGTTTTTCTTCGGGAATATTTTCTAAATTAACCGTTAACGATTAATTAAGTAGAACGGTTGTTTCGTATAGCTAAGGTAAGTAAATGTTTAGCTTGCTGGCAATGTTAGATGATTAACCGAAGCGGTGAACTCGGGCCTACGCTAGCATGCTAACTACATTTACATGTGTAAAACGTTTGTTAGAGCTCGATGTGTAAATGGAAAAAGTCTCGATTTAGCCACAAATAAATAACTTTGATGTTTTTCTTAGTGAATGCGTATGGTTCGTAGAGAAATCTTTCAGAAGGATGCTGCCGTCTGCCGTTGCTGCCGTTTTCAATACATAACGCGTCGTGTTTAGCCAGCTAGTTAGCAATAGCCACCGAACCAAGTTAGCTTTCAAAATATTTTACAAATGAAATGCACTCGACTTAAAGTAGAGTTGTCTCTTGAAGAATGTACGGTCTCGTGATTCTTTGTTTTTTTCTAATGTGTCTTAAATCTTTAATGTGATTTATTGCATATAGTGTATGTTTTATCGTAGTAAAAGCTTTACAATCTTACTCTTTGTCGAAATGTGAGGACATTATTTTCTCTGTCGTGCTATGAAGTTTATCTTTTTTCATAAGATCTGTTTGAGAGGAAAAAATGTAGGATGCGGTCTATTGGTATCGCACAAAGAATGTAACACGTTCTGCCTTTGTTTTAGATTTTCCCTGTCTCCGGCATTTACCTGAAGAGTAATGGGGGGTGAGTATGGTATGCTACACTATTCAACACGTTTCAAACTATCTTTGTGTTATCCCCCTATCCAAGCCGGTGTTTTCTGACTTAGAATAACTTAAGTACAACATTTGTAACCACACCGTCCCACAGTGACTGGCATGTAGTTGGGTGATTTGAGCTCAGTTTTCTCCGCTTGACTTCACGCCTGTGTCTAATTTCACATTTATTTTGGTTTCTGTTTAGATCCATCTTTGCACAGAGATTGCCCACTGGACTGCAAGGTGTACGTGGGGAATCTAGGAAACAATGGCAACAAGACGGAGCTGGAGAGAGCCTTTGGCTACTACGGCCCCCTGCGCAGTGTGTGGGTGGCCAGGAATCCTCCAGGTTTTGCCTTTGTTGAGTTTGAGGACCCAAGAGATGCTACAGACGCTGTGAGAGAATTGGATGGAAGGTAATGTACATTAATGTAGATCCATCTTAAGTAAACTAGTGTTTTTTTACTAAATGCAAAGAGAATTGTTACAAAAGTGTGATTGTGATGACACCCCCTTCCCTTTTGTTCTGTCGCCTAGGACCCTGTGTGGGTGTCGTGTGAGAGTGGAGCTGTCCACTGGTGAGAAGCGCTCCAGGAACAGAGGACCGCCCCCTTCATGGAGCCGCCGCCCACGGGATGACTACAGGCGCCGCAGCCCACCCGCGAGACGCCGGTAATGCCTCTCTCAGCCTCCCCTTACGATGGGCCTGAACGGCCCCTTCCCCTCCTCTTCTGCCCTGGACTGAGCCTGTCCGGGTGACCTGTACACAGGCTCACGACCCCAGTCAGCTCAGCTCTGCTGGTAGCGGTGGGCAGCAATGAAGATATGTTCCGTAAGCTGGGTTGCTACGTTTAGATAACTTAAGCTTGTAGTATGCCAAAGACAAATCTGCAGTTTGTTTAGCACCTTGTTAAAAACTTATGCATAGGACCAATGTAAAAAAAAAACATTAGGTAAATGTGCTAAATGGATCGTTTTACATTAGTTTAACTTACCATTGCCATGTGTGGCATGAACATAATGGCATTGTTAAATTAAACCAGTGTAAAAAAAAAAAAAAAAGATCCATGAAACACCTTGCACATTGGTGCTAAGCAGCACTTTTTACTATGCAGATGGCCTCCTGTTGGAGACACTCTGTACACATCTGCACGATCTTGCAAAGTCAGTTAGATCACCAGTAAAGCTGCTTCATGACCCATCCAACTTGTGACTAAATGACTAAGCGACTAAGCAGGTGTTGTGCATTATTGTCTGTGACCCACTGACCTGCCTGTGGCTCAAGGTAGTATTTCTTTTTGTGAAGTTCTTTGTAAGAAAAGTAGATACTTGCAGATCTGAAATCTAGTGCTGCAAACACTGGCTTATTTTTTATTTTTTTTGTCTGTGTAGTGATTTTTTTTGTGTGTGCAGCTTGTTTTTTTTTATTTTAGTTTTGGCTCTGTATTTTGATTAATATATTTATTTCTACATATATATTAATGAAGATGACCCCCCTTACAGAGACATCACCATGCCTCTTCACCCTCTGAGTCTGTCAACTAGTCTCCTTTCACCATCATGTGGCCGCTGAACCTCCGCGCCCCAATCAGCTCACATGACCCACGCATGGCCCAAAACAAAAACCGCCATCGGTTCCTGAGCATGCCACTCTCAGCCTCTTCCTCCTCCTCCTCCTCCTCCTCCTCCTACAACCACCACAGCCACAGCCAGTCAGCCAGCGTTGTAGCTTCCCCACATGTCTTCCTTCATCTCAGCCAACCAGCAGCAGTCCACAGCTAACCAATCAGAGCTCAAAACGTACCTACCTCCTCAGCCAACCATATCAGTCGACAAAGTTACACAGCTACAGCAGCCCACAGTAGCAACCATCTGGCAAAAAATTCTGCCTGCAAATTCTACCCGTCTGATGGTCAAACTGGCTTCCGTGCATCATATCCTCTCTAGCTTGTTGTGAAACTAGTAAGTTGTTTTTTCATGCACTACCACATTTTTGTTTCACTCTTTCAGTAGCCACTTAGATAAGAAGATTGCAGATTAAAAACAAACAAAAAATATCCTAGCCTACTTTAGTGTTTTGAGATTAATTGGAATGTCCCCCTCCCCAATCCTCAGGAAATTTGCTCTGTTTTGAGAAAGTAGCTGGATGTGTGCACAGTCTGGGTTAGAAAAGATGCATAGAGTACCCCCACCAAGTACCCCTCTGTTTGGACTAGACCTCTCACCCAACTCAGAGTTGTAGACTTCTAGTCAAACACTATGTAAGTGCATCACCTACAATGGGGTGCTGCGTATAAGCAAAGGGCCAAAAACAAAAAGGGAGTAAAATATCCCCAAATGTCCAGTGAGCTTATGGGGCCACATTTTGGTCCTCCATCCTCACAGAGTCTCAGGGAGCAGCCTTTCTCCCACAGGTAGCAGAGACCTGAGTGGTATGCTTTAGTTTGGGGCGACCCGCTGCGATGTTCCCGTGTAACACGTGTCTCTGTCTTGCCCCACCCATTTTTTATGTAGATCTCCAAGGAGGAGGAGCTTCAGTCGCAGCCGCAGCAGGTGAGTTTTGGCCCTCATGTCTCCGCCTCAGGCGGTCTCTTCTTCCTGATAAGCTGTCTGTGTTGCTCTGAGAGATTATGCAGTGGGCAAAGCATCATGGTTGACAAAACGTGCACATTCTGTGGTTCAGATCCCAGCTTCATAAAGTAAACATCCTGCCACATATTTGACGGCCATTTTCTGAACCAGCTGATCCTACTGAGCGTGCACACGTCAGAGCAGTAGATCAGCTAGTTGGTGAAATCACCAGTGTGTAAAGTACACAAGCAGAGGGAATACATGGCAGGGTTTTTTTACCGTCTGAAGCTGGGATCTTCACCACCACTTCTGTTTACAGTAACATTTCCTTTTAGCTTTAGTTGGGATTAGTTTGTTAAAATATCAAGTGAATTAAAAAAAAAAGCAGTTTTGCATTAGCAGTTTATTCTGATATTCTTCTTTAGTAAGACGTTATGTGGAGGTTACTAGGTTGCACTATAGTTACATAATGTGAATTTGATAATAGTTCTTGTTTTACAAGTGGGGGGGATGTCTTGTTTTTATTTTACAGGTCTCTTTCAAGAGACAGAAGACGGGAGAGATCTCTCTCCCGTGATAGGAACCACAAGCCTTCAAGGTCCTTTTCAAGGTCAAAGAGGTGAGTTACAAAATAACGTGTTGTTTGAATGTCAAAGCAGGACGTGTTTTTGTTTTGCAATTGGTGACAGGGCATGGTGTTGCTTTATAAGCACCAGTTGGGTTTTGCAAGTTCCTTTTTGTGGCTCATGTCAGAGTACCCTGTGTTTCACCACTTCTGTGACAGAGCGAGTGGTGTTATTTCTGAAACCATGTATGTGCAGCAGTGCCTTTGCCAAATAGTTGGATTGCCATCCAGGTGATTTTAATTTGACCTGTATTTTATGAGAGGACACGTGCTTTGGGTGATTGAACAAAATACACCCCCTCCAACATATATTCATAGAGGAAGCCATTTCCACACTACCTCTGACACTGTTCAGCAAAATATAGCAGCGTCACTTATTTTGTGTCTTTTGTGTTCAATTAAATACCTGACCTTGCTTGATTTGATGCCATGCTGCCTTTGTAAAGGAAGTGTTCATAGCTAACCGCTAATGACTTTTTTTTTTTTTTTTTTTAACCTGCAGTCGTTCTAGGTCTTACGACAGGAAATAAGAGCAGCAAAGGAACGTAGAAGAACCTGGTAGAAGAACTGTTATCCTAACGGATGTGATGTGAAGAGTGTGTGAGTGTGTGTATTGTCCCTTTTTGTCTCAGCTTTTCTCATGACCGTGAGACGACGTAAAACCTGCCTACGTTAACTGTACACAAATATGAAAGTTCAAGGTTGCTTCTGCATTTGTTTTTTTAATCTAATTATGCTTGATCAGTGATGCCCTTGTTTTAAAACGGTAAATGTCCTCAGCTATAAATTGTTTCTGTTTCTATTTAGCAGCCACTATTGCCTTGTTCAATGCTGTAACCCCATAGAACTCTTCAGAACCCTTTTTTTAATTTACCAATTTGCTGAATGTTTCTCTATTTGAATTAAAATGTCACATTGATTTCTGCTTTGTTTTTTGTTTTACCTAAAGTGTTTCTTTTAATGACATCACCACTTAATGCTGATGAATGTCATCGGAAAATAAACAGAGGGTAACACATTTCCAGAATGCTTTTGGTCCACTTGATACTGGCCAATGGATTAATTAAATATGATTGATGCATTTGTAAGAGTAGGAGACAAGTGCGAGCGAACCTGAAACTCTACCATGCTGTCTTCATGACTTATGAACTTTTTTTTTTTTTTGATGCAGTCACACGAGGAGCCACAATACTGCAAAATCTTATCGAACCCTTTTTTCCTGTGGTACACTGAAATATAAGCGCATTGCTTTCTGTTTGCTTTGTAAGATGCTTTTTGGGGTCCTAGTCAATTATGCATGTTTGACATCTCCGTATTAAAATTACGTTTTTTCCAAGTGGGGCTTTCCCCTAGTCATTTTTTCTTATATGTATGATCAAGTCAGCAAGCGTGTGCGTGTGTGTGTGTGTAAGATGACTGGTAGTCCTTCCAATGAGCAAATATGGCAGCATAGATGATTTGTAACTGCGTTCGGTTAAAACATGTTAAAGTAAAAGGAAGTGAATCATGCAGGCCCTGTTCACACTGTAATATGTAGGTTTGCTCCGACTGCCTCGTGTCAGTAACACAGGAAGTACAAAACCAGGTTGACATTCTGTTGAAAAAGGAAATGGCCAAAGTTACTCCATGCTGGTGCACTGCTGCGATGAAGATGTGGTAAACTGTTGGAAGAACTGGTCGATAATTGTAGTATTGTTCTGTGACAGCCGGAAATTCACATCCACAGCAAAGGTAAGCTTTTAAATGATTGTGTTCCATACAGACAATATGAAAAAGTTATTTTTTTGATGGTATGCTGACCAACACATTTGATTTACATGCTTGCTCATCTTGAGTTTTCTTACATGTTGCTCTACATATCGGTCAGTAGATTTAGGCAGATCATTTTTTCTTTGGGAGCATTTGTGTAACAGTGCAACAGTTTTCTTATGTAAGATTTGTGGCAAGTGAAGGACAAGGCCTGAGTAACTGCTAGTTTCAGTCAGCGGGGGTTCTGAAATCATTTAGTGATACTAAACCCTTGGCACCAAGCAAAAAACAAAGCAAGAAAACCATAACTGTAAACTATATTGTCATCACTAGTTTAAAGACTGTCAGCTCTCCAAGGCCCTTTAGTGGCCAGGGGGGCCCAAGCAGTTGCTTCTGTCACCCATTGGCGCTGGTTGTAGTACAAAAAAACAGAAGGGGGAAAAAGCCCAAAACCAGAAATGGTTGATATACATTTTAGTGTCTTGTGTTCACAAATCAGGGTTGGAAGTGATGTTTAGTGTGTGTGTTGGCAGTGGGTTAATATGCAACCTTTACTGAAAAGAGACGATGTTAAATTTAACAGTGCCTTTATGTCTGCTGCTCTCGTCCCAAATACAGATACTGCAGGTATCGAATTGGCACAAGTGCGCAGGTCATAATTTACTTGACAATGGGAGTGCATGCATTCCATCTGTTGCATCAACCCAATAGGTTTTGATGATAGATTTGCAGAACTTAAAAACACTTGTCATGGTGCATTGCAATTTTACTGGCAGCAGCAATGCTAATTAATACCTATTTTGTAGTCCTACACGCAGTTACACACACGCACAATATGAAAAACAAATGATAAACTTGCAGGCACATACGCATATATTTACGTGTTTGTGCTGTATTGTCAGGTGAACCTCAATAAATGGTTTAACTGTTTCACCCGTATTTTGCCAATTAGGTGCTCTGGTAAACCGAACGCAGTTGGTTTTGTTTTATTTGTTGTGGTGTTTATGTTGCATTGTGTTATTTCCTGCTCTGCAGGCAAAGCAGTAGTTCCTGGTAGGTCTTAGACAGCAGGTCTGGCTTATACTGAAGTACAAAAACACATTCCAAGTTGCAACCAGCAGAACGTTCTGTTTTGTCATGGAATGTTTGTCCTGATTGATAAGATATACCTTGCATCATAATCATGTGTGTTTTTTGGGCAGTGCAGGATAATCTAATGTGTGGTAAGAGTAAGGTTAAAAGTGTTATGTTTGAGCTGTAACATTTTTAGGCTTCACCTTCTATACATTTTTAAGTTGCCAGAGAAAGCCTCTCAGCTTGTTTATCATTTTTAGATTGATTCTGCACTGAACATTATCCATAAAGTCATATTACTTTCACGTTAGTAGTTTTAATAGCCTCAAATACATTGGAATGCTATGTTTAAAAAAGAGAGATAACTACTTACAATTCCCACAAACCTATATTTAAATTAAAGCTTTGTTAACTTGTCATAAATCACCATGGAGCAATGGAGCTACCTGCTGGGTAGCCTTTACCAGTGACAACTATGCTGGTGATGGGGTTCACAGAGCAACAGTGTTGACGAAACAGTTATTGATTTAGACTAAAACTCTACAATGACTCTAAAAAAGTTTTAACCACATTACTTTGATATTGCCATGTGATCAATTATTCTGCTCCACTGCATCTTAGCAATACAACTACTGTCATGCATTGCAATGGACTCTGTGCAATATGACTCTGTCGTGCACACCACTTTTGCTGCTGTGTGTATTCTGCACCTTATTTATTTATACCTTAATACTGTGAATTTTTCTTTAGGTTTGTATATATGTTTTATATTCGTCATATTGCTGTACATACAGAACCTATTCTATCCTAGTTAACTATTCTTATCTACTGCTTGTTACTCTGTTGGGTTCCCAAACAACATCTCACTATACTTTGTATAGTGACAAAAAAAGACTTCTACTACTTCTATTGCTGCTTGCTAGGATACTCCATTGCAACTGCACTGCTAAACGTGTTTGTAGTGGCTCTTTCTAAGTGCCATATTTGGTGTTTCCATCACATGAGAGGAAGTGAATATGCAAATGCAGAAGTTTGTTTAGAACTCAGTTTTTCCTATATATAGCTTATGTTGCCTAGGCTGGTTATCTACAAGATATCTACAAAATGAAATGATGAATTGTAAAGATGGTCAGTAAATGACGTGCATTTACATACATAAAAATTGCATTCATGTTGAGGTACCAGATTGTAGGTGAAAAGTGCCCTCACTACTGGATTCATTTTTTTTCTGCAGGACTGCCAAACGTCATGTCCAGCAGAAAGTCCAAGAAAAGAATTGGCTCAACACGGCGCCATCTTGGGCATAAAACAGAAGAGAGGGAGGCTGAGGAGCAGCCCACAGAGGTTATACCGGAGTCACCAGAAGAAGCTGATAATGCTGGGAACACAGGCGAACTCTCCACTGCCACACTTGTGCAACTATCAGACTCATCTGAAATGCCCAAGTGCAAGCTTGATGTTGTCCCTGAGAACATAAACGCAGACCAACATGATCCAGGTAAAACTAACTTAGGAGAAATCGAAACTGGAGAAATGGACCAACTTTCTGAGACAGAGAAAAGTGCCTTTGTGAAGATAAGAAGAATGGGCTCAACTAGAAGAGTCAAGCAAGGCTTCCAGGCAGAGGACAAGATGGAAGATGAGGAAACCGTTAAGAGCATGCTGACATTAAAGGAAGAATCTAATGTCATGCCATTAGAAAATACAGGAAATACAGTTACAGGAATACAGGAAATATATTCACCAGAAGTACTAGTTATCACACAGTCATCAAAATTAGGTTTCTGCAAAGTTGAGAAAACAATGGAGAAGACTGAGGACGAATCTCCCAGTGAAGAACACAGTCTCTTGTCAGAGTTTGGCTTCAAAACAGAAGCAGAGACTAGCAATTCAGATGTCAACTCTCCCTCCCAGTCCTTTTCTCAGAGTCCTTCACCAGCAGTAGATCGACCAGTCTGTGTCATAGGCACTCCGGATCCAGAAGAAGAGAAATGTTTATTTAAGCGAGATGGAGAGTCATATGGCAGTTTGACTGAGGGCACAGAAGCAGGTTCTAATAGCACAGCACCCCAAGATACACCCACGGGATGTCATCAACAGGAAGATCAAAGAGAAAGTGATGAGCAAAAAAAGGCAAACAAGGTCACTGTTGAGGTGAGTGCACACATAGATGCCATTACTGTAAAAACAGATATTAAACAAAATGTATTGCATAGAAAGGACAGCCAAGAAGAAATACAGTTTGTGAAAATAGATAATGAATTTAGATATATGGAGGTGAAAGGAGCTGGTATCTATGATTTTTCATTACAGACACAAGATATGCCACAAAGCAGTGCATCTCCAACAACAGTGACAAGCATTTTAGTAAATGAAGAACATTTACAGATCTTCCTACCTAGCAGTGTTGATGGTGCAGTCGTAGAGAGCTACAATAATTCTGGAAGTCAAAACAGTTCACAGATTGAACAGACCAGTTCTACCACCTTTTTCCAAGAAGAGGATGAAAAGTCAGAGCAAAATGTTCAAAGACCAAAGAAAAGAATGGGGTCAACCCGTAGACCACTTAAAGGAAAGACATATTTACAGGATAATGAAAACAGCCAAATAGGAGCAGAGACTACAAGTGAGAGCACAATGGAAGACCCACAAATAACAAAAGAGAAATTGTTTGTCAAAGAGGACACAAAGTTCAAAGAAATGACAGAATTGAATTATACATCAGAGTTGGCCTTCACTGTTAGTGTGAGAGGGGCAGAGGCAGAAGGAGAAAGTGGTGAGTTTGAGGAACAACAAAACAAGCAGACGGACCTGGTTTTGTGTGAAAATAAGGAAGGTGATGCAGACACTGAGGCACCTATCTTAACAGATGTTTTATCCGATGCCAGCAGGACAACCAGCAGTAATCAGTTTGTCATGGAAGGGGACTTGGATCATCACCATCAAATAGTCCATGAAGACAGTACCAATATTAATCAAGAGGGTTGGGTAATGGTAGAAACATCCCATCCAGACAGATCAGAGGAACAAATAAGCATATGGAATAGTGTGGATTACAAGACACTGCAAACCAGGACACCTCAACATGAAAATATAACTCAGGAACAGTCACTCACAGAAAGGGAGAGTGAATGTGGTGTTACAAGGGCAGACATTGAAAGTGAATTTGGAGAATTCAAAACAATTTCAGGAACAAACATACCAGCTGTTGAGGAAAGTGGGAACTTACAAATAGAGAACATAAGTGCTGCATTTGTCACACCAGCAGTTTTCAGCACTGTCGACAAGGATTATGTGTTACTGCCCCCTGTGGCAGATGACAGAGTTGAGATGATGGGTAACCCACTGAATGTGCAAGATGACAGTGATGTACAAGACTACACTGAGACAGACATTTCACACACACATGCAAATGAAAAGGGTAAATACTTATCAAGTCAATCAGAGGGTAGCATTTTCAACAAAAAAGACCTATCTGAACAGGCAGAACATGATGACAAGGTATCGTGTACTATGAAGGATCCGGGTCCAGATTGTGAAGGCACAGCAGTGGAGGACATTGCTTTCATTCAGAACACTAAGCCTTTTCACACCCAGCTAGAAGAAGAAGATGACCACCTGTCATTTCCCTCTATAACACACCAGAATCCTCAGATCACAGATGTCACACAAAATGTTCAAATTGAAAGTTCTACCCCTGAGATGTACAGCTTTGATTTACCACACAGTAGTGATGCAGAACAAGGAACACAATCTCATATCCTCAGTTTCATCATACAACCAGTCATACCAAAAAATAATACAGACCTTTCTGATGGATTGCATGATGGACAGACCAAAGAGCCTGTTATTGTGGAAAGCACAGAGACCTCTGAAACAACAGTACTGCATGAGGACAGTGAATCTACTTTGACAGTTCAAGATCATACAGAAGAGGGGAGTGTAAAACAGGCTGCACCACGGCAGAAGAGAAGGATGGGGTCAACCCGCAGGACAAAGAGACCAGTGGACAGAACAGAGGAAGGTGAAGGCGTGGGTGCAGACGGAGGCAGTGCCATTGAGGATATGAAGACAGACACTGAGGTCAAAGAAGACTCAAATGAGAGACCTCAAGAAATGAGCATCTTGGGTGTCTTGAGGGAAAATGAGTCTTCCATTTATCAAACAGGCACTGGGATTCTTAGTATGGATTTTAGTGTTGTTAAACAGGAACAGTATGGTGATAGCAGTGTATCAGCTGAAGGGATGCCATCTTCTTTGCCACCAGGCAATCCACTGGAAGATGGGCAGGGTAATATAACATCACAGCAGCTGGATGGTAATGATGGCACAAATCCTGATGTTGACCATGAGATATCCATACTGGGAAAGAGAGAAGCAGAGATCACAACAGTGGACGCAAACCTTTTTAATGAAGCTTTCACAATTGAAAATATTGACCAACTTCAAAAGGACAAGGAGGAAAACTCCGAAAGGGTTTGTGATTCCCCCCCTGACCAGAACAAAGAAAACAGCATCAGCAAAGATGCATCAGAACAGGCAGAACATGACGATGAGGTATCAGAGGATCCCAGTCCAGACTGTGGGGACGCTACAGTGGAGAACATTTGTATCATTAACACCAAGCCTGCCAGTCCAAGGTCAACAGATGAGATTCTTAATGAGTCCCTGTATGCTTCAGAGCATGATCATCTGCCAGCTTCCTCTATATCAGACCACACTCCAGAGATCACACATGGCACACTAAATGTGCAAACTGAGAGTTCCACCCTCTACCCCCCTACAGACACATCTGACCCAACAGTACTGCATGAGGACAGTGAATCTACTTTGACAGTTCAAGATCATACAGAAGAGGGGAGTGTAAAACAGGCTGCACCACAGCAGAAAAGAAGGATGGGGTCGACCCGCAGGACAAAGAGACCAGTGGACAGAACAGAGGAAGGTGAAGGCGCGGGTGCAGATGGAGACCGTGCCATTGAGGATATGAAGACAGACACTGAGGTCAAAGAACACTCAAATGAGAGACCTCAAGAAGTGAGCATTGTGGGTGCCTTGGAGGAAAATGAGTCTTCCATTTATCAAACAGACACTGGGTTTCTGAGTATGGATTTTAGGGTTGTTAAACAGGAACAGTGTGATGACAGCAGTCTATCAACTGAAGGGATGCCATCATCTTTG
This sequence comes from Coilia nasus, assembly GCA_027475355.1. Taxonomy (NCBI): domain Eukaryota; kingdom Metazoa; phylum Chordata; class Actinopteri; order Clupeiformes; family Engraulidae; genus Coilia; species Coilia nasus. The sequence goes on from CM050211.1 coordinate 25,506,326, forward strand.
CCAACAGGCAATCCACTGGAAGATGGGGAGGGTAATATAACATCACAGCAGCTGGATGGTAATGATGGCACACATCCTGATGTTGACCATGAGATATCCATACTGGGAAAGAGAGAAGCCGAGATCACAACAGTGGACGCAAACCTTTTTAATGAAGCTTTCACAATTGAAAATATTGACCAACTTCAAAAGGGCAAGGAGGAAAACTCGGAAGGGATTTGTGATTCCCCCCCTGACCAGAACAAAGAAAACAGCATCAGCAAAGATGCATCAGAACAGGCAGAACATGACGATGAGGTATCAGAGGATCCCAGTCCAGACTGTGGGGACGCTACAGTGGAGAACATTTGTATCATTAACACCAAGCCTGCCAGTCCAAGGTCAACAGATGAGATTCTTAATGAGTCCCTGTATGCTTCAGAGCATGATAATCTGCCAGCTTCCTCTATATCAGATCACACTCCAGAGATCACACATGCCACACTAAATGTGCAAACTGAGAGTTCCACCCTCTACCCCCCTACAGACACATCTGACCCAACAACATTGCATGAGGACAGTGAATCCACCTTTCAAACTCAATATCATACAGAAGAGGGGAGTGTAAAACAGGCTGCACCACGGCAGAAGAGAAGGATGGGGTCGACCCGCAGAACAAAGAGACCAGTGGACAGAACAGAGGAAGGTGAAGGTGTGTGTGCAGATGAAGACAATGACATTGAGGATATGAAGACAGACACTGAGGTCAAAGAAGACTCAAATGAGAGACCTCAAGAAATGAGCATCTTGGGTGTCTTGAAGGAAAATGAGTCTTCCATTTATCAAACAGGCACTGGGATTCTTAGTATGGATTTTAGTGTTGTTAAACAGGAACAGTATGATGATAGCGGTCTATCAGCTGAAGGGATGCCATCATCTTTGCCAACAGGCAATCCATTGGAAGATGGGGAGGGTAATATAACATCACAGCAGCTGGATGGTAATGATGGCACACATCCTGATGTTGACCATGAGATATCCCTACTGGGAAAGAGAGAAGCCGAGATCACAACAGTGGACGCAAACCTTTTTAATGAAGCTTTCACAATTGAAAATATTGACCAACTTCAAAAGGGCAAGGAGGAAAACTCGGAAGGGATTTGTGATTCCCCCCCTGACCAGAACAAAGAAAACAGCATCAACAAAGATGCATCAGAACAGGCAGAACATGGCGATGAGGTATCAGAGGATCTCAGTCCAGACTGTGGAGACGCTACAGTGGAGAACATTTGTATCATTAACACCAAGCCTGCTAGTCCAAGGTCAACAGATGAGATTCTTAATGAGTCCCTGTATGCTTCAGAGCATGATCATCTGCCAGCTTCCTCTATATCAGACCACACTCCAGAGATCACACATGGCACACTAAATGTGCAAATTGAGAGTTCTAACCTCTACCCCCCTACAGACACATCTGACCCAACAGTACTGCATGAGGACGGTGAATCTACTTTGACAGTTCAAGATCATACAGAAGAGAGGAGTGTAAAACAGGCTGCTCCACGGCAGAAGAGAAGGATGGGGTCGACCCGCAGGACAGAGAGACCAGTGGACAGAACAGAGGAAGGTGAAGGTGTGTGTGCAGATGAAGACAATGCCATTGAGGATATGAAGACAGACACTGAGGTCAAAGAAGACTCAAATGAGAGACCTCAAGAAATGAGCATCTTGGGTGCCTTGAAGGAAAATGAGTCTTCCATTTATCAAACAGGCACTGGGATTATTAGTATAGATTTTAGTGTTGTTAAACAGGAACAGTATGATGATAGCAGTCTATCAACTGAAGGGATGCCATCATCTTTGCCACCAGGCAATCCACTGGAAGATGGGGAGGGTAATATAACAGCACAGCAGCTAGATGGTAATGATGGTACAACTCCTGATGTTGACCATGAGATATCCATACTGGGAAACAGAGAAGCAGAGATCGCAACAGTGGACGCAAACCGTTTTAATGTAAGTTTCACGATTGAAGATATTGGCCAACTTACAAAGGGCGAGGAGGAAAACTCGGAAGGGATTTGTGATTCCCTCCCTGACCAGAACAAAGGAAACAGTATCAGCAAAGATGTATCAGAACAGGCAGAACCTGGCAATGAGGTATCAGAGGATCCCAGTCCAGACTACGGAGACGCTACAATGAAGAACATCTGTGTGATGATAAACACCAAGCCTGCCTGTCCTGGGTCAACAGATGAGACTCTTAATGAGTCCCTGTATGCTTCAGAGCATGATCATCTGTCAGCTTCCTCTATATCAGATCACACTCCAGACATCACACATGCCACACTAAATGTGCAAACTGAGAGTTCTACACTCTACCCCCCTACAGACACAGCCAATCCAACAACACTGCATGAGGACAGTGAATCCACCTTAAAACTTCAAGATCATACAGAAGAGGGGAGTGTAAAACAGGCTGCACCTCGGCAGAAGAGAAGGATGGGATCCACCCGCAGAACAAAGAGACAAGTGGACAGAACAGAGGAAGGTGAAGGTGTGGGTGCAGAGGGAGACAATGCCATTGAGGATATTAACATCTACATATGTCCTGGCACTGGCATTACAGAAAATTCAGAAGATTCAGAAGAAAGAACTCCTGAGTCCCTTAGTGACCTACACAATGAAACCAGTGTAAATAAAGATGTTTTAGAACAGGCAGAACTTGATCAGGTGTCCTGTCTTACCAACAATCCCAGGCCAGATTGTCCTGGTGGCAACACAGCAGATGACATAGATGACCCTGAAAAATCTGAGTATTTTCTCTTACGTGTTGGTGTTGGTACTGTGGAGGAGTCTTTTGGTCCTTCAGAGCAAAAATGCCCTCCATCATCTCCTACATCAGATCCATTAATGGACTTTGTAGTAGCTCCCCCGAATGTTCGTGCAGAGATGTCCATTCCTGAGATACACAGCCCTGACATCCAACATAGTGATGAAGCTGAACAAGTGACACCGGGTGATATTCTTATTTCCACTATCGAGCCACTAGTATCAGATAATTTTACAGAGGCTTCTGAATTTCTGAAAGATGGATGGACCGAACAGTCTCAATCCCACACATTTCATATAGAGAGCCATGATGTGATAGAAACGGCACCAATGTCTGATCAATCCACCGGCAGGCTTCCACATTCTGAACAAGAGCGGGATTTAGAGCAGAGTGTGTCAAGGCCAAAAAGAAAGATGGGATCAACTCGCCGACAAAAGAGACAAGGTAATGAGGTAAATTTGGAATTTTCACATGAAACTGGGACTGAGATTTTTTCGCAACTTCAAGATCTCCAATCAGAACAGATACCATCTTGTGAAGAGATACAGTCGGCTTGTTCGAACACAACCGTTGTTGCAGTTAATGAATATGAAACACAAACTCAAGATGTGAGTGAAGAACTAGTCAGTGAACCAATTAAAGAAGATGTGAGCAACCATGACAATAGTTCTTTATGCAGTATGGAGAAAACCACAGAGGCAACAACATCCCTCATCATACATGCTGTGCCTGAACCACAGCTAAGCAGCTCACCTGATGATAATCAAAATGATGTGAGCCTAGACACTGCTGTTACAGTTTTATCAGGACATTCTGAGGCAGCACAAGTAGAAACTGTAGCAGGCCAGGGCAAAGACTCTACTGACAAGGAACCAGAACAACATGTGAGGGATGTCAATAAAGTACCAAGGCGTAAGATTGGTTCAACCCGCAGAGTGCCCAGGAAGCGAGAAGATGAGAAGGTTGAGGGTGAAGCAGAAGAGAAAGAAGAAACCCACACAAGCGAAGAGCCAGAGCAGAACAAGTTAGAGATGATGCAGGAAGAGGGAGAGGCTCAAAGGGTGGACCACTTGGGTCCATCTGAAACCCAAACAGCAGTTCAGTGTGACAAGTCATCTGAAGGGCAGGAAATGATTGAAGGTCAGATAAAAAACCCAAGTCCTGAAATAGGCGTTTCTGCTTCCCAGTATCAGGAAACAGAAGAAAGTCCTAGCTTCACAAGGAGGAGAAAGCTGGGTTCCAGCAGAAGTCGGCAGGGGAAGCAACAAGAAAAGACAGAGAGAAAATATGTTGTCATGGATGGGATGCTCATGTATACAGACACTGAGATAAGTTGCTGTCCTGCCAATAAATCATTGGATGGAGAGATTAAAGAAGGGCAGAAGGAGAACATTCGTTATGATGAGGAAAACAAAGAGGCAATGCCTTACATTTCCGTAAACACAGTGGGTTCACCTCCTATGCCAGAATCACTTACAATAAATCAAGATAGAGGTGGCAGTGACCCTGATGGCTTAAGTAAGACAAAGCAGGATGTTTTGGCCTCATCCATCACCACAACAGGGTGGACACCTTTGGAGGATGCAGCAAGCAATGCTAAGGATTCGACATATGGAGACACTGAAGTTGATGATCAAGTGAGCTATGGCGCAACACCTGATAACTCCCTCTCCAGTGATAACACCCTCAAGTTAACCCAACTGGAGTCTTCTGATTCCACTGAGGAGAGTAAACCATGGAAGAAGAGCCAGGGCCATAACGTTACCAAACAAAGTGAGATTTCTGATTGCATTGGAATCCCAGCAGCTGAGGAGGCAAACTACAGCAAGCTCTGCCAGGATGAGAGTGAAGAGGCACCTAAAGCCATGCTCCAGAAGAGAAAGATGGGCTCCTCACGAAGAGGCCAAGGTCTTAGAAACAGAGCCAAGGGAGAGGTGGCAAAAGTCGACGATCACACAGATGTAATCGATACAGCAAGACTGGAAACGAATGATACAACTTATGGGGCTCTTCCACCTGATGTGGGAAACTCAGAACAAAAAGACAGCAGCTCATTGTTGCCACACAACAAAGAGGACCTGTCAGTGGAAGGTGGGCAGTCACTCACTGGTTCAGTTCAGTCACGTGAGAGGGCTGCGCAGCCTCAGGAAGAAAGGCCTGATGAGTCTATTGATGAAAAAGAACTGACTGCATCTGCTCAGTGCATACCATCAGTCCTCACTGTATCCTCACCCACCTCATCTGACAACCCAACCCAAGATCCACAATCCAGCCCCAAAAAAAGGAAAATGGGATCAACTCGAAGGAACACAAAGAGACAAGGCGAACAGGAGAAAAATAACCTTCAAACAGTTCAAGGATTTACCAAAAGACTTGATGATGACATGCTGTTGGGCAGTGTGATGAGTGAAAACCACAGCCAGCCAGATGAGGTGACTGACACAGTCTCAGTCCCGACAGTGACCAAAACTCAGGAGCCAGAGGACTCCGTGCCACGGGTGGGGAACAGCACTGGGCTTGACTCTGCCGGTCCGAAGGGGAGCCCACAGGGCACGAGGAGGAAAATGGGCTCCCGCCGTGCTGGCCAGGGCTACCGAGGGATAGGAGTCCGGGCAGAACCTGAGGACCAAGCTGTTAGCAAAGACCAAGGGAACGACAGCAGCATCTTACCGATTGCTCAGGAAAAGGTTCTTAGTGAGGTAAATATTCCAGATCATACTTTTTCCCCCAGTCTGTGACTACTACCCTTTCACAGGACTATACAGAACTGCTTCTTCTAACAAAATATTGTTGCAAATTTTTTTTTTTTCACTTTTCTAATGCTTAAAAAGTAGAAGTTGAAGCTTTTGGCCAGACTGGATGTCCATTTGTAATATACACCTAGTACATTAGAAAATAGTTCAAATGAATTTACACCGCCAATAATATTGTGCCGTTATATAGAAATATCTAGAAGTTAGAAGGTTAGAAGGATCTGAGGTTAGAAGGATCTAACTCATCATTAAGGTTGTGTTGTACCATCCTCAGATTGGTGCTGAGCAAGGGGCCTCTAAGGTGGGCTCTGCTGGAGCAGGTGACCGTCACCACATGGGACAACCAGATCCTTCAGCTGCAAGAAGAAAATCAGATTTAGAGAGAATGTATGGACAAGGCAAGTTTAAGAACAGGTTTTAAAAGGAACTTTAGTTCCTTCTAAAACAACTCTTTAGCCAGGTGTCACTATGAAATATAGTCAGTATTATGACTATATACATTATATGAGTTGAACAATTAAATAACTCAATGGTGTGAGGTAATTTAACAGTTGTATCACTTTTTGGTCTCATTATTTAATGATCAAAATAAAAAAGAAAGCATCTTCTCACATAAAAATATCGTTCTTAACATAAGAAAATGATCAGGAGAGACTTAATTAAAATAACTGATATTCTACTGAACCAAATTTTGATTGAATGTATGTGAATATTGTGTATTTTAATACAATAGGTTATATAAATATTCCACACTATAGATGGGTATTTTCATGCAACATTTGTTTAAAAATGTCATACTGCACATTATCCAGACAAGAATCTAACCCTTTAAAGACCCTTTAAAACCTATGCAATTGTGTCATTCATTAGGTGACACTCTTACTTCCCTTGAAGAGGCTGTTATGTTTAATGTGGTAATGGTTGGAGAGAGTTGTGTGGGGAAAACAACTTTTATCAAACGAATAATGACTGGAAAGTACCTTGAGGATCACTCTGCCACTGTTGGTAAGACTTTTCCCTGATACCTTCTTTAAGTTCTCGCTTATTGTATAAATTAGTTAACTTCCTTGTCTGATCACATGCATGTGTACTACTGTGTTTGTGCATACGCCACAGGTGTTGATACCTTCATCCAGACATTGGCTGTGGATGGAAGTTTGGTAAAACTTCAAATATGGGACACTGCTGGTCAGGAGAGGTAAGAATATTACACACCATTGAGACACAGTTGCTGTGAAAAACACTTAAACCCCGGAATGGGTCTACAAATGGTCATCATATTGGCCTGAATGATGTAAATTTCATCATGCAGATGGCCTGTTCAGGAGTGTGTGGTATGGAAAAGTTCTGCATGGACTCCACATTGTCCACATACTGTATGTGCGAACCTGATTGTGTGGGTAAAGGCTGACAGATGAATAGATCAGAATAGCTGATGTCAGTGTAGGCAAGCCTACAATAAACAAGATAAGAGCAGCCATGATGATAGTTTTCTATCCAGAATGGAGGAAACCACAGAGGGGGCCACATCCTTCATGATACAGGTTGTCTGAACCACAACAAAGCTGTTTACCTCATGATAATCAAAATGGTGCCAACTCAGACACCGATGTTACAGTTTTACTATAGGGCATTCTGGGGTAGCAAAAGCAGGACTGGGCACAAACTGAAGCAGGGCTGGGCAAAGGGAGCTGGAACAACATGAGAGAAATATCATCAATAAACTTGTAGAATAATAAAAATGTAGTTGTTCAGGGGCATTAGAGATTATTTTGATGAATTATTAAAGTTGTGGGTAGAAAGGGTTTTATGTTGATCACACATCTACTGTTATCATTTGCAGGTTTCACAGCATCACACGGCAGGTGTTGCACAAGGCCAAGGGACTCATACTGATGTACGACATTTCATCCTGTCAGACATTTAGTGCTGTTCGCAGGTGGATGTCCTGTGTTGAGGTAACTGAAACTGAACAAATAAAGGTTAAGACAGTTTTTATTAATTCTGAAAATTCAGTTAATACTTGAGTAGCTAAATGTGGGAAATTTCAGTGGCAGCTGTCAAGCATGTTGACTTGATTAATAAAGAAGTTTGGACCTTGTAAATTGTGGGAGGTTACCAGGACACTCTGGGAGGGGGTAGGAGATGGGTCTGAAATACAAAAGAAACTCAGGGGTAAGTAATCAGACAATACAGTTTTTTAATAACATGGTCCAGCTGTACTTACCAGCAAGGAGACTTCCAAGTATATGTATGCCTGTCATGTAGTTGTGTGTGTGAAGTGGTAGGATTCTTGCACCACATGCTGTATGTCTGGCAGATATCTGTGAGAACTGTGAACAACTTCGTAACAACTCCTTCCTAATGTTTGACTTAACATTTGTACAAATAGCATCATTTTGTGTGTGTCCCCAACAGGAAGGGGCTCCTGGTGGGGTCATCATCATGCTTCTTGGTAACAAGAGTGACAGCGAAGAGCGGCAAGTTCTGCACCCTGAAGGAGAACGACTGGCTCAGGTGCCGTGGCATTTTCTTAAAATTAAAGCAGCACTATGCAACTTTGAGTGCTTTTTCTCAATGGAGCGCCACCTAGTGTCTCCAAGTAAATAGACACTCACATAAAAATGGACTGTCTTCCCTTCCCCTCACCCTGTGCATGTGTTTTCAACTCAACTGATCAGAATAACTAGCAAATACAAAAGTAGTATATCCACTGGGGTAAATAAAGTCAGAATTACGTGTAACATGATCCTGTTTCTCATGATATTCAAGACTTTGTGTGTCTGAGGGTGCTGGGGTGGACACCCAGATATTGCAAGCGTGGTATTCTGTCACAGACAGCGGGAAGAAAGTTTTCACTCACCTGGTAATGACTCATTTAAGCATTTACCACCTTATTTAGATACATAATTAACTTGAAAAGGTTGCATAGTGTTGCTTTAAACATTTTAAGGCTCACTAGTCTAAACTGTGTGATTAAATGTGATTACATGGGGATTACTAATGTTTTTTCCCCTGAGTGGCAAAAGTACATATGACAATATGGTAATATGGTAACAGCTTACCATTCGCTACAAGAGCAGCAACATCCCTCTCGACCTTCAAAAAGCTTGTGAAAACCCTTCTTTTCCGAGACTGCTTCCCTTCCTAACAAAACTAATCTCTACTAACCATCTCTTTACATAGATGCCTTTGATGTTCTCTACACATCTGTTAGCTTATTATGTCCTCCTTTTGTAAGTCGCTTTGGATAAAAGTGTAATGTAATGTAATGTAATACAATGTTGCTTCTTTGAATAACTAATCTTTCATTACTTTCCAGTGATGTTGATAACAGATTTTTTGGAATGAATAAAATAATAATGAATACAAATACATTTAGAAAAAGATCTTGACTTGTCTTGTAATTCTTTAGGAATACAACATCCATTTCATGGAATGCAGTGCTGCAACTGGCTACAATGTTTCAAAGGCCATGGAGACCCTGGCCAGGTAAGATGCACTCACCTGTCTGTTACCAGATGAGGAGATCACGGCTCCACAAAGAAAAAAACTCTGCCACATATTTCATCCAACCATTTTATTAACCAACTGATTCTTAAAAGCACACAAATCATTAGCCAGGTAGACCAGCTAATTAGAGAAATCACCCATGTTAAGAGCACAAGCAGAAGGAATACATGGTAAAGTGTTTTTTCACTTTCTAAAGCCGTAATCTCCACCTCTGTGTTACCAGGATGAATATTATGTTTTGATTCTCACATTTTTTTATCCATTGCATGTGATAGTTGTTACCATAACTGCTTGTTGGTGTAGGTTATTGAAGCAGACTATGAAACAGCGCGCTCAAGAAAACGTGACACTGCACAAGAAGCCTCAACAGAAGAAGTCAGGGTGCTGCTGAGGTCTCTGTCTGTCCATCATATTTTCTGTTCATTTAATGCCAATGCGTACAACATTACATTTTCACTTATGCACTGCGCATTGAACAGGAAACAAATATATTTTTTAGTATCAAACTTAAATAAATATTGCACATAAAAATTTTACTCAGACACTTTAAGAGGTCACTTATAGAAAATATTTGTTTTTATTCTTGTATTGGTAAATGTTGTCATTTTAAATGTATTTTCACGGAGTCACACTTTTACACAGTATCGAAAATAGCACATTTTCTGTATGAAAATGAATTCACAGTAAGCAAAGTACAAGTTTCTCAGTTGCTGACCTTTTTGCCCTCAGAGAGTTTCAATTTATTTGAGACTGAGTATCTAGACAGTGTTCAATTCATGTTCGTATGGCCAGAAAACTAGAGCCATGACCAGCACAAGGCTGAGAAAAAGTGCAAACACAATGAAGAACACCTCAGCTGCCCACTGGCTGCGCTGCACCCCTGTAACCACAAGGGGGCGTGTGGAGGCCACCATATTTGTCAGGTTCAGCATGTAACCCAGAGTCCAGCCAATGTCGGTGTCAGCCACCTGTGGAATGCCAAGGACAAATCTCTCAAAGAAATAACCACTCCATGTATTGATCAGGCTGTGACACTGTCGTTTTCAATGTAACCACAGGGGTTTTCACATTTGTATTTCATCATAAAATGTTGTCTTACTTCGTCACATTTATGAATATCCTTTAATATATCCATCAATAGCAATGCAATGTTATATTGTAACATATAAAACATTTAATAAACTTTTCAGCATTTTCTCTGTTTTACTTTTACTTGATTAACTGCCATCATTTTCCCTGGAATTGTTTTCCCTGGAATTGTTGAGCGCTATCAGGACAAACCCTTTGTCCACTGTTTTCATAGGGTGGTGTAGTAGGGATGTACAAATAAATACTGTGGTCTTTTTGCACAGCGGGCAGACTTGTAAGACCAGTTCATGTCCTGTTTGATAACACTTGGTTTATAATGCATTTTTCCCCTATTCAGGGGAAACACATTCCAACACATTTCTCTATTCAGTTACAATATATATATTGGCTGGTTGTTTGTTTGGTTATGTCACTGAGGCCTATAATAGCACATTACTGAAGCGTTAATAGTTTCTCCAGCCCTGAGCCAGTACATTTTAAACCAACCCTAAGTAGTTTTCGTCTGCAGTCACTCTGCAGGTTGGAAGCGGAATTGTCTCTCATTTAAACTACTGACAGACAGCCCACTCCTCCAAACTTACTTATAGTGCAGTTATAGCCCATGGAGTGCGGCAAAGCGAATTCAGAAGTGTCAAGTTGATGAACCACTGAAAAAAATGTTGTGAACATTATTTTAAGGTTAAAAGAAAACGACTTAGTGTTGCTTTACCTCACCTGTTTTTGGAAGAAGATATTATCCCAGGTTTCGTTGAACTTGTACCCCTGTACAAGAATGGTCACAATATACTGAGCTGAGGCACAGTAGTCTTTCAGGTACTTCTCTTTTGCACCAGGATATTCCACCTTAAGCTGAGAAGGAGAACAAATGTTGCGTAGGTGTTCTCATGTGAAAAGAAAGATGGATGATTTCAAGATGTTAGATGTTAGGAAATACATGTAGTATTCAGCCATTGCCAGATAGCTCCAGTTCATGGAAACTCAAGCCTCAGGTGTCTCAACACATTCAGTTCATGCTGCTATCTAAGTTGACAGTAGTAATGATTTCAGTAAAAGAAAGTGAAGGGTGCAACACTGCTTACTGGATGGACAAGGTTTTGTCCATCTAGTAAGGAGTGCTGCTGCTATTATTTCCTTTCACTCAAGTTTTTGTATTGATATAGTAACACCTGTGGTACAATCCATCAAAGTCTGCAGGCCCTCTATTGCCTTTGCAACAGTAATTGTGATGCCACTTTGTGGAAAGAGAAAAGTTTCTTACTGAATACCAGCTCTTCTTACAGAAGGTCTCGATGGTAGAGGTGACTTTGGGTAAGGGCGCCTGAGGTGCCAGACCCAGGAAGTCAAATGTGTAGTAGTAAGCTGAGAAGGCCTGTGAAATTCAGTTAGCAAGCCGTCATCATCCTGCTAGCTGAATAGGATGTGTGCACAAATACACCATTAACCTACATATCTGAATGTGGCATTAGTTCCTTCATCACAAGGATAAATAGGCCATCCATGCAGAAACTATGAGCAGCTTGCACTTCACTACGTTCATTTTACATTTTACATCAAAGTCAATTTTATTTAAAAAAAATAGTAAGTAAAAAAGAAAGAAATCCCGAGGCACTATACTGCTGATTAATGTCCTTTACTGGGTGGACACGCACCAACGCGTTTCGACTCAAACAAGTCTTTATCAAGGTATCTCAGGTAACTCTACAGAGTGGAACTTACGAAGAACTGTCCGTGGACAGGGGGCTGATAAACTCCATTGAATCCACAGTCGGGGCTATAGGGGCACTCTGTGACGTTTACTATGTTCTGAATGAGGCTTAGGCACCGCTCAGGGTCACTTGAGCCAAAGAAAGTGACACTTTTGCCAGGATCAATATTCCCTGGCTTGGTCACACAAGGGGAGTCATACAGTTCCCTCATTGTCAGTGTCAGATTGAAACCTGTGTGATAGCATGGGTGGAAAACTATGGCAGAGAATCCACTCTCCTGGAAAAAAAATAATATAACAGTTCACAGTAACAATAAAAAAGTAAAAATGATAATAGCAATGATAGTAATGTTAGTAATAGGTTACAACAGCAGTAAGTTTTAAGTGTCACACTTTGCTGTCTGCTAAATGTAATGTAATGTATACAGACAATGTAGTACTTCAACAGTTTGTAAAAAAGCACAAGACAAACTGTTTCAGTTATACAGTTCCATAATGGAGAATTGGAAAGAATGGGGCTTTAAAAACTCAGTTCTGGGCCCACCAGAAGAAAGCACAAAGGCAGAGGGGCAAGTCAAAATACAAATTTTTGTTGAGGCAGATACCTTGAGTAGAACAATGACCCAAGGGGGCAGCCTATCTGCTTAGGCTAACTCACCCGTATATTATATGCACAAACTCACCATGTATACTCTGACGCTCACCTCAACTAGATATGCCTGGAGCTGTCTCATTGCCTGGTCCTTTCCATAGCAGAGGTAGCTGTGTGCATACACCCCATACTTATGGCCGTAGAGCTGGAGAGCAGCCTCGGAATTAGGCTGTGTAACTGGCTCCTTGGGAGTAAAGGCAATTTGGGTGGAGGCTCCTCCTAAGTCCAGAGCTCCAAGGATCCTGCCTTCTTTCGGGTGTATCCACTCTCCTTCAAACGTATACTGCCATCAACCAAGGACAGAGATGGTTGTGACATTATGTATTTGTATTTATAGTTCAGCTTGTGTTTCTGTCTTCCTTGTCTTTGTAACAGAGTCATGTATGTATCACTAGATTTACCTTACCTTTATAAAACCCTCCAGTATATAGTTGATAGTAATCCAACCATACGCGCCTTCCTCCATGCCTGAGAGTATCTGTGCACCACGAAAGTCAAATGGATAGCCCTTTATTGTGTTGGATACCTCCTGCATTATGCGGTCTGTTGTACTTTGGTCTTGTAGACTGTGTATTAAAGTTTTAGAAGAATTAAAGAGACGAAGATTAAAATCACAATTATTCATTTGATGGATTTCTTCTACTGATCTATTGAAAGAATCTTCACTGAGCCATTGAAAAAGGCAGGACTGCTATTTAGCTTTTGTGAAGTATACAAATATCAGCAAGTACCACATGGAAGCTCACAGGTTATATAAAGACAGAAGCTGGAACAGTGTAAAACAGTGCAGGGAGATACTTAGTCCTCTTTTGTTGCCTTAATTATGACCGCCGCTAGCGAAGCTAGCGAAAGCGGTCATTATAGTATTGCCGCGACTTTTTTCCCTTTTTTTTTTCTTTTTTTTCCCCGATTTTCCGTCAACGATTTCCGGGACACTGGAAGTACGGGGGACATGAATCTTTGTAGGCATGTAGCCCTAGAACTTTTTGAGCGACTAGAAGCTTTTGGTCCCAAGGGCCACCCCCCCGCTGTGCCAGTGTCCGTCAAAGAGGGGGAGACTGGCAAAAGTTTTTGCTGAATAACTCAATGAACGTTTCACCCAATGACATGAATTTTTTGTGATATGTAAGTGTTACAGAGACGTATTGACTCAGCCCATAAACACTCATTTGAAGCATAGCGCCACCTAGTGATATGGGTAAATGCAAAAATTGGTATTTTGAGTTGCCAATATCTTGGATCGAGAAGGGGGGAACTGCACAAAATACATCATGCATGATCACCACAAAGACCTCTAACATCACAGCACATGCCATAAAATGGTATGGTCCATAGGGGGCGCTGTAATTGTAAAAAATGTCATTTTGCCTATTATCTAGAGAATGCTAATGTTTACAACAACTTTTTTTTTATCGTGAAATCTATTGACCCTCACACATTGAAAGCACTGGTCGACGCCCACTTCCAACGAAAACAATTTCTATGAAATTTTAACATTGCGAAAACGAATTTGAACGAACTCGTCATAGGCCGTTCATGTGAATCTCACCAAATTTGGTATATGTCATCTGCAGACAATGCTGACAAAAAGTTATCAAAGGATTTATCTTGAGATAAACCGTTTCGAAGTTACACGTCAATGAACATTTAACACATAGCTTAAAATTCTTCAAAAGTCCATATCTTGGCTTTTAATCACTTAAATTTGGTCAAAGTTGACATGCCATCTCTGAACAGCTTTCTTTTCATGTGTACTAAATTTTGTGACATTTCGTCATAGGGGGCGATGTTTATTGGCGAAGCTAGGTGTCAAAAAACAGCTTTTGTTAAATAATTCGTCAACAATTTTGCCCAAGACAACGATTTTGTGTTAGTATGTCGGTGTTACAGAGACGTATCGACCCAGCCCATAAACACTCACTTGAAGCATAGCGCCACCTGGTGATATGGGTAAATGCAAAATTTGGTATTTTGAGTTGCCAATATCTTGGACCGAGAAGGAGGAAATTTGCACAAAATACGTCATGCATGATCACCACAAAGACTTCTAACATCACAGCACATGCCATAAAATTTGGTCCATAGGGGGCGCTGTAATTGTAGAAAATGTCATTTTGCCTATTATCTAGAGAATGCTAATGTTTACAACAACTTTTTTTTTTATTGTGAAATCTATTGACCCTCACGCATTGAAAGCACTGGCCGATGCCCACTTCCAACGAAAATAATTTCCGTGAAATTTTAACATTGCGAAAATGAATTTGAACGAACTCGTCATAGGCCATTAATGTGAATCTCACCAAATTTGGTATAAGTCATCTACAGACAATGCTGACAAAAAGTTATCAAAGGATTTATCTTAAGATAAACTGTTTTGAAGTTACACGTCAATGAACATTTAACACGTAGCTTAAAATTCTTCAAAAGTCCATATCTTGGCTTTTAATTGCTCAAATTTGGTCAAAGTCGACATGCCATCTCTAAACAGCCTTCTTTTGATGTGTACTAAATTTTGTGACATTTCATCGTAGGGGGCGATGTTTTTCGCCGAAGCAATTTTGCCAAGACAACAATTTTGCCCAAGACAACAATTTTGCGTTAGTATGTCGGTGTTACAGAGGCATATCGACCCAGCCCATAAACACTCACTTGAAGCATAGCGCCACCTAGTGACTTGGTTAAATGCAAAAATTGGGATTTTGAATTGCCAATATTTCGGACTAAGAAGGTAGGAACTGCATAAAATACACAATACACAATACACACAACACAAAGACCTCTAAAAGCACAGCACATGCCATAAAATTGGGCATATAGGGGCCGCTGTAATTGTACAAAATCTCATTTTGCCTATTCCTTTCAGAAATCACTCCTACACACTATACAAACACACACAATGTCATTCATTGAAATGACACCCACATTCATGCCCACTTCCAGGAAATCATTTCCACACAAATTCTCACCTCACAACACTGCTCTACTACACACTCATCATACCAACAGTTCCCACATTTCAATACACTGCGGCGGTCATACCATGTACCGCTATGCGGTACATCTAGTTAAAAGCATTGTTTCCATCAGCTGTTAATCAGAGTGTACTCTGTACCTTAGTAGTCTCATGCCTGCTGTAGCTCCCAGGTACACAGGGCAACTGTGCTGTTTACTGACAGGTATCACAGCTTTGGCAACATCCAAGCACTGCTGAAGACTATGACCTGCAGCCGGGGGGTCGCTCTTGTAGCTAGATATACCCCCTCCTGTGAACAGAAGCCCATTATGGGAAATATAGCTTCTTATCATTACCTGTGTTTTAGAAGGGACAAAAACATTTCAGGTCTAATGGTGATCCTAGTTTTCATCGTGCCATTACTAGTGAGGTAGCTTAACGTGTGTAATCAAAGGTAGTGTTACCGAGGTGACAAAAGCATCAAATTTTACATGAAGTTTCCTTAGGACCCCCCCCAATGACTGTAGCCTAGGAGCCCAGCTGGAGTCTTGAATTTATATATCAAATAAGGGAGTCGTCTGTATGCATAAAAAACATTTTTTTTGTCTCATGACAGCTTTGAAGGTCTGCCTTAATAAAGCAATTAAAGTTAATTTTACGGTAATTTGTGGTCAGATAAATATATCCTACAGTTGCTAAGCCATAATAAGAATTTGGATGATGCTAAATCTGCAGAATTAAAGTTATTTCTGAATGCATTTACATTTAAATGTTACATTTAACAACCTTCTCAAATGAAATGTTACATTTAAATGTAGTCATTTACATGTTAAATGTACAAACACCAAGTACATAATAATGTCTAAATGTCCTTGACTAATAGTCATTGGGCTAAAATGTGTAGCTTCATTCGTCTGTGCTTTTTTCGTGTGTAGCTTCATTCGTCTGTGCTTTTTTTCATTCCCAACTGTGCTTTTGGGAAACCCAACCCAGGCTACAGCAGGGCTGGGTTTCCCACTCCCCATTGTACTTCTTAGAGAACAATATTGCCTAACTGGATACTGGACACATGCTCAGGATTGATCACCTTAAGCGGGGCTGCCTCAGAGGAGGGTGTATAGTGACTAAAGACCTGAAACACTCAGAGATCCTGAGGTGCACTACTGATGAAGTGTCCTGAAAATGTAATTATGGAGCAGCAACAATCCTCTCAGACATGGAGCATAATGCATTGCCATGATGAGGGTTTTTACAATTCATATTGGAGCAGAGTAAAGCATCTCTAGGCAGTTTAATTGAACTTAGCAACCTGTCACTCACTCTGAGATAACTATTATTCTCATCCTCAGAGAGACTAGACTACTAGACTACTTTACCAGTGTTGGGCATTTCTCCCACAGGAGCTAGCTCAGGAATATTCTCAACTCTTAGAGAGAGCGAGAGAGACTGGAATATGATCAGAGGTAGCCAACTTGTGGTTTATCTCCATGTTGGCAAGGGAGGAATGGGCATTGCTGTACTGTACATATACAATGATCAAGCGGAGAAGTGATGTGCCTCCTTTTGTAAGTCGCTTTGGATAAAAGCGCCTGCTAAGTGTTATGTAATGTAATGTGCCAGGCTTCATTAACATACAGTATGTAAAGCTGTTGTTTGGCTGGAGCATTTGGCTAGATAAGATCAGGTTACTGTCAATACAAAACTGAGCCAGTTGTTTTGCAAACAGGGAGTTACCATCTGATAAGTCCATATTAATGTCATCCATAACAAACACACAGATTGAATCACAGTTCTCAATGAAGCTGCTCTGAATAAAGACGCACTATGCAACTTGTTAGAATACTGAA
>CM050211.1:25528649-25896149 GCA_027475355.1 Coilia nasus
GTTCACTGTTTAGCCTCAGACAAAAGACTTCATTGTCAACCCAGTGCCTCCCACACAAAGGCTGGAGCAATAGCCTCCGTCACGGTCAATTATGAATTTGCCATTGAACTATCAAAAATCACAGATCAGGTCTCCCCTGAATGTAGATAGGCAAGCCAACGCAAACTCTAGTAATTGTTTTGCAGCACGCAAACTGCTGCCCAGGTGCAGTTAGGTATCAGAATTTGCTCAAGACAGGTGTATCCAACAAGCAAAGGTAACAAGGGATGCAAAGCATCAGACTTAAGCATTGTCGTTAAACTCTTTCTTAATTGTCTGGTTTTGGTATCCTATCATCCTTTTTGTTATTTATGATTTATGTCAATACTATACCATCATATTGTTAATTTGTCTTTTTTTAGAGAGAGAGAGAGAGAGAGAGAGAGAGAGAGAGAGAGAGAGAGAGAGAGAGAGAGAGAGAGAGAGAGAGAGAGAGAGACAGAGACAGAGAGAGAGAGAGAGACAGAGAGAGAGAGAGAGAGACAGAGAGAGAGGATCAATCTTAGATAGTCTTGCATTTTACTTCTGCATGGAGATCTTTGGCTGCATGGCTGATTTTGGTGTTGGTCAGTTCACCAAGACTGATTTCTCATTCATCTTAGATACATGGTTCAGGTGTGAAATCAGCCACTGAGTATCCGTTCCTGAATCGAAGACAAAAGCAGTTGTTCTGCACAACTTTTACACGTATTACAGATAGACAACAAAGTAACAAAGTGCAGTTTGAATCTCTTTTTGCTACTTGTACCAGTAGGGGGCGACCTTAGACCATATCCAACTGGCATCCGACGTAAAGTCAAGCTCCTTAAACCTATGTCAAACGTCTCCACAACAATAGGCGGCAGTACATATTTTATGTGCCCATATACTCCCCTTTGTTGACAGCATGGTGACTTCTTCGGTATGGGAACCCTACTCTTTCAGAGCCCGGGTAGGCTATCCGCAAATTAAAGTACAGTAGTTCTCGAGAAGAACTCTCTTGCATTTTCGAGTCAGGGCAGAGCATTTAAAAGCTTTTTTGGAATAGAGGAATGAATGAAAAAGATCGACACACTTACATGGACCGTCACTGTCACCCATGTGGACTATCTTCGTCATTCAGAATTTCTAGGTTGTTTTGACGTTGCGTCCTTCTTAAGCGTCAACTACAATGTTGTGTATTAGGGATGAATTTGTGTAGTTTTCTTTTAGTAGCGGCATGTGGAAATAACGTCAATTATATAGATTGAAAAAATGGCAACTTTACGAATTTTTCGTAAATTTGAAGGGTTGTTTGCGGTTTATAAACCATCTGGAGTTCACTGGAAACTCGTCCGTGACACCATAGAGACGAATCTTCTTAAAGGTGAGGACGACGTATGGGGTAATTTTACCTCTTATTTCGTTTAACTTTCAGGCATTTGGGCCTTTTACAAGTAAATTACAATAAACAAAAATGATGCCACAGTATCATGACTGATAGACAGATTGTTTTTAGTAATTTGCATCATTGCGATACCTCCCTCCAGAACTCAACAATTCTCCCCCTTCTGTGCCCAAACTGGAGGTTCGTTTCCAGGCCTTACCCAGCGGCAAGACTGGAGCCGCCAAGGAACTAACCATGGCAGCCACTCAGCTTCCAGTCCTTGCTACCAGTGACCATGGTTTGTAGCCTACTGCACTGGGCATGCTTTGTGTAGTATTTGTGAGGATGGATGGATGTATGAATGTCAGTAGAGTTGTCTCAGCCATTTCACTTAATCAGGGAACACAAAACAGAACCTTTCTATTTCCCCATTCCCTACGTTTTCATAATATTCTGATGTAATTGTAGGTCATTATTTTGAGCCAAAAGTTGCACACTATGTTCATTTTACACTAAGTGGAGTCCATACGTGTCATCTTGTACCCTAGTGAGGGGTCCACGGTATAGAACCCTGAAGGTAGGAGTGGGCCATCGTCTGGATGCAGGCTCATCTGGAGTGCTCGGTAAGTTCCCATTCTTGTGCCATACAATCCATCTCTGAGGGCATACTCACACTAAATACGTTTTACTCATATCGTACTGGAGTACTGTTGTGTCTGGCCCCTTGTCTGAACTCGCACTGTATAATATCAAACTATGCCCCCGGGTGCGGTTGAGTTGCTTTGCTCGAGCGGATTTGCAATCACACTACATGCATACCATGCCTGAGCCCAACTGAAACAAACTCAAATCCACCTCTCCCAAGGGCACTAGCGTGCAGTGGCCCAGTATGGAACGGAGCGATCACACTGGTCAAATGAACTGGACTTTGTGGGGTTAAAGTGTACTCGGGTACGGTACGGATGCCATAGTGTCAGTACCACTTCAAACTGGTCAAGCTCAGAACAGAAAACCGTTATAGAAAAGATATTATAGATATATATTGACGGCTTGCTTTACCTGTATGTGTTTTCTGTCTCAGTTCTAGGTGTTGGACATGCAAACAAGGCCCTTACAGAGTTCTACAGCTCACCTGTTACAAGGGTATTAGCACTTAAGATTCTTGTGAAATTCACTACATGACACTGTGTGTCTTTGAAATATTTCATGATTAGTGATTAGATTGTGTAGTATCAACCATTATTAGATGGTATAGTAATCTGTGTTATCACAGAACACAGACTTACTTATACATAAAAATTGTGAGCTGGTTTGTAATCTCGCATGTTGTGTAATTATGTGGCAGGATTACACATTAGAAGGGGAGTTTGGGATGGCCACAGATGACTTTTCTGACACTGGACACATCATAGAAAGGACTACATTTGGTAATAATGGTTCCTCTACTTGTAAAGTCTGTGGGTCAGATCTCCACACAGGCAAACACTTTCTTGTGAATGTTGTTTACATAGACTGACTATGTATTGACTAGTCGTGATATAAATCACTTTTTCAAATTTGGGCCAGGTGGCAAAATATGCACTGATATATCAGATGTACTATTATTACCTTTCTCACATGGTGGTGGATGTGTCTTACTTTGTAGAACATGTTACTCTGGAGAAGATAGAGAAGATCCTGGCCATGATTCAAGGGGGCCATCAGAAAGCTCTCATCACGTAAGTCTGTCGGCTGTTTCTCCACCTTTAGGGCCAACTTTAGACTAGTTTAGACCAGTGATGGGAACCATGCTTTAGAAGCCATTCACTAAATCAACTAATTCCACCAACAACCATAGCTCTTTAGCCAGGTAGAAGACTTAATTAGTGAAATCACCTGTATTATGTGCACAGGTAGAACCATGTGATTTGGAATATGTAGTGTTGGACTGTAGCTTCTGAATCCGGGTTGCCCATTATTGATTAAAATCCTTTTCCAAAGTGTCAGTACAAATGTTTCACTTCAGATTCCCTGTAGAATCGTATCTGAATTGATAGCATTCAGCCAAAAAATGCTAGCCATTAGTTAGACATTTAAAATCTGTGTGTAAATCTGTCACTCAGGTACTCGGGTGTGGACCTGCAGTCTCAGGAGGCGTATGAGCTGGCGTCTCAGGGGATGTTGTATCCACACAACAAGTCTCCGCCCATCCTCGTGGCTCTGAGATGCACCCGATTCCAGCCCCCCAACTTCACTCTTGGTAACCGCAGCAGAAGCAGTTCACCCCCTGAATTCTTGTGTGAAATATATGGGTGTGATTTGTTTGTAATATTAAGGTAAAGGTGCTATACGTAAGAAATGTATGGCAACTAAATATGAACTGGTCCTGATGTATCATCACAGATAAAAGAAGCATGACATTAAAATATTAATTTCACTGATGACAATGAAACATTTTAAACTTTAATTTACAGCCTGCATATTCTGTTTGTGTTTTACCTCTTGCCTCTAGAGAGGGAATAACACTTAACTGTACTTTAAATTTGATCACATTGCCTGTTATGGGTGCAATCCTAGGTATAGCATTATTAATGCTCATGGTTAGTTAAAGCAAATGTATTTCTACTGTAAAGCAGCCCATGGCTAGCAGGTGTTTAACTAGACTACTTTCAAACACCTGTATTTGTATACATAAGCCCCCTAACTTCAGTGTCACTCAAGATTATTTTTTTCCTTTTCTCTTCCTCTCTTCCTCTCTCTCTCTCTCTCTCTCTCTCTCTCTCTCTCTCTCTCTCTCTCTCTCTCTCTCTGTCTCTCTCTGGATTCTTCCAGAGGCTCGATGTGTGAATGAGACCCAACGTTACCTGCGTAAGCTGGTGCATGAGGTGGGTCTGGAGCTGCGTAGCTCAGCCGTCTGTACAGGCGTACGGCGCACTCGCGACGGCACCTTCGGACTTCAGGAGGCACTCACCCGACAGCACTGGACCGCCTCTGATATTTCGCGCGCAGTCAAGGTTTACCGGTCCATGGTGAAGGCCCTCGCCAAGACTGCCATCGCTGTACACGCTGGGAAGGACTCTCAGACAGGGCGGCAGTTCCAGAACACAGGCACAGGGGAACACTCCACGTCCAGTATCACAGAGACTGTCCCAAAGCAGTTGCACTCTACTGCAAAGGAAGCAGCAGAAAACACACTATCCTGATTGGATAGGGTGTCATTGTTTATATTTTATTTATACAAACACAACTGTTGAGTGAGTCTTCTTCGAAGCTGGGACAGCTGCAGCCATGTTACCCTGCCGGGAGGATAAGGGGACAGTTTTAAAGCTATGATAGGTTGTCAGGATTTTACAGTATGTCGCTGTTTTTTTTTTTTTGTTATGTCTGCCCCATTACTAGATAAACCTTTGGCAAAAATATGTTATCTGTGGTATTACTTGTATTCATTGTCCCCACTCCCTTCCTTACTGTTCGTAATGTTAGGGAGGGACATGTTTTTCAACATTTTCATTCCAGTTTGTAACATACTGGCTATGGACTGTTCTTGCTGACCTCTACAGGTCTTGATTTATATCTAAATTAAATCAACACTTTTATTGTGTTTATGAAAAAAAAACATGACAAACAATGACTGTTATAGTGAAGTCATTAAATTTATATAGTATATTTAACTCAACAAGATGACCTCTCTACAAATGGTGAAATGCCCCCAAACAATAATAATAATGAAAACAAACAAAGTTAAAAGCCAGGAACAAAAGATGGGTCGTTAATTGATTTAAAAATCATTATGGCCAGAGGGAACTACGTGAAGGAAGGTGACTGGTAAATGTCACTCACGGAACTCATGTCTCCATAGCGTAAAGCTCCACACGGATCATTTTACGAATGGGACCGAAACAGATTTTGATTTATTGGATATCTATGTAGGGTAGTACCTTGTACCCTTGAGCAGGTAGGATATACTGCTGCATTGCTTTTGCCATTTTCTCTCTTTTCTTCAAAAGTCATTTTGTTTTAGTGGAAGTCTGGCCGTTTAGCCAAAGCAACTCAAGGACGGCCGTAACGCGAGTGTTTATCAAAAACAAAAAATAGTGGCTAGTAGCAGTCGTTGACACTTGCTCGCTTGAGTGGCTGCTCCTCGATGTAAATGCATGTTTACAGAGGTAGAGATCCCTGCTTCAGAAATCAAAACGCCTTGTATTGTCTGCCTGTGCCCTTAACACAGCGGTTTGACCAATTAGCTGACGTCTGTCTGGCTGTCTATTCAGTAGGTTCACTTGGGAACATGGTTGGACAAAATATGTCGCAAGGTAGCCTACTTTATGAAGCTAGGATCGCCACTTCTGTCTATTTACAATTAAAAAGGCTAGTATCTCAATAATCTTTCCCGTTGGGTGCTGGGGTTCGTATTCAGTCAAGTTTAAAACTGAAATTTAATAAAGCATTACAGCCTAATCCTGTTATAATTATAATCCCTAATTTTAACCATGTACTTGAACCTGTTGTGCTTTGCAGAGAATTCAAGTTGTAAAATTTTAATTATTGTTATGAATTATTTTAGACTGGCAAATGAATAACAACTGAATACATACATCTAGTGTCTGTTCAGAAGATGATGGTTCATAGTCTGTCTCTGTGAGGCCTAGTGGAGACTAAATTTAGCAGGTCACTCTGACTAGTATGGAATGTTATGTAAGGTCACAAAGGTGGGAGACTTGTAAAAGTAGCACCGTGTTTGGTCTATCCATATGTTATTCTCAGTTATAGCTGGAGACAGAAAGTTGTCAATGAACTACACGCTTATATGGACTGTCCTTCCTGACATTGACTCTTATCCTGGTAATGGCCTCCTGATGCCTCTCACCCACTGTTCTATGGACTGTCCTATCCACTTATCACCAGCTGTGTTGTGCCAGTGCCTCTTGCCTACTTTCCATTGCACTGTCACACACCACTGTCCTCTGCCACTCACCTACTTTTATTATTATTACCTTTTTTCCCTCCCAGTTCAATGAATGTTGTATGAATGCAGATGTGTGCAATATGTTTAATCTGTTTTGCAATGTGTATTGTGTGTATGCAGCTAGACACATTAATTTCCTTCGGGATCAATGACGTAACTCTACGCTACTGGCTTGTGGCAATTCCTACTGTCAGAGGTGGAGATCCTGGCTTCAGAAAATAAAATCCCTGCCATGTATTTGATCCAACCTTTTTCTGATCCTAAAGAGCACACAAATAATCAGACAGGTTAGATCAGCTAATTGGTGAAATCTCCCAGGTTAAGTGCACAAACAGAAGGAATACATGGCAGGGTTTTTAGTTTCTTCTGTGATCTCCACTTCTGCCTACTTCCCTGCCCCTGTGGAGTACTACTTGCCACTGTCCCATGTTTAGGATAAGGTTCAGGGTTTGATCTGTAACATTTGGCATGTGGCCTGGAACAATGCTGCCCCACAAAGGCAAAGTGCAGTAACTGCATGAATATAGCAACTAAGAAAAATGCCTTCAATGTTGTCATATCGCTCAGTCAAACATGCTATATGTTTAAGAGTGTTGAGGCTTTTATGTACTTTCTTAGTAGCAAGAAGAAAGAGGTTTAGTCAGAAGACAAAGAGGTTGTTATAAAGTAAATTTATTGTCTAAACTCAATTTGACAAAATATGTAGTTACTGCCTTTTGGCTTTGTAGGGCAGAATGGCGTGGGGCAATGGACAGAACAGAGAGTGGCGCGGAACAGGGGCGGTACACAAGCATAAGGAGGGTATTGCAAGTAGATGGTTTAGTGACTAACCCAGATATGTTAACAGATAAGTGCTTAACCTTGTCTTATGGCTTCAGTCTCTTGGCAAAACAAACGCACAGGTCTCTTCTATTAGGCTATTTAGCTATTGCTGTAAATCATCTCACCCAGGTGAATAATCTTGTGTTCTGGAATACCCACCTGGCATGTTTTCAGCTTCTTCTGAGTTTCTGCTTGCGCTTTCACCCACTCATTCACTGGTGGCAGTATGGGGTTAAGTGTCTTGGTTAAGTACACTTTGACCTAGCCAAGCGGAGGAGCTGGAATCAAACCAGTGATCCTCCAATTGCTGGTTGACGTCTTTACCTCCTGAGCCACTGTCACATTAAATTAAATAAAAACATGTGTATGTGGAAAACTGTAATGAGACATCTGGTACATTTTCAGCTACCACCGAACAAGTCTAGGTAATATGGCAGCCTCGGTGCTTCTGTCTTTAGTGCTGTGTATGTTGTGTGTTTACTTGAACTTCTAATGTCTGTACTAAGAGAGCAAAGGAAACCAGAGTTTAGTTCCTTTGGTACTGGTACAATAAAATACTTCTGTGTTAAAATGTACTCTTCTCCTCCCTTCATTGTTGCTCTCCACCAGGAGTGTAACAACGCTCAAACTTGGCCAAAAAAGGTGATTCTGATTCCGACTCTGTGGTTCTGCTTGTGCTGTTTGGCAGGAGTGCGATGCGGGGGCCGGTGCGCTGGGTGCTGTGGGACGTGAAGGACACGCTGCTGAAGGTGCGGCGCTCGGTCGGGGAGCAGTACTGCGGCGAGGCCTCGCGTCTCGGCCTGGAGCTGCCGCCCTCCCAGGTGGAGGCCGCCTTCAGACAGGCGTACCGGCGGCAGGCCAAACTGCACAGCGCAGGGCCTCGGGGGTCACCGCTGGTGGGTGGCTGTGGTGAAGGACACGTTCGGCCAGTGCGGAGTGAAAGACAGCGCCACTCTGGAAAAGCTCTCCTACAACCTCTACCATAACTTCAAGAATGCAGAGAACTGGGAGGTAAAGTTAATTTTGTGTAGATTAAGATGGCCCCATTTTCTGGGGAAAATCCCTGCTTTTGGTAGAGCATCCCTGTCCGTGGTAAAGCATGCCAAAATCTGCTTTGTCCCCAGTTCTTGTAACTAAAACATTACTAACTTAACTTAATGATTGACTGATTGTACAGTAGCACTGAGAATGTCCCCAGTGTTTCAGGAAAAAAGTCCCAGTTTTTATCTCAGACATCTGGTCACAGACATAAGCACGTAGAACACCTGGCTTCATGTTTTTCAAAACATGCCGGCTTGGTGGCTACTTCAAAGCATCTTTTACAGTTTTTCTCAAATGCTAAAACACAATTTCCGAAACCATGCACGATTTTCTCCAAACTGTAAACACAAACTTCAGTTGTCCAAAACCATTTCCCAAAACTTCGGATTCTTGTTGCAAAAGCAAACTATTGCCTCAAAACAGTTTTATGTGTGCTCAAAAACCAAAACCATTCTCAAATCAGAAACAACACAGTCAAATGAAATCACAACTGAAGCAGTTAGTAAACACTACACAAAAAAATGGAAAGCACAACTCTCAGATGTATACATGTCATTTTTTACGGCACTAAACATGCATTTTCAACTGAAAAAGCAAAACTACTGATGTATATGTATTGTACATAGACTAAAATACAAAAAGTGGAAGAATTACATGTTACAGTTTTTCTCAGTTGTTTACACACAAATCATTGTGCTTGGGACACAATGACCACAACATGGAACTCATGCACTAACCCCCTGATCCAATTCTGCTGAACTACAAGCGCAATTACTGCTTTACACTCAAATTACTTACAATTCTCTGCATGTTGTGCAATTTTCTTGAAGAAAATCTCTTGTTTTCACAAGGAACACACTGTCATTCAAAATTCTAAAGTCAATTGCCCTCCTATGTACACTGACTCACATCATGAATCATATGGGCAAACACCTGTCTCACAGTTTTACAATTAGCAATCAGAGCTATGGAAGAATGTGGAGATATAGCAACTGATGCTTTTCATGGATGGATTTGCCATGCTAGACACTATTTCACCCACTACTTGCCAGAAAACATTGGATGCGATGCTGTGGCCAGACCAAAACAAATGAGAGGTTCTTTTGGTTCTTATAAATATTTATTCATATGATGGTTTGTATGTGTCATTTGACAACAAAATAGCATTTTGAGAATAAATAGCATTGTTATTGAAGGACTTTGCCTATTGTGTGTGTGTTGTTGTGTTTTGTGTATAGAGTTCTAAGAGTATGAGGCATGCTCTCAGAAAATGTGTGTAAACAATTGAGAAAAACTGTAAATTATAGCGATACAGCACAAATGAAAACTACATGTGCTGTATACAGTGCTGCAAACAAGAGATCACTGGGCTTCATTTGGGCTGGGTGAGGCTACAGCACCTCATCCACATCACAAGCAATGATGTCCCTTGCCAGGCAACGGGGAAAGAACCCCCTAGTATGTCATATCCATCCTTGACACTGTTCCTCACCACAGGGATATTCCATAGCCTCCAAAAAATTACAGATTGGGTGGAACTTTCAATTCTGACTCCTTTCTCGTCAACCCATGGACGAGAACATGATCTATAATGCTGCCTCTAATTTGGTTAAAAATTACCACTCTTCCCTTTCCTTTACCTCCTCTTCCTCTTCTTTGCCACCCCCCTCACAATTGGACTCTCTGTCCTCCTTGTGTCTGATTGGCATCCACTTGCAAGCTGCAACCCTCAAAAACCTGGTTGCTCTTCCAATTGGCTTGTATTGGTGGTGTCAGCTCATTTGACATAAGGTAAAGTCAATTTTGACCCACTGTGCTTAGCGTATGGCATTTGTGCTTTATTTGTGATGAAAAGGTGAGATGTATGTTCACCATTTTGCATTGCATGTATCTAAGAATGCAACATGTGCTTTAACAATGAGATTGTGCTTAGAGTTTTGCAAAGACGCATCAATGAGTTTTGCAAATTGTGTTCTACTATGTGAAAATTGTTCAAGGTATTGACAAAAGGGTGAAGAGTTCTGACAAATAATTCAAGCAATTGGGAAAGTTGTTCAACCAGTAGGTGTTTGCGTTTTAGCAATTGAGAAAAACTGTAATTCAGAAGTTGATTTCTGTCTGATGGCTTAATGCAATTTATGCTTGTTAAATCAGATGACATAAATTCACAGGCATGGAAAATATGCTCTCATGATGATCTTCCAGATGACAAATTACCCCCATTCTCCTTTTAGTCTAGTCCCAACCCTAACACAAAGATGTGATTTTCGTAATAACTATGGTGAATAACTTCAATCAGTTAAACTGTTAAAATCAAATAAAAGATACATTTTTCTCTGTCCTCTTAATCAGGTGTTTCCAGACTCTGACCGCACACTACAGCGCTGTGTCGCCATGGGCTTGAAGCTCGGCGTGGTGTCCAACTTCGACAACCGTCTGGAGGGCATCCTGAACGCCTGTGGGCTTCTTCCCCACTTCAGCTTCCTGATCACCTCAGAGGGGGCCAAGGTGGCCAAGCCCGACGCCGCCATCTTCCAGCAGGCCCTGCAGCAGTGTGGAACTCCCGCTTCCAGGGTGGCACACGTCGGGGACCACTACGTCAACGACTACCTCACGGCCCGCTCCCTGGGCCTCCACGGGATCCTGCTGGACAGGGACGGTGCCTCACAGCATCTGGACGTTCCCCCACGACACAGGCTCAGCAGCCTGGATGAACTGCCTGCCCTTCTGGAGAAACATGCAGAGGGGTAGCCCGTTTACGGGCCGTAGTAACTTTTTATTCAGGACAGGAGATGTGCAATGAAGAAAATTTTCATTATGTCCCATCATTTTAATCATGCAGCCTTTTACCAGGATGTTTGGTTACCTAAAAAACACTACAATTCAGATGTAACTAAAAGCTGATGAAGTAAGCTACTAAAATTCATTTTCATCCATTCATCTTTTGGAATACGCAGTTTAATCTGGAGAGAATGAACTTAAATGTTTATTAATTTAGTTACTGGGTGGCTTTACACACAACCATAATCCATTAATAACAGAGGCTCATAAAACAGAATTGTATTTTTCTACAGATGAAATGGACACACTTAATAAATCAGTAAGTATGTGAGATTTACAACGTTTTGGGGGAAATTCACCATTGTTTCATTGTAATGATGTGTGGAATGATTGTTTTTAAATGTAGTGGAACTGCGTGAAGCTGCAGTTGTCAGTCTATCCACAGGATGGGGTAAAAGCCATTTTAGATGATACACCTCCAATTCGTCCTGCTGAAGCAAAGTCCCTACCCAGACACATACAAAGAACAAAATTGTTTACACACAGAGACCAGAAATCACTTCATTTGACAACAGTGATTTAGATTAGAATTGCAAGGTGTACCTTCCATGTGAAAATCTGTGATTAATGTTTTCACATTTTGGTTTCAAAAATTTCTTACAAGGGTCTTTGGGAATTTGGTGGTGATACCAGTACCATGCTATTACAGTTTTTCTCTATCGCTTTGGTACATTTTTCAAATCTTTCTTGCAATTTGCAGAAGATCGAGTGCATTTCTCAAAACAGTTTGGACAAATAGCAAAACACCGTGGATCACCTTCAAAAGCTAGTCTCTTGCTCAAAATGCTTAGTTCATCCCTCAAAAGCAAGTTTTTGTGTCAATATACGTGTCAGTGCCATCAGAATGTTTAGTCATTGTGTCACTGTGTACGGATAAGACAGTCAAATTTATTAGTCATGTTGGCAATTGAATAGTGCACTTCGAAGGGACATTTTGATGTAAAATGTGGTTTAGGTGTGATGACAACTGTTGTACATTTCACCTCATATAATGTATATGTGTGAGATTGATTGTAAAAGACAAGATTCACATTTACAGAATGACTTCTTTATTGGCAGACATTGCAATGCATAAAGAAAAAAAAGACAGCACTGGACAGAACAAAGGTAAAATACAGTAAGTAAACATAGGTCAAAAATATAAACATAGGCCATACAGTAAGTAAACAAAAAAATATGAACATCTCCCTAAATTCTAAATCCTTATCCTGATCTTCAGCTTCTTCACATTCTCGTCTGTCAGGCAACAAATTGTCACCCACGTGACACCGGCAGCGTGGATAGCATCTTCTGGAGTGCCTAATCCATCCTCTTCCAAATCCTCCACCATGCAGCCTCACCCCTCTTCCTCTCCTTCTCCCTGTTGTTGTCCATTTTCTTGTCCTTCCATTGTCAGACATTGTAACTTTGTATTGTGCTCTGGTTATATACTTTCCAGTAGATTGTTCATGAGATGCTCCCTTGAGCTCATTCAGAAAACTGTTGATCATTGGTTGATCAACTCTCTTCATTAGAGACAGTCTAGATTCAAGCAATTTACCAATTTAGATCATATTTACCATGTCTTATGGAAATGTATAGAAATGTGCTTGACATGTTATGATAGCTTGGTAAATCATTTTGCATGTGAAGACTTATATGATGAACTATAGCCTAAATGTTTTGGGCAGTGAGACTATTTGATAGATTCCCATAACAAAGCATTTTGATTAGCATGACAAAAGCAATTGATAATGTACGAAAAAACTGAGAATTGTACACAATCATTTGCATGGATGGACAAAAGCATTTGCAATTTGTTTAATGCAATGAGAAACTGCCTTTTTCATCTGCACAAATGGCATGATGATGTGACAATTAAACAAGAACTTTTGAGAATTTCAATTCTGATGTGAGAAATGTACCAAACCAATTGAAAAAAACTGTAAAACCATGATCTTCACAAGATATTCTATGTGTTTATTTTCAGTGCATCAGTAAATGAAGTGTACTTTGTTTTTAAACTCCCCCCATTAAAACCAACATCTTGGAAACCTTAAAAAAAAAACTAAAAGAAAAAAAGTATTTTCCAGCTATGCATAGATGCCATCAGCATTGTTGCTGTATCTTTGGCAGGCTGTCTCAATCAAGCACACATACAGTCATCTGGCTGCTGGATACCCATCCTAGTCTGGATAGTGTGCAGACAGAGCGTGTTGGTATTGGGAGGGGATCACTTCTACGCGTAATACCCCAAAAGTCTTATTCCTACCCATCTGCTCAGAGACAGATATGAGGAAAGCTTGGGCGGAGATCAAAAGAGAATGAGATAAACGGCCACGCGTCTGAGGGAATGAGAGTCAGAGATGAATAAAAACTAGGGACAAACAGTAGCCAGGAGTCACGTCCCTGATTTTCCCTGTATAGGGAAATGTACTTGCAAAGGCCAAAGGTTTCTGTAGCCCCCATAGAAAGGACTACATACTGTACTTCCTACAGGCCAAGGGTTACATTACAGCTGGACTACCCCTCCCTACCTCTTTAAGCTGGTTGTGTATAGACAGAATCCCTAAGTAGGGATCTCTAGAACGGCTATGGCTTTGGTAGCTTAGCCAGTCCGCTCTAAAAAGCTCCACGCCAATCCAATTTCCAGCTAATAGGATTGGCAACCATAACTCTGGATGCATCAGCGAGAGAGAGAGGGAGGTAGGTAGGGAGGGGACGGACAGAGAGAGAGATGCTAGGGGTTTTGGATAAGATAGCTGAGGCCTATGAAAAACCAAGCTGGTCTCCTGAGGAGTAAAATGGCCGAAACACACACTCAAACTAAACAGGACCCAACAAAAAGGAGGTCGTTTGTACGCTCTCTCAGACATGCCCTGCGCTCTGTGCTTTGGTGCAGCTTGTGGGCTATTGCCGGCCGTAGGCTTCTGCGCTCTGCTCTCTGACACTCCTCACAGCGCTTTTTCTCGACACACAAAGGGGTCTGGGAGAGCAAGAGCAAATCAATAATAACTGGCAAAGTCAGTAAATAGACAGGAAGTGGGAGAAACCTTTCCCTCAGCAAAAAGAGCACTCTGGAATGGAGGCTCTTTGTTCATTTGTGCCTGAGGATTTTTAAGGAGATTTTTTTATATTCGCATTTTTCCATTTAATTCTCGTAAAATATTCAGGAGATGGAGGAAATAAATGGATGCCTGAAAGCAAGGGGAGAATGAAAAAGGAAAGAGCGGTGTCAAAAAGGGAAAGCTGTGGCATGCGACGAGTGAGAAAGCATACTAGATCTTGGATCATCCGGACTGCCAGCACCATGAATAAAACCGGTTATGGAGTGAGCAGATAGTTACAAATAAAGCCAGAGAGACATCAGTTAAACATGAACCTTCAGTCTTATTTGAAAAAAAAAGAAATTGCAGAATACAAACAGAATCATGTCACACACACACAGACACACGTCAATAATGCAGTTGACATACAATACTCATTGATCATTACTTAAGCAAGTTGCCTACTCTTATGAAAAATACCAACAATGTTGTTTCTTAGTGGTGACTGTCAGAATGAAGTTTCTATGCACAATCCAAAATTGATATTTTAGGCATCATACAAAAGGATACCTGTTGTGTACACAAGTTTACACTGGATGCCACCTACACCTCTTATGATATATATCGTGACATTTGTTAGGCTAATGTCTTTAC
The DNA here is from genome assembly GCA_027475355.1 of Coilia nasus. Taxonomy (NCBI): domain Eukaryota; kingdom Metazoa; phylum Chordata; class Actinopteri; order Clupeiformes; family Engraulidae; genus Coilia; species Coilia nasus. The sequence continues at coordinate 25,543,363 of CM050211.1, forward strand.
ACACATGAATGAGAAGAGAAGCCATGTGTATGTACAGCTATATATTTCCTTTGAACTCTTAAAACAATTGTACAGGTATGTTTTGAGAGCCAACTGATGAAAGTATGAAATGTAGACCACAGGACAGAAACCTAAAGGTTTTTCTTTATACCAAAGACTTAAGCCTTGATGAAATATACTACTAGAGTTTGTGGCTGAAGTAAAATGACAGACCACAACCTATGTTAATGCTATGTGCTTAAGCCAAGTGAACACTGTCATTCATCAATCATGGAGCATCATAATAGTATACACATTTACATACGGCACCCTTAGGTTGAACAACTTCCACAGTATATTTTCACATATCAGACATCTGCATACTCCCCCAGATCATTTTCAGAACAGAAATTAATTGTATAAATTATGTTCACTCTTTTTGAATTCTAACTTCACGGGAACAGCAGAACAATGAATAATCTCCCTGTCCCATCCAACATGGAGACTGTGTGGAGCCTTTAACCACTAATCACTAGTCATTGACCTTTCAGACTCACCCCTGCTCTGCTTCACATGGGATCACATAACAAGCAAAGACAAAAATAGCAACCAAACAACTTAAATAAATACGCCAATAAACAAAAGTCATCATAAATACAATTAGCCACATCATGCGTTTGCAGACATTTGAGGTATTTCACAGGTCTCTATTCTTTTTGTCTCTAGATATTTTTTCAGCCATTTGGACACTGACAAGATCAGTACATTCTTGTGAACCCTTAGCAGAGTATCTAGCTCCAAAGAAGCAGAAGGAAGCTCAACTTCTTTCTGCTGCCCTGCTTTTTTTTCTAAACTGCGCACGATATGAAGACAGCGACTTTTTGATGCACAATACATTATCCTGTTTTCCATTCAATAGGCACCACTTTGAAATGCAGCAGTGCCATATTGTCAAGTAAATGAAACAAATAAAAACCTTTGCACATAAGCCTTCCTATACCCCAGGCTCGAGAAGCGACACAGATCCGCTTGGCAAACACAGGGGCTGGACACTGCACGGCTTCTGTGGAGCCCACGACATTCCTTGTGCATATTAGTTTCGTACCGCAGCTTTGTATTAAGCATTGTGTGCTACAGTGCCAGTGTGTGCGTGTGTGGTGTTCCCATGTTAGTGGAATCGAGTGCAATACATTGTGCATTAGAGGGTCTTAAAGGGTGAAATGTAAAAAAAGTGAAAGGTAGGTCTTGGGAGGGGGTGGGGGGAATTGTATTCTGGTTATCAACAGAAAGTTTTTGGAAATATGTTAGAGAAGCAGATTTGTAAAAAATTGTGTGGATTTTCCACATATGCAAAATCAACAATAACCATCTTTTTTCGGCATTTCATCCCTGCAAACAGTTTGGACTACAAATTACTTTGCAGTAGAAGGTGACATTATGATCAACTCTACTTAAAATTACATCATGGTGGTTATGTAGGAGTAATTACAGACGCCATTATTGAAGACAATTAAGGTTTTTCTTGAGTGTATCTGCAATTTGTAGGATAGGAAGACTTGGCAAGCTGTAAGGCAATTTTATTGCCTGGAATGATCTTTGTTGATTCTGGGTGAGTGGGAAATCCTGACTTTTTGCCTACACTTTTATCCTTATATTATAATGTGAATCCTTTGTAAGTGCTCTGTGTGGTTAGGTGAACACTCCAAACACAAATGTGAGGGACACTTACATCATATACATATTAGAGACGTCCCTATGTATTATCTCAATGCTATTCCAAAGACACTTTTCGCATACTAAATTCCAGGACAGACAAATGCCAGGACAGAACTGATTTTCATATCTTTGCGCCATGCAAAATATGCTGTGAAGGCGGTTTGTACTTAAAGTGCAAAGATTAAAACCGGATAGTCTTAATTATGAAAACAATAGTTATAAAGGGTTTTAAAGTGAAATGTTTAGCTATACAACTCTTCTCTCATCAGTGCCATCAGGGAGCAGTCTTAGGAGATACGCAGTGGAAATTCTTAATGCTTTAATTTTTTATGCAGCGTGCAGTAGGTTTGCTATGACATTGTCTTTGTATGTCATCCGTCATTGTCTTTTAAGGTCATTTATCATGCGTTGTAGCTCAGCTCATGATAGTCAACACCCAAGTCATAAATTCATGTCCCATTTTTGTCCACTTTTGGCAAAAATGTGTAAATTGATTATGATTAAAAGTTAAAAGCCAAATAATAATAATGTAGAGGTTTTACACTGTCAGTGTCTAACACCACGTACTAAAGGCTAAAACAAATTCGTGCTGGTCGTTTTTTTTGTATGTGACTTCTCTTTTTAAAAAGTGATATATTTAAAAGACAAAAAATGGAGGACAACCACGAAGAGTCTTGAATGTCCTTGGGTGTTGAGTACCACATGTGCAATTAAAAGTCACATTCCTAATTAATAGACTACTGCTCATTCTGCAGCCCCTAAAATATACCCAGTTGAGATTGTGGATGTATACTGAGCCATTTGTGATTAGTCCATCTGAACTTGAATACTTAGCTTGAGTTTTTTCTTTCAGTCTTGTTTCACACTCTTGTTCTCGCATTAGTGTCTCTATCTGTGATCCCGGTAAGTCCAGGAAGATTTTGACGTGCCAGAGAGATGCAAGGTTCTTAAGGTCATCCGTATAACTGCTTGGTGTCCCAGTTCATTCAGCAGGGAGGAGATGACGGCATCCTTCTCTGAGTCCATGTCTGGGAATGGTGTGCCTGCCCTGAGGTCGAGTCTGAGTAATTCCATGCAATTGGCAAGGGGCTGAGACAAGGTCAAGCATGGGGTTGAGGGATGGGCGATGGAGGCATGCTGCCGAGCCAGCTTTCAAACCACTGTCAGAACAACAAAACATAAAACATAGACACAATGCAGTCTTCCAATGTGTTTCAATATCAAATGACTATGTGACTACCAATTTACTCAGCATTACCCATAATAACAGTGAATATCAATAATGAGGGAGTATTTATGTACTGGCAGGCATAAAATAATACTCATGTGGAATCTGAGAGCACACTGATTTCAGTTTCTGTTTGATCAGTATCTGTCTGTCACACATGGCCCTAACATCCTCTTACCACTGTCCAAAGACTGTTACAGCACCCAACAACAACATGGCTTGCAAACTCTCTCTCTCTCTGTATGATTTAATTTTCTGCACTTTGAGGCTTGAATAATCAAATCATAATTTTTCCTCCAGCTGAACAGTGACCCTTTTTAAAAACGGGAGCTCCAGCGGCAGCACCAAATGAGTTCTCTGGCTAAATGACTGAGGGAAGTGACCTCTTGTGCTCTAACATGCTTTGAAATTTAAGTGTATAATTATAATAAGCTTTATTTATAAAGCACTTTTCATACCAAGGATTACTTCAAAGAGCTCAAAACAAGGTACCAAAAATGCACATAAGGAAAATTATGTTGAGATTAGATGTTGACGTTATCTTAACATATTCCTCTACCAACTGTTCTAGTGTACCAGAATTATATTTTTACAAAATGTTGTTTTATGTAAACAACTCTACAGCTAATAACTGTAGTTTTATGGCCTTGTACTGATTAAGTGTAAGGATAATAACCATTGAGGGCATCACCCAAAATGCAGAGTAAAATATATATGTTTTAGATATGCAAATGTTATTATTTATTTATTTATTTATTTATTTATTTATTTTCACCCTTTAAGGGGGGAAAAGGCCCAACGTCTTTGAAACTGCTTGTGGATTTTACTGAATTATATGCATGTACATGAGCAATAGTTTTTAACTGCCAGTACTGCCTAAAACTGACTACTGACTTTTACCTAAAACTACTGAAAGATGATACCTTGTGCATAGGGAACATAGTCTGGCAAGACATGCAAAGAGAGGAATGAAAGACAAGAGGCAATTAAAAGACAGGCACCAAACCAAATAATGCCATGTCCTGGAGTACTCTATGACGATTAAAAAAAAGAAAGAAAAAAAAACAAACAAAGAGAAAACCATGGGACAGCCTCTATGGCAACAACGACTGCCACATATCCAGTAATTTAGTCATATATCCCACTGCCAAAAAAAAAAAAAGAAGTGCAGCTTTCGTCTGCCAAATTTAATTCAATAAAGAGAGCCATACCCCAGGATCCAGGATAATTAGAGATCCTGACTGTCCAAGATTCCTACAATTCCATTTGTAATTGCATATATTTATGTAGTTATCTAGTGCGTCACAAGGGGGCAAATGATGCTATGATTGTCTGTATGTTTCCGGCCAGAACCCCTCACTGTTCAATCAGCTCTCGGTCAAGCGCTCAGGGTTGGCATAGAAGAAGCGCAGAGTGGACAAAATCTCAAGCCCCGCACGACTTTAGTCCAATTTTATGGAATGGCCTATGTACATGGTGGATTTGTTTGTAATGATTTCTGAAGGCCATTAAAGCTCTGCTATCAAACCGCCATTCCACCCAAAGCTTATTTTCTCACAGAGAAGAAAAACTGGGAAAGGGCTCTTTTGACAGCAGATGTTCAGGACAAGTAATGCAAAACAGAATCTAGGCGTTAATTCTTCCTGCAGAACTTCAGGCCAAAGTTGAGTTTTGCCTTTGTGCCGTCCTCACAGAGGGTACAGAAGACAGATGGGCCACCAGGTGAACGTGAACGCTTCAGCAAAAAGAGCACAGTAGGCCATTTGCACATCTCACCTCCCATTCCAGTTCAACGTCGAATGACAAAACCCAGATCCCCCATCGACACGTATAATTAAGCTCCCCATGACAAATATGACAAAAATGACAATCTTGCTTACCAAGCGCAAAACAAAGTAAAGTGGGGCCAAAAGGTTGAACGTAGGAGAGAGAGAGCGAGCGGTTACCAGTCTCGGAGTGGCAGCAGGAGGTCCTGGCCTTCAGTACGCTGCTGGGCTTCTCCAAGAAGCAGGGCAACACACAGCCTCGATCACAGCCCCCACGCCTCCACCAGCAGCTACAGCATGAGAGAGAGAGAGAGAGAGAGAGAGAGAGGGAGGGAGGAAGAGAGACAGAGGAATGGGGAGAGGGACAGAGAGAGGGATAGACGGAATGGGGTGGGGGGAGAGGAGAGGAAGAGGGAGAAGGGGAGAAAGAGAGAAAGAGGTAAAAGGGTGGGGGGGGATGGAGACTAGTATGATTAGTATGATGCTAGTCAGTTACATGACCTAAGTGATAGGTGGCCAGTAAAAACAAAATGCAGTTTGATGAGTAAACCAATAGGGAAAATGTTCGTATTAGCTATTCACACTTAATTAATTATTAATGGCAAAAATAAAATTTTCAAGTCAAGTGTTAAAATGAAAAGATACGTCTATTGAAATCAGAATAAATTGTGAGTTGTTCTAGGACATTCGTGGACAGTTATGCTTTAAAAGGAGTACTTGAAGATAGCTTCTCTCCTGAAGATGTTTCTATGCTGTTCAAGAATATATTACATAGCATTACATTCTTTCCACAAAGGCCTCAATATTGGTATTAAAATACAGAGATTAAATGTAATCCCCACAAATATTGTACAGATAGAAAATTAATTTCATATAATAACTCAACTCTCCACACAAATCCTCTCCAAAGCAGTTCATACCAAAGACAGGTCATGGTTCAAACAATGGACTAGCACATTTTGTAGTGGTATCCATTTATTTTTTCTGACGTGTGTACATGTTTAACATTTCACCAACACTAAAAGTTTAAATGTGTGGACCATCACGGTGCACAGAGCACTGTGAGCTTATGTCCCCAATGTTGAAATGGCTGGCTTCTGGGCTGGGCTTCCTCACCCCTCTTAAACTGAGACTTCGTGTCTTTTGCGCTCATAAAAAAACAATGTGTACTGAAGGCATTTGAAAGAAATTAAACTTTAAACTGGTGCAAAGAAAACAATATCTTCTGTGCAGCCTGTGCCAAATAACTGAAAATGGGACTTTGCTCTGCTAATGTAGCCACTGTTTGATTAGCGATGAGAAGCCATTCTTTGAGTGGGTAGCTATAGCAGGATTAATGGGTACACCTCTAGCAGCTTTTAACTCCAGGACTGACCTCTCCACCCTTCAGCCTGTGTGTTATTAGGATGTCGGAGAAAGAGCGAGAGGGCAGGGAGGGCAAGAGGGAGAGAGAAGGAGAGACGGAGGATGAGAGAACGCAGATACTCACTTGAGGAGGGTGAAGAGAAGCATGAGCATGACACAGCCCACCACGCAGAGCACCAGCATGGTGGCCACCGTGTGTTGGCCGTGGTTCGTGGCCACCACAGCCAACAGGTCAGCATGCTCACAGCGCATCCCCACAAAGCCCGGGTGGCATCTGGCAGAGTGTTCGGGGTGGGGGTTAGAGGGAGGAGGGAGACAGAGAGAGAAAATTACTGTGTGTGTCAGAAAGAGAGACAGAGAGAGAGAGAGAGAGAGAGAGAGAGAGAGAGAGAGTGAGTGTGTGTTTGCTATACATCATTATAAGCACCATTGTCTGATGTTTATGAGTTAGCAACAGCAATGATGTATGAAGGAACCTTGATGCTTATTTTCTTAGAAAAGCATTGATTTTAAGAAAAAAGTGTGTGTGCTTGTGCGTGTGTGTGTGTGTGTAAGTAAAAAAAAGGATTCAAAATGGGTTAAAGGTAGAAAACCCAGCAAGTGGTACAGAAAAGGATGGCAAACTAGTCACAAGAGAAGTACAAAAAAGGCCATTTAATACCCATGATAACACATCCGGCAGATCTGCTGTGCAGGCAAGAGATGCTCTATTGTCCTCTCGCTAGTCTCCACAGAGGCGACCAATCTCCTGCATCAGTGTCCCCTAATGATCTCTCACTCATATCATATCAGCACTTCCAACCAACCAAAGACACAAGCTGACTGGGCTACACCCTTCTGCTAAGCCAGCAATTTCAACTAGATAGTATTTCTCTGATAAAGTCAGTGCCAAGTAATGCACTCTTCATCAAATTTTGCAAAATTCCTACATGATTTTTTTTAATGATCCAATTAAGCTAATCTGCTTCTTCAAACAGGAAGTTGTTATCTCTTCTTTTAGAAATGCAAATAGGGTTAGCCACACAAATGAAATCGATGGCATCCATTTTGTTTTAGTGTGAAGCCAATGAAAGAATAAAAGAATAAAAGGCTGATTTAATTAAGGTGTTGTGTTTGATGTGTGTTTGCGTGGAGATTTCTGAGATCTGTGAACTCACATGCACGCTGCAGTCTCCTCCAGGATCAGGAAGCGGCAGGTGCCATGGAAACAGAACTGACTATGGGAGTCGGGACAGTCATCAAAGTGGGAGTGAACTGCCGCAGCTATAAACTCTGGCAAGGGTCACAACACAGAGCAAACATAAAAACATAACACCAACCAGAAGCACCAGTCCATTTTTAAGGTTCACTTTCAAATGGCTGCACTGATCATATTTAATCATATCATATCATCATATTTAATTAAGTTACAGAATTTATTTTTCTATACTTACAGAGTCCACTATTAAGTTTCAGAAATGAAATGATTAGTACTATGGTATTGCTCTTCATTTAAATTTTAATAAATTTAATATTAGAATACTGTTTTATTACTTATAACTTTATAACGTAACATGTTTAAGGGTACAATTAACTGTAATAAAACAGAATTCTAATATAATCATACAAACTATCTATTTCTTCTATACTAACACACACTTGCTATATCCAGTAATGGACAACATGGATTCAGAAGCTACAATCCAGTACCACATATTTCAAATCACCTGGTTCTACCAGTGCACTTAATCCAGGGATTGCAATAATTAATTCCGCTACCTGGTTGAAGAGTTGCGCTAATTAGCTGGAACAAATACATGGTACTGCATTGTAGTTTCTGAAACCAGGTTGCCCATCACTGATGTATAGCACTCATTCTATTAATAATCTAATGTCCTCGGCATTCAAGACAGACAACTATTAATGGATGACAAAGATTCAAATCTTTATGGGTTGAAAAGGTTTAAAAACTTCAAGACTTCAAGACCTTTACGGTCACTGAACAGTTGCCCGTACAACAAAACTACAGCAAGGCCACAAAGGTGCAAGGTGAAAGTGTCAAGCGGTAAAGCTTTGTTGAAACAAACGAAAGAAGGGCGTATTACAGATACCAAATTTGACATTAGTCAACATTAGTCAGCAGCAGCAGTGAAGTGACTATTCAAAAAGCAGTATCACTGCTCCAGTGCATTTAAACTTCTGACTGCCCCTAGGAAGAAGCTGTTCTTTAGCCTGTTTGTTTTGCTCCTGATCGATCTAAACCTCCTCCCAGAGGGCAGCATGTTGAACAGGAGATGATTAGTATGAAGGTGGTCATTTACGATCGCCCTGGCTCTGGTGACACACCGAGAGCTGTCGAAAAAACACGCCAAACTGACCCATATCTGAAAAACTGCTCTAAGATACATTATTGTGCAGCATGAACATTGCGGGCCACATTGTGTGCTACTCGTCATCATTGCCCTTACGTCATCGTTTAACAAAGACCTCAGAAAACGGGTCAGGAAAGGCTGGAGGCAACAGCACACGTGCGCACTGTAGGCAGACATGCAACACTCCGCACTGCACAATTCTGTTCAGCTGTTCAACTGTTCAGCAGTGATCCGAGCCATGCGTAGTGTTGCCACATCAAGCAAAGTATTCATATCCCTTTGAGGAGTGAATTATTTTTCCCTGTTATTCTAGAATTCTACACAAACATTCTTTAGCGCTCGCAGAACTTTATGTTAAAAATCCCTCAAAGTATTTCTTACATCATAGAGGGAACTCTCAATTTAGCACATTTTGCAGAGTGTGAAATAATTTTAAGAAGTTACGGCTTATTAATTTTGTGTTTGTGTCAGCCTTATTTTCCCGCCTTCTGATCATCTTGCTTCCTAGACTACCCTCCAGATTAGATAAAGCCCAGAGGTGGAGATACCAACTTCAGGAAATAAAAAGCCTGTCATGATTTCCTTTTGCCTGTGCACTTAACACAGGTGATTTTTGGCTAAATAGTTGATCTAGCTGTCTGATGATTTGTGTGCTCACTAGGATAATATCAAATATGCGGCAGGGATATTTTACTTTCTGAAGCAAGGATCTCCATCTCTGATAAAGTCTAACTAGACAATTCAAAAAGTAAATAATGTAAATAAGTAAGTAATGCAAAAAAAAAAAAATGCTTCTCGTGTCAACTAAAACACAATATGCAAGACTGTTTTTGCATAGTGGGTAAGAGGGAGAGGGTGAGAAATGTAAAAGAAAGCAAAGGCTTCAAGAATGAGCATCATAAATGAACATTATTCTACATAGCAACCTCTAAATTCCAGAAATTCTGTATTGTTTCCGGCTTTCAAATACGAATAAAAGTCCCCTGTTCCTCAGGCAGATGCCCTACAGATGTTCTGTCAGATTCTTTTTGCGCTTTGGCCGAAACCGATGCACAGGATGAAATAAACCTTCAACTCAGCAATTACCCAAGAGTTCCATTCCTATGAATAACATGTACTTCCACTCAATCTGGACTGCTGGCCCATTCTCTTCAAAAATCGTGTGCGTCGCTGGCCTAATTAGCTTCATAATGAGACCCATTGAATCTGATGCTGTTGCACGCAAGTGTGTGCGTCTGGACCGCAGAGGCAGACAACAACCTTACAACTGTTACCAGAGGGCATATACAAACACAGCGGCCACAGATAGACCCAGCTGACGTGCAGTGGACAATGGACAGTGGTCATGCCTATTCACATCACCGGTCAAGCCTGAAGAATGGGCACTTACTTCTCGCTGGGTGATGGGTGGTGGTGGTGGTGGTGGTGGTGGAGGAGCCTGTGGTAGAGCTGGATGTGGTGCTGCTAGGCGGAAGAGCTGTAGTTGGTGTCGTTGCAGCGGTGGGTTGTGGGGTTGAGGCATTGGTAGAATTTTGCGGCAGCTGTCCGTAGCTGAAAAATGATCCTAGAAATTTGAAATTAAAAACATGTGCACCTGCACCTTGATTTCCTGCAGGCTAAATAAAGTATCTCTACTACTCTACTCTACTACTACTAGAAATAAAGTATCTGTACTACTACAAAGTTGTTTGCTCATCTCTTGCCAGGATCTGGACTAACAACCTCAAAAAACCTCTCTGGCACGCTCTCAGAGAGGATGATGTGATTATTCACATCCAAGGGACTTTTACACTATAATGACATCTGTTTATCAACAGATGAGTGCGAACATCAAAGGCATGTTGTTTTTCCCAAGCAGAACACAGACTGATGGGATGTGGTCACCACCTTCATTATATAAAATCCATATTTCATTGCACCTTGAAGCACTGACTGACGATGCATATTCAGGTCCTCCCCTTTCCGAAACTCTGTGAGACAAATCAACTAATGACCAGTTCACTCATTTCATTCACAACTTCTATGTGCCATAGGTATGTTTGGCCACACCATTTACCAATTACCATTAAGTAGCCTTGCCTTAAATTAAAATATGTCTTGTTTCAATTTACAGGTCACACAAGTCTGTTTAAAACCTCATCTTCAGAGTTAATTTTATCTTACCATGAGAAGTAGAAGTGGACTTGTAGGAAAATGTTTCAAACTCTAATCTCTAATCTATCATTTTGACCAGGACTCTCTGGCAGAAGATACGCTTAATAGTCTCAATGAGAAATTTCCTGGCTAAATAAAGGTTAAATGAAAAAAAAAAAACCTCAGTGCATCAACTGTTAAAACATTTACTGTTAAAGACAATAGTGTCAACAAAGGAGGTCATTGTAAATCAAGCTGTATTTTGTCAAACTGCTGATTGAGGTTAAGCTTTCCCTGTGTGGTCCTGGTGTGCTTTGCATGACTGTTAATGCGGAGTACATGCAGCAGGTCTTTGGAGACCTCTGGTCAAGGATCTGCCAACTGCCAACAACAATGGGTCTAAATTTAAACTAAGCTTACCTAAACTTGTTAATGACGAGAGAGACAGAGAGAGAGAGAGAGAGAGAGAGAGAGAGAGAGAGAGAGAGAGAGAGAGAGAGAGAGAGAGAGAGAGAGAGAGAGAGAGAGAGAGAGATTCATGTGGCAATATGATTTAACATATTCCCTACGACTATCAATTAACAATTATCAATTTTACTTCGATTTGGGTTGATTCGAGGTCGCCAACACAGGTTGTAACACGGTCTTGAAACAAATTTACAAAACAAGCAAATGCAAAACATGGCTTAATCTGAGATGTTAAATGCTTCTCTATGTTCAAACAAATCCGGTCGTCTGATTTTACTTCACCTTTAATTTATGCGGTTCCTAGTTCAACAAACAAACCCAGCACCTTTATGACCAAAAGGTTCCTTTCTAAACCTTACTTACCTGTTAGAAGAAAAATCGTATCCCAGAAAACAAAATTCATCGTAAGGCTTTGTGGTGAGATCCGATGTCTGCTGTCACACTTGTTAGGATTACACACTGAAAAAAATACTATATTTTAACTCCGTTAATTTTTGTGCTGACCCGCGTTCAATTTGGAGTTCAACTCCTGGCTGGCAAGGTGGAATGAGCTGAGCAAGAATCCCCTCGCACCCCGATAAAGCCATGAGCCTGCTTTACCGGAGAGATGACAATTTTAAAGTTTGAGGCTTCTCACCTCGTGATATTTGACTAGAGATACGCACAGTATTGTAACTTAACATTTATTTTTAGCTCTTCTTAGCTTTGTTATTAACCGACAAATACAGACTGAGGATGAACACTATTCTGTCTTGTACTACCTTGGTCTTACGCTGATGTGACGAAATACCATATGGCTGACCGTCCTCCTCGTGAAAAGAGGGATGGGAAAGTCTGTGTGACTGACTGACAGCATGGTGAGGAATGTCTGCGATTGACAGGCAGACAGGGAGGCGGGGTATACGCAAGTTTTACCAATTGGCGATATCTTTATTTCCCCTCCAAAAATAGCTTGTTTGTGGGTTATTTTGAAACCGAAATAACTCATAAGAATCTAATTAAGATAACTTAATCTTCAAATTTCATATTTTATTAAGTCTGTCTTATCGCAGCTGCCCCGGCCTTTCAACATTTGTTTCAAATTTGTTTCACCACTTTCTAACGTCGCCTATGTCACTTTTCCCTCTGATCATGTATTTATATCGACAATGGTTCTGCATGTGGTGTTTGAGTGCTGTCATGTTATGACCGAGTCTAAAACATGGCTTTTTTCCTCTGAATTAGCCATCTCTACGACTAATCCCGTTGGGTGTTTCTCTCTTTTTGAAACAATTACAGTCCATTCAGTTACATTACAATATGTTTTACTGTCAATTCTTTGAACTGGTAAAGCCTGATTTAAAATAGTTTAAAACGAAACCTTGAAAAAAGACAAGAAACGTATGGTAAACCTGTGCATGATCATACTTTGAAGGTGGTGAATTAGCTTGTTTGGTCTTTTATTTAGAATTCATGCTGTGAATGTAGTTTTTCATTCAATAGCAGGCCTAACAAACATTAAAACAAAATTAACAACAAAATTAACTCTGACTATTCTACTCGTCTCTGCTGTGCACTCTCCTCTTTCTCACATAGGCACACCTATTTACTGAAACATCCTCACTTATGTTTGCACCCCTCGTGGTGTCCTCACACTACCCATAGGTTCTGGTCCTCTGCATACTCCGGAGAAATTTCAGTTCAAGTGCTAATTTCCCAGCAGGATCTTTCAGGTCATTTTTTCCAGGCCATTAGTCCATTATACGGCTATAAGTCCACTGTGCTCTAATTCCCATTTCTTTTTGGAAAAAAAATGTTTGACTTAATAGCACATTTTAATTAGTTATCCTGTTGCAGAATTAGATTTTCACCAGTCAGCCACAAGAGATAGAAGGACACTTTATTAGAGAGAGATAACTTGTCTTCTTCATTTCTCTGTCCTGCTAACACCCCACCCCACCTTGACAGCATTGATATAGCCTTGTGAGATTATACTGCCGTTCACCTCAGGGAAGCCATTAGGCACTTATCCAGAATTTAGACACATAGCAATCTGCAATATTAATAATGAACGTTCATTCATAAATGACTAAAGTGAATAAAAGTATAGGTTTTCTATTTCTACACATGCAAATACTAGTATTGCTTATATGGCAGGGGACTCTTGTGCACACTGACATTAGAGCTTCACCAGGAAGAAAGTAAGTCACTTCACCTATTACTTTGTACATGATCAAATACACAGCAATAGGAATTCAATACAACACTAAATGAATGACAGTATCATCTCATCCTCAACAGAACCCTGATGTCTGTAAAAAGTATGTCTGGTTCCACCTAAGTTATAGTATTGGCCTGGAAAACACATCAGTGGGAACAATGTAGACAGTGTGTATTCAATTTCCAGAAATATTGGAAATAAGACCTTTTATTTGCAGAGAATATATAAGCAATACTGTGATGATGTAGAAGAAAAAGACTATAATATAAAGAGCAGTGTGGTAGGGTAAATCACAAACCACAATTATGTGCCCCATGTTTCGGAATAAAAATGTGATGTGTAAGTGTTTGTGCAGTACAGTGTAGGTGTGGAACAGACTGCAATAACTGTCACAGACTAGATATAGGCAGAGTTTAAACTGGGCTGGAGCCCTGCGGAGCTCAGCTCCGCCTCCTCACCTCGGCAATACAGCTAGCCGAAGCTGAGCTCCCTCTGCTACAGCATTTATAGTAATACAATAGAGAGAGATATTGACCACTTTGAGTTAAGAGGGGCTCCCCCTCCTTACAAAAGCCAATTTAACCACTGGATATATGACATAGTTGATTATGCTGGTCAGCTATTTATGAAGGTGATGGCAAGAGAAAAGAAGCTGTTCCTATGTGTGAGTGTGTGAGTGTGTGTGTGTGTGTGTGTATGTGTGGGGCTATTTTTGTGTGTGTTTGTCTTGTTTTATGTTTGTCCTATAGCGCCTGACAGAGGACAGGAGTTGAAAAAGGTTTTGTCTAGCGCATGAGGAATCTAAAGGTTATTCCATGTCTGCTTCCTAGTTGCTCCTGAAGGGTGGGTTGTAACAACACATTATATAATAACACCGCATTACGTAATAGCCAGACAAAATGTAATACATTTTCAGTTTTGTAATAATTTATGCATTCGTAATAATTTACGCATTTTGTAAAACATGTCTTGAACGCAATATAATTTTTTTTTTTTCACAATTTGTAATACATTATTACAGATTGCGGAGGCTATTACAAAATGTGGGATGTGATTTTTTTTATAATGGAAATGTAAGAACATGGTGCATTATGTAATGACCAACAAAAATTGATCTTTTTTCTGCACTTTGATGTAGTAGGCATATACAGTACAGGCCAAAAGTTTGGACACACCTTCTCTTTCAATGCATTTTCTTTTCTTCAATGCAATACATTGTAGATTCTCACTGAAAGCATCAAAACTGTGAATGAACACATGTGGAACTAGAAAAGCACTCGGAGAGCGCAGACCTCCACCAAGGCAGCTAAAATCTTCACCTTATACCATCCCCACCTGAAGACTTCTTGTTTGATGGGTAAACGAGCATTCTGAGCATTATTTGTAGAGTTATGAGCAAAAATGTCCAAATTGGCCCTATTCCGCAATGGTGAAGAATCCTTTTAAAAAATCCTGGATCTAGGTGGTGATCCAGATCACTACCAAAAACTAATCAGGTCTAAGTTAGCCAACTTCTGATCTATCCTGAAAATGTTGGCGAAATCCGTCCAGAACTTTCTGAGTTATGCTATTAACAAACAAACAAAGGGACAGACAAACAAACAAACCAACGCCGGCAAAAACATAACCTCCTTGGCGGAGGTAATTATGTACTTAACAAAAAAGTGTGAAATAACTTAAAACATGTTGTATATTCTAGTCATGAAAATAAAAAAAATGCACTGAATGAAAAGGTGTGTCCAAACTTTTGGCCTGTACTGTATGGCTCTTCAAATATGGATAGACGCATCTTAAAAATGTAGAAAATTCCAGTATTCCCTAAAATTTGGCCAAAATTGACTTTTTCAAAAATGCCAATTGTGGCAGCCCACACTTCTTTCACACTCATCACTGCATCACCTACTTCTGGTCTTAAGGAATGGGTGTTATTACATTACACGACACTTATCAGACACTTTTATCTAAAGCAACTTACAAGGGAGGATAACAGTCAAGCTCAGGCAACATAAGTAATTACAGATGATCCATGACCATAACACACCACACAATTTATTTCACAGTTTCAAGGACTAAAAAACAACACTTGCAGTCTTCCTGGGATATTAAATTATTGTGAAATGTATAAATGTCCTATTTACATAAATTACAAGTAAAAATAAAAAAAAAACTATTGTTTAATGCATAAAATACATTTGAACAGGGAATTCAAACAACCATACACAGTAGAGAGGCTTCCATGTAATACAGTTAAAGCATATGATAAAGAGAGAATGGATATTGGAGATTCTTCTGAATTCGGCATTCTTAGTGTAAAAGTATTCACAAACAGCATATACGTAAGTTGTCTTGAACATGATGTGCTATGTAGAACAGCTCATGTAAGATTATTTTTTTAAGGTTGTGGTGACATCTTCTGGCTGTAACTGGCAGTACAACTCTGCTCAACTGTGTCTGGTGAACATGATTATCCTGAAATCGTTCTGTGTCTTGCTATTCATAATTCAGTATGTGTTTATTCTTAGCTCAAACCAAAATGCAAGCTTCTACTTTTCCAAACATGGATGCAATATCAGGTACAACAAATGCTCACTGTTCTTGGTAAGATATAAACATTTCAGTCATTCTTTAACACTGTGATAAAAGCCATTTCAGATAGTAAACCACTGACCCACGAATTTCAAATCCTACTTTACAACATAATGTTTGGGTGTGCAGAGAACTATACGGGAAAGGACTTATGATACTTTGTATGACTCACAGCCTATAAAAAAGGGCAAGGAAGGGGATCCCAGGGTCATCAAATTCATAAACATAATTCATAACCATTGTCTTCTATAGAAGCCTAATATATTTATACACACCCTGAGCAATTCCAAACATTGCCAGTTTTTACTTAAATTGGAAACTGAAATGAATCTTGTTATTAAATAAAACATCCCAGACTTTTCACAGGACAAGTGTGTTGATATCACCTTTTCTCAAGTATCATGTTTCTTTAAACATGGTGTTGATACTCTCCCCAGCAGGAATGCCACTGTGATCCCATCTCGCTTCACCTCCACAGGGTACTGGAAAACATGTGGACAGGCTAACCAGAGTTTCCACTTCAGTGTACGCACTGTGTTATTACAGTAACCTATGTGTAATAGTTAACAGGACAAAGGAACTATGTCTAACAGATAGTTACATAACTTCCATACACTGTAAAAAAGTACTGTTTAGAACCAAGTAAAAATACTTAAAAACATACTTACAAAAATGTACAGATTTTAAGGACAAAGGATCTGTGTCTAACAGATAGTTACATAACTTCCATACACTGTAAAAAAGTACTGTTTAGAACCAAGTAAAAATACTTAAAAACATACTTACAAAAATGTACAGATTTTAAGGCAATTTGTTGCATAGATCTTTTTTACGTCTTTTTTTTTTTTTGACCGTTTTATGCACTATCAAAGTAATATATGTTCATGATACTTGAAAAATAGTGTAAGAAAAATATGCCAGCTAAATCAGTGTAAAAAGATCCATGCCGCATGTTGCCTGTTCTTAAACATTGGTATGGCGCATGGTATGGAGTGAAGGCCCATGATGAGGTCTGTGTGTACTGTGTCCACAGTGGTTGACCTGCCTCCCTACAGACCTCACAGACAATAACAGTGTTTCAGTTAGGCAGGTTACTGATTTGCTTTAAAAGACAAACATTTAAAAGGTCAAACATCACGTTTTGTTCCACCAAAACAAAAGACTACGCTACAAGTTAAAGTTCATTTATTTGTCACAAAGATGGACATTCAGCCCAAGGTTTGGGAATAAGCAGATGAGGGAATACGGTATTAAAGTCTGAAGTGGGGTGTAGAACACTGACTATAGTTATCATTTCACAGTTTTATAGAAACTTACAAACACCAACTATTGTTTAATCTAAACTTGTGAAGATGATATAAAATAATCAATGGGTAATTTTATAGTTTGGTGCAATCACACCAATTCAGTCTCACCAGTGTTGAATGCCGCGGCTGAATGACATGACAGCCGGCCCAGAGATCAGAGATAACAGAGATGCCATTTTAACATTCCATATATTTGCAGCAACTCAATGCAGCCAAACCAGTGCACTGGCCAGTATTAATATTTAATTACTCTTGCCGCACACAGTTCTGAGTGTGTGTTGGAGGGCTGTTTCTCTTGTGTGTGTGTGTGTGTGTGTGTGTGTGTGTGTGTGTGTGTGTGTGTGTGTGTGTGTGTGTGTGTGTGGGAGGGGTCTGTGTTTGTTCAACGCAAGCAAAGCAACGCAATGCAACCACACTGTATGCAACGCATGATGCTACGCTTTGTGTCTAGGCCTTAATGAACACCATCATTACTGTAAAAAAAAACATCCCAACACCAAACTTGATTCTGTTCACCATCTTGAAGAGAAAGCTTTATGGAGGCTGTTTTAATGAGAAGGAGCACATACACAAAGGTCATCAGTACAAACATTTCAAGCTTTTCATATTTAAAAGCTTTTAGATAAACATGGACTATCAGCGGCAGCAGCCACAATGTCATACCCACAGGACAAATGACCCACAAAATAAAGCATTTCACATCATAAAAAATACAGATAATCACCCTCAGCCAAACACAACTGGAAACCAGGCACACAGACAGTGCTTAAATTGGTTGTAAGGAGGGGGAGCCCTTCTTTACTCACAGTGGTCAATATCTCACTCTATTGTATGACTATAAATACTGTAGCAGAGGGAGCTCAGCTCTGGCTGTCTGTATTGCCGAGGTGAGGAGGGGGAGCTGAGCTCCGGAGGGCCCCGACCCAATTTAAACTCTGTACATACAGTATTGTGCAAAAGTCTTAGGCAGGTGTGAGAAAATGCTGTCAACTAGGAATGCCTTCAAAAATGAAAGTGTTAATCATTTATGTTCATCAATTAACAAAATGCAGTGACTGAACAAAAGAGAAACCTAAATCAAATCAATATCTGGTGTGACCACCCTTTGCCTTTAAAAGAGCATCAATTCTTCTAGGTCTATTGCATAGTTTTTGAAGGAAGCTGGTGGCTTGCGCCAAACATCTTGAAGAACTACCACAGATCTTCTGTGGATGTATGCTTCCTGACATATACAACCAATCATACACCTGACTATAATCCTGCAAAATCCCTGTCTTTGTGTGTACCCCCGTGTGTGAATGGATGCTGGTTTGAAGGCACCTGCCTACATCTTTGGACAGTACTGTATCTTTTTAGCCATCCACATGTTTAATGTTAAAACACCCATAAGGCTGAAAGGACTTAAGGCATAAGATGGGCACAAGTTGTTTTTTGACAAGTGTTAGGCAGGTGCACACAAAGTGTACACACACAGGGGTACACACAATGTCAGGGATTTTGCAGGATTATAGTCAAGTGTATGATCAACCAATTACACCAAATTGGTTGTATATGTCAGGAAGCATACATCCACAGAAGATCTGTGGTAGTCCTTCAAGATGTTTGGTGCAAGCTACCAGCCAAGTTCCTTCAAAAACTCTGTGCAGTAGACCTAGAAGAACTGATGCTCTTTTAAAGGCAAAGGGTGGTCACACCAAATATTGATTTGATTTAGTGCTGCATCACTGCATTTTGTTAACTGATGAACATAAATGATTAACACTTCCATTTTTGAAGGCATTCCTAGTTGACAGCATTTTTTCACACCTGCCTAAGACTTTTGCACAGTACTGTAGATACTTTCATGTGGGGAGAAAAAGACCCAGCTTTCAAAACAGCAGGCATGGCACACACGCCGGATGCTGCTAGAAATGTTGGACCCGAAGATATTATTATTTTCAGGCTAATAATAATAATATGAATAGGGTCGTTAAATATGGCCTCTGCTATGCACAACCAGTATCTTCATGCCAATACGGGTCAATAAGAATACAGTTGCAATTCAATAAATCCACAGGGTAACTTAAACAATAGGTTTGCAATTTAATCAAGTGGGCATCAGTGATGCACAGGTTCTCTCTTTACCCACGAGGGCCATCACAGAGTGCATAGGCTGCACACAAGTTCAGTAAATATCCAGCTAAGCAGTGCAAATGGCAAACAGCTGATTATATAAAGTTTATAGGAGCAGGTTATGAAAAGTAATCCTCCAATACTTAATAGGGGCTCAATCAAGTGGCCTTGTGAATCCAGACCTGATCATGCGACATTGAATTGCTGGTCAAAAATGACCAGGGCTCTGATTTTAATGTTATTTATGACTGTAATGTAGGGTTTTATGAGTAAAAGTAAATCATGAAGTGGTCAGATGTGGCATTTAATACCATACCAGACAACTGAAAGTCTGTATGAATAGGTGTACTTTTGTTTATAAATGTCACAGACCATTTCTGATTGATGGTACAAGAAATTAAACATAATTGCTAAAATAGCAAAAACAGGTAATAAGGCATGAAACATAGATGCAGATTTTTTTTTTTAAGTCACGTGTGAAATGAGTTTTGAGCTCAACTTGGCCACAGATGGATTATTAGAATGTATATAGTTTTAAACAAGTCGTGTTGTATAGGTCACAACTGTACGTAGCTTGAACATGAGTTTCCAGTTGTGCAAAGACCATCCATGTGCGTCCATGCAAATTAGGCGCATTCGTGTCAGTTGCGTGCACAAACATTGACGTATCTCACACGCATCCGCCGGCTTCTTAACCATGCACACTTTATACATAAAGTGACTGAACGGAGTCAATGATATGCCTGCAAAACACTGAATATTCTGCTTAGTGTTTAACGGAGAGCCGCGATGAAAGTTGAACCTCAGAACAAGGTAATTCCAATTTATTATAGCTACGTTTTGAGACGCAGCATTTATTCACGAAAACTTAAGTTACAGTACTTACGTTACAGTTTTTACCACTAAGATTTAAGACTTAAGAATTGTGGCATTTTAGGTCACAAGAATTGCATTAGCTGGTTGCAGGCGTAATCTTGACACAGTGAGTTTGCTTTGCAACCTTACCAGAATTTACAGTGCTCTTTACTGAGCGTTTTACTTTGATGCGCTTCCTTTAATACAGCCTTCTCTACAGATGCTGTTTCGCCTGTCAAAACAATTTTCACTGGAAATAAATAAATACACTTCTGCTATCACTGATATAATGATTATCAGAGAGAAAGTCGCCTATTGATCACATGTGAACCGATTCACAATCACAAAACCCACACAATTTATGGAATTTACCAATTACGGACTGTAAGGGAATATGCTACCTGTTCCTTTTGGCTTTTTGCCCTACTAGCCTATGAGCCACGACACCTTGTTTTTTTCACTGAGACACAAACCATGATGATTGTGGATTAAGTATAATTTCAACTGATACATGTTTAAAACGACCTTACTCACCATGGTTGGTGTAGCAGATCTGTTGTTAGTATCCCAGAAAGTGTGATTTTAACAGTTTTTGAAACCAGTCCCTTACATCCCCATCGGAACGTCATCAGATGTATTGGTCATATATCAAAGGTTCAGTTACTCAGCAGTTACTTGCTAAAGAACTGGTCTGTGGCAAATTCATAGAACTATGTTGCAGAGTATAAATCCACACATTTTGCTCTGCTTTGTACCACTCGTACATCCTTGTCTTCTGTATTATTGTTTTATTATTATTATAATTCAATATTATTATTTTTCATTCTGTCTTTTCTTTTTGCCATAGGCATCTCCTTTACCTAATCCCTATGGATTGAATTTCAGCTTCTTTTCATCTTGTGCTTTGAGGTGTGTTTGAACACGGGTATTGTTTTACAAATGCTCTCCTCAACTAAGCTTATTTTCATTGCGGAGGTTCTTGTAATACCTTAGCCTACCACTGATATGCTGGTTATAGCTTTAGAGTCCTACAGTAGGTCCTCAGTGTCTTTCAGGAGGTTGTGCTGATGTCACAACTTTATCTTGCAGCACACTGTGGACACAATCTTTTTTTTTTTTTTTTACAGTAATCATAATAGTGTTTTATATTAAGTGTATAATCACCACTGTCTTTTCATTAGTTTAGAATTAGTCCCTTGTTTCTTTCACAGGCTCTAGAACGGGCCTTCTGCATGTTAATGCCACTTAATGGCCACCAAAGTTCTTCTCACACTCTTGGAAGGAATTAAGGCTTACTCAGCTAGTTGCAGGTCAGCAGGTTCACCAGTGGGTGCCACTTAGACACTCACACCACACCTGACCAGTGAACATGTGTTCACCCTCCTCAGTCTTTTTTTTTGTAAGTAATTTTTTTACCCTTATGGCATTATTGGGACAGGACAGTGAAGATTGTGACAGGAAGTAAGTGGGAGACGGAGATGGGGTAGGGTTGGGAAATGACCGCAGGCCGGATTTGAACCTGGGTCCCCATGGGCGAATGCCCGTTTGTGGTCGGGTGCTGCAAACACCCCGTCACTGCGCCCCCCACTCTCTGCAGTCTTCTGTCTAAATGCTGGTTCATGGCATAATTTTTCTAAACAATTTTTTAGACTTCTGAATCAAAGTTGCATTCTTTTTGGAAGCTGGCTTATCAATAATAATTTATCTACGTTTTAGTCCTTGACATTGTACTCTGGCTGAAACACATTGATAGATGGAGTAGGGTGACGAAATCATTGTCATTCTGTCCGTTATTCAGTGTTGTGCTGGGTCTGTAGGCCTGTACTTGTTACTACTTTTCTCATCCATCACATTTTGTTCGTTCAGTTCTGTAAACCATATAAGATAACAATCAGATCACCTTGTAGAATAGATATTTAAGGCAATATGGAGGACTCAATGCACAGCCTGGGCGGAGGATTCACTGGCCCAGTACTTGTGCGGGAACACAGACATGCTCTCAACTCTGTGGCTGACAATGGTCTCAGCATATTTCCTGTACAGATTGGGGTGAAGGCCCTGATGTTTTATAGTCTGGTAAACCAGCTTCATTTCATTTTGTACTGAGGGTCTGGCAGTGCTTTCACTGACATTGCTGTCTTAGGCAGAATTTTGCCTAGCCAACTAGCGAGCAGAAAGAGTGTTTGTGAGTGATGACGTTGACCTTGTGTGCTACATTTGAATTGTAGTGCGTAAGCAGGCTAATTGCATATGTCATAACCAAACGTTAACAATTGGGTAAAGGCAGAGCCACTTCAGCAGAGGCCACACCTCAAAGAAGAAAATGTTTCTCAATACAGCACTGCCAGACCCTCTGTAAAAAATGAACCAGGCTAGATGTTTCAGGCCCAACTTGGCAAAGTCTTCCAAACTGTCCATAGTTAACTAATGTGTGCTTAGTGTACTGGTGCAGATTGGTAAGGGTGGTAAAACAAGTCATCTACAATTCATGTAAAGCATGAATAATCCCATCTGTTCAATATGGTGTCTGTTTTAAAATGATAATACATCGTTCACAGCAAACAGAAATATTACAAAGTACTGCATATTGTGTTTAACGTATTGCAACCATGTTGTTAAACAGCAATTCTTTTATCATTCCATTTCTGATAGAAGCATTTTTACTGTATTAAACAGGGTAGTTCCAGAACCCTGGCCATGATGGTGGCCTGTACTGCCATCGGGGGAACACTGCAATATGGCTATAATCTTGCCATCATGAACGCTCCAACCATTGTAAGGACCCTATTGTTAAAGTTTGTCTAAAAGCTCTACATATATATGTGTCTGTGTGTGTGTTTATATGTGAATGTATATCAGTATGTGTGCAGTGTTTCACATGTAGACATGCTTAAATGATTGTTTTGATTTTAAATATCTTATCTTTGTCCTCATCCATTTTCTCTCTGAACAGTACATTCAGACTTTTATCAATGAGACGTTCTTGGAACGGTGGGGCATGGAATTGGAGTTGTATGAGGTCACTCTGATCTGGACTTTTATTGTGTCCATTTTCTCACTTGGAGGGTTGACAGGTGCCCTGATTGCCGGGCCCATGTCCATACACTTTGGAAGGTACTGGAGTACTGGAAATATCTATTATCAGATGAAAAATCTACTTTTAGCCAAGATTGGTCAGCATGTCATGCTGCATTGAATGACAAATAAGTGGAGTGCTTCTAAACGATCTACTGGGATAGCAAAATGCAGAGCCCATTGCAAATTCCGTGCTGGGTTTCATCTTTTATCGTGACTATGTCATCTGGCTTGCTATTCTGTAGGAAGAAGACAATGTTACTGAGCAACATCTTCCTCATGCTGAGTGCTCTATTAGGTCTTACGAGCAGAGCAGCAAAGTCTTTTGAAATGATCATCATCTCCAGGGTATTGGTGGGAATTAATGCAGGCAGGTGCACATGGAACATCACGGGCTGGGCAAAAAAAAAAAAATAATAATAATAATATTTCAGTTCTTAGTGATCTTACTTCACATGTAAGACTGTGAAACCACATGGTTACCTTGTGAATAACGGATGACTGCCCTTTTCTGTCATTCTGTTTGCAGGGATCAGCATGAATGTTCAGCCCATGTATTTTGGTGAGAGTGCCCCTAAGCATCTGAGAGGGGCAGTGTCGCTGTCCTCGGCTGTCTTCACGGCCTTCGGAGTGGTACTGGGACAGGTTGTAGGTCTCAGGTGAGGCAAAGACACACAGTAGCGAAATGCCATGTTTTTCAAAACTATCAGCCAGGGAGAAACATGTAGTGCAAAAAACATGTTTGTTCAATGTGTTTACTCTTTGTTGCGTGGTTGTACTTCTTCATGCAGTAACACTTCACTTGGATAGTCCACCTACAGATGGTTTGTTGAAATTCAACTTTATTCTGTCACCGAACAACACCTTAACCATCCTAACTACCTAACATCACCTTAACTCTAATCTTAACCATAGATTGCAATTCACAGAATTCCAACTGAGACTATGTAAACATCTGTAGATGGTCTTTAGGGGACCATCCAATGAAAGAGTGACCCTTCATGTTTCAGTCCTTCTGAGAAGTTTGGAGGCCATATTTGGCATGCTTTTGCTAAAGATGGTAGATAGGCAGAGCAAGATAGTTCATAGTAGTTCATGTCTATGGGAACACAGTGGGAATCAGTTCCGGCCTACATGCAAGGGCTTGTATGACTGACGTTTCTACACCACGTGGTTGGTCTTCGCACAAGGAAGGGGAACTAATTCCTGACTGCATAAAGGGGGATTTGTGACCCTCCCTCGTGCGATCATGGTTCCAGGAAGTGCCCTCGTCATGACGGATCTTGGGATATCTACCATCTCTGCTTTTGTCTCTGCACAGGGAGATCTTGGGGAGTGAGCCATACTGGCACTACTTGCTGGCCAGCAATGCCCTCCCAGGGATCTTTCAGTTGCTCACACTGCCCTGGTTCCCGGAGAGCCCACGCTACCTTCTCATAGACCGCGGGGACAAGGAGGCCTGCTTTGCAGGTAAGGAGCTCCCACTTAGTCGCAGATGCCATTTTATCAGACAGTGTTCATGTGCTGAAGAGATACAGGCTTCCCCTGTGCAGACATAATCGTTATAAACACTCTATTGTTCCCTTATCTATCAAACTCATTAACAACCAGAAAGGAAGGTGATTGCCTGCATGCTCGCGCATGACCAAGTCTATATTTATGACAGGATGAATGCTTATGTTGTGGCATATTTATTTATTATAGTGTGAATGGGCTTGGCGTGGGGATGGGGAGGTGTGGGGAGAAGGATGTGAAGTGTTATGTGAATGGTGGGGTGGGAGTGGGTATGGTTTTAGATAGGCAGAGGCAGTGGGTGATAACTTTCAGTGCGTCTGTGCTCTACCCTTTCTTTTATGCATCTGATGTTACGCTGGTATTGTGTGGGTATACGGTACTGTATGTTGCTGTGTCTGTACCGTTTTTATTTATTTATTTTGACTGTGTTGTGTTTTTTATGGTGTTTCTTATGGTGCTGCTGTGTCCCTATCCTCGAGACAAATTTCTCCCTGGCGGAGACTAATAAAGAAACCTAACCTAACCTCACCTAAGATTTGATGAAAGGTGGCAAACTGAAACCGTAGATTAGAAATTCCCACTTGGACACAGATTTGGAGCAAGGTGGTGTAGTGGAAAATTTAGATTAGGTGCATGTTGTGATGATGATTTTCTTTTATCTTTCTTAGTTAAGAGTGCCCAGATGTATAATCATTGTGTGATGATGGAGTATAAAGTGCAGATGTGTTCTGTATGTTTTTAGACTTGTTGATGGAACACGTGGGGGTTCTTTGCAACATTTCTCCGGTGCCATTAATAAACTGCAGTACTTACATCTGAGAGGCCTATCGCGAGTACTATTTTTACCACTGAAACAGTTAAGATAAGAAATTCCCACTTAGTCACAAATTTGGAGCAGGTAGGCCTAGCTGAAACAGTACAGAGTTAAGAAGTCCAAATATTTCTCCAGTAGGTTTTTGTGTTCTAATTCTCCTGTCATTTTGCCATGACATTACATTTTTGAATAGGCCAGTCACCACAGTTTTCTCTCCCTGCCGAATAGTTCAGAGGACACTTTCAGCCTTAGGTCTTGCCTAACAGTGTCCACCATCATCTCCAAACAATGCTAGCCCTGTGTTCTTCTGAGTCACACTTGGTTGCCCAAATGCAGCCCGACTGCTAAGCCCTCGGTATGATCCCACTGTGCCCTGGTGTTCTTCTTTGTATGATTTCTCCAGCGCTGAGACGCCTGAGGGGGTGTGAAGTCTCGCCCAGTGAGGTGGAGGAGATCCTGCAGGAGCAGGCGGAGGCGGTGGGCATGCGCCCACGGCAACCTTGGGAGCTGATGTGGGACCGCTCCGTCCGCTGGCAGGTCATCTCAGTGGCCATCATCAGCAGTGCCATGCAGCTCTGTGGCAATGACTCGGTCAGTGTGTGTGTGTGTGTGTGTGTCTGTGTGTGTATGTGTGTGTGTGTGTGTGTGTGCGTGCGTGTGTGTATGCACTCAAAGCAGTGTTGAGTAGGGCTGCACGATATTTGAAAAATGTGCGATATGTGGTAAAATTGCTGAATGCTGCAATGACGATATATTTGAGACAAATAAACAAGTATTTAAATATAGTTTTAACATCTTTCAGCTTAATCTTTACCAGTGTGCAGCCTATAGGGTGGATATCAAGGGCAGTAAGACTCCATTTGAATTCCCAAATATCTTCATATGGGGAAACATGGGTTAACTGGAATAAATGGGACATTACTGTAAGCTGTTTCACAGTAATGTCCTATTTATTCCAGTTAAGCCATGTTTAGCGATATGTGTATCGCAATACTGTATGTTGCAATATCACAATATTTTCAATATATTGTGCAGCCCTAGTGTTGAGCAACCTGGATTCAGATGCTATGATCTAGTAGGCCTACCACATATTCCACATTTCTTAATACATGTGATAATTACCAGACTAGTAATGAACAATGACCAATGTGGATTCAAAAGCTACAATAAAGTAATACATATTCCAAATCGCCTGGTTCTGCCAATGCACTTAATACAGGTGATTTCAATAATTAACTCCTCTACCTGCTCAAAGAGTTGTGGTAGTTAGAATCGGATGAATTAGTGAAACATTGGAACAAATTTGTGGTACTGGATGTAGCTTCTGAAGCCAGTTAATGCTGTACTGATGTACACATAGTGGTCTTCCTAGTCACCTTTGGATGGCTCCTCTTTTTGTGTGTGTAATAGACCTGGGAATTTGAGCCATGCCGTTAATAATACAGGAGGGAGTGATTTACAAAATTCCACTTCATACCAAATGTTGAAATATTAATTGTGACTATAATGATCAACAAAACTAGGATGACATACTGTAGGTCAGTTGACACAGGAGAAAGGGACAAGGAAACAGGTCCTTCATTTTTTCCCTTTGAAGTTAGCACTGTGGTGCAACACTGACTTACTAGGAAGATTAACTTCTAAGAAATGCGTGTTTGTGCATGGGACATGAATGTGTGTGTGTGTGTGTGTGTGTGTGTGTGTGTGTGTGTGTGTGTGTGTGTGTGTGTGTGTGTGTGTGTGTGTGTGTGTGTGTGTGTGTGTGTGTGTTGACAAATCATCGAATTCTCACACACATCTCATTGTGTGTATTCTCCCACAGATTTACTTCTATGCGTCTTACGTATTCCAGGAGGCTGGGATAGCTCCTGCTGCCATTCAGTATGTCACCATTGGCACAGGCACGTGTGAATTCACTGCCTGCATAATATCTGTAAGTATGCGTGTGGCTAATCCTGATTAAATTCAGCACCCAGGCTGAAAGAGGACTTTCAGCTTTATTAGCAAAGGCTTGCAAAAATGTGCCCAGTTGAACAGTGTGAGATAAGGAGTTATTCAACAAATAACCATGTACAACCTTGAGGCCTTTAGCATCTTACGTAAACCCTTAAATCATCTTACACATACAAACTGCATTGATAGTTAATGATGTGTTATCAAGTACAGTATGTTGAAAGTATATCACTGCTGAGTACAAATTGTTAAAACAAAGAGTTGCAACCGGAAAGACATCACTGTGGTCTAGTTTGTTGAGATAGGACCACTGTGATTAATCTTCCTTCCCTTCACCCCCTATACACATAAGCATGCATGTACTATACAAACTTGTTGATACACATATATGTACACATATGTTTGGATAGTTTTTGATGGATGTACTGTATGTAAAAGAAGTAGCTTTTAAGGGGGTTATACATTGAATACCTGTGTATCATGTATTATTTATGTGACTACAGCTCTAGAGGAATGAGTCGATCAGAGTCAGAAACATTATTGTCATTACAGCAATGACCCATTGAACAACGAAACGCTCGTAGGAGATACACATGTAAAGCCTGTGTTTGTTAATGTCCCTGTGACCGGCAGAACCTGCTGATTGAGCGACTGGGCCGGCGGTTGCTCCTGATGGGTGGGTATGTCTTCATGGCGGGCTGGGCCGTGGTGTTCACCGTGGCTCTGTGCTTTGAGGTATGCATTATTAACCAGCAAGCACCACAGCTACAGCCCCATCTATCCACAAGTGATACCTGACCACCCCTGGCCCCATTACACTACCAGATAAGGACCCTAACAATTCGTCAGCCGAATCATTAATATTTCAGCTGAGTTGCAGGGGAAACGTCTAGTCTTTGTTCCACGTTGTTCTCAGGGGGGGAGGGATGATGTAAATTATGGACTGTTCATACTTTTATCAATTACAAAGTCAACAGCATGCACTGAAATCGATCAGTACACGAATGGCCAGAATTATATAAGTAATAGTTTTAGCTTAATAGTTTAACTGCTTTAGTAGCAGTTGCTTGTTATTGGTGGTGTATACACTGTAAAAAGTAAAGCATGAAACCAACTAAAAAAAAACAGACAATGTGCTACATTGATCTTTTTTGATGATGTTGGTTTAGCTTAAACTATTTTTGTATCAGAAATAATGTTGTGATACTACGTAAAATACAGCAAGTTAAACCAAATCCACACAGCACATTTCTAAGCCTTAATTTCATATTGGTTCTATGGTTCACTTTTGACTGGTGTACTGCGCCAGTGTTTAGGCACGGCTGACTTGCGTTGCCAGCCTAAGTCAGCACCTGTGGGGCTTATACTTCTCTGATTGTCAGCTGCTGTCAGCTTTCCATTAGTCACCAGGTGAACTCAGGCACTTGCGAGCTGAGCGTCTCTGGAGTGCTACTGTACTTGACATGGCACTGTAAGGGGCAGCAATTTACAAAGAACACAAAGTACTTGTGCATGTAGGAAGAGCACCTTAGGGAGAAACTATAGCTATTACACCTACCCCTACACTATCTATAATCAAGTAAATAGTTCAGGCTGTTAGTCTCTACTCCCAGGTGTAACACGCACAACTGGCCGCTGACTACAGCTATTCACGCAACCTCATGTGAGCTGTACAGGACAGAGCAGCTGAGGGGATGGCCAACTGGAGCCGTACAGACAGATGCTCAACAAGGGTTAACCTGAACCAGCCGGCTACCGTTACAGTGACTGGGGCTGCTGGGGCCGTTTACATGATCCACTCAGCAGCACCTACCTATCGCTTTCCCCCATGGCTTTCACCATGCCAACAACATGCATCTCATCCAGGACCACTGGCAAGCCTTTGCAGTTTCCTCCAACATTTCCTTAACAATTAAAATAACTAGATAAATACATAAAAATACAAGACACTTGCACATGTGGGGAGAGCACCCATTGTACCACACTTCAGGCTTTCCTAACTACAGCCATTACAATTATCCATACACTATGTGGGACACATCCTCAGCAGTGTACCTCAGGATCCACGGGTGTTTCGGGCCTTTATTCACTGTACACCCTCCCCTGAGGCGGCCCCACTAAAGGTGATCAATCCTTTAGCGTGTGTCCACAGTTTAGCTACCTGCTACCCAAATTTCCAAAATGTACTTCCACAATTCACTTACAACCACCGTTTACTTCCAAAATGTACTACTTCCTGCTCATTACCAACTATTTGCACCAACGCATTAAAAAAAAAAAAAAAAAATAGGGAGAGAGGAGGGGAAGGAGAAGCGGGGGACAGGGAGCCTGTCTGGGCTTCGCTCACCCCAAGGGCCTGTCTGGGCCTCATCTCCTCCTCCTCCTCCTCCTCCTCCCCCATCTCATCTCCTACACCGCCCCACCGCACGATCCCAGAGAGCCTGCTTCTAAGCTGCCCATGTGTGTGATGGCTGCCATTTATAAGCCTCTTTCTTCTTCTGTGTTTCTATTGACCCACTAAACGCATTACTGCCATCTGCTGGTCTGGGGTGCCCATCCTTATCTGCACAAACAGCCCTAGGTTGCATTAATCTCCACCTCCTCGATAGCACACTGGCTAAGGCACTTGACCCACACCTGGAGGGCCAGGGTTCGATTCCTCCACCGCCCCATTCGAACATGGCAACCCTACTGCTTATCCCAGGCAGAGACCGCTCTTCTCATCCAGATCCAATTACTAGTCCTAGCTGCTTCCTCTGACATCTCCCTAACAGTTTTACGTAGATTCTTACCACCAACCCCAAGCTCCCCTAGCAATGAAATGACTGACCTCCCTACAAACCCTCTACAACCCACTTCTACTGGAAATACTCTTGCCCTCCATCCTTTCTGCTCTGCTTCCAATCTCAACTCTTCATACTTAAGCTTTTTCCTTTCATATGCTTCCTCTAGGGAGCTTTCCCATGGGACAGTGAGTTCAATAAAATACACTACCTGTTGGCTGGTCGACCAATAGACAATGTCTGGCCTCAAGGTAGTGGTAACTATTTCTTGAGGGACCACCAACTTTCCACCCACATCTACCAGCATCTGCCAATCCTTTGCTTCCTGTGTAGTACTCCTTGACTTTACGGCTCTCTTACTTTTCTCACCCTCCCGCACAAACTGGATACCTTTTTTATGACTACCTTCTGCATTTACCTGCTGCCTCCTACTCTCAATTCCTACTGCTAAGCATTTTAATACTTGGTTGTGACGCCACGTATAGCGACCCTGTGCCAAGCTAACTTTACAGCCAGATAGTATATGTCTCAATGTGGCTACTGCTGAACAGAGTGTGCATGACGGATCCCCATCTGTCCAGATTCTCAGGTTATCTGGTGATGGAAGCACGTCGTACGTCGCTCCCAATAAAAACTTTAGCCTGTTAGACTCCATACTCCACAAATCCCTCCAAGTAACCTGTTTTCTCTCTACTCCCTCCCAATTCAATCACTGGCCCTGCTTTGCTAGTGACACAGCTTTTACCTGTCTACTAGCTTCTTCTTGCCTGTGTATCTGCTCTACAACCAATCTCCTTTTCTCCTTCTGATCTGCCTTTCTCCACATTGGCTTCCCTGATGTACGCCCCAAGCCTCCCCGCCCAATCTGGACATTTCCCATTATCTCTCCATGTCTAAGGGCTGCCTCTGCCTCCTGCACTGCTACCTTTGGTTTCCACTTTCTCCCTTTGCTCGGGTTAGGAGCCAGACCACTGACTATCCTATCCTTGCTCCCTGTTAACAACAGCTCTGTCCTAACCTTAGCACACTTAAATTCCTCTACCAGACTATTTATTGGCAGCTGCAGTATGCCCTTCCCATACAGAGCTACACTGCTTAGGCACCGTGAAACCTCTAACCACTTTTTAACGTATGAATTAACCACCCTTTCTAGCTTCTCTACTTTTGATAATGGTACTTCATACACTGACATGGGCCACATTACTCTAGGGAACAGTCCAAATTGCATGCACCACAATTTCAGCTTTCCTGGTAGCCCTGACCTGTCAATTTTTTCCAATCCCTCCACCACGTCTTTTCTAAGCTGCTCTACCTGCTCTCGATCACTCAGGTCTGCATTATACCACCTCCCCAGGCTTTTCACTGGTCTCACCCTGATGGATGGGATTTCCTCACCTTCCACCGTGAATTTCTGCTCTACCACTTTTCCCTTGGTGACTGAGATACTCCTTGACTTACTAGGCTTTATCCTCATCCTCGCCCACCTGAGATTTGTATTTATCCTTTCTAACAACCTTTTTGTACATGGCACTGTTGTTGTTAACAGAGTCATGTCATCCATGAAAGCTCTAATTGGCGGGAGACGCAGTCCCTCCCGACGCCTTTCCCCTCCCACCACCCACTTAGAAGCTCTTATTACCATTTCCATTGCCATTGTAAAAGCAAGTGGTGAGATCGTACACCCCGCCATAATGCCTACTTCTAGCTTCTGCCAGTCTGATACAAACTCCCCTGTACCTATACAAAATCTAATATCTTTAAAGTATTCCTTCATTATATTCACAATCTCAACTGGCACTCTAAAGTATTCACAAGCACTCCAAATCAGACTATGCGGCACCGAGCCAAAGGCATTAGCTAGGTCCAAAAAAACTACATGAAGCTCCCTACCCTCTTGCTTTGCTGTCTGAATTTGGTGCCAAATTACACTAGTGTGCTCAATGCATCCAGCAAAACCTGGAATTCCTGCCTTCTGCACTGTTGTGTCAATTAACCCATTCTTTTCCAAATAGTGCACAAGTCTCTTAGCCACTATACTGAAGAAGATTTTCCCCTCCACATTAAGCAAAGAGATCATTCTAAACTGG
The DNA here is from genome assembly GCA_027475355.1 of Coilia nasus. Taxonomy (NCBI): domain Eukaryota; kingdom Metazoa; phylum Chordata; class Actinopteri; order Clupeiformes; family Engraulidae; genus Coilia; species Coilia nasus. Next base: position 25,575,656 of record CM050211.1, read on the forward strand.
TCTATTCTAACAGACTCTTTTTCTTTTGGAATCAACACACCCCCTGCCCTGCACCATGCTGTTGGAATGCTCTGCTTATGCCACACAACCTTAAACAACTTCCACAGAAACCTAAGAACCCCTGGGGCATTGTTATATACCCGATATGGCACCCATTTAGGCCCTGGAGCTGATGAAGCCTTAGCTTTTCTCACCACAACCTCTACCTCTTTCCACCTAGGTGGTACAACATCCATCTGACTTTCTATCTCCCCCAAAGGTGGCATGTCAGGCGGAAAACCTAATCCTCCCTCCCTCCCTGGATCTGAATGAGTTTTCCTTAAGTACTCCTCTACTTCCTCTTTTGAGGTTCTCAATATCCCTCCCTTTTCCTGGTTAAACAACCCTTTCACAAACTTAAAGGGGTCCTTATAAAACAGTGTTCTTACCCGCTCCTTCTCTTTTCTCTTCCTAAGATTCTCAGCTCTCCTAAGAGTTGCTAACCTACATCGTAACTCTTCCTGCAGGGCATCTATACCTTCTTTCTCCTCAATTGTGGCCCTTTTCCACTGTTTTCTTAGCTGCCTCCTTCTTAACACCAATTCACGAATGTCTTTCTGGCGTCTCGACTGACAATGTTGTGCTGGCTCCCTTTTCCTTCTATCACTACTTCCAAACCTATCTAAGCCATAACTATAGATCACTTCCCCCATCCTTTCCAACTTTGCCATGGCTGTCCCTTTTAATCCTTCTAACACCATTGCCAAGTCTCTGTCTATGGACTCCCAAGTCCTCTTATCTTTCGCCTGTGGCCAACTAACCCTAGATTTCTGCTCCCAGGCTTTCTCCCTTTTTGACTGGCTAGGCTCTCCTTCTCCATCAGTCCCTCTGACCTCCTCCCTCTCTTCCAAGACTGGGTTTCTGATATCCTGCGAACTGTGGTTTTCTACCTGCCGCTGGACTTCAGCCGACTTACTCCGCAGACTTCTTAGAAAGTACTGCTCAATGCGGTTCCCCTGTCCCACTTTTCCTCCACACCCCTTCTTCCCCTGATGGATTTTAAGGCCTCTCACTGTTGTAATCTTCTGCCAGCCACAGGAACAAACCTGTACTTTCTTTTCTAATTGTTCTCTCATTACTCTTTCACTACTTAATTCTTCCCTTTCAATTCTACCGGATAACCCCACCTCCCCATCCTCCCTTAAGTCGCTCGACCTTCTCATAGTCATTTCCGTTCCAGTGTCTAAAGCCGTGAATCCTGCCTGTGAGTCATCTTCCACCCCTACTCTCGCTGACTCTAGGGGTATATCTCTTGTATTGGACGTAGCAAAATGTGGACATGGCTCAGTTCAATGAACTTGCCACTGCTTATCTGGGGAGCTAACCCATATAAGCTCCAGTGGGGTCTATTCCCTCCTGTCAGCTGTCTTTCCAGTCTGTCACAAAGTCTTTCCCTTGTTGTCAGCTGCCCTATTCACAGCAGTCACTAGCTATGCTAGACCACAATTTACAAAGAACACAAAGTACTTGTGCATGTAGGAAGAGCACCTTAGGGAGAAACTATAGCTATTACACCTACCCCTACACTATCTATAATCAAGTAAATACAGCAAAAACAGATAGCAGCCTTTTGCCAGAATTGCCTGCAGAGATAACACAGATAAGAATTATATGTCATATATGTGATTGTTGTGATAAGCTAAACACAAATGTTTGGACTCTGTGTTCAGTTATCTGCTGTCTTACGACGTAATAGTTAAGAGTGAGGCTTATTACCTTTAAATGTAAATGTCTTAAAAGCATGAGGACAAGAGGGCCTGGAAGTCTAGAAACTGACAAAATGCCAGTGTTAAATTACACTACATACAGAAAGGGACACTGCAGTTCCTTATTGTAATTTTCAACTGTGTTTGACAGAACAAGGTATCCTGGATGCCGTACCTCAGTATGGCCTGTATTTTCATGTACATTCTCAGCTTTGGAATGGGACCAGGTGAAATTTCTTTTTTATTTATTTTTTTAACCCAAACAATGTGTGTGTGTGTTTGTGTGTGTCTCCTTACAGACACTATAGGTGTCTATAGCAAGGAGCTATTGTGTAGGAGCATTTGTGTGTGTGCGTATGCCTGTGCGGTTGCATTTGTATGTGTGTGTGTGTGTGTGGTTGCATGTGTGTATGGAGGGGTGGGGGTGGAGGGTGGGGTGATGGTGGCGCATGTTTGGGTTTATGTGTGTTTGTATGTGTGTCTGGCTTTATGTGTGTGTGTGTGTGTGTGTGTGTGTGTGTGTGTGTGTGTGTGTGTGTGTGTGTGTGTGTGTGTGTGTGTGTGTGTGTGTGTGTGTGTGTGTGCGTGCCTGTGTGGTTTGATGGTAATTTTTACACCACAGGTAAATTTGGAGACTCGGTCAGAATGGTGGTTGGAAAATCAGGAACAAGGCTTTATTAACAATGATACATCAATGGAGAGAGAGACATAGTTTGAGCAAAGTCTAACCAGCATCACTACCAGAATGCAGAGAGCTGGGGCCTCGCCCTACCACAGATCAAACAACTACCCAGGCTTTTCCATGCTTCTCTCCATGTCTCTTTCCCCCTATGCCTCTCTCTAACTAACAATGGATATCCTGTCTTACAAAGCTCTGATCTTGATAGAAAGAGTTCTAAGAATACTACATATGCCTGTGTGGGCGTGTGTTCGTGCCTGTGTGCGTGTTTGTGTTTGTGTGTGTGTGTATGTATATGTGTGTGTGTGTGTGTGTGTGTGTGTGTGTGTGTGTGTGGGTGTGTGTGTGTGTGTGTGTGTGTGTGTGTGTGTGTGTGTGTGTGTGTGTGTGTGTGTGTGTGTGTGTGTGCGTGTGTGTGTGGGTGTGTGTGTGCGTGTGCTTGTGCGTGTGTACCGGGTGTGTGTGTGTGTGTGTGCGTGTGCGTGTGCGTGTGTACGTGTGTGTGTGTGTGTGTCTGGTGTCTCCCATTCAGCTGGTGTTACGGGAGTGCTGCCCACTGAGATCTTTAACCAGGCTTCTCGTCCCGCCGCTTACATGATCGCTGGCTCCCTCATGTGGCTCAACCTGTTCATCGTGGGGATGGTGTTTCCCTTCATTGTGGTGAGAGTGGTTTACATCTAGCCTGGTAAACCAGCCCTTCCTAATGCATTGTATTTGGTACAGAGGGTCTGGCAGTGCTGCATTCAGAAACGATTGCTGCCTGGAGGTGTAGACTCTGCAGATCCAAAACAATTGAATCTGCCTTTTATCCACTCGCTAACGTGTGGTCGTGACATATGCAGCTATCCTGGCTATAAGCCTAACAATTCAAATGTAGCACAAAGTCGATATCATTGCTCACATACTCTCCCTCTGTTTGCTGATTGGCCCGGTAAAGATTCCATCAGAGTCATCCATGTCACACACACATACTGCATTCTTCGCTCTTTAACCCCCTCTCCACTTTCTAGCCTCTCACCATAGCCCCAGGCCACCCTCTTACCTCTCAACACCTGCCTTTTTTTAATCACTTTATCCCCTGCCATTGGCCCCTCCCCACACAACATACACACACACACACACACACACACACACACATGGTAGAGAAATCAATTCTGCAAGGGCATTTAAACTTATGAGCACAACTGTATGTCTGTGAATTTATCTGCCTCCTTCTGTCTACTTCCGCCCTTCCCTCAGGACAGTTGATTAGGACATTTGATCCTAATCGAGTTTGCCTGCTGTAAATAGGGAGATTTTTTTGGCCCTGTTGTTGACACAGGGTCTCCAAAGCCTCTTGAATTTTAGTTAGTTTTTTACTGTATTAAATTGTTGTTTAAACAGTTTATTTTACAGTTCCTATTTAAGTGTATCTGCATGTAACAACATGTAATATGCTCTTGCACTGTACATACCAAACACTAACCCTAACCCTAACCCAAGGTACAGTGTTAGTACATAATGTTACATATTGTTACACACGTTGTTACACTGTACCTAATTGATGTAACAGGGACAGTAAAATAAAGTGTGCCCTACATTTCTGTTCCACGTACATGGTACCATCATAGTGTTATTAACCTGACTAGCTGTGTGTTTGTGTTTGATTTTTGCAGAGTGGATTAGGCCAGTTCTGCTTCGTGCCATTCTGTGCAGTCTGTGTCGGCACAGCTCTTTATATCGGCTTCTTCTTGCCCGAGACCAAGGGCAAGACCCTTTCCGACATCGCCACTGAATTTAACCAGCTCAACTTCCGCAAACAGCAGGACGGCGGCCAGGCAGAATACAAACTAGGAGAGGTTCAGCACTCCACCGCCCTGTAGTTGCACACTCTCACCTGTAGTGGACCAGTGAAGTCAGAGATTGTCTTGTACGACAATCAAGTGCTGTTTTTGTATGTTGGTAAAGGGATACATAAGACTTACCACCCATCCACAGATTTTGCCAGTTCCAGTTTATTGTGATTTTAAATAAATTCTATCAAAAATCTCAGCAAGAATTGGACTGAACACTGCCACACTTCATAGTACTGAAAAGCACATTTTGAATTTAGCAGTGTGTGACCATAAGCTGAAAATGGTATTAAGCATTTTAAAAACAACTTTTTTTGAAAATGCAATGTAAGTATTTTAATAATTCTCCCATTATTAACACAGACATAGAATAATGTAGAAAATCTAAAATGTGAATATATATTTTTTAATTTAAATGCCTTTTAAGAGAGTAGAACTAGGAAAGTATTTATATGAGAATTTATATTTTCAATTATACTTGGTTGTGTTTCGCAACCTTTGGTATAGATTCTTTTAGATAACATGTGTATGCTGTAAAGGTGTCTACAAATGTTTTGGGCCCTGACTGGAACGGTTCCATCACAATAAAAATATGATGACAGTGTCACAATACACTAATAAAATTTGTCATGAAAGTTCTATTTATTCACAAAAAATGTGTAAATGATTGTATTCAGATAATGCATAATAAACCCAAGAAATAATGTTGTCAAAATGAGAAAGAGAGACTAAGATTATGTGAACTGACATTAAGGCTAATTTATGGCCCAGTGTTGGAGGGTTTTGTAGTGGTGACAAAAAAAAAACATTTTAAAAACAACAAAACACAACATTTCATTCCATGGCAACTTGTATGAACTTTGAGTTGCTTTCCAACTTTCCAGTATATTTGCGACGTTTACATTTTTTGATGTACGCGACAAGCTTTGCGAGACAGGAGCTGACAGAAAGTCTGTTTCTTTTGGTCAAGTGACACTTGTCACCTGGGCAGTAAATTTGCCTTCAGAGGAGGGTAGGTAGGAGGAGGGTGGGGATGTGTGGTCAGGGAGGGGGTGGTGACCTCAGGAAGGCCTCAAGTTTCTTGTGGCGTTGCTCCCAATGAAGTACAACCACTTCCTGATAAAGGCTTTTTAATATAATAGGAAAGAACAGAATAGAAAAGAACCCAATACCTTTATTGTCATTGTATAGCCAGTATACAACTAAATTGTGAAAGCATCACAGGAGAAATAAGAATGAATAACACCGTGAAAACACCATTAACAACACCACAGAACACATTAAACACAGTTGTGCACATAGTTTAGGGGTTCAGTATCCTAATGGGGTAAAGACAAGGACTGTGTCACAGTCTGTTGGATGTGCTTGGTTGGGGATCTGGCATTCAGTGTCCTGAACTGGCCCAAAGTAAGAAAGCAAGAAGCTGTTTCTCAGTCTGGTTGTCCTTATCATAAGGCACCTGTACCTCCTGCCAGAGGATATGAGCCTAAACAGGTGCTGCCCAGGTTAAGACGGGTCGGCAGCCATTGTCCCGGCCCTCTTGAGACACCGCGTGCTGTTCTTAGCTAAAAACTACTTAGCAACTCTAAGTAGTTTTTTCAACCTTAAATAATGTTTTCAAAATCGTTTCAGTCATTCATCAACTTGTAACTGGGTCAATTCTTCTTCTACTTCTACTTAAATTATATTAAAAATATCAGCAGGAACTGGACTAAACACTGCCACGCTTCACAATTTAGTAGTGTGTGACCATAAGGAATGGTATTAAGCATTTTAAAAACATATTTTCTCGTTGTTAAGACAGACATAGAATAATGTAGAAAGTCTATAATGTTAACATTTAATGCATTCTAGGAGAGTGGGACTAGAAAAGTATTTATGTAGGAATAATGTCATTTATATACTTGGTTGAGTTTCGCAACCTTTGGTTTAAATTCTTTTAGCTAACGTGTGTAGTACTCATAAAACTGCTATCTCTTCACAAAAAATGTGTCAATCATTTTATTAAGATAATGCACAATAAATACACGAAATTATGGTTCACTTACTAATACAATTGCAAAATCAGAGAGCGAGAGAGATACACACACACTAAGATTATATTATATGATATTAAGGCAAATTTATGGCCAAGTGCTGGAGGGTTTTGTAGTCCTGTGCCGGTGACAAAAAACCTTTTAGAATCAATACAACACATGTGACTCCATGGCAACTTGTATGAACTTTGAGTCGCTTTCCAACCAGAGTATATTTATGGCGTTTCAATTTTTTGATGTACGCGACAAGCTTTGCAACACAGTAGTGGACAGAAATTCTGTTCGGCCGTTCCGTGCCAACTTAACCAGTGCTTTCCTGGGCACCATCTTAGATTTAGCTGTAAAGTAAAAAGTAGTAAAAAAACGTTTTTTCTTTTTTTTTTTTAGGATCAGCTACTAAGAATGTGTTTTGATGCTGACCTTTGTAGTCATTGAAATAATAAAATGCAAATAGTCAATATGGCTTCATCATCTCCTGCTGACTGTTCCATGGGGATTTTCCGTAATGAAGAAAGTCACAAGTTGCACTATTGCAGAAAGATAGGACTGATTAATGTAACTGATTGCAGATCCTCATGCCATCCACAAGAGGCAAGTGGGTGTGAACATCAATTCTTTTTTGAGTCATATCCGATATGTAATTATGAACTGCAAGATTTTAACCCATTAATGACCACAGTGCAATAGCTTTTTTTCCTTTTGACTGAAATCAGTTACATCAATTAGTCCTATCTTTGAGACCTATGAGTCTATCATTGAGACCATTAGAATGAGGTCAAACATCACATGTAAATCTCATAGCATTAAATGCAAGACAACACAGTGTGTAAGTGGTGTGTATGTGTGCGTGTGTGTGGGGGGGGGATGTTGCATGTTTGTGTGTATGTGTGCATGCCTGTATGTGTGTATGTATGCATGTCTCTGTGGGTGTGTGGGTGTGTGTGTGGCTGTGTGGTTGCTTGTATTTGTGTGGTTGTGTGTGTGTGTGTGTGTGTGTGTGTGTGTGTTGCGTGTTTCCCATTAAGTGTTACAGGAGTGCTGCCCACTGAGATCTTTAACCAGACCTGCACGTTTGTGTGTGTATGTGTTTGTGTGTGTATGTGTTTGTGTGGTTGCTTGTGTGTGGGTGTGTGTGCGTGCCTGTGATTCGAGCCTTACAATAGCAAAAAGTAACAGTCTCTGTGTCTGTGAACTGAATGGCTGGATATCTCTTGCAATGCAATTGGCCTTTCATGCCTCACTTGCTTTCTGCACGTCACGTCTTATGTAAAGTCTGTTGCTGCACAAATGTTTAAACGTCTTCCGACGTCAGGTTCAGGTACTAATTGACCGTGGTTATGCGGCAGGTGCTGGGAATCCTTGACTGTTTCCTTCCCTCTTCTCTCTGGGGTGTTTGTATAAGACACATGACCATAACAAAAATGTTCCCATGTCAAGTTCCCAGTCAAGGTCACCAAAAGGTTATCTCCCTAATAATGTAGAAGAAGGAGCCCTTGCACCAAATCAATTAGCTTCCTTGACTTGGACACCATTGAGAGCACTGATATAACGGAATCAGAAATATTGTTGCAGGAAATGAACCTTGACTGCTGTGGCATTTCTATTCATTGTGACAGACACTGTGCTGGCCCTACAGTTGCCTGCTGGCAAATCATCATTAAAAAAATGAAAGCCACTTCCGCTTGAATTTAAATCGCAGATGTCTCAATATAAAAAGCCTGCATATGGTGACTATAAATCCATCAATGCTGATCAGCAACTGCAGAGACAGCTGCCAGGATCCAGTTTCGACCAGGACACACCTAGATGCAAGGAGCATCCAGATCCAGGTGAATGATTAAAGAGACACATACAGTGTTTTTTTTAACCTAATCTCACTGCGCACGTACCAATGTGTGCAACCACGGGTTGATTGAACTTTGGAGGATATATAAGCGCTGAGGATGAGGACCCTCTCATCCCCCTTCGCCCCAGGTCAGCGCTCGCCTGTGCTCCTACCTCTCTCTCTACAGTCATCATCCAGGGAGTCCACAGCCATGCTGCAAGCCACGCTGCAAGAGATGGTAAGAAAAAGATCCTTTGACATTTTTAAGGTTTTTTTTTAGGCCTGTTTGCCTTAAATTTAAATAGATGGTGGAGAATGACAGGAAGTAAGTGGGAAAGAGAGACACACACAGGGTAGTTTAAATTGGGCTAGAGCCCTCTGGAGCTCAGCTCCACCTGCTTACCTCAGCAATACAGCCAGCTGGAGCTGAGCTCCCTCTGCTACAGTACTTACAGCAATACAATATTGTGAGATATTGACCACTGTGAGTAAAGAAGGGCTTCACCTCCTTACTACAGTCAATTTAACCACTGGCCATAACTAAACACACCAGTGCGCCTCTGTGATAGGATAGTTAAGATTTGTATTATTCCCACCTGTTCATAATGCCCCAATTTATTTACACATAATTCACTACAAACTACACTGTAATATACTGTATATTGTTCTATATTATATATACTGTATATATCGCACTTGCTGCTCCTTGCACTTCTGATTAGATGCTAAACCACATTTCATTACCCTGTATTTATACGTGTGCAATGACAACTATCACTGGTGTTCATGTTTGAGATCTGCCTCTGCTTCCACAGACTCAGTACTGGAGACTGTACCTGTTGACACTGGTGCTGGGCGTTGGGGGATCATTCCAGTATGGCCTTCACGTTTCCATCATGGCGTCGCCTGCTGAGGTAGGAGTGCTCCACATACACTCTGCAAAAGAAATCCTTTTAGGAACATATTAGGAACATATTAGGAACATATCCAAAGGCAGTAAAGGGCAACCGGGCTTTAGAGGCTGCATCTTTCCCATCACTGTTCAACGAACCACCCAAACATTTCTTCATGGTGTGATGATGATGATGATGCGATGATCTGCTTGCAGCACATCAAGACCTTTCTGAACCAGACGTGGCTGATGAGATACGGGGTGCCTGTGGGAGAGTCCACCAGCACCCTGATCTGGTCCTTCATCGTATCCATCTTCAGCCTGGGTTGCTGGGCTGGCGCGGTCCACAGTGGCAGTCTACCAGTCAAATATGGACGGTGAGATTCAGCGCTTAGACGCACTCGTATTCATTTAGAGTTGCGCTTATAAGTTTACATACCCTTGCAGAATTGCAGAAAAAGAAGATTTCCTAACCATTTTTCAGAGGATATGAATGTTAACACAAAAACTTTTTTTCACTCATGGTTAGTGGTTGGCTGAAGTCATTTATTGTCAGACTTTATTTTTTACTTTATGTAAATCATAATGACAATAAAAACTACCCAAATGATTCTCTGACAAATGGTTAAGAAATTATCAATTCTGCAAGGGTATGTAAACTTATGAACACAACTGTAAGCGTACAAGTGAATTATTTAGCAGTTATTTCAGCTAGTTTGTGTTTATAGCGCATACTATGCCGTTTAACACATGTACTTTATTATTGCATGTGTATTGTATGACCATACACTTTAAAGCTTATCTGCTTATTGTCTCACAGGCATTTGGCTTATGCTTATGCATTTGGCATTATGCTTTATGTCCATTTATTTTGCAGGAAGAAGGCACTTCTAATCAACAATGTGGTCGCCATCGTTGCTGCGCTTTTCATGATCCTGAGCCGGATAGCTCAATCATTCGAGATGATCCTCATTGGTAGATTCTTGTATGGATACAATGTTGGTATGTGTTACAATGTCCTATCATCTATGCATGTCATATTTAGACTGATGTCCTGTGCTCCTGTCCTTTATAGCTTTGTTACATTTGGTTACACTTTATTTTACTGTCCCTGTTACATCAGTTAGGTACAGTGTAACGAAGTTTGTAACAATATGTAATGTTATGTACCTACCCTATACCATACGGTTAGTGTTAGGTATGCACAGTGTAAGTACATAACATTACATGTTGTTACATGTAGATACATTTAGAAAGGAACAATAAAATAAATGCTACTGTTACATTCTATCAGGATGTCTAACAGTGTAATTACTCTTTTCTTCTTGTGACCTGTATCCACCTGCTTTTTTGGATCCTTGCAGGTTTGGGGCTAAGTGTGCACCTCATGTACGTGGGTGAGAGCTCACCGAAGAAGCTTCGAGGTTTTCTCACTCTGACCTGCTCAATCTTCATTGGCCTCGGCAAACTGATAGGACAGATGGTTGGAATCAAGTGAGTCCTTCTGAATGGCTTTGACTGGCTCCAACACACACATACATACACATGACATAACATATGCTCTTCTACTTCATGGAATCCCCTGTGTTAAGTGTATAGGCAGAAGAAATGGCAGAAATTACATGTTTGGTTACACTTTACAGTCCCTGTAGATACAGTGTATCTACATCCTGAGGTACAGTGTAACAAAGTTTGTAACAATATGTAACACTACATGTTTGCGCTGTACCATAGAGTTAGGACAAGAGTTATGATTAGGGTTAGTGTAAGGTATGTGCAGTGTGAGTATATTATATTACATGTTGTTACATTTAGATACGCTGTAAAAGAATCATCAAAATAAGGGTTACCCAGGATTTCTAGCTGGGATTAACATTTTTGGTCAAAAAAAAGAAAGAGTGGAGTGCCTGTTTCCTCATGCAAACAAATAGGTTTTATCTCTCCCACTCCCTTCCTCCCTCCCTCTCTGCCGCTTGCTCTCCCCCTCTCTCTCTTCTTCCCTGTCTCTCTCCCTCTCTCTCTCTCTCCCTCCCTCACTTTCCTTTCCTCTCCCTGTCTTTCTCCCCCCTTCCTCTCTCCCTCTCTCTCTCTCCCTCGCTCTCCCCCCTCTCCCCCTCTCTCTCCCCTTCTTCTCCCCCTTTCTCCTGCCTCCCTCTCTCTCCCTGCCTATCCCTCTCCCTCTCCCTCCCTCCCTCTCTCTCTCCCTCCCTCCCTCCCTCTCCCTGCCTATCCCTCTCCCTCTCCCTGCCTATCCCTCTCCCTCTCCCTGCCTATCCCTCTCCCTCTCCCTCCCTCCCTCTCCCTCTCCCTGCCTATCCCTCTCCCTCTCCCTCCCTCCCTCTCCCTCTCCCTGCCTATCCCTCTCCCTCTCCCTCCCTCCCTCTCTCTCTCCCTGCCTATCCCTCTCCCTCTCCCTCCCTCCCTCTCCCTCTCCCTGCCTATCCCTCTCCCTCTCCCTCCCTCCCTCTCCCTCTCCCTGCCTATCCCTCTCCCTCTCCCTCCCTCCCTCTCTCTCTCCCTGCCTATCCCTCTCCCTCTCCCTCTCCCTCCCTCCCTCTCCCTGCCTATCCCTCTCCCTCTCCCTCTCCCTCCCTCCCTCTCTCTCTCCACAGGGAGTTGATGGGGACAGAGGCCATGTGGCCATATCTGCTGGCTGTGAGTGCCGTGCCTGCCATCTTCCAGTTCCTGTCCCTGCTGTGCTTTCCAGAGGCTCCACGCTACCTGTTCATTGACAAAGGAGACGAGGATGCATGCAAGAAAGGTGAAGATACACTTAAAACATTTAACACACATGTTTTTTTGAGTCTTGAAGGTAAAATATACATCAGCTATCAACCTGAATCTTAGCTTTAACTGTCAGATTCTCATTTTACCTGTGAAGAGAGATGATAGCAAAATGATCAGGCTATGTTCTGTGATTGGCTTTTGGTTCCTAGTTAATCCTAAAGATAAAGGTTGCAGATATAGGTGGATAGAGGTTTTTATTTCATTGGTCTCTCTTATGTTGTGCAGATGTTGTCTGGGTGAAATAATATATGGCTAACTTTAAGGCACTTCCTACTCACAAAAAGTGCATTGCATTATGCATTGTGGGCAGCCAGGCACCTTTGGTGTGTTGATGTAGAAAAACTGATGATAACAGTCAGAAATGCAAGAAATGCAATACTAATGTATACAATAAATATCAGAAATACAAATGCACTGAAAATAAAGTTGTGTAAAAAACAAATGGGTTACCGTTACAAGTTGACGAACCACTACAAAATGGATTGAAAACCTTATTTTATGGTTGAAAAAACTACTTAGTGTTGCTTTAAGTGTAACCAAAAACTGTGTGTGTGTGCGTGTGTGTGTGTATGTGTGTTTGTGTGTGTGTGTATGTGTGTGTGTGTGTGTGTGCGTATGTGTGTGTGTGTGTGTGCGTGTGTGTGTGTGTGTTTATGTGTGCGTGTATGTGGGTGTGTGTGTGTGTGCGTGTGTGTGTATGTGTGTGTGTGCGTATGTGTGTGTGTGCGTATGTGTGTGTGTGCGTGTGTGCGTATGTGTGTGTGTGTGTGCGTATGTGTGTGTGTGTGTGTGTTTGTGTGTGTGTGTGTGTACGTATGTGTATGTGTGCGTGTGTGTGTGTATGTGTGTGTGTGTGTGTATGTGTGTGTGTGTGTGTGTGTGTGTGTGTGTGTGTGTGTGTGTGTGTGTGTGTGTGTGTGTGTGTGTGTGTGTGTGTGTGTATTGCAGCCCTCCAGTGGCTGTGGCAGGAGGAGGACCTGAAGCTGGAGCTGGAGGACATGCGGAAGGAGAGGGAGACTGCGCAGGGGGAGAAGGCCAAGACCGTGCTGGACGTGCTGAGGTCTCGCTGCGTGCGCTGGCAGCTGCTGGCACTGGTGATTCCCTGCGCTGGTGTGCAGTTCTGCGGCATCAACGCGGTGAGGGAGAGAGAGAGAGAGAGAGAGAGAGAGCTAAGGCTCACTTGATGGTCATTCATAATACAAGACTATTGTTTTGTTATGCTTTCAGTGCTGTTAAATTGGGGTAAATTGAATTGCAATTGAGCATTATTTTTATTTCTGTCATATGCACAGCTTTATTTTTACGCATTTGACATCTTTCGTGAATCTGGAGTTGAAGAGGATAAGATGCATTATCTATCGCTCGGCATTGGAGGAACAGAACTGATCACTGTAACAATCTGTGTAAGTATCTCAACAGGATGTACATGCACGCACACAAAAATCAAGTAAAAAACATACATTTATGCATACAAATAACTGTGTGATAAGGCACTATATTTTATGTGCTTTGTCAAAGACAACACATTTGCACTCTTTTAAGGAGTTTATTATTATTTAAATGTGTTCAGGGTGGAGTTCATTTGTTTTTCTTTTTTCTTATAATTTGAATTTGTAAACTACATCATGGTGTCAAATGTAAACATAGACACATCTGCTACTACGACTGAACAGGCTCTACCATGCCCATGTACCATGTCACTTCAGGCTTACAGTCCACAATCATTCACATTCACAAGACACATTCATTCCAAACACTTGGTGAGTTATTAACTTTATTTGTGTTTGTGTGTGTGTGTGTGTGTGTGTGTGTGTGTGTGTGTGTGTGTGTGTGTGTGTGTGTGCGCGTGCGTGTGTGTGTGTGTGTGTGTGTGTGTGTGTGTGTGTGTGTGTGTGTGAGTGTGTGTGTGTGTGTGTGTGTGTGTGTACCTACAGGCTTTTGTGATTGACCGTGCCGGCAGAAAGAAACTGATGGGCTTTGGCTACCTTCTGATGGGTGTGATCATGTCTGTGCTGATTGTCATGTTGACCATCAAGGTAATAACTCACTCTGCCATTCAAAGCCATAACCTTTGTCTTGTTTATTTCATGCATGGCAAACATACAATCAATGGCATCATGCACAGTAAATATGTGTCTTATCCCATCACAGGATCTCTACACTTGGGTTCCTGATTTCAACATCGCACTCATCTTCTCTGTCATCTGTGTCTACGGCCTGGGGCCATGTGAGTACTCTCTTAGTTCAGTTCAGTTTAGTTTACTTTATTGTTCCCAAAGGAAAACCTGTCTCGCAGTCAAGTATACAGAATAAAACTGCACACAACAAACAAGAAAGCGGAAAGTGACACAACAGGACAAAATACAACAAATAAGTAACAATACTTTGTAGAACTCACCATATAGCTCTCTGGACGATCATTTCTAGAATTATCATCATTTTTGTGCAGTATAGCAATAATGTGCAAAGTAAGCAAGCATATTGCACTTGAAATAAAATATGTTTTATTAAGTTATTATGTAATTTTATTAAGTCCTATAGCACTTATAAAAGAGGACTCTTTTGAGCTCAGTAACACTTTATTTTACGGTTCCATTAAATGTCATTCGTTTTTTGTAATGTTAAGCTGATATCTTTCGGATGCAGACATTGCAAAAACTGAATGATATTCAATGACAACAATTATACACATGAATGACATGTCATTAATGTTCATGATATGTGTCGTGTCATGTTTATAAGGGTCTTATGTCACCCTAGACACTGTCAAATAAAGTGTTACTGAAAGGACACCTGATATATGAATGAAATGTACTGTTGACCCTGCACACACGGTAGCAATCTCCTATCTAGACATCTTATCCAAAAGTCCCCCATAGCCTGGTAAACCTGCCCCTCGTACTTCATTTTGTACAAGTCCCACAGTCTAAGATGCATGAATTGTGACCCGTTGTTTTTATTGTGTCTCCAGCGGGGGTGTCCATGTGCCTGCCAGCTGACCTGTTCCTGCAGGCTTGGCGTCCATCGGCGTATGTGGTCAGTGGCACCGTTAACTGGCTCAGCCTGTTCGTCATCGGGATGCTCTTCCCCTACATTGTGGTAAGGCCGACACCAATATGTACGCTGCAAAGTGCTGCTTTGGACCAACTTTAAAAGATTAGGTCAACGTCCTGCATGGGCCTTCCTATGTTGCACCATTTTTTCAAGTATTATGAACATGTTAAATAGTTAAATAGTGCAAGTTAAACAAATGTAAAAAAAAAAAAAAAGCATGATGTAGCATGATGCCCTGATATTTTGTAATATTTTCAAGTATGTTTACATTTTTACAAGTCAGTAAAAATAACTATTGGACAAATTTAATGAAACTCTATGGCGTTTGTATATCGTTAATTTACATGTATCTTTTTTTGTCAACAGGAGGGGTTCGGACAGTTCTGTTTCTTGATATTCGTCGCCTACTGCATCTTCAGCGCAGCATTCATGTTATATTTCATCCCAGAGACAAAAGGAAAAACCATGGTGGAGATCACTGAAGATTTCAACAAATTAAATTTCAAAGGCAGGGGTACAGAAATTGAGAAGGGAGACTTTGTGCTAGCAACAAAGTTCTAGAGCCCTGTGCGTACCCCCTATTTATTCTAAACACTTGTATTTTCTCCTGGCACTGTGAACATACTGTATGTCTCCTGATAAACTAAATATTTGAGCATGTGTTGAGCCATGTTTGTACATTTTTTAACTACCTTTGATATATGTTCTAAGATGTTCTTGGTGATTATAAGTTAACAATGCAGTTGGAAGTCAAAGATTTCCACACTGGCCCCTGACAAAAATAATGGAAACACAAGAAAACTTTTCTATTTCTGTAATTTGCCATCCTCCTTATTTTTAATAAAGTGAGTGTCTCCATTACCTGCGCTGTTTGTATCCTTTCTTAGTTTCAACAATTGGTCAGTAAAACAAAACCAAAAGTTGGAAAATAATAATGAGATGTCTGTGAGCTCAAAGGGTTTTGATGAAACCTTATCCATTGTAAATACCCTTAATTCCCAACATATGGTGAACATTCAGATTAAAAAATACTCACCAGCAAAACATAAATTAGGAGAAAACAGCTCCATAAACACACCATTTAGTTTCTGCAGGTTCTCCAAACTCACCTCAGGGATCAATTCACTGTTTACAAAATAATAATTTGATTAATCAGGTGTGTCACATGGTCATCAGGAAACAACTTTTCCTCAAAAGGTGCTCTTTTCATCCCCCCTTCATGATAAGTCCTCTTTCACTACTCCTCAAAACAAGTTCTAATCAAGATAAAGTTACTTTTTCTAAAAAGTCAACAACACAGCTGCACAATAATGATACATTTGAAAGGTGAATCTACAGGCAGGTGAGGTCACTACATCCTCAGAACATGGTGTGATAGCTTTTTAAGCCATGTCTAACAAGGATTAGATAGATAGTAGTAAATGTAGATTAAACCTCAAGGTCTTTCCTCTGAGCTCCCAACAAGTGTTCATATCCTGTTCACTGCTTTCTGTTTCACATGCTCTACAGCTTCCTGATGATTATAAACTTCCTGTACATGAACTCCTATTAATGGATAACTTTGGCCCCGATGTCTACAAATAACAAACGAGTGCACAGTCACGTCAAGGTAGACTACACACGAGACTGCCACCGCAGTGGGAAATAAGCTGACGTAAAACCAGTTCTAGCCAGGGCATACCTGAAAAGTACCCCCAGCTCCAGTTATTGAAGATGTTACTGTACCCTTTTTTGTGTCAGTTAATGTTTACATTTGACAGTCTCTCACACACAAACACAGTTAAAATGGCTTGCTCATCCAGTGCAATATGATTAACCTAAGAGGCGGCGAAATAAAGGGCGGATAAATATCCACTGTAGGAGTGAAGTGTTTTGTCTTGTCCTGTCTCACCTCACACGAGCACACCTCAGATCTGCTCTGTAGAGCCCACAGCCAGAGAGCCCACAGCCATGAAAACCAACTTGGTAAGCGTCCTATCCATACAGCTTCCTTTGAAATAACAGACATATGCCAAAGGACTTCACTGATATGTCACACGACTGTATGTAGTGATAATGTAGTTTTCTTTCGTCTGTCTTAGAGTACCTAGATGTATAAGCATTGTGTGATCACCCAAGAGAGGGGGTAGAAGTTAAACCAAAGAGCTGGACAATTTCCTAATTTTAATGTGGATAGGGAGAAGGTGTATAAAGTGAAGCTGTGTTCTGTATGGTGTTAGACTTGTTGCCTGGAACACGTAAGGGGTTCTTTGCAATATTTTTTCCAGTGCAGTTAATAAACTGCAGTACTTACATCTGAGATGCCTGTCGCGAGTATTCTTTTACCTCATGTACACGCACATTACAACTAGTCATGACTAATTTTTTTCTGAAGATGAAGTTGTATTTACATGATGTTGCATTTGAATGATTGAGTGAATGAATGTCTGAGTTCAGTGCAATGACTGTTATCCTTATCTATGATTATCCATCAGTGGAAAGGATGTCACACAATATGGACAATGGTGTTGATGTAAATTACAACAGTGGTATTGTAAATTATTGCTGCAAAGTCTGTCCACTGTGACATCCTCTCTGTCTCAGACCCAGTACTGGAGGCTGTACTTGTTGACTTTGGTTCTGGGAATTGGCGGAACACTCCAGTATGGAATCCAAGTTTCCATCAT
The DNA here is from genome assembly GCA_027475355.1 of Coilia nasus. Lineage (NCBI taxonomy): Eukaryota > Metazoa > Chordata > Actinopteri > Clupeiformes > Engraulidae > Coilia > Coilia nasus. Next base: position 25,593,172 of record CM050211.1, read on the forward strand.
GACTTCACCTGCTAAGGTTGGTCTCCTGCAAACTCACGGAGCAGAAACAATTCTGGAACAATTTTGGAATGTTTTTTGGAATGAAGTTTAAGAACCATCTAAGGACTTAGACCAACCTGTCCCATCATCCATGCTGTGGACATATCAAGCAGAGCAAGTGTAAACGGTGTGTTTGCCATCTGCCCACAGCACATCCAGAACTTTGTGAACCAGACGTGGCTGGGCAGATACGGGGTTCCTGTGGGAGAGTCCACCAGCACCCTGATCTGGTCCTTCATGGTGTCCACCTTATGCGTGGGAGGCTTGGTCGGATCCTTCCATGGCAGAACCCTCCCGGTCAAATATGGGCGGTAAGACAAACTGCCTTCATACCATTTAAAGAACAATGAACAACTTTTATGTCCTTTTATGTCCAACACTGACACTCCCTGTGTTATCCAAACACCCCCATACACACACACACACACACACACACACACACACTTGTTTTTCTATGCTTGTGAGGACCTTCCATTGACTCCCATTCATATCTAACTAAATGATGCTTAACTGTGCCCAGACCAAAACAATACCTAACCCTAATTTGTCAGTAAAGAAATGTTTTTGCAGTTTTACTTTTTTCAATAACAACAAAATGGCCAAGAAAACATTGTTGTGAGGACCATCATAATGTCCCCAAAAGTCAAATTGTGTAGTTTTCCTATCGTTGTGAGGACATTTGGCCATCACAACCATAGAAATACATGACCACATACACACACATACATACACACACACACACACAAGAAAAAGTAGCTTGTTGAAATTGTTGTTGAACTAGTGAAGCACTACTCAAAGCACCCTTTATACTGGTTGACTGTTGCAGGAAAACAGCAATGCAGATAAATAACGTGGTGGCCATCCTGGCTGCAGTACTGATGATGTTGAGCCGAATGGCTAACTCTTTTGAGATGATCCTCATCGGGAGATTTATGTATGGATACAATGCTGGTATGTGTAGCCATATTTGTGACCTTCAGTTTTAAAAATCATCATTATTATTATTATTATTATTATTATTATTATTATTATTGCTGTTGTTGTTATTATTAATATTATTATTATTATTATTAGTGTTTAAATAATTCCAAATGTTGCGCTTCGTTGTCATTTTACGTTATGTATTATCTGCATTGCTGTATAAGGTGGTATTGTAATGCTCTTCATTTTCCTTTCTCTCAGCCTGATTCCTTGTGCAAATTTGGTCCATTTGTGTTTCAGGCCTGGGGATTAATGTGCACCTGATGTACTTGGGAGAAAGCGCTCCGAAGAGGCTGCGTGGCTTTCTCAGCTTAACCAGCTCCATGTACCTCAGCTGTGGGAAACTCCTGGGTCAGGTGATCGGCATCAAGTGAGTGTTGCCTGTAACTGCCCGACATTAAACTGTTAAACTTAACTCCCATCCACCTGCGGCTTAATGCTTATAGTAAAGCTGGTCATGGGATCAGAGGGTCCCAGGTTTGGAGTGCCCATGATCCAGGAGGACTGTCCCTGTAATAGAGATGCTCGGATGGCAGTTACAGACGTCTGGCGAATGACGTGACGAAAACTAATATTTTAATTAAATTCGGGGATGGCGGTTGAACTACTCAAATAAAATATATCTATAGTCTACATTGTTAAATTAATTAAAAACTGTGGGTGCAAATGGATAGCGGACGGATGATGAGTTTTGTGAGGCGGCTGCGAATAAAAAAATAGCACATCTGAGCATCTCTACCCTGTACTTAATTCACTGTAAGTTACTCTGGATAAGAGCGTCAGCTAAATGCAGTGTAATGCAATCCATGAACAGACAACACAGACCACTGCACAAGCCAGTTCTTAAATAAGCATGACATCAGAGAGATTTACCATAACATGTCTTGTGAATCAAAAAAAATCACTAAATGCCCCTCAGGCAACTTTTCCTTAATACACAGACCATGCAAATGTCTGTGTTGCTACATAACTTTCCCAGAACTGTCTCATAAACTGTAGCAGGCTTGTAAATATTTTGCCAGTCAGAGTTTGTACATGTAATGTCAGCTACTTGCCTGTCTTTAACTCTTGTCAGTCATTAACACAAGGTTCTTTGGAAAATAAATTACCATTTTGGGTTAAACAGAACTAAAATTGTGCAGATAAGTACTCTCAGTGCAAGCAACGTGTTAGATATAAATTATGTACAAAACACTGGTGGGAATCTACACAAACATTTACAGATGATGATGACGCTGTATATTTGCCAGGAGGGGTGGAGGTTTCAGCTTGAGAAAGATCCGAATGGTCTGAAATACAGTAGTACCAGTTCTAAACCCAGAGTGGATAAAGTAGAGTAGTACCAGTTCTAAACCCAGAGTGGATGAAGTAGAGTAGTACCAGTTCTAAACCCAGAGTGGATGAAATACAGTAGTACCAGTTCTAAGCCCAGAGTGGATGAATTAGAGTAGTACCAGTTCTAAACCCAGAGTGGATAAAGTAGAGTAGTACCAGTTCTAAACCCAGAGTGGATGAATTAGAGTAGTACCAGTTCTAAACCCAGAGTGGATAAAGTAGAGTAGTACCAGTTCTAAACCCAGAGTAAATGAAGTAGAGTAGTACCAGTTCTAAACCCAGTCTGTGCTGAGTGGAAGCTTGCAGTGGCTTCTGGGCAGAGGTGGAGACAGAGCTTCAGACAGTTAAAACCCTCACACATATGAGGATTCCACGGGAAAAATGAGTGGGGTCACAAAATGCAGAAATTGAAAAAATATATATTTATAAGTTTGATTTTTGATTTGATTTTATAAGTAAATGCTATTTTTAAATGCATCTAGCTCAAGACTATGCTTGTTTACTCACAGGATTACGTCTGATAAAGCTGGGGTTTCAATGCAACTACCAATAGGGGGGATTGACTTGAAAAAAAATAATTTTCTGACTATACCCGTTTTTTTTCCGTGGACTCCTTATATTTGATCCAACCCTTTTCTGCAGCAGCTAATCCTAATGAGCACAAAAATAGACAGGTAGATCAGTGAAATGGTGACATCACTTGTGTTCAGTGCACAGACAGAGGGTATATACTGTATGACAGGGTTTGTTGCTTTTAAAGCTGGGTTCTCCACCTCTTTTTACCAGTAGCTGACCACGTTTATCTTCCCTTCTAACCTAAACTTTCCAAACCTCTCTTTCTTTCTCCCCTTCCTCTCGCTCTCTTCTTTCTTCCCTCCCTTTCTCTCCCCTCTCTGTCTCCCTCTCCCCTTTCCTAGCTCCCTCCATTCTCTCTCTTTCTCTCTCTCTCCCTCTCTCTCTTTCTCTCTCTCCACAGAGACCTGATGGGGACTGAGGACCTGTGGCCATATCTGCTGGCCTTCAGTGGTCTACCTGCCATCCTGCAGTTTCTATTACTGCTGTACTTCCCAGAAACACCACGCTACCTCTACATTGACAAGGGAGATGAGGAGGGATGCAAGAAAGGTGAGTGAGTCGCCTACAGATAGGGCAAAACAGGGTGCAACTAGTCATGTCTGTCTCCCTGTCAGTCAGTCATTTGCTTTTGATACAGTTTCAACTGTCAACCAATACTCAACGTCAACCAATACCAACAGTGTGTATGTGTTATGCGTGTGTGTGTGTGTTGTGTTGTGTGTGTGTGTTGTATTGTGTGTGTGTTGTATTGTGTGTGTGTTGTGTGTTATGTGTGTGTGTGTGTGTGTGTGTGTTTGTGTGTCTGTGTGTGTGTGCGTGTGTGTGCGTGTGTGTGTGTGTGTGTGTTGTGCATGTGTGTGTGTGCACAGCACTTCGGTGGCTGTGGCAGGAAGAGGATGTGAATCTGAAGCTGGAGCTGGAGGACATGAGGAAGGAGAGGGAGAGTGCCCAGGCGGAGAAGGTCAAGACCATGCTGGACGTCTTCCGCTCCCGCGGTGTGCGCTGGCAGATGCTGGCACTGCTGATCCCCTGTGCTGGCCTGCAGTTCTGTGGCATCAATGCGGTAAGGGGAGTCCTGTTGTTTCAAGGACAAAGGCTTGGTCTCAGCTTTGGAAGGACAATACCAACCCCCCCCCCCCCCCTCCCCCCCCCCAACCCACCAATATTAGCGGGACTTGTCCCTATGGTCCATATGCAAACGTATGCCCTTGCGTTGTTCTGTAAAATTGAGCTGCTTTGTTGAGATGAGCTACATCAGCCAAATTCAATAGAACACTAGTATCTAACCTGCCCTCCTAACGCTTCCCCTAATCCTAACCGCACTTGTGCAGTGGCCCAACTTGACAAGTAGCCCAGTTCAACAGAACATCGTCCAGCGCTTCAAATCTAACAGAGCTGCTGTGACTTGTTTATGCACTCAGTCCCTGATGTCGCTAATAAACTAATGAAAGACTTCAATATTGGGGATCCCTTTCCTAATAATAATAATAATAATAATAATAATAATAATAATAATAATAATAATAGTGTCCTCAAATGTTCTTCTGTCAATGCTTAGCCAAGTTCAATTTGTTTGGATGTTCAGCTGCAATATCAAAATGCTTTCACCAGAATTGTAAAACATGTTTTTTAATATTCTACAAATATTGTATAAAGGATTCAGTGTTTTTTTTTAAATTAGGATGTTTATTATTTGTTTTTGCATCTACAGATTTATTTTTATGCATTTCACATTTTCCGTGAATCTGGTGTGGCTGATGAAAAGATGCAGTATCTCTCTCTTGGTATTGGGACTACAGAGCTGATCACTGTAACTATATGTGTAAGTAGCAGAAAAAAAACAAACAAGTTGTTTTTAGATTTAGATTTTAGATTACCTTTATTAAAGCATTTTTTAAGCTTGTTCACCATGTGCCGTAACATTTTCTAGAAGTTTAACATCACAAATATTGTATTAATGTTTAACAAAAATGGTAAAATATAGACTGCATGGACTGGAAGTATGTTTAGGGGGTTACAAAGCATGACTTTTCCCATTTTAAATGAGTTTCTCCAAGCTCAAAAAAACCGATGATTATGATGATTATGACACATTTCTCTAGTGTGTGTGTGCAGGCTTTTATCATTAACCCATGCTGTGTGTGTGTGTGTGTGTGTGTGTGTGTGTGTGTGTGTGTGTGTGTGTGTGTGTGTGTGTGTGTGTGTGTGTGTACCTACAGGCTTTCATCATTGACCGTGCTGGTCGGAAAAAGCTACTGGGCTTTGGATACCTCTTTATGGGCATAATGATGTCCGTGCTGATCGTCATGCTGACCCTCAAGGTAACCTCCTCTGCTTCCACATCTCAGAGTCAAACTTAAATCAGTCATTTACAGTAGTGTACTAGGTAACACTTTAACTCCATACATACCGTATAACACTAACCTTAATCCAAACCCTTTCCTTAAGGGACATAAAAAAATAAAGTGTTACAATGTTTTATTAAGCTACAGTGTGCAGCACAACAAATACTGAAGCTGTAAGTGTGGAATGTTGGTGATCCTACCACATTCAATACTCTACTGACCTAAAGTAACAGAACCATGTGATACTAGTACCAGCTACACTCTCGGAGTGACCTACTGTATCATTTTTTCAAAAAGAGCAAGTACTAAACAGTTAATCAGGGAATGATAACTTTAAAACAAATACTGTGTGTGGTCCTGGACAGTAGCTACTATAGCAAAGTTGCCCATCACTTACCAATATATCATAATGTGAACCCAGAATCCACAAACATTCTCTCTCTCTCTTTCTGTCTGTCTGTCTCTCTCGCATCCTCTGATAGGATCTGTACCCCTGGATGCCTTATCTCAACATTGCCCTTCTTTTCACCGTCATCTGTGTCTATGGCCTAGGCCCGTGTAAGTAAAACGTCTGCATTAAATTTCTCTGTAGATGTATGATAATGAGGAGACAGATTAGTATAGATGTGGTGTCTCAAACCAAGACTCCTTTAGTTTTTACAATAGCACTAAGATGGACATTACTGTTTGAAACAGCCAGCAAGATGCGATTTTAAAGCTGCAACACCCGAGTTGGCAGTAGTTGAGTGCTGTAGTTGACTAGCATCAGGCCAGGGCATCACCATTTGGTGAAGTTGGGACAATAGGGAATGGGAACGGAAGTGGGTTGTGCAGTGCATTATGGGGTGAAATCAATACGTGCCGCCATTTTCGTATGCTAGAAGAACAGCTTACCAACACAAGGGAGTGAGACAGTAGGCTGAGTTGCAGTTTAGTATAGTTCAGTTTTGTTTATAATGCTAAACAACCCAGCACTGATAGCCTTCGAAGACACTATTAATATTTTTATAACTAGAATGTAAGGTAGCAATATCTATATAATTATTAATATAATAGAGGTTGGGGGAAGTGTGGCACAAAATCATATTCATTGTGCCCACAATTATTAGTGCTGCCCTTGGCTAGCATTACAACTTGTTTTGTGATTGGTCTGCAGCTGGAGGGTCAATGTGCCTTCCAGCCGACCTTTTCCTCCAGGTTTGGCGACCAGCCGCATTTGCAGTCGGAGGCATTATCAACTGGGTCAGCCTCTTTGCCATTGGGATGGTCTTCCCCTATGTTGTGGTAAGACTGACCTATTCAACCCTCCTCCCTCCCTGGTTTAAGAGGAGCCTGTATGAATGCTGTCAGCTATATTCAAAACTGTCACATTTCACCATATGAAAACTGTGGTTAACAAAATCAAGCAAGTATGTAGCCAGGACAAATTAGATGGGCCTAGTTGAAAACACATAGCTTACAGAAGACAGTTGATCAAACATAGGGGACCTTCTGATAGGATGGGTTTGATTGACAGGTGAGTCCACCCAGGCCCCCTCTCTGATACGAATATAAATTCAAACATCTTCCGCAGAAACTCATGTCTCTTTTCTTTCTTCTTTTCCTTTTTTTGCGCAGGAGGGAATGGGCCAGTTCTGTTTCCTGATATTTGTGGGGTACTGTACCTTCAGCGCAACCTTTGTGTTGTATTTTATTCCAGAGACCAAAGGGAAAACCTCAATGGAGATTACTGAAGACTTTAATAAGTTAAACTTCAAAAACAGTAGCCCTGAACCTGAAAACGGAATTGGTATGTTTGCAACCAAGCTGTAGCAGTCCACATTTTTCCGTAATACCTTCTGTACAATTTCTGTCTTACATTTATGCTTAGTTCACATATTTTAAAGAGATTCTAATTACAGGCCATAAAAAAAGAGCATAATGGCGCTTGATGATGTAAATTGTACTTAAAACAGAGTACATAAATGGACAATGGAGATACTGTGTTTGGAAATGTTTACAAATCTATGGATTCTGTATTTATTCTGTACATACCAGTATATATTAGCTCTTAAATATTTGGAAATATGTTCCATTTCATTCTACTTACAAGCAAATGTAATGTTTCACTGGGACACTGCAATAAACTGAACTTGAATGAGGTCATTTTATTGTTGGTAGATGACGTTAAAACAAGGAAATTGACATTAATGATTTCATACTGAGAACAAATTTGTTGTATTAATAAGATTCATTGCGTCATGACATTTTGTCTAAGTGCCATCTAAGTACCATAAACGTATAAAAAAAAATTATATACATGTGAATCAACAATAATACTATCTTATGTACTGTGTACAGATGAGAAAAGCTTTCATAACCATATGCAAAAATTAAAAAAAGAGCTCACCTTATAACTTGTCTGTTAAATTTTGTATTGATGCTACTTGCTTTCATAATAAAGGTTACATTTGAAATGTTCAGTTTTCTTCTTTATCCTTCCTGGCTGCGTAATGCAAGCCAAAAATATTCATTTCAATACGAATTTCAATATCCATTTCTCACTTTTCACCCTAACCATAACCCTAGAAACAGAAGGCACAGAATCAATAAACATCAACACCGTAAGGGTTTGAAATACAATTTTATTTTATCCCAATCTCTGCAAATCAACAGAGACACCAGACTCCAAAAACAGTGTACAAAAACCAAACATCTATAGAAAAGTATGTTTATATTGAAATGTTCCAAAAAATTAACAAAAAAAAAGAAATTGTGACATAAAGAACAACCTTGTAAGGGACTGAATATTCAATACCAAACATACATATACAAATGTACATCTTTTTTCCCCATGTGTGGATCACCGCGTACAAAAAAAGTGTCAATGCAAATCGCTCTACTCGTGTTTGTGGTCTAACCCTTGAAGATGACAGGTCCATTTCACTTCGGCTTTTCCACCCATGGATCAATCACAATCACTATTGGGAAGGCACTTTGCAAGACCAAGGAAAAAAAAAAAAAAAAACACCCAGACAGCTAAGACAGAAAAACAATGCTTCGACACCGAAAGGGGGAAAAAAAAGAGGATCTTCAAAACGAATGAAATCAGAAATTATTAATAAAAGTTCCAGTGAATCACTTAAGTGATGACACACCAAAAAGACAAAACCCCTCCACCAAACAGACCTAACGTCACTGAGAATGGGTCTTGGGTACATCTAGAGGTCCCCGTGACCTGACTTGCATGATGTGAAGGTAGTTGTTGAGGACACTGATAAGCGACTGAGGTGAGTCATCAGATACTGAGGGCTATAGTTGATTAAGGACATCGAGCTGATTTGGGGGGTGTTCCAGAAAGCAGGTTAAGTCACTTATCTAGCTTAGTCACAGCAAGAGGTAAACCTCCTAAAAACATGGCCCTGTGGCTTTGTTTTGCTAGGAGAATGCAGCCCACAAGCCTCTGCTATTAGGAGGATTACGACTCGCTCGGATCTGACCTTTCTGGGTGAATCCCTAAACCACTTTCTTACCCACCCCCCCTGCGCCCTGCCGAGAGGGCTGATGGGGAAAGGGAAGTGCATACTTAGTATGTAAGCATCTGAGGAGGCCAGTGAATCAAAGTTGCAGTGTAATACATTAAGGGTTGGGGACGGTCCTGGAGATGAGAGGAGGTTACACTGTCAAAAAGTGAAGCACAGAAGCAACTTGCACAAAAATAAGGCAATGCGTTCCATGGATCATGGATCTTTTTTTTTTACATGGTGATTTGAGTTTCACTACTTTTCCCAAATCTCTGCAACATAGCAGAACTGGGATACGCAAAAAGAAAAACCATACAAGACACTGAATCATGCTGTAAACACTACCTTTTCTGTTGTGTTTGCCTGGTAAAATGGACACTATATGAAGCATTACAGCAATTCTGTGACCCATGCGCTGGTACTAAAACAGTGCAAGTCAAATGAATATGAAAAGATCTATGCAGCATGTTGCCTTCATGTTTTTAAGTTGGTTCTATGCTTCACTTTTTTTTTTTTTTTTTTTTAAACATTGTAGCAACCATATACAATCCCACGGGACCTTTCCCCATAAACACACACACATACACACTCTTCCACTCACACACACTCTTAGTTTTCATGATCACCCACTGCCACATATGTGCAGACGCACACTTGCAGGCAAACTCTCAAGTGCACCGCATAAATACATGCAACCGCTGGTGCAATCACACACCTATCAAGCCCCAAATCTGGGTGCAGAACTGAGTGTGGTTGACTGACAACCAAACACACTGCGTCTAAAACCAGTCAGAGTCAGAATCCCTTTCTCTCTCTCTGTCTCTCTCTCACACACACACACACACACACACACACACACACACACACACACACACACACACACACACACACACACACACACACACACACACACACACACACACACTCTCTCACACACACACACACACACACACACACACACACACTCCACCCAGGCCAGCAAATACAACAGCAAATACACCTTTCTTGCTTATGCAGATGGACTCAATTATTAATCTTCGTCAGATATATACATTTCTTATATTCATATATATTTGTATGTGTGTGTTATATACAAATGATTGAATTACAAAAACATAAAAATTATAAATTAAGAGGGAATGCTTCAAACTTCATTGAGTAAACACAATTTTCTGAAGAAAAAGAAAAAACGTTTTTTTAAAAGCATAAATGTACAAAAGCCCACTGGTTGATTTTACATTCTAAGGGTAGAAGTATGCATTACCAGGGACCAGCTGAAACACACATACATACACACACACACACACTCACAATCACACATACAAGCACTCGCTCTCAGTTCACAAAGTAACACAATTCTCACACAGTTTTTCGTTCAATACAGCCCTCATGTCATGTAGTATAACTTATAGCACAATGAACAGCACATAAATGTTTGTAACAACTCAATATATATACTTTCTCTTCCAAACTACAAAGAACTAGGGACAAAAATTTAATAACTTAATAAAATAGACTCTACTTGCCAAAAAATCTTTTAGTCAAACCTGAAATTGGTCCCTGTTGGATATCTAGAACAGATCTCACGAACAGTGTGACATTCAAACACACAGATTCAAGATGTTTTACGGTATCAAAATTAAAAAACAAGACAATCATACACAGACAACACTGTGTTGTGGCCAGAAACTATGGTTGGTTTACTACTTTATGGTTTCAAAAGTACGTGCGCTCAGACACCAAAAACCCCTAGGAGTTTGATTTAAAGACGTCAAGTAAAGGACAAAGAAACCGCACCCTCTCTAAGTGTGATGACGGCCTGACGCCGAAACCATTTTGTGTAGCCTGGGACATGGTGCAATAAAGGTTTTAAAAAGCATGAGAAAAAGCTTAGAGTGTGTGGTTCCTTCTTCACTTTCACTATTTGATGGCCCACTGGACTGGCCAACTCCGGTTTAAGCAGTAACCTCTACTGGGATGGGTGGAACATGTCATTGGAATATACAGCCAAGAACTACCATCATGGGTGCTTAATCTGGCACTCAAAATGGAATGACGTTTTGTGTCGTTCAAGAAATTAGAAATTAGAAAAAAAAAAAAAAAAAAAAAATCAGTGGACTGTGTCTCTATATGCATGAATGTTTTATATGAATCAAATCGGACATGATGCAAATGGCAATGTCCATGTTCAAACTGGGTGTATTGAATTTAAGAGTTTGAGGATAGCGAACAGTTGACAGCTAAGTAGTTTTAATCGATTTAAATGCGTGATTAAGCGTCGTAGGCAATCCACCAATAACCCGTAGCTGTCCAGCGTTTCTTGAAACAAACTTTTCTCGTCTCTTCATTGAGGGGGATGCCTAGACCCTCATCTGAACTATCTTGAATGTGATACATGGTAAACAAACATGTGAAACATGATTAAACAAAATTCGCAAAGATATGAAGAATTCATTATTTAATCTTTGAGTTTTTGAAAAAGTGCGGGAGTAATGCCGAGAGTATTCTACAGGGCAGGTTCTGAACACACACGCCACGTTTCCACCAACAAGCAGGTGACTTGTGATTTTGTCGATTTTACCACATATGGAACAACATCTAAAGTTCGTTAGCAACCTCCGATTCAGTATCAACAAGCTCTCTGGCCTCTGGCACTCAAGGGGCAGTGTGCAAAGCTCCAGTGGGCGAGGGGGGTTTGGGAATGGGGGTGAGGGTGGGGTTAACGTTGGGAGCAAAGCTGTAGCCTCTGTGGAGCTCAGTGAAGCTCCGTGTCATACCATAATTCGCACTATATCGATTCCACAAAGCAAACCCAACATAATAGCAGTAATAAAAAAAAATAAAAAAATAAAAAGACATAGCATGTTTTTTTTTCATTGCTATGCACACACCACGAGACACTTACATGTACAATGAGAGTAAAGTGTTCGATCCTGCCAGTGGGGTCCTGACACACCCGTTTAGCTGCTTGAGATAGGGAAAATAGAAGAATGCATATATGTACACTTCCATCCTTCCTCTGTTCTGTAAGGGTAGAAAATATTCAATGGCATCGTGGAACATTGTGAGGGAGGTACAAGCGGCACTGAGGAGGGGGGAACGGGGAGGGGGGCAGCTGTGGCAAGCCGACCTTTGACCTTTAAGGGGTCTTTTTTTCTGTCGTTGTCCCCCCGCATCCTCACTTGCCTCCCGTCAGGCCGCCCAGGCCACTGCCGCTACCCTCTGAGTCCACCAGTGAGGACGCAAAGGCCGACTGCACGATCTGGAAGCCGAAGGACTCGAGCAGGGACATGTTCTGCTGGGGGGAGAAGGGCGAGCTGAGCGTGGGGGACGAGAGGTCCCCCAGCAGGCCCCCTCCCTTGCCTGGCCCCACCACCCCGTGGACCCGCTGCAGGTGCTTGTTGAGGTAGGACTTGGTGCGGAAGGCCTGGCCACACTCGCCACACGGGTGCTTCTTGTCCGAGTCCGCCACTTTGGCTTTGGGGCCCGCCGCGCCCGCGCCTGCGCCCGCACCCGCCGCAGAGCCCGGAGTCCCCGGGGTCCCGCCGCCCGCCCCGTTACAGTTGAGGCCAGCGCCGTCCACCTTGTGCGGGGACTTCAGCTCCGTACCATTGGACAGCTCGCTGAAGGACGTGTCCGAACCCTCCGAGTCCTGGTGGGGGCACTTGCCGGCGTCCTCCTGCCCGTCTGAGGTAAACACACAGGGGTGGGAGTGTTGGTGAGGCGTGAGGTTTGGTTGGTTGGAAGGTGTAGAAGGAAGAGACAGGGGGATCAGGGGGGTTGGGACAGAGAGGGGAGACACAAATTAGGCAAATGGGGAAGAGCAGTTCATCAGCACAAGCCTGAAGTCTCAAGTCTGCCCGCTGTGACAGAGAGATGGCGGGAGACTTGAGCACTTCTGATTATCAATCCATCCATCAACCACTGTACAAACAGTGGCAAGCAGAGGCACGGGTGTAATGCGGGTAAAATGGGAATTTTTTGTTTGGCAATTTCGTTCAGTAAGAAACACAAGGAACATATCTGAATAGGCTGCGAGGCTTTTCATTTCTTTTTTTCTTTTTTTTAAGAAAAATTGCAATGTGTGCAGGAAAACGGTCTGATTCATAGACTGGACAAAAAGATTGATAGGAATGCAATACTGGATTTTTTTAAATGAAATTCAACATTCCTCCTAAATCAGCTTTTTCGATAAGAAAGCTTTTGGGCCCTTGTATAAAATTGTGTACTTACAGCACAGCTACATGCTATGCAATTAACTGATATGTCGTACGTTGGAACTGAAAAAAAGAACAAGATCTCTAAAAGACCTCTGTAAAATCTAAAAAAAAAATAAAAAATAAAAAAAAAACATTTAACACAATATTCACAAAAGCATTCTAGGTGTTTAACCACACCTGCAAGAATCCATTCTAAGTTCAAGACCAAAACCAGCACAAGAGCCTAAAACTTTACGCTACATTTTCAACATTAATTCAATCTTGTGATTACGCTTGCCAATTTATCGATGTCATAATCTACAAACATATTTGGGAACACTTAATTCCCAACTATTGTACCTACTGAGCAAGATGGACCCTAACACATTAATAAAACATATTTACACAAAATTAACAGCCATATCTAGATTTTTAAATCTCCCTGAAAAACCACATTCATTTCTGGTCTTGGAGAATTGCAGCGTCCTATGAGCAAATTTTGAAAGAGAGTTTCATTACAATGAAATTAGGAGTGGTGAAGGTTTCTCCAAATCAGGACCCTATGTGGCTAGTGTTAGGGGACATTCACACAGCAACACTTTTTTTCTCTGCCAGGTGCTTGAATTCAATTGTTTTCCTCTGCAACAATGTGGCTGACGAGCAGCTTGACCATTGCGATGCACCTTGCTGCCTGCACCTTGCTCAAAAAACATTAACTTCTAAAAAAAAAAAAAAAAAAAAAAAAAAAAGCAAGGCGCTCAAAGTTAAAATCTGTTCAACGTTTTATTTTCTAAAATGGGTCATTGAGTAGCTACAGTGACTGAGTGGAGAGCACAGTTTCAAATATTAACTGAGAAAATTGTAAGACCGTATGTAACTTAGCAACAGAAAACAAACCTTGACATCTCCAGAAAACCCTTATTAAGCGCTTGGATTTCAGAATACTAGCATCACTTCTTGCGTTTTGGAGGCAAAAAAAAAAGACGTTGCTGTGTAAATAGGGCCTCAGAGCAGAGGGATAACAGGACAGGACACTGGAAAGCTCCAAACCACCAGATAAGAGCAGAAGGGCAGTTTGTTTGTCATGATTTACTGGGATCTCACGCACCACATGTCTCTCCTGTGGGTCTCCTCCGCCCATCCCCCACCCCGTCTACTGGGCCCGTACTGACCTGCCACTGGCCCGTGGAGGCCCGGGAAGCCTGGACCCCCGGTAGGGCGGCACTCCCAGAAATAGGGAGCCCCGCCGGGCTTGCCCAGAAATAGCTCGGGCTGCAGACTCAGGGCGGGGGGACCAGGCTGGGGGAGCACGGGGGGTCCGGCGAGCCCACGGAAACACCTGCCCTCCGGCTCGGAGAAGGTAACCAGCAGCCGGCGACTGCTGCAAAGGTCTACACCGTCACCGTCCCAGTCCCAGTCCAGACAGAGCAGGAGGGGTGGAGGGGAGACGACCAGAGAGGCCCAGGGAACCAAAATCACACATCCAAAACAAAAAAACACGTAGACGACTGTACAAACCAGTTTGAAGTAGTTGTTGTCATAAAATGACACAAAAGTTTAACAGAGCTGCATGCCCCCAAAAGGGAAGGTTACTAATGATTAACAAGCAATGTATGTGGCATATCGCCCATGGCCTACACACTACAGTCGAAGATTGGCCTAAAATATACTTTTTAAAATATATTCTAAGATAATGAATCTTTTTCCTATATTACTTGCCAAAGCCAGCAGACACTCTGTTGGACTTCATTTTGTATTTCTTCCACAAACAGATTCCTACTCTCCCCACATCCGAACAAAAACAACCATCTTCAGTTTCTTTTTTTGCATTCCTTGAGATTAAGCATCAACCACATCCTGACCCAACCTTAAGGATTTATAAAATTACAATACAATTATTTTCCCAAGACACACTTTTCTATCTCTTCATCTCCAAAAATAATAATAATAATAAAAACACAACATAAGAAGCCTTGTTCTTGCTTCTCCCTTCTCGTTAGCCATTTCTACCTAATGACTACAATGAGAGCGATACTGTAATTTGAAGTTTGGCATTGATACATCTCAACTAATGCTTAAATACCTTAAATTCATTCACTCTTATCTATCATTTGTACTACCCTTTTAAAACCATGCTGTAATTTGAGAAGATAATCATAACACGAGGCGTGTTTAATTTTACCAGAGCCCAGACAACATTAGCTTCACCCGAATTGCTTGCACAATCAAACACGCTCTAGAGAAGGCATCTGCTGCCCAACAATAGGCTGCTGGTTTCCATGGCAATAATAGTTTGAAAAAAGGTCCATTGTACCCACATGGGAACAAAACAAAAACAAACTGCACATAGAGAGAGACAAAGACAGATACAACATTTTTGGACATGCAGACAGCTTCATGATGTCCAGAGTGATGGAGGAGATGGAAGCAAAGCGACTCGGGCCATGCCATCTAAAAAGACACACTCAACCAAGCAGAGGATGCTAAGGAGGGCCAGCAATGCATCCTGGGATATGGGCACTTTTGCATGACAGAGTGGTGGCACCCATGCGGCCAGTAGAAGACCCCAGTATACCCATAAGACGCATGTGGAACTCTCTTTCTGGTCTACAATGTTTTTGTCCCTACTGCCTAGTCTGAATGAAGTCAAAAAAAAAAAACACCTTTGGTTATAAGCTTGTTACAGATGACTTCTGAACACTACACTGTTGACAGCGTTTGAAAGGCTGTCCAAATTTCCCTTTTGTATGACCAACAACTGAAAGAGCCAAATTAGCAGTATCAAGATTGTTTTTACTAGTATCCTTTAATTTCACCATTTTCATCTCAACGCTCTTAACTGTATTAGGACCAGAACAATGGAATTTGGGGTCTTGTCAGCGCCACAACTCTAAGCTGCATATTATGCCAATAAATATACCCAGGATATGATGTCTGTAATGATAAGATCAGATCATACCACTAGGAAGCAGCACTACCCCACAGGAAACTGCTGGTCTGGAACTGAACAACTGTTTGCGTGCAAATGTATGTTATTTGTGAAGTTTGCCCATGAAATGCTAGAACCCCCCCCACATAAAAAACTCCCCACCCAGTGCCCCTCACTGAAAGCAACAGGCAAAGCGGTGACAGCAGGGCGTGGGCAGGGGGGGGGACACACAGAGACAGCAAGCCGGGGGGGGTTGGAGAGTAGGGGAGTGGGGTAGCCTGGTAAACCAGCCCCTTGTACTTCATTTCATTTTGTACAGAAGGTCTGGCCTCACTGTATTGAGAAACGATTTCCTGCTGAAGGTGTGGACTCTACGTTTAAAACAAGCGTCTCTGCCTTTTACCCAATCGCTAACGTCTGGTCGTCATGTATGCAATTGGCCTAGCTAGGCACTACAATTGAAACATAGCACACAAAGTCAACGTCATCGCTCACAAACAATCCCTCTGTTCGCTGATCAGGTGGATTCGCTTGGTCCAAATACATGAATGTCAGCGGCAGCAACGCCAGACCCTCTGTACAAACCGAAATAAAGTACGAGGGGCTGGATTTACCAGGCTAGGAGTGGGGTGGGACAGAGACAGAGACATGGGGGGGGGGGGGGGGGGGCTGGTGGTGCCTAGGTAGGGATGCGGACAGAGCGAGGGGGGTGGGGCGAGGTGGATAAGGAGGTGGAGGAGGAGGTGGAGGAGGAGGAGGGCGCCCCGCTTGCCTTCCACTGCGCACTGGCGTCCCGTGTGGTAGGGGGGCAGGGCGCTGCCGTGGTGGGTCGGCAGCTCTGCGTGCGGCTCAGGGAAGGCGTGTGGTGGCACGGCGGGGGTGGACCCAGCAGCCGGGGGGCCCGGGGGGCCGGTGCCGCCGCCGGCTGAGCCGTGGTGCGTTTTTATGTGCACCTTAAGGTAGGAGGCGGTGGAGAAACCTGAGGCCAGGAGATACATAGATAGACACACACACACACACACACACAGAGCAGAACACACTGGCACAGTTGCATACTGTTGAGCACAGCATATTGTGCATATTGTGTGAGCACAGGCACGTGTGTGTGTTTTTGACACACTCTCACACACACACACACACATACATACATACAAAGGCACACACAATGTACCTCCACCAGCCAAGGTAGTCACTTTTAAATCAGCTGCTTTGTTATAATTTTCACCAAACACACGTCAGCACTCAAGTCAGCACACACACACACACACACACACGCATGATGGGTGTAAAATGGTGTTACACACCAAATCAATACTGGGATACAAATACAGAACATAGCGTGAGCATGCCTTTTTTGGTTTTGAAGAAATTTAGATGTGAAATATGTTTACAGATAAATATTTTAGGTTCACTTACTCAAACCAGCATTTTACTAAAGCTGACAAGCAGTGAAAACGGTCAATAACAGGATAACTTCCTCTACATATTTTAGTTGAGCTAGAAAGGCTTCAGAAGTTATTACTTCTCATAGATCTGTCAGTAAAAAGGGGCAACCTGTTAAGAGCATCAGTTGCCACAAGCTAGGCTGGTGAAAAGAGAAAAAAGAGGAGGAAGAAGGATGTGGGGAAGGTTTTTTTTTTAAACGATTTACCTTTCTTATCTACCTTTCTTATCTACCACTGGGCGATCATAGCAGAGGTCTCTATGCAACAGAAAAATAAGCACCAACAATATTGACTAAATTGAGGTACTGAAGCACAGATATGACTGCAGGATTTTATCAGTGTTTATACTTTTATTAATTAGGCTTGCTGATTTAACACACTGACCATTATTGTTCTTATTATTATTTCTGAACATAGGTTCTGTGCCTTCTTGCACTTTGCATTTCTATTTACCAAAAGTGCTGAGATACTTATAGTGTGTGTGGTGTGGTGGTGTGTACCCATTCAGTGTAAGACCACCCCAAAGATCGCTCCGTTCATTGTACCACTGTCTGTATCTAGGTCGTTTTAGTCATCTCTGCTGGAGTGTGTATGCCCTTGTAACACTTCCCTAACTTTTGCTGAAATTTGTTATGCGCTATATATCCAATTTTACTTCACATGAACATGTCATAAAAAAAGATTCTAAAACACTAAAATTCAGAACGGTTACTAAAAAATGAATAAATACAAAAAAATAAGATCTAAAGCATTATCCAAAAACTTCTACAGCAAGTGCCAGTACTTTCAGGACATTTAACACAGGTGAACCCAGCTAAACCTAGAAAGGATGATTACTTACTGAGGTGAGACAGTAAGTAAACTGCACATGTGGACATGCATGTTACCAAAATATAGGCTATCCATCAGGACCAATAGACTGTATACAAGAACTGGACAAACCCTCTTTGACTTCACACATACACTCTCACAGTCCAGATGAAGCCAGAATTGAAGGTTCTGTGCACTGCCATCATGGCCAATTCATTTTGTGAACGTTAATCTGAATTATCTGGGGATTAAATGAATGGCTTCTAATCTTCTATCTCTTTCACACACACACACAGTTTTGTGTTTGTCCTGTCTGATCTTTTGTGTGATTCGTAAACCCTTAGACACCGTTTGCTCTTGTGTGTGTGTGTTTTTTTATCTAAGAACTGAAAGTTGTCTGCCTCCCTTTTATTTTGCAGTCACACAAGCCAGGCCGTAACACAAGAGAGTGTGGTCATCTGTGGAACTGAAAGACGACACCACATTTCTAGCACTTTGGCTGCTGTGGTTGCTCCTGTGACAACACTATGGTTCAAATAATAACAAAACAACAAGAAATGCAAAAAACAGCCCTATTAAATATTATGACAACATCCCATTAATAAAATAGGACATTTTTGTGATACGTGACAATTCCACCACAGGCTTCTCACAGGCAAACACAAACATATGTGCATCCACTAACTCACATGCTTTTCCACTGGACGTTTCACCCATACTGTACCGGATTACAGTTGTCTCTGTTGCCTGGTCTGCACTCACACTGTATAATACTGAACTGTACTCAGTATGGTTGCATTGCTGTGTTCTAGATTCTTTGCATAAACGAATGTTTTATTACCATAACAACATAATTCTTCATGATCTGTTTGATTGTTCAATGGAACTCATAACTGTGCTTAGGCCACACTGTGTGTGGTCACACTACTGGGAGTGATCAGGATTGAACTAAAAGGACGTTCACAAGGTAATGTGTGAACACTTTCGTTCAAGGTTTAAGGGCAACTGTGATGATTAGGGAATTGGTCTTGGGTTTGAAGAGTCGCAGGTTCGGATTCTGTACAAAAGTCAGGGTGGGGGAGTGAATGACACTCTCCTGCACCGCCATCCATATGCCAAGTGCCCTTGAGCAAGGCATCTAACCCCACGTTGCTCGAGGGGCACACTCTCCCTGTAGCTAATTCACAGTAAGTTGCTGTGGATAAGAGTGTCAGCTTAGTGTAAAGGTGCAAGGTGGGCTACCTGTGAGGGGACACAAATGAAAAGGGTGGCTGAGGGACGTCTCTACCTTTGTTGCAGATGGAGCAGAAGTTGTGGGGCCCTTCGCTGTGTTTCTTCAGGTGGTCCGTCATGTAGGCCGCCCGCAGGTACTTGCCACACACCTGGCAGGGGATCTTGTCCTCATGGCAGGCCAGGTGAGACCTCAGGCGGTCCCGTGTGGCAAACGAGGCATTACAGATCTACACACGCACATACACACACACACACACAGTCACAACTGACAATTAGCTCATTATTACAGAATCTACGCATGTTTGGTTCATCACCTCAGGGGCACCACTGGGAGCTGGTGGGGGTGTTGGAGATTCAGGCAGGTTCAGGTATTGTCAGGGGGGGCCTTTGGGACACTACTCCACTTGTTCAACATGCTACTGGTCTAATCAGACTCAACAATTTATGCTAAGCTAACAGCTAAACTTCTATTGCCATATCAGGAAATCATACTGCCAGATCCAAAGATCAGATGAATGGATTTAAAAAAAAAAAAACTCAACTGTTTACCCCTAAGGGAGTTGGAAAATAAGCCTATTTCCTAAAAAAAGTAATACACATTTGTATTCTTTTATATGTGGCCCACAGTTCCCAGCGGAATCCCTGGATCTCGTTAATTAAGACTAGCCATTAATAAATACCAGCTTGGATGAGTGAGCACCTGAGAGAAGACAACTGTAATCTTTTAGATAGGGTTCACCCCTTTGAGACCTGCTGGACCTGCAGACTAGGTTTGTCACCTTATCCCTGTTGTACAGAGGCATCAGCATGAAGCTTGGCACAGGGATGACGACAGAAGCATGCTCACCTGGCACTTGTGGGGTCGCTCTGTAGTGTGCACCTGCTTGATGTGTCCATTCAGATGGTCTGGCCTAAAGGTTTTTGGGGAAGAGGTGTCGGATAATTCTTTGATTGAATTAAACCCACCAACATGACAAGACTAACAAAATGAATCCCCAACATATCAATCTTTGAGAAGAAATAATCAGACACCATTCTTACTGCTGTTTTAGGGTGAAGTTATATCTTTAAAGCAAACAAGTGACATCGAATTTAAAAACTGAACCTCACTGAATCAGTATAATGATGCATTAACAGTGGTTAAAGTCTTAAACCCTGAAAATTATTTTAGATGAAAGCAGAAGCATGTTCCAACCCAACCTTTTCTTCAAAACCCAGAAACCATTTCTGTTATTAACACTACAGGCCATTCTACCCTTACACAAATGGTATTGTTTTACACAAGTTGTCAGTTGGTGTGGTATTTAAATAAACATGGATGGTTTGTAAAGAGGTTAAAGGTAGTTTAAAGGGAGTTCACTCACCTTGAGAAACCTTTCCCGCAGCTCTGGCAGACGTATGGTTTACCAACAGAACCATCATGAGAACGAACATGGTATGACATTCTGTCTTTCCGTTTGAATCGCAGGCCACAGACGGGGCAGGCATATGGCTTTTCGCCGGAATGAGAGAGTTTGTGTCGGTTCAGATGGTAAACATCACGGAAAACCTTGCCACATATGTCACAGCCAACATGTCGTCGTGTTCTCTCACGTTTGCGGCTGTTGTCGACGTTGCTATGAGATTGAACACCGTTCTCCATCATGCCTCCATGCGTGTGTGCTATCAAGGTAGGACCGTCCCCGAGACCTATGCCGTCCCCATCGCTGACCCCATGGCTGGTCGCCCCTGCCCCGTGCTGCGCTTCATGACTCCTTAGCAGGTCAACTTCTGTAAAAATCTTCCCACATATTCCACATGAAAAGACATCGACTTCCTTTGCGGTGTTGTTATTGAAATGAATGGGTTCTACAGTAGTTACTTTCTTTGGCCGTCCTCTGCCCCGTTTACTTCCAGGAGACCCACCAGGAAAGTTGTTCTCGGTGATCTCCGACGGAGACACGGGCAGCCTGTCGACTGGCTGTAAAACTGGCATGCCACAATCGGAGCTAACACCTGACATTGCTGTATCACCACCGTGAGCGTCGATTGCTGTGTGCTGTTGGTCGTTGTTTGCATACACAGTGCCATTGGTCACTACTCCGTTGCTATTTGACACATTAGCGGGCACAGAGAAAGACAGGTCCGCGTTTCCAGTCGTCCTGAAAAAGCTGACGTCTCCTCCTCGAGACGGGGGGACGAGAATCTGTACATTGGATTGTTTGATGACCTCCTGACAAATCTCGATGACAGACCGCATTAACAAAAACTTAGCAGCGGTCATCAGCTCGGGGAAACATTCCAAACGGACCACAATCTTAGAGGTATATGCAAAGTCCAAGATGTCTTTAAAAACTTTGGGGCTGATCGTATGCATCTCTAGCTCTTTAGCTTCTCCGTCACCCTCCGTCTGACAACTGAATACAGACTCGAAATACTCGCTGCACGCCGCCAATACCGCCTTGTGGGCAGGGAAGCTTTCCTCTCCTACGCGCAAGATCACATCGCAGAACCTGCCTCCATCTTTTCTCTGTGTGTTAAGGTTGTGTAGCATCTCAGCGCTATGCTTGCTCACCTGGTATGTGTAAGAAGAATTCCACGACTGATCAGTTATTCGCTCCATGCCGTCCTTATTTGCCAACGACACGTGTTAGCAAACGACACTGGATTAAGGAATCCGAAAAGTAAGTAGAGCTCAGTGCAAAGGGTTTAAGTAAATAAAAATAATCAACGACGACCACCCCTCTTCGTCTTTTTAGCATCTAACATGTTAGCAGAGGAAAAAAATGGCAGCCCCCCAGCTTCCTGTGAACTTTGACCTTTTTACAAAGAGGGGAGGGTTGACTGTATTTGACGTTTTCCTACTGCGAGCAATGAATGAGACGCTCTTTATGCATTTAACCCGGGGTGACTTCTCGTGGACTGACAACTTGGGATTCATGGGTTTCTCAGACGAAGTTATGAAACTTGTTTTTAAAGCGGTATTTTTCTTCCTGGCTGCTCAGGTTTCGGCGAATTCACATCCTTGTTTTCCCCTTAGCCCCCTCCCCCTAGCAATTCCCCTTCCCCCCACGCCACCAGACAGACGCACTGGCTTGGCTGCTTTGTGTTCTTGGCCGTTGCGTGAGGCGCGATTAAAACTTGCATTTTGCATGATCCCTACTACTTAAATAATAGAATAATACATTCTTCCATAAAAGTCGCGACATGACATTAAAAACAGCACATGATTATCATGTGTATTGAGGGAAGAGAGCGCATCGAAACACAATAGACGGTACACATCAGATTAACAAAAGGATGAGCAATTAAAGATAACCAGACACTGCCTCTAGGGGCAAAAACGAAATTTCAAATTAAAGGTGCTTTGAACTTCAAAGCGCATTTACAATGTCTGCCATCCAAATGATTCTTTTCCCAAACGGATGGCTAGAGGAGCATTATACCCTTCAGTCTAAACCCGCTCATCACCAATAAGGAGCTTCAGGGCTGGAGTCTGGGGTTTTCCTCTGTTTAAAAAGCTCCAGCAACTGAGATTCATCCCCAATTCTTAAGCTCCACTATTTTTATATATATATATATATATATATAAAATGTTGACCAAATCAGTAATAAACAAGGTGGCAGCATTTGTCTGTACAAGACAAATGGTACACAATGAATTACTACATTGCTCAAGTCATTAATTACTAACCATGGAACATGAATAATACAGCAAACCAAAAACAATCTACTGTTGTAGTTTTTATTTATTTCTTTTAATTTTCCCAATTAATTCTAGTTGTGCTTCCTTTTTCAATTAACAGCACATTACGTTTTACGTTTAACCCCTACCACCCTCAAACAAATGACATGATTCAGAGCAGTGCTTTCACCTCTAGGGACAAAGTATAGATAAAGGAAGGGAAGGACCTGGAAAGGGGAGGGGGGGAGGTGTTGTGTGTCAGGGAAAAAAAAAAAAAAAAAATGAAAAGGAAAAACCAGGAAGGTGAAAAAACCCTCCCAAAATCAGATTTAAAGGCACAACCAGCAGTTAGAACAGGGAGAAGCGGCTTCTTTTACGCTGGGCCCTGTGCTGAGGGAAAGACTGTGCCTCTCCGTGACGATTGGTGCCACTTGCCAACCAGCACGCACACCAGACCAGACCGTGTCTAAGCAGCGCCAGTGGGCCGCCGGGCTCTGCTGGCCAACAGCAAGAGTTTTTTTTTTTTTTTAATTATTATTTGATTTTTCTTTTAGGGGGGGTGATGGGCAGGGTGGGAGCGGGGCAAAAGAGGGGCAGGGATGGCAGCACAAGGGAACAGCACCACTAAACAAGGGACAAGACCAAAAGGGACAAAACGTTCTTCGGGGAAGCGTCCCAATTCGCCATCAGGTTCCAGCACAGTCACCTTCACCATGCTCGGAGGGGGGCGGGGGGTGCAAGTATATACAGGGAGAAACCCCCCCAACAAGAGGGGGGGAAAAAAAAAAAAAAAAAAAAAAAAAGACCCATCATTCCCACTGGTATGTACAATTCTGGCCTATACATTATTTACTTTATACTGCGAAGAACTGAAAGCCAAAACTTACAAAAGAAAATGTTCTTTAAACTACATTACGCAAAACAAGGAAAATAAGGACAAGATGTGGAGAAAAAAAAATATCATGTGTCCAAGACTTGTCTTTTCCTTTTTCCTCTCGCACATATTTTTAGGCCTTTTTAACGCTCACAAGGGACTTATTTCCAGGGGGGTTTAAGAACGAGCGTGGCTCCTGGACGGGCCCTCTGTAGCCCACACATCCACTTCCACATTTCTCACACTCTGCAGGAAGAAAGGGAAGAAAGGGAACAGCACTCCAATGTGACACCGCCCATCCTTGTACCCCCGTTTCATGGTCGCAGCTCCAACTCGTCTACGCTGATCACTTTTGCTGATGGCATGGAGGGCAGGGGCTGCTGCAGCACGTCGGAGCCGAACCACTTGGCCAGGGCCGGGGGTGGGCTTCCCCCCCGCCTCTGGTTTTGGTTTGTGCGGCTGGAGCCGTGGCTCTGTGACTGAGGTGGGCCCTGGGACCCTGGGTGCAGAGCTGTGGAACAAAACAAAAACAGAAAAGTCAGTTTGAAGTGTTTCAACACGACTACAAAAAACCTCAGCTGCACGTTTGAAGAGACGCATCATTAGTAAGGTTTCCCTTCAATCTGTTTACATCAGTTATGTGCCTTTATGGTGCACTCAGCTTGACAAGATGCCCATCACCCTTTATTTTAGACCATGAAGATTAATGTGCCTTTCAGGAGTTTCCAAGAGAGGATTTCTTATTTGGATAAGTAAAATGCGCATTAACAATTTGGATGGAAACCCCCGTCAGTCACCTAAGTTGCATCAGTGAGTTTCCCTGTGATGTCACACGCCATGTTTATCCAGATAGGTTGGATACCAGAATATCTGAGTTCACTAAACGGTAGGATTTTAAGAACAAGTAGTTGGCTGCCTAGCACTAACAACTACATGCAATGTATACACAATAAATCAGTTATGGGCAAACTGGCTTTTGAAGCTACAATCCTCAATTGTTTGAGCTATTCACTAAACAAGCACAACCCTTCAGCCAGATAAAGGAGTTAAATCACTGAATGAGTCAATTGCTCGGGTAGAACCGGGTGATGAACCAGATGCATTCTGATTTATTCACCTCATTACAATTATAAATGCCACTGTCACTTTGTGAGCAGCAGCATTTTGTGGGACCATTCACTAGTCTGGTCAACACTAGTCTGGTCATTCTAAGCCAATTTACTGCAGTAATTATCCTTTAAATTATTAGGAAATGGGGTAACACCTAGTCATGGATGAAAAAAAAAAATACTGTCAAATACTGACACCTATATAATTTTGAAAAATACTGTGATATCAATTTGTGGTCATACCGTCCAGCTCTATTTGGAATATGTGGTACTGGAATGTAGCTTCTGAAACCAGGCTGCACATCACTGGCTATTTTATAACCTGAAGTTAGACTGTAAAATCAGCACAGACCTGGTGGCAAAACTCATGTGATTTTCCTTTTGCAGACCTACTTCAAAGTCTTTCCTAACCATTTACGAGTGGATGCAAACACCAACCTAAAACAGTTTCCTTATTACCTTCGACAGAATGCAACCAACGGCGTTTGTTTGTTTGCTAGTTAGTTAGCAACATAACTCAAGAGTTATGGATGGATTTTTATGAAAATTTTAGGGTAGGTCAAAAATGGGCTAACTTAAAAATGATTAGATTTTTTTGGTGATGTGAGCTGCCATGGCGGAGGTCTGTGCGCTCGGAGTGCTTTTCTAGTTCTTCTCTGTGAAAGTATGATAAAACGACTCACATGGTCGCTGCTGCTGCTGAAGCTGCTGTTGCTGCTGCAAGACTGCGAGCTGGATGTGGGCAGGAGTACCAGGTCGGGGGGCGAGCAGCGGGTGGCCTGTGGGACCCAGCGGGTACAGGGGTTGACCTAGCAGGGCGGGGGGTAAGCCCTGTAGTTGAGACAGATCCACTGCCTGAGGATAGATGCCTGCACAAGAGACCAGCAAAATTGAGATTTACTTCAGTGACAGAATTAACAGTACTAATTTAGCAATAAACATCTCCCAATTTTTTTTTTTTTTTTTTTAAGAGGCAAGAGAATTCTTACTGGCACAGTTAACAGCTGAAATATTGCTGATGCAAACTAATGTTAAGGACAGAACTCAACGGATACCAAGGCCTTAAAATGCCTTTATTCTATGGGCAAAAACATGACTAAAAAGCACAACACGTCTTGGCTAGAAGTAGAAGCCCGTACATATTTTCAATACTAGTTAGGTAATCCAGACCCACACTCCTTTTCAGAAGGTGGCGGTAATGCTCTAGCCGTGTAAACCAGCCCCTTGTACTTCATTTCATTTTGTACAGAGGGTCTGGACCAGACACCGTCAGAAATGATTTCTTCCTGGAGGTGGGGACTCTGCTGAAGTTTAAAACAAGCCTCTACCCAATCGCTAATGCCTGGTCGTCACGTATGCAATTAGCCTACCTACGCACTACAATTCAAATGTAGCACACAAGGTCAACGTCATGGTTAACGAACACACGCTCTGTTCGCTGATTGGATCGGCCTTGCTGGGGCCGACTAAATGACCCTCAAGAGATTCCGGTCCAGACCCTCTGTACAAAATGAAATGAAGTACGAGGAGCGGGTTTACCAGGCTAGTAATGCACACAAAGAACAAGAAGAAAGAGAGGAAGAAGAAGGTGCCCTGGCTGACCTGCTTGCAGTAGTGTGGGGGCCAGCTGCTGGGGCTGGATGCCCTGCGCCAGCATCCTCTGGACCACGCTGGGGTGGAGCTGTGGGGGCGCGGGGCGCACCAGAGGCACGTGGGAGAGCAGCGGCACGGGGTAGATGGGCCGGGGGAAGCCGGAGGAGGAGGAGGAGCCGCCGGGGGACACCAGCGTGGGCGTGTGGTGCCCCGAGGAGGAGCCGGCTGCGGCACCGGTGGGCCGCTGGGAAGCGCGGGGATGCTGGGAGGAAGAGGAGGAGGAGGCCGAGGAGACGGGAGTGGAACAAGACTTCCCCGGCACCCCTTGGGGACATCCGCTCTCCACACCATCCAGGCCGGGGCTCGGAGACGCGCTGTCTGTAACGCCAAAAAAAAAAAAAGAAAAAAAGCACAAGACCGTAAAGATCATTTTTTAAATCAGGGCAAACTAAATTTGCTAGAGAAAGAAATGACAAACAAACACCTGTAAATCAAGTTTTGTATTCAACCAACATTAAAATTATTACTCACAAAAAATACATAAATAAATAATAAATAAAAAAATAAAACCTCCATTTCATATTCAAGTCAAACACTGGTTATTCTTTTCCTATTAGAGTCCCTGGCACCCAAGACAGTAAGGGGCATACAACTATGATTAACAACTCTGGCAGTAGTGGAAGTAGATTTGACATATAGTAGTATATGGTCTGAGCGCAGGTCTACTGACCCTCTAAGGAATTGGCGGTGTCCTCTTTGCTACCAGGTCGGCTCGTCGACTCGTCTCTGGTCTTCTCCTTTGTCTCGTACATTTTACGGATCACCGACGTGGGTGTGAAGGAAGGAGACAGCTGTGAGAGTAGAGGTGGAAAAATAAATAAATAAAAATAAACAGTCCCTACACATCTCAAAGTCAAGTGAGCACATAACCTTTGTATCCAACATCCAACCAACATTCAGAATCTGTGATGGATGTACTAGAGAGTCAACATCTGCCAGATTTTAAAGTCCTTGTATATGCAAGTATACTGCCCTACAAAGGCAAAGTAACTACGTTAACACAGAAACTGAGAAAAATGCCTTTAACGTTATCATACTGCCCAGTCAAACATGCTGTACATATAATAGTGGAACTGCTTTTATGTACTCTCTTAATAGCAAGAAGCAAGAGATTTAGTCATAAAACAAAGGGGGTGTTAGTCATTTTCCAGTCTAACCTCAATTTGACAAAATATTTAGTTGTTGCCTTCAGCTTTGTAGGGCAGTATACTTGGCCAATACATTTGAGTCTGATTCTAAGATGGGTATATTTTGGCAGTTAACGAGCCAATGCAAATGGATAATGGGATGTGGGGGTACGATCATGCTCACCATGCTTGTGACTGGGTTGGCAGGGGAGCCTCTGCCTGTGGGGTGCGGACCTGGAGATCGGTTTAGTCTGGGTTGTCTGCAGCAACACACACACACACACACACACACACACACACACACTTTAGCCAAACACACACGACACAACTGCCACGATTACATTTACTTACTGCTTGTAAAAAATGTACCTGTTCCGGTAAGCCTGCTTTTCAAGGGCCTGTTTGTTGTAAGCTTGCTGGTAAGGGTGGCGGCCAGAGATGGCCAGATCCTGCTGGAACACCAAGTCAGGCAGGTCTACTCCCATTGGAAGCCCTCGCATCTGCAGACAGAGTACAGAGTGCATTTAGAAGTCAGGTGAGGGTGACCTTAGTGGGTCGACTGATGGAAAAAAAAAAAAAATCAATATCAGATGCAATATGTTTATTACTTTTACCTCAGAACTCTGCTCCCTATCCCCACTCCCTTTTTTATTCTCCATCTTGTCTTGCACTACACTATTTATTCTGTGTTAATAATTCTTACATGTTTGCACTGGAGAAGGAGTTGCTTTCAGTCTCATTGTGCATGTGTATAGTGTACATGGTACATGCATGTAGTGACATTAAAAGGCACTCTATTCTATTCTTCTAGTGTTTTACACTGCAGTTACTGAATCCATCAATGTGCACGTCTATCACAGAGGGGTTTACCTGCAGCCACAAAATACGACGTACATGGACTGGAACAAACGATTAGATGTAAATGATTCCTTCACCAAATAAAACAGATTCATAGGACTAGAAAAACACTGGGAGAGATGTGATCTTTTACACACCTGTTGAGGCTGCACAGGACTTAGGGAACGATACATCCCTACCAGCCGTTCTCCCATCATGGGCTGGGGGCCAAGAGGGTAACCTGGAACAGACACACAGTCAGCATGCAGTCACAGCACATTTGAAGCTCTCCCATCAGGATGGAGACGAGTCCCCTTTCAGCAGTGCCACAGCACAAAAAATGGCTTTTATTTCCAGTGCAATGTGCTTCTTTATTTGCATAATATTGCTATATTGCCAACAAATGAGGACTCAAGTGATTTGTCTGTAGAAGAAATCTAGACTGGTTAGAGTTCTATAATGTACTGTTATTAATTTATTGTATATTGCCCTGTTACTTTTTCACTTGTTTGAGTGCGTGTGCCATTTCATTCCTGTGTACCTGACTGCAAGACAAGTTTTCCTTTGGGACAATAAAGTAAACTGAACTCAGAGTAAACCTCCTCCTCCTCTTTTCTCGGCACACATAATGTGGGGGTTATTCAATGAGGGCAAAAACAGCTCCTTGAACAATTCAGGTAAGGCCCTTAAGCATTTTTCTTGGCTTGTGTGCCATGTTGGATAAAGAATATCAAGTCTTCCAAGATCTTTTCTTCAATAAATGAACATGAACCAATTGCTTAAAGCTTACCAGATCTAAAATGACTATTAAATGCCCATTAGTTGTGTCAATCTAGAGCTTGTTCAGCATCATATTTCATTGCTGGTAAATCAGAACTAAGTCATATTATCAGACTTGCAAGTACCATCATATCCATTCAATGAATCAGTAAGCCAAGAAAAAAAGAAAGTAAAGTCTGTGTTTTGACAACTTTTATCAAAGTAACAGGGTCCCAGACATGGCAAGTACCAAATCCATGGGGTAAAAGACTAAATGTACTGCTGTGTTAAAATAGAAGCGACAGTGAAGGTGCCTCTTTTTGAGGTTCTGCATAAATTGGCAGTCATTAACGAATACACCCCTCTTCTTTTAAACACATTTTAATATTTTACGTATCCTGGCACAATCCCAAAAGCATCCTAAATTGGGTGCATAAACTTTCAGCTACATTTATAAAGATGGCAAAGGCAGATACACTCAGTCAGAGGTAGAACTGTGTAAAATCCTTATGTTGCCAACTCTGCAAATGAACCAGCACATCCATGTCTCCAGCAAAAAAAAAAAAAAAAAAAAAAAAAATCCAACTTATGCACTTGGCCTTCACAGTCTGAGGTGATGCATCTGCCTACAACTTTAATTTGTTCTGCCTCCAGCAAACACCTTGAAATATAACATGTACCTGAAATGCTCTGTATGCTATAACTGCACCACTAGTATTATAGTAATTACAACCTTCCCTGGCCATCGAATGGAAAGTGTCACACACCCAACCCAACATGATCTTTTACGCAGTGAATGTGGATTAGGCCTACACACACCTGCACAAATAGACACCGTTTAAGGAGGGCAGTATCCCTCTGTTTAAACCATCTATAATTGGGCAGCTTTACTTCTGAAAACAGCTTTCTGGGTTTCAAGGAGTACAGCACCTGCTCACAGACAGCGGAAAACAGACACACAGATTTTACAAAGTTATTTACCGGTTGTTGGTGGCATGAAGTAGTCCGGCATCTGAGCCCTCTGAGGGAAGAGTGGGGGAGAGGGGCCCCTCCTGTGCACCATCACAGGGCCCCCTGGTGGGGCAGCGGGCCCCTCGTGGTTCACCAGCAGGCTGCTGAGCAGGGCGGGAGAGGCACTACGAGGGTGGGGGGCTCCATGGACATCCATCAACTCCTGAAAAACAAAACCAGCGCAAATTGTGGCAAAGTCAGTGGACACATGCTTTAAAAAAATAAATAAATAAATAATAAAATTTTTTTTTTTATTTAAACTCTTCAAAGGCCATTCACTCCAAAAAATATAACGAAGATGGCCTTAATGGTTTTCTTCTAAACTGCCTGTGTACGCAAAGGATAGTGCTACTACAGCAGTACACCATCGCAGCCTTGTCAAGGTGTTAAGCCCGCCCAGCGACTCTCTACAAGGACAGATCGTTGCGATTAGTCCATGTAGATTTGGGTAAAAAGCTACTGAATGTAAATGGGTCGTGGCTACACTGTGCCCAGGATAGAAATTTCAATTGCTGCCGCTGGGTTACATCTAGACTTGAGCGTGCCTTAAAGGCTGCTATTCATCATTCCTGTCGGACTGGCTGCCCACCTGGAAGATGCTGTTCTGCTGCGCGGCGGGGACCTGGGCTTCGGGCAGCTGCATTACGGTGGGCTCCGCCTGCTGCTGGAGCTGAAAATTAGACACGGGAAAGTTGGACAAACATTTGACCTCACCTCACTCAAACGTCACTCACACAAGAAACAGGAAGCCTCACTGTCCCGTGTCATAACCGTAAAGGGGTTTGCAAGCACTAGAAGCACGATGACCAGAGCAAGCATGGAGGAAGCAGGGGAGAAACACTAGCAAAGCAAGCAAAACTAATTTATGCCCATCGATTCTTCTACCAAAACAATGCACTCACAACTACAGCACTGACAGGATGGAGGGACGGAGTCACACATGGAGAACTTGAGGTTGCTGGGGACAACAGAGCTAGCAGGCGATGAAGGTGCCCGCGAGCAGAGGAGAGCAAAGCAGAGCAGAGCAGAGCAGAATAAAGCGGCAAGCATGCAGCTAAAAATAAAGCAGGGGGCACGACTGGGCTCCAGAGAGGCCGGTGAGACTTACGTTGGGTTGGGTGGGCAGGGTACCACTTGCCTTCATGCAGCTGACCAGCTTGTTGAAGGCGGACATGTCGGAGTCGCGTTGCCGGGGGGCGCGAGGCTGTCCGCCCGTGAGGGCCTGTTCCAGCTGCTCGGCCATGAAGGGGGTCTCGCATCCGCCCCGGGGGGCCTGCGGCTGCTCCGACTGCACCCTCAGCCCCTTCAGGCTCCCCTCAACCTCCTCCAGGGACAGCACCACACCAGTGCTCGCTGCTCAAGACAGAGAAACAGACAGCCAGTCAGTCAATCAGTCGCCATCAGCATCAGTACCAATCAATCAATCAGCATGGGCAATTAAGTAAAAAAGGGGTCCGAGTATGTACTCATGCAACACTACATGTTCTGTGCTTAAAAAGGGTCCTAGCATGTACATATACATGTTCTGGGGTTTAAAATCTGAAAGGTTTTGCTCCTTTTGGCACACTCTGGAAAGTCGGTTTGCAAAGACTATATAAAGCATGGCAATACAGAATGACCAATTTGTATACTGCTTAGACAAAATCGGCAGAGTCTTGCCCTAGTCACAGCCAGTTGTATATCCCAACATTGATGTCAACTACAGATGGAGTTTAACCAGACACGAATACATGAACTCTATCTGCTGTACTACTTATGGCCAAACTCTTTGGTTACTGTACTAAACATTTTTTAATCAATTTATAGACAATACTGATATACTGACTAAAATTCATTGTAACTGTGAATAACAAAGTCTTGAAACTAGGGAACTAGAGATGTTGTCTATCCTGTTCAGAGGCTGACTGATAATATAACGGCACTCACTGCTCTCTTTGAGGCGCGCCTTGTTGGCGGACAGGCTGGAGAGCAGGGGCTTCAGGTCGATCTTGGCCTTGTGCAGCAGCTCCAAGATGTCCACTTTGTCTCGGCCCTCCGCTGAGGTGATGGGGGTGAAGTAGGGTGCTGGCCCTTGGGTGGGGGAGCTGCAGCGGGGGTCCAGCCCTGGGGGAGATGAAAGTCAGTCCCATTTGTCTTTGTGATCACACGGCACATCACAGCACACAGTGCACACAACCTCAACCTCACAAATTCAACCTCTGCATTTAACCCATCACACACGCGAGCAGGGGGCAGCCATGACAACAGCGCCCATGGAGCAGTGTGTGGGGATGGTACCATGCGCAGGGTGCCCCTTAGTGGCACTACTGGTCACAGGTCCGATACCCTAACTGCTAGGCCACCACTGCCCCAAAGATAGACACACAAAAAAACCCTCAATGGAGCGCCAACATGACTGCAGGGAAGCCATGGGTCAAAGGGTCACAGACTTAATTCCCCTCACAGACAGGTGGGTGGAAGGAGTGAATGACCAGCACTCTCCTCCATCCTCCCCTGTGACTGAGGTGCCCTGAACATGGACATGGCACCATGCTAACACACCGCTCCCTGGTTGCCGTTGTCACGTCTGTCACTCCCTGGCCGCCTGTCCACCGCTCACAAGTGAGATGGGTTAAATGCAGCGGTCAAATTTCTGTATGCCCACAATGGCAAATCACTTTGCACCTAAGTGTGTGGTCTATGGTTGCGTCCATGTCCGAGGCCTACCTGCCAGTCTCTCCAGCTCCTCGTGTGGCGTAGAGCGCAGGCTGCTGGAGCGGGAGCCGGACGGACTCATGTTGCTGGAGAACCAGCGGCTGAAGCGGCTGGCCGACACCGGACCCTCACCCAGCACATCCTCAATCATCTGGGGGGGGAGAGAAAGAACGAGGAGCATTAGTGTGGTGTGGTTTTTAAGGGGCCTGGAATTAAAGCACTGGGGAGACACAGAACATAGGAGGGTGGCACTTACTTGGCAAACGATGTGTCTGGCGCCTGTAACCCCACTAACACTGAGGGGGAGCATGGATTGGGGTTTTGTTTTGTAGTCAAATGGCCATAAAAGTTTGAGACCCAGGAAGCGATTTATATCCCGAGTTCGGTTTCTACTTAAGTTTTAGGTGTGGCTTATAACACCAAAGAACATTGAAGATATGCTTTCAAAAACAAAATCTCTAAAGCCAAATGGGTTTTCACTAAAGCTCCTAAAAACTAAAGTAGATGGGCATAAATTTGTATTGCAACAACCAAGCCAACAAACAAACCAAGCCACTCAAACTCAAGGACAGACAAGATTGACAAGCTTAATTGTTTGAAAAGTCAACAAACTAAAGGCATTAGAAGGCTGGCCATGTCCACCTTCTTAAAGGCACAGCAGGCAACATTTTCGAGTTAATGAATCATCTTCATTAGTAGGTGCATGGTTAAACAACCAATTACAGGATGAAGGTACTCTCGGCTGGCCCAGCAGGTTAAAAGGGGAAACCACACTTGGAAGTCCAAGAGCTCTCGGATCGCAAAGAGTCGCACCCATGGCAAAGACTACATAGAAGCTACTGACAGTGAACATTTAATCCCGGCCTCTTCGAAACACCAAAATGTTGCCTGGTGTGCCTTTAAACCCAGAAAGTCAAAGTGTAAGATGATGCTGTGAAATAAAACATTCTTGCAGGCCCCAGTTACCGTCTCAGAGTTAGAGGTATCCTGCTAAAAAGGACACCCACACAGCTAGAAATGGGCCACCAAAGGACATGCTCATGGACAAGTTCCTGGCTAGTACACAGCACTGCATATTACAGACATATTAATAATTTATGAAACTACAAAAAAAAAAAAAAAAAAAAAAATCATGGAGGCACCCACACACACACACGTTCAATTTTTTCGACATCCATCACCAAGGTCATGTCAACATGCAAAAAATGATCCTTCAAGCTGTAGACATTCCAGTGACAAGTCTTAAAATATAATAGCAATCTTAAAAATAGTTACTTCTGCAGTTAAAGAAATATTGGTTAAAATGTTCAGCTTTTTTGGTATGTTCATTGTCTACATTTGATCCAGGATATAAAATGAGAAAAATTCTGCCTAAAGTCTGCTTTAGTGCAAACAGTGATCTAATGTAAACTAAATGATTGATTAGCCAACAGTGCATCAGGTTAAATATCAAAAACTGAACCACAAAAAAAAAAAAAAAAAAAAAAAAAATCCTTAAGTGGAGGCAAAATAAGGCATTACCCAAAACAAAATCACCCACCCATCTTATAATACTAATTTTTTGGACATCTGAATTGTAAGCCATAGATCCATGTGACACCCTTCACCATACGGTTTTAACTACAAACCACACTACTGGAGCCATAACGGCAAGTTTTAGACATTCTTTAAGACATCCCCAGCAAGGCCAGCAGCACCCATGAATCCAAGCCATGAATCAGTCGCAAACCACACTACTGGACTAAGTTTAAGACATTCTTGCCCCAGCAAGGTCAGCAGCTCCCATAAGCCATGAATCAGTCGCTTCCACCCCAGTGTGCGGTCTTACCGAGGCCAGTCCAGGCATGGTCTTCTCCAGGTTGAAGAACTCATTGAAGTCAAATTCTCCCGCCGTCTGTTCGGGTGGTACTTCGGCATGTGGGACTTCCTGATCAGCTCCTGATTGTCGCGCCACCTCTGGTTCCTCCGACAGCCCTCCATTGCACTCCACTGTGTGACACAAACGCCATCGTTAAAAACAGGTCTGCACACACATTCTGGCCATGCTGATAAAAAAAAAAGCCATCCAACTGTTAGAAGGTGCTATAGCTTATAGGTTAAAGTATGTAGGATTATGGCAAAAACTGGCATCCCAATCAAATTTTAAATACTGTAGGCAAAACACAAAATCAAAACAAATTGAATTTGCAGGCTGCAAAAAAAGTTTTAAAATGTGAAAATGTCTGGTCAGTGAAATCAGTATTTTAATTTAACATCTTTCCTGTATCTGTGGCGACATATCGGGACCATTTTATGATTACTTGCCATAACTGTCTTACATATTGCACCTATGAATAATTATAGTAAAAAAAAAAAAGCCTATTCATTAAGGTAGGCCCCTGACAAAGTTAACATGTGGCCAAAATGCTCCTTTTAGTCGGCCATTTCCAGCTGTGCAGACCCACCTTCCCTGATGGAGTCGCTCTTCTTTCGAGATCGCTTCAGTCTGCGTCTGTCATCTTCTATTATTTTGTCATCGAAGCCGATGAGCTCGATAGTTTCGGACTGGCTGGTGGGGCCCCCAGAGAACCACTCCGGTTCTTCCTCGGCATACGAGTCATTCCTTCTCCTCTCGCTAAATACACGCTTGTCCACAAAGTCTCTCTACAGGGGTAGAGGAGAAAGAGTCACGTCAGACAGGCAAACCATCATGCAACTCTTTGCACTGAAACACCACAGATGTTACACAAGACAAAGACAAATACAATCAAGTCTTGAGAGAACCACTTTCCTGCTTCATACAGCCCATCACTATGCGGCACAATATATAAACAAAAAGTCCATACAGCACCATATCAACTCATATCTTAATGTGAGAAACAACAAGTCTTCCAGAAACTGCTCTGATGTGGATCCCCCATCCCTGAGCCACGGTGGTGGAGACAACCCCCCCACTGCACACGCACCCTGAACCTCTTGTCCTTGTAGTCCCTCTCGCGCTCCTTGTCGGGGCGAAGCTCTCGCTCGGGGCGCAGGTCGCGCTCGAAGGTGCGGGCGGCCATGATGCGTCCACTGCCGATGCGGCGCGAGCCCACCAGC
This sequence comes from Coilia nasus, assembly GCA_027475355.1. Lineage (NCBI taxonomy): Eukaryota > Metazoa > Chordata > Actinopteri > Clupeiformes > Engraulidae > Coilia > Coilia nasus. The sequence goes on from CM050211.1 coordinate 25,629,373, forward strand.
CGCAGGCTCTCGTTCTCCTTGTTCTCCAGCGGGCTCACGGGGCGCCGCACCACCGACGGCAGTGCTGCATTGCCCTGGCAACCGCCTCCGAAGCTGCGGCGCTGTGGGCTAAGGACCACCTCCAGGTCGTCGTCCTTAATGCGCTCCCGCGGGTCTGGGGAGAGGGAGACAGACGCAGTCGGGGGTTAATGATGCGTGCAGCTGCCAGGCCCAGAGCTTGGCTGTGTGACAAACGCTTTTCAGAATTTCTTTTCAGTGCTTTATAGTCAAGGATACCTTAACACCAAATTAACCTTCCCACCTAAATTGTCCCAATAGAACAGCAAGGTTAGAGGTGGGCTTAAAATAAGGTAATGAAATTGTACGGACAGTATAACTACAGACATTTCCACTAGTTGTCTTCAACTTATGCCTGTTGGAAAAACTTAAAATATACAATATGCACAAGTTCTCAACCATTACCCTGCATATCCCCTGGGCAACCAGCACCTAAGCAATACCTGCAGGAAACACTGCTTTCACATCAAAGGCATCACAGTAGTCTTTCCCTGATGTGAATACTTGGTTTGAATAGGCTTTGAAATCCTAGAGACCAAATATGACTGATGCTGCAACGATGATTTGATTTTATGATGATCATTTTGCTGAAGTGTCACTTCTGTCCACTAGGCATATCAGGACATAAAGAAAAAAATAATTCCATGTCCAAAATCATCAAAACCTTTCAAAGTTATTGTGAGAACTAGCAAACGTTAAAACGTAGCCCACTGTCCCACACTCGATTTCAGGCACCATGCCTGAAGTCTTTCAGGCCTGTATCCAGTGCTTAAGGAACAGTACATCCTGCTGAGGCAAAACTCACTGCATCACAGGAGGATGACCAACTTGTACTGAAACCAAACTTGTACTAAAATTGAAAACAAAAATGACAGCGACACACTTCGCTAGTCACCCATGTGACCAGAGGCTAGCTTAACACATCCTCAGCTAATTACAAACATTTTAGCTTCTCTTATTTGAAACAAGTTTAGATTCCTAGCATTACATACCCAAACAGTTCATTCTCCCTGTGTAGTCAAATAAACATGGCTGCTTAATTACAGAAAAGGTGATAATCATGATAACTCAAATGATCAATATGGAAATTATGAATGAACTTTTGAATCGTGATTAAACTTGTGCACAGCCCTACAAGACCTCCACAGCATGCATGATCTGTGAACCAGCTCTATGAATCATCACAGGACTTCCCAGAGTACAAAATGCAAACCAACATCCATGATCCAGCGTGTCAGAGCTGCAGACTGTGCTTGAGGAGTAGGTCAATATTGCACCGCAGGAGAACATTGTTTTGAATCAATGGGTGGGTACACTCAGTTTTTTGGAAAGAAAAGTTCGCACTCCTTTGGATATTTTCTTTTCAGGATTCTGAGGAAGACTGCAAGGTCGGAACGTCAATCCAGCCAATGAATAAACATTGAAAAAGAAAATATCCAAAGGAGTGCGAACTTTTCTTTAAAAAAAAAAACTTAACACTTGTGTAGTGTACTGTCTGGTCTCTACACCACCAGTCTACACCGGTCTCTGTGTAACACCAATTATTTCCGGTGAAACATTGTTTTTGTGTCACTATGTACTATGTAAATGGCTGAAATAACACCTACTTGACTTGACATATAGGCCCTTACCTGCAATTCTGCGTTTGAGCACTCTGTCATCCATGTACTCCTTCCTGTGTCCGTCCACCGGGGAGTCGCGCTCTGAGGAAGGGTAGAGCGACGCGTGCCATTTCTCTGGGTCCCACACACCATCGCTGCACAGGCAAAGTAGCTCAGGTTACTTCAGCAGTCAGGGTCTTCAAATCATCTGCCTAGTTATTGAAGGTGCTACATAGCAAGACTGTTACTTATAACATCCACAAAAATAAACTAGAACCAGCAACAAAATGAAGAAATAGCATTTCCACTGCAAAGCCAAAAAAGAGACACTTTTTTTCACCCCAGGCGTCATCTTAAGCTGGGAGGTTTTCCAGAAAACAGGTTTAGTCACTGACCTAGGTATGTTAACCCAGAGACTCTGAGCAAGTGGTAAACATACTACTGGAAAAGCCCCGTGGCTTTGTTTTCTTGGAAAATAAAGCCTTTGGCTCTTATATTAGGAGGTTTAAGACTCACTGAGTTAACTCATCTGGGTAAGTTACTAAACCACCTATTCAAAATGATGGGCTCTCTAGCCAGTCAGTTTAAAAAGCCAAGCTCCCTGTCTCTTATAGCATGTCTCTTAAGGCATTAGAAGGAAAATGTACCAACATTCTACACAAACACCTAGGCTAGCTGGCATATGTTACACAAGTAAACAAACATCAACTGATGTTGGAAACACTGACAGCCAAGATCTCTATAACCTTACAGTCTCAATTTGCATGCAGTCTTTCGCCTCTAAAGAATACCCACAGTTGAAAGAGAGAGGCTGACGGAGAGGAGGCAGGGAGGGACACAACTATCAATAACCTGGCCCCAAGCTGCTTGAGGAGGACAATATGAAATCATTTAGCCAACAGCCAGCCCTAAGTATAGGCCTACTTCCTTTCAGGAGAAGAGATCAGTTACAAATGGTTGAAATTTGAAATGGGCTGAATTTATATAACACTCTCACACCCAGGAGTGTGCCCTAGAGCACTTTACAATTCACTGCTATACGTTCACCCATTCACTTGCCGATGGCAGAAGGCTGCCATGCAAGATGCCAACCAGGACACTGGGAGTAGTATGGGTTTCGGTGTCTTGCTCAAGGACAGTTCATCCTATCCAGGATTACTGATCGACTTCTTCACCCCCCTGGCCTGAGCCACTGTCGCCCCTGTATCACAATGCTGGCTATAAAAGGGAGAAAAATGCTGGGGAGTGTTCCAAGTTAACAGTTTAGTGACACAGCAGGGTAAGTTAACTCAAGTTGCAAACCACATAATAGATTGTTTGTTCGGCTTTACCCTCATTGCAAATATAAAGCCATAGAGAGGTGTTTTTTTAGGAGGTTTACTATGTAATCTGTGTGAACCCAGTTGGTCACTAAACCACATACATGGAACATACCCCTGTTCAGAACAGATGTTGCCATACCTGTCATACTTGTCCAACAGACACTCCGGTCTTTCATTTGATATGGGTAGTTCCTTTATTTCCAGCAGCTTTTCCTGTTGACAAAATAAAATAAAAATAAACCCAGCTTATAAGATCAAAACATGCAACTTTGCATGCATGAATCACGGGCAAAAAGTTGGCAACGATTCCCATTCACAATAAGTTACACCAATGTTTCTATTCCTGCAGTGTTTCTAATTCCTGCAGTACCAAGTCTCAATTGCATTTCTCTACATATTTTTGTCTGTGGAGAGGAGAGTTCATGCTCACTTGCTTTCTCTTGTGTTTAATATATATGAAAGTCCATTCTTAAAAATGTGCATTCTTTAATGTCACTAAACAGTAAAAAGCTCCTGCTCCTTTGTAGACATGAAGGGTTTACTCTAAGAAAAACACAATGCTTAGTTATAGAAGATTTTAAAAACTTGTGTCGTATCACAACCTGGGGTGCCCTCCAAAAGTCTAGATTAGTCACAAGCCGGCCTAATTAACACAGTAAGTTAGAACCCTTCTAAGAAAATAGCCTCGTGGCTACGTTTTGCATGGATAATGATTATGTACGGCCATTCTATTGCAACATTTACCACTTGGTCATCTTAGACAAGTCTTCCTGATCCACTGTTCCTGGAGTACACCCCAGGAATGTTTCATTCCATTTCACAACAAAACACCCTAATCATATACACTACCTTGTAAGTATAGCAGTCAGTATGGGACATAAGAGCCACACAGTTTGCATGACCGAAGACTAACCAAATAAAACTTGTGAAACGAACTGCAGTTAAACAATGTTGTTCTACTGATCATGGCCCCAAGTCTGATAGAGATCAATGCCTCACAAATGTATCCATTCGTATCCACAGTCCAGGGCTCCTATGCGGTGCCTTGTGCACTGCATTGTAAAAGGCGTCACTGGCACACTAGGAGCAGCTGGGATTCAGTGTCTCGCTTAAGGTTATGAAGGAAGGAATCAAACCAGAGGCTTTGCCAGATGACTCCTACCTGCTTGGCCACAGTCACACAACCAGTCTTGGCAGTGTGAGCAAGTACAAGACGGTCCAAGAAATACTGAACTGTGCAAAGAGTTATGCTCAACTCCCCAGCACCTAGGCTACGTGTTTGGCTAAGTATTTGTATTCTACTTATCCCATGGGTTTTAGCCATCCAACTATTATGCTGATAACATATCTATGTGGAGAGTAATCATGACCGAATTTGTACACTGCGGTGGCATTCAGTGACAGCCCACTCATCCACAAACACTGAACCAAGGGCTTTGAAAAGTGGTCTTTGGTAAGCATCAGTTTACAAGACCCTCACAATAGGTTCAGGGAGCAGGATGAGGTTAATCTGGTTGAGATGCAAATACTGCTTTCGCATTCCCCAAGTAGGACACAAAAAGCCCAACTTGTTAAAAGTAGGACGGCAGTACCTTCGACAGTTGACAATGGGACGTTACATACCTTAGTATATCTGTGAACAAATGGTCCAGGATCAGACTCCTTGACCAAGTTGGTTTGATCATCGACATTCTCCTTTTCCTCCATGCAGACATCCTTGTCCATGGCTGCTGCTGGAGGTCAAGGTTGGACTATGACTCAGATTTTCAACAGCTGGAGAGAAAGGCCATCAGAAAGTTACTCGATAAGAGGGAGTGTGAAAGTTCGTCTTCTGGTATCTCAACGTAGACAAAATGTTACCAGAGCATTTTGTGATCACTATACAACATTGGAGGGGTATAATATCGTTGTATAACACACTGAATAATTTAAGCCCATCATTATGGTATCAACTTAGTGACTCTTGGCAGCATGCTAATGAAAACGTATTCATTCATAAAAACTTATGGCAGTTTACGGCTGGGCATGCCCATTCGTTCAAGAGAACGCTTCATATGGCAATTAACCAACGTGGCCAATTAAACAGTGTGCGCATTAACAAGCGTCAATTAACTCCAGCCAATTACGGGAATTGGTGAGCTGGCTATGGTATGGCTACCGTTGACTATCGTCTCTAGCTAGTTAGCCAAACATTTGGCACAGAAACGTAAGCTAGTCCATAGCAAACAGTAGCACTAACCAACAAACACCGGTTATCATTAGCTTGTGTAGTAAAAGAAACACGATTTAAATAGTGTTTCGGAATTAACCTACCCAATCACTTGATAACCACGAAGTTCACGTGTAAAAGGACAGAAAGGGATAGGGGAATAAGTTCGATACACATTGGTTGTGTGAGATGCTGATGAAAGAGAGATTCTAAAGACGGCTAACTAGGATAGCAATCAAACTTACCTGAAGTTTTGTTATGCGACCCTCTCCCGGTGTTGATTCGAACTGATAACTGATGTTTAATAGCACAAACTCTGTAACTCTGCTTCAAATATATTGTGACTGCTGAGAACGATGCCTCCGTTTTCACACAAATACGCCAAACAACTTTCTATAAAGCAAACGCCGAGGGTAGCTAGCGACAGCTAAAGTTAGCTCGCTAAAGTAAGCCCACAACTCGGTGTCATTAGCCACTCCACAATATAACTTCGTTAGGCGGCTCGAAACGCTTCGTAAACCTTACTCCAGCCCTTTCATAACAGGGGTAGATTTAACTTGCGTTTATACCAACCACAAACCGTATTGAGGAAGATGGTCACAACAAAGCAAACTCGTAACTGGTTACTGTTAGCTAGCGGGCTTGAAAATCTAGCTAGCTAGCCAGCACCCACAGACCTCTATGGCTGTAAGCTAGCTAGCTAGCTGGTTATCGACGCGCCTCTTTAGTTAACGTTATACACTTGCTGAAAAACAAACCAAAATGAAGTAACACTGAGCATGTGTTTACCGAAGGTGAAAAACGTTTCTGACTTGTAAAACACGCTGACTGTTCCAACAAGACTACAAAAAACGCTACCTTAGGATACTTCACTATTCTGTTTCCTCTCTGCCAGTCACACAGCGGCGATTTTGATCACTCACTGCATCCGAGGGAAGGCCCTCTCATGGATTATATAGCTCTTGATGTTGCCTTCCCAAAATGTCTAATAATTTATCTGAATGTGGACATTTGTTTTATTTGTTTTCCTAAATACAGTAGGATAGGTAGTGACTCCGGTTGTTTAAACTACGTCACTCCAGAAACCAATTTAAAATCAAAACAAATAGTTTCAGGCAATGTATATGGACACCAAAGTAGCACCTCATTATTAACAATTAATCTGTGAAGGAGCCCGACATTTGTTGAGAAATATTTGGTACTATCGTTGAATTGGTAAAATCGTTGATTTTAGAGTGTATTTTCTTATGCTTCTAAATATAGTATAATGGTCTTAAAACACAGGACCTGATTCACTCAGTTTTTTTCTTTTCTTTTTTGTTTTGACAAAAATCTGTTACCTGGTACATCTGGCGGCAAAATATACCAAGTCATGAGTTTTTTTTTCCTAAAAGAAATAAAATCAGTGATTTCATTTGACATTTTCCCATAATAAGCGCAGCGCAATCCACGTCGCTTGTTGACACTGATGAACACGCCTTCGTGGGTGTTTGCGCAGGTCAGTTGAAGTGTGTACATTTCGCGCGACAGTTGGTTTCCACAACATCATGGCACTGGCAGCGTTTCTTGGCAGTTTTTGTGCAGATTTCATCGCAGCCTCTGGCACTCGCTAAAAGTTTACTTATACCACGTTGCGCTTTCTTTAAATAATTTCACATTTTGATAACTTCCATTCATATTTGCATTAATGTCTGTCCGGAAAACGCGGTAGCCTTATACTGAATCTGAAATCTTGAACTTGTTAGCTTGTTTTCATTTCCCAAGCTACGATGGCTAAAACAAGTTGTAGAAAGGAAACTGATCTCACTTTGGTGTAGTAAGTCAGATCTTATGGTCACTTGTATTTCTTCTTAGACCGATTTTTCGCCGAACAGATAATTAGCCTGTTAAACTAACTTCTTCATTTGGGTTTAGCGATAAGCAAAGGTTAGTTGCAAATGGATGTGCAATATGCACGCTCCTAAACCGCGGCGAAACAATTCTAACAGTACATGTTCCAGTCAGATCCCCCGGCCACGCAATGCCCCTTTGCGTAAATTTACCTACAGGGTTGGATACTCCTGGAACATGGGAGGAAGGCTGAAGGAGCTCCGAATTAGGTGAGACAAAACCGTGTGAAGTGCTTGTCTTCTCTTATTTAATGTGGTTGCTTTCTTTGACAAGTGACAAGTGCTTTCCCTGACAGACACCTGGCACGAAAATACTTCTTCATTTGGAGGCGAAAAACTTTCGGAAGAGTATCTCCATCCAAAGCCAGGTTTCATTGTATTATATATTCTCTTAAAGTCTGTAATACCCATAGACTGTATAGGTAATAACTTGTTCTGAGTGAGAGTGCTGTACCACATATAAGCCATGACAACAGAGTGAAGTTTGTTCAATAATTCTCAGATATCATTTCCGGAGAGTAGTCTTGGGCAGGGCCCTGGAACAGTGGAAGGATGTTTGGTGGTATTGCAGAAAAGAGTGGAGCCTTGCAATACGGGCAGACTGTCATTACAGGTTAGTCTCCTTATCACACGCAGTTTGCTCCTTCACCGATGCAAGTCTATGTAGGTAAAGGTTGTATTTGTGATTTGGCTAATGTGCTCCCTGTGTAATCTGTTGTTTGAAAGGTACTGCCTGTACCTCAAAACATTCCGCATGTGGAGAGTGTTTACTCTGGAGCAGAGAGAGAAAAACAAGAAATGCCAAATAGCTACAAGCTTCGGTATGATTCCCCTCTCCTTTGTCAGTCTGTACTAATATAAACTCAGGGTCAAGTTTAGTCACTTGAGAGTGATGCACTTTTGTGTTTTAATATGATCCTGTTGTAGAATTGGCTGATACTTGACCCTGTAATTGGGCTTTTTTGAAGGATGTCAGAACTGTACACACAAAAGCAGACACACATTCTAATTTCATCAGCTTTTGATTTCCTACAGCTCACAGACATAGGCTGCGTCTCGTGTGGGACTGCTGGGAGGTGTATGTGGAAAGCCAACGCATGAAACAGAAGATGCAGGATACAGCTTCGCAGCAGAGCAACATCTTTTGTGTCAGGTGAGGGGCCATATTTGAACGTAAAAGCACATGCACATACCCCACACAGTCTCACCATATTTACCAGGCGTGATTTACCAGAGACTGTTGTTTGCTTATTTTGTTTGGCAAAGCAATCACTTTGTTGTGGTCAGAACCGATTGTTTTATCTTTAAGTATTTAATATAATAGCTTCATTCAAATGTCATGTTTTGGCAATTTCTGTAATTTTTGTGAATTTGTGTGTTGAGATGGGCGTGGGCAACATGGCGGGCTGCTCTTCAGCAGAGATATTCTGAACAGCAGCAGGAGGAAGAGGCTCTTCATCACTGGGCATCACTCACGCAGAGCAGAGTGAGTATGTCACTGAAGTGGTTTCTGAGGCGAAAATGTCTGATTAAAGCAGCACTTCGTCTTCGGTTGCCCTACAGTTTGGAATTAGAATTGTCTCTTATTCAAACTACTGAGAGGCGGCCCACTCCTCCAAACTTACTTAGTGCGGTTATAGCCCATGGAGGATGGCAAAGCAAATTCAGAAGTGCCTTTTACCCAGTTACAAGTTGATGAAGCACTGAAACGATTTTGGAAACATTATTTTAAGGTTAAAAACTACTTAGTGTTGCTTTCATGAGGTGTCTCGGCCGTAGGTATTGATTATTATTTTGGCATGAATGAACCTTTGCTTTGCTTTGCGGTTTTGTAGCAGTCTGCCCATACACGAATGCCTGAAATGGTAAATGTAAATAGACAGTTACATCACACTTTCTAACACTTAGCAGAGCACCTTAAACTCTTTACATTTCACCCATTCATACATTTCACCCATTCATACACTCACTTGTACACTGATGACCGAAAGCTGCCATGCAAGAAGCCAACCAGCACATCGGCAGCAGTGAGTGCTTCAGTGTGTTGCTCAGGAACACTGACTTAATCAGCAGGAGTGGTAATCTGCGTGAACAGCGACCCTCTGATTGCTGTGTCTCTGCAGAAGTCGACACATTCAGACTGCACAATAACAGACAAAGTATATCTGTTGTAATTGTAATTATAATCACCCCTCTGCACTTCTTTGCAACTTTTAGTTATTTTTAGGTATTTCGGGATATCTTTTATTTTTATCTTAGCTATTTCATCTCTTTTTATTCTGTTGGCCCTTTTATTATATGATATGTCCCTGTGTCTTTGTTGTGTATGTGATGTGGTATATCTACGGCCTGTCCTATCATCTGTTTTAAACACTATATGTTTTTTATGAGACGTGCAATGTTGGCCACATGAATTTCCCCTGGTGGGATAATAAAGTTTACCTCGACCTTGACTGCTGTGGGGTTTGATTGGTAGGCATGGCTTCGGTGGAGAGAGAGGATGCTCCAGGCCCAGCAGCAGAGGGAGCAGGAGGCCAGAGCCCGACTCCATGCCTGCAGGAGCCTGTGCAGGAAAGCCCTGCACCGCTGGCTGACCTACGCACAACACTGTCGATCCTCAAGGGAGCCCAAAGGTAAGGCAGTCTGCATTCACTCCAAGGCTTGGCTCTGTAGGTGGCATGAGCATGGAGAGTGCTAACTCCAGTATCAGGGGTACAGTTTGCCAGTGGGTGTTTTTTATTTTTGTTTAAAATTGTTACACTTCAGAATTGTTGCTAACACGGTGGCTATCCAATACAAAGACATGTAATTTGTATAACCAAAGGCAGCAGACTGGAGGTCTAATTTTCTCATCTAATTCTTTTCGAAAGTAGTTAGTCTTCCTTTAGGTTAAACACATTCTGTGACTTAATGCCTGAAGATGTGCCTGGAAGTACTGCAGGGATGGGCCTGTATGGGATTTCTTATGCATTTCTGTAGTCTAACACTCTGAGCAGCTGATGGCTTCACTGCAGAGCAGCAGTGTAAAGCATGAGCCTAACCACCCCACGATACCCCTCTCTCAGCTGTAGCGGATGGTGTGTGGCGCCACACTCTGGCCTGGCGCTACTGGCGTAGGTGGCTCCGGGAGTGGCACAGCAGGCAGAGTGAACGGGAGCTGCAGCTGGTGGTCAAACAGCGAGCAGAGCTTGGCATTCAGCGCTGGGCTCTCGGGCAGTGGAGACATTGTATCCTTCCAGTCATCTCTCATTTTTTTGGTTGCTGTCTTTATCATTTCGTCTATACACACCTCTATGATCTCTATAGATATAATTTGCTTTATACTGTATATGTTTTTTTTTTCAACTTGACTTGCATCCATTATGCACATTCATAGTGATCTAGCTTAATGAGATGCAAGACGCTCCTGTGTGTGGCCATTGTGGCTTGGGCTTTGTATATCAGTGAAGTTGACATAGCCCAAGAAACTGTAGGATATGATGGAGAGTATCCCCTGTCTGCTGTTTGCTTTCCTTTAACAGTGTTCAGACATGAGAATACAAGCACAAGAGGCTGAGAGGCAGAAGTTTGCTGCTCAACATTACCAGTGCCATCTGCTGGTCAGTAGGAAACAGCACTCCACATTCATATGGCATACTGTATATGTGTGTGTGTATATATAAATGAAAATACTGTGTTCTAATTCCGTATTTGTGTGTGTTTATGTTTCCAGAGAAGTGCAATGAAAGGCCTGTCCCTGAATGTTTCCCAGTGTAAAACCTACCGGCTCAACAATCACCTGGCCCTGCAGCACAACGACCATACTGTGAGCCCTTGCGCCTCCTCTTCTCTACACCTGGCCTAGTATCATCTGAATCTGCTCAGTCTTCTATGGTGTCAACATCTGTGTGTTTTTCTCAGCTGTAGGTAAGGGATAACGGCCGACGAGGTGACCAGTTCCGTGGAAATAATGGCGAGGTGGAGGCGAAGAACTCCGCAATGTGAAGCTGCGCGGAGTTCCCTCCACCAAACCATTATTTTCACGGAAATGGTCACCTCAACCGTCACCTCAGCCGCTATCCCTTTTATCTCTTGTTTATATTGATGATATAATTTAATATGCATGACCTACTGAAATATGAACCGTAATTAAACTTTTTGAGATCTACTTCAAAAGTAGCCAGTTATACAAAGTTAATTCCACCTCATCAGCCAATCAGAAAAGAGAATTCCATTGTCAAGGGAGATAATGAACACTAACTAACCCCTCTGTGTCTCACTGAAGGTTATGAGCCGGTCTTGGAGACTGTGGCAGCAACGCCTTGAGCAGAGGGAGAGCAGCCGTCTGCAACCCCAGATAAGCACAGCACTGCATCACCACGGGTGTGTACTAAGATCACAGGGCTGGTCAAGCTGTCCCAGAACTTCAGTCAGGCAATAATATGGCTAAGACTGGTGTGTCATATATGTATACCACACCTGGGTTGTGTTGACTCTTGGTAAACCTTGAAAGCACACTGCACATCTGTTTAAGCATTCATTCTAAGATGTGTTTCAGCTAGAGTGTGATTTTTATATGTGTTCACGAGCCTTTCTGTGTTTGTTCAATAGCAATACTGTCCTAAGGCATCACCTGAATCTCTGGAAAGAACGCCTTAAAGAATGCATGTACGTGAAGGTGAGGACTCGGCCCTTTGTCTGTACATGGCCACGCATACAAAACAAAGAAGAGTGATAAAGAATGGCAAGTTTCCATTCATTTTTACTATGAGTCAGAAGGAACCATTGCATGGCCAACTAGGCAAGCAAGAGACAAATACAAAATACAAAAATTCATCAACATTCGTGAACCCATTGAATGGTTACTGAAATTTGCTATTGATATCATTTATGTTTTGTGCAATGTGTATCCTGTTTTTGTGGTAGGACCTGAATCACCAAGCAGACGCATGGTTTGCCAGGTGTACCCTGCCTCAGTACTTTAGTTCCTGGGTGGAGTTCACGGCGTATAGCAGGACATACACGGATAGGAAGAGGGAAGCCCAGCTCTTCAACCAGTGGGTTCTACCATAGAACAAACACGCTATTTTTTTTTTCTTAATTCATTTATTGTGTTTCTTACAGCACTTTGGACAGTGCAAACTGTATTTAAATGTGCTTCATAAATACATTTTACTTACTTACTTAGATACAGCTACAGACTGTAGTGTTGTTGATACACACTGTGATGCTCAGACTTAAACAGGCCCTCCAAGCACCTCCTTTATGTTTTTTCATTTGTGTTTTTTTGCAGACGGCGTCTCTGCTCATGGACCTTCTATACCTGGTGGTCTCGGTCAGAGGAGCAGAAAGAGTTTAGACTGGCAGAAAGAACGGTAATGTTTTTTTTTTGTTTGCCCACAAAAATGTTACTGTTTTTTCCTGATTATCTGTTTTATTATTAAATTAGTTATCTATACATTCTTCCTTTTTATTACATTATTTTAATTACATTTCATTATTTTCTTCCTCTTATGTTTTTTTGTTGATTTGTTTTATTATAATCATTGTGTATTGTTATTTTATTATTTTTAAGAGCACTTTGGGTCAGTCTTCTTGTGTTAAATGCGCTTCATTGATAAATTGACTTGCCTTAATGATTTACTCGGTTCATCATTGTAATGTATGAATGGAGTATGGACCTCTCATTGTAAGTGAGAGCATGTTACAGAGCAAGGAATTTACTCTGACATGAAACCCACCACAGTACCGGTACAGTACCCCTATGCACCACCTTTTGCTCTCAACCAAACACAAGGCAAACATCATGCTTACATTACACTTCAGTAAGGGTGTTAATCCTATCCCAAAAAGTAGTTTGCAAGACCAAGGTTAGTAAAAGTTCAAGCTCAGGATTTTTTTGTACAAACCCTGAGGTACTCCTATAAACCACTGCTCACACACACTCCCTCTGCTCTGTCTCCATAGGCCGTGCTGCATCAGGAGCACGTTAGTGTGAGGCGTGCGTGGGAGCGGTGGCGTGACGCTGCTCACATGAAGGAGCAGGAGCAAGGAAGGGCTGCAGCTGCCGACGAGATGCACAGTCACACGCTCCTGCGACGAGCAGTCAACCTGTGGAGGGCCAGGTCACAGCACATCCAGACCAGGTAACCATCCAAACCTATAGCTACGCTTACATGGACACACTGACACATCCAGACCAGGTAGAGTGACTGTAGCTACGCTTACATGAACACTTTTAATCCGATTAGAAACCAGGTAGAGTGACTGGGGCTACATTTACATGGACACTTTTTAATCCGATTAGGGACGGAATAACTACTCACTTCGAATAGAAATGCACATATATTGATCAGAATAAAACTACCTGATCTGATTCAAATTTTAATCGAATTGGAAGTGACTATTAGAACACATTGTATCATTTTTGCAACTGTCATGTAAATACTACATTCGAATCAGACGGTCAGATGAGATCTATTCCGATCAGGAAAAAAACTGTCCATGTAAACATAGCTTGTGACTGAGTCACCCTCTCTGGCGTCTTACCATGCAGAGGACCAGTACAGTGTTGTGTATTGGTCTATTACTGGGAGGCTGAAGGAAGTAGTTTTACTCTGTTCTGTTATGCTTCATGTCAGTTGTTTGTAGTAGGAAAATTGCCTTAGCCTCACATACATACACATAGAATATACACACACCAGACACAAATACAAAAAAGACTGGATGTGCTAGAAAATATCATATGAATCTGATTTTTATTAAAACTTATTTTTCTCATGCCATAGCCAGCAACAAGAGAAGCTTGCCAGACATCATGGCAACCTTCAGCTTGCCCGGCGAGTCTGGAACACCTGGCAGAAGGTATAGTGCACCAGCGTGTAGTACATCCAGTTACTTGATTGATAGCAAATGTTGCCACTTAAGCTGCGATCGTCTCTTACCTGTGCACATCTGTGTTAGTTTGTGGAAAGAAAGAGAGAGAAAAAGCAGAGACTGGAGGAGGTTGATCAGCATCACAACTGCAGGATTCTCGCCAAGTCCCTACAGGCTTGGAAGGCAAGACACACACACACACACACACACATACATACACTTTACAATACATACAATCAATTACTGCCTTCACACCATTATATTTTGTTTTTCCTTTTACATCATGGTTATTTTGTGTGTGTGTGTGTGTGTAGGATCACCATCTTCAGGCTCAGCAGATATACAGGAGTGCTGAGGAGTCTTACAGATGCCAGGAGCAGCAACGGCTAAGGTACAAGACACACACACACACACACACACATTCACAGGTACACATGTATGTACAGCTTACATAGACATTGTGCATATATTTAATGCAGAGAAGTTGGTATTCCATAGTGCCACTACACACTAATGATTCTATAGGTCTGAAATGCATAAAATACAACGATCACACCCAGACAAAAGAGAGTCTGTGCCCCAACGTTGGCTGTCCCCCAACGTTGGCCGTCCCCAGTCCTGTGCAAAGGGCATTTTTACATCTTCCATCTTCTGTATGCCTTGCAGGAGACTTTTTCTCCTGTGGAGGAAGAACGCCGCCCTGCTGGCTGGGGAGAGAAGTGCAGAGGGGAGAGCAGTGCTTTACCACAGACACCAACTCATGGCAAAGGTACAGAGCCCCTGAAGCCAGCCTTCCGTTTTACAGTGGTCAGTCATACACAGTCCTATGTTACTTCATTTGTTTCTGCTGTAGGATTAAGGATATATTTGTTTTTTCCCCAGGTGTTGTCGGCATGGAGAGATGTCACTGTTGAGAGGAAGGCACAGCGCACACATTATGGGATGGCACTCACACAGGCCAGAGCTGCACTAGGCAGAGGTCAGGCGTTTCAGTAGGATGGTCATTGCTGTCAATAATCTCATAGGTTATATTTGGATCAATCCACTCATTTGTTTAGTGTTTAGTGTTTGTCTACTGTGTTGTACTGTAGTTTATATTTTTTTAGAGTATTTGAGGAAATATGTTAGTAGAATATATACAGTGATCCCCTGCTATATCACGGTCACCTTTCGCAGTCCCGTTATATCGCAGATTCATATTTTCATGCTATGTCACTATGCATGCTAAACAAAAATTTGTCAGAACAATATTATAATGTATGATAACTATATGTATATAATGTTTTTTGTATGGTCTCGCTTTATTGCAGATTTTCACCTATCGCGGGGGGTTCTGGAACGTAACTACCATGATAGACGGGGGATCACTGTACATAAATATTCTTTAATTTGACTGCTCAGCAACTGATGTATGGAGCCAATTGAGTCACAACATCTCTGATCTTTTTTTTAATACTGTTACCCTTTCCTCTTCAAATGTCTGTGGTGTCCTTCACGCTGTTTTGGCTGCCAGGGCGTTTGCGAGTAGCCTTGCTGCACTGGAGGGAGCGAAGCAGGGTTGTGAGGAGAGAGAGGGTACACACTGAGAAGGCCAGCCTCCTGCATAACCAAACACTACTCCGAAAATGCCTCTACTCATGGAACACACTGCGCCAACAGCAGAAGCTACATCAGGTTGGATATCTGTGTGTGTGTGTGTGTGTGTGTTTGTGTGTGTTTTTGTGTGCTCGTGTTAAGTCATACAGCATGACTGCATAGGAAATGCATGGACACTAATATGTATGCACATCTCACCATACCTCTGTATGTGTGTGTGTGTGTGTGTGTGTGAAATAAGGTGATGAAAGAGAGAGCCATTGGGCTGCTGAGGCAGAGGATGTGTCGTGTGTTCTTCACACGCTGGAATACTGCGGTGAGCTGCGGATGCACAGGACACGATTACGTCTGATTTACACCAGAACACTTAAAGCAGCGCTATGCAACTTCTGCATGTTAATTAATCATCCTCATAAGTTGGTAGATGGCTAATTGAGTCATTACCGGGCGAATGAAGATTTTCTTGACTGCCCCCGCTGTCTGTGGACAGAATACCATGGTTGCGACATCTGGGTGTCCGTCCCGGCAACCTCAGTCTCACAAAGTCTCTAATATCGCAAGAAGCGGGATAATGTTAAATTCTGAAGAAATTCTGACTTTACTTACCTCGGTGGACATGACTACTTCCATATTCACCAGTTAATCTGATCAGTTGAGTTGAAAAACATATACATATGGTGAGGGGAAGGGAAAACAGTCAGTTTTTACAAGAAGGGGAGCTCCGTTGACAAAAAGCACTCAAAGTTGCATAGTGCTACTCTTAAGATGCCCCAGAATAAACTGTTTGCCATTACTCATCCGCATAGCTGTGTATAGAGCATTACTGCTTTTGATTTTTTTAAAGTGGATGCAGATGAGTCAGGTATGCCATTTTTAATAGATGAAAACACAAAGTGAGAATGTCAGCTATGCTAAGGTATTTCTTGTGTGTGTGTGTGTGCGTGTGTGTGTGTGTGTGTGTGTGTGTGTGTGTGTGTGTTGCTCCACAGCTGGAGAACAGCCGCAGAGAGGCGGAATTGACAGAGAAGGCTCTTTGGCACTGGTCCCTCAACTTGCAGGCCAAGGTATTGTCTGTTTATTATATCACTGCAGTAGGCCTTCAGAATGGCGTGCGTAACACAACTCTGTTTGAGCTTTTTAACCTACAGAGTCAAGGCCCCTTTTGGCCCGCATATGTTATGAGTATAGCAGTGGCTAACTCTAAGCCAAGGTTCTTTGTCTGTGCATCACTTTGTCAATGTGTCAGTGCATCACTGTTCGCTCAAAGATGTTGGCTGTTTGCATGCTATCCATTGGAATGTGATGACTGATCTCTGACTGTCTGTCTCTGTCTGTCTGTTTGTCTCTGTCTGTCTGTCTCTCTTTCTCTGTCTGTCTGTCTGTTTCTCTCTCTCTCTCTCTCTCTCTCTCTCTCTCTCTCTCTCTCTCTCTCTCTCTCTCTCTCTCTCTCTATTTCTTTATTGCTGTGTGTGTGTGTGTGTGTGTGTGTGTGTGTGTGTGTGTGTGTGTGTGTGTGTGTGTGTGTGCGTGTGCGCATGAAGGTACTGGATGCCTGGAGGGAATGGGTGTTGGACAGGAAGAGGAAGCAGCAGCGTCTGGCTGCAGCCTCTCAGGTCTTCCGAGCACACTTGCTGAGGGAAGGCATCACTCACATCCTCACCTACGCAGAGCACATGGACCGCTTCTCAGCCAGCCTCGCCCAGCACAGCCAGGAGCAGGTCAGTGGCAGCTCGGCATAATTTGTCCAACCAGTACCTACACACACACACAGCAATAAAGAGATACTTACTTACACACATACCAGCAGTTAGTAATACTGCTGTGCTAAAAAAATCGATACAGCGTTATATATATCGATATTTTTAAAAACAATATAATAGCGATATTCTGGCTGTTAATATTGATACACCCCCCAGTAGCTACTGCACAGAGAAATGCACTATTGATTCTAAAGCAAAATGTAGTAAATGTACTTTGTTCAGTACAAATGTACATTTGCCATATTGTACTATTTTGCAGAAATAGTTTGTTGACTACAGGTACCTAGTGAAACTGGGCACCTTTTCTGTGACGTGTTCAGTAAAAAGCATTGAAAAAATGCACTTTATTTTCCTGTCCAATAAATTTAACATAAAAATGATATTTGTCTGGTTTTGTTGAGTGAATGACATTGAGTAATAGTTCTAAAGTAATATGTATCGATATCGGAATCGACTCGAATTGAATTGCACTGTATCGAAAATCGTATCGAATCGCTATGTCCTAGATGATACCCAGCCCTAGTTACTAATCTTTATGGTGGGTGTATTCACAAGTCGGCTACAGTGTGACTAAAATCCTAGTGCAGAATGGATCGCTTCTCAGCCAGCCTTGCTCAGCACAGCCAGGAGCAGGTCAGAGGCAGTGGCCTAGTTTTTCCATAAATACACATAAATCGGCTACAGGTCTGTGGAAGCTCCTGGGGCTAGTTTGTCCGTAAATAAACGCAAGTCGGCTACGGTGTGACCAAAATCCCGCCATCTTAGTTTAGTATGTGCCCCTGACTATGATAGGCGTGAGCTCAGCTGTATTTTTCCATGTTGGTCCAAGTGTAGGATACATATTCCAGGTCCCTGTGGACCTAGTTTAAGGCCAGTGGGGCAAACACTGTTTTTCAAGGCTGACTTAAAACTATTGTGATTTTAGGGAAAGCTTTTCTGTATAGCCTTTTGGGCCTCGCCTTTGAAGAAGCTTCATTTTTTTAACAATGCATGCAATTAAAACATAGAAATCCATTTTTGAAATATACCCACTATGAAGATTAATAACTGTTGATATGTGTGTAAGTATTTAACTGCTGGTATGGTCACATGTCAAATGCTGTGGTCTGGTCAATGTGTAGCAGCCATCTTTAATCTGAGGTCCAGGTGTTGTCCTGTCACTTGTGCCCGTGCCCTTGCCACTGTTGTGTGAACAGAGTTGCCGGCGTGTGCAGGCTGTGGTGAGGAGATGTGCCCTTCGCTGGAAGCACCGGGCGCTCTCCTCCAGCTCAGGGCCGGGGGAGATCGATAAAACCACCAAGCCCAAGAAGAGTGTGAGCTTTAGCCTGCCAAAGGAGACCTCTGAGAACACACCTAGGAGCTTTACCCAAAGCACTCTTCAGGGTCCAGCCTTCTTAGGTGCTGACGACGGGACCGAAATGCCAAAACTGCCAGAGTTGCAGCCAATGAAATTGCCTGGTGCTGAGGCAGGGCAGGGAGATTCTATCAGCCAACAGCTGTAAGTGATGGTGGTTGTATATCTCTTCTTTTTTGCTTGGTGATTATTTGTCACAACTAGGCTGGTTAGCTCATGGCTGACTTTAGTCCTAGTCATTCGTTAGGATTTGATCATGGACATTAACAAACATGTATTCAGCTCATACATTGGAGGAGGGGGGTGTCTAGGTATTACTGCTTGTGTTTCAGTCCTGTCCATCTTTGTAGTTTGTTTTTAAAAAGCTCCAGGATTCCACCACGGATACCAAGATTTCTGCTTGATTCACCTGGCAAACACAAGAAAGGCAGTGAACTACTGGACAGGTGCTTGGCACACTCACACACATTCAGACACAGTCACACCTAGGCCCAATAGATCTACAAGCCATCAGCTCACAAGCCAACAGGGCATGTGATGAATACAATAAACTCCCCAGCAACATATTCTACACAAATGAGCAGAGCATACATAAATCACTTGCATGTCGTTTATAGGAGGATATCTTTTTGCCAAAACCTATAACATGGTGTACCTATAAAAATGATCTAACCCTAAGATGATGGTTTGTTTCTATCTTAACACTGCAGTGTGTGCAACACAGTCCACCTTAAATTATTACAACACTATTCTTATTTTAATGATGTTCTAACTGTAACATCATTTATTTAATTAAATACAGTGTTTTAGAGCACATCACCTGTATAAAATGATAATACAAATTTTTATTGAACATCTTCTAATCGGCACACCTGTATGTCCTCGAGTATGCCTGTTTTGCAGGCTTGTTTTTTACATGTAATATACTTTATGGATTAGAACAGTCACATCAAATAAATCTTGACATTAGTCTTGACACTAGCTGGTTATGTGAGTGCTCCTGTGTATTGTGCCAGTGTCAAACTGTGTCTCTCCTCTCCTCCTTTCCCTGCTAGCAGTCAGACTGCTCCTCCCTGTGCAGACTCTGCATCACGACGCCATGCTGGTGGAGAGCAGGAGCGTACCCCTTCTGTGCCAGTCCCTCATTCTCATATGCCAACAATGCCAACCTCTGTGCCAGCGATGCCCACTGCGGGCTGTGCTGCATTATGCCCTGTGCCTGTGACTGCTGACTCTGTCCCAGTCATGCCCAACCCCGTTCCAGTCATGCCCAACTCCGTGCCCTTTGCTCACCGCTCTCTGCCAGTCCCTGTGGGTTCCTCAGTGGGCTCCTCAGTCTCCTGCCACCCGCTGCCTGCACCTCCAGTGGCCAGCACTTTACAGCAGCCAGCAGCTCAGCTGAAGCCAGATGCCAACAGTGATGTGCTGCTACCTCCATCTATGTTTATGGCTCTCCATACACAATCTATGGTGACTGCATCATTAGACTTTTTGGGGGGATTAGAATGTTAAAGCAACACTAAGTAGTTTACGTCTTCAGACGCCCTACCTGTCTCTCATTCGAACTACAGAGAGATGTCCGCTTCTCCAAACCTACTTAGTGCGGTTATAGCCCATGGAGGGTGGCAAATTTAGAAGTGCCTTTCACCCAGTTACAAGCTGATGAACCACTGAAACTATTTTGGAAATATTATTTTAAGGTTGAAAAAAACTACTTAGTGTTGCTTTAAGGATATTTGCTTACAAAATGATGTCCACTTGTGAACACACTCATTTACTGTTCTCTCCCTCTTAGGAAAAGGATTCCAGGCTGAGGCTGATGGAACCTCATTTGCACTTAAACAAACCCTCACCACAGCCAGGTAGGTCCAGAAATCATTACATTACATAAGACTTGGCTGATGCTGTTATCCAAAGCAACTTACAGTTATTTAGGTACAGAGTACAGTCTCCCTGGAGCAATGTGGGGTTAGATGCCTTGCTCAAGGGCACTTCAGCCATGGATGAGGGTGCAGGAGAGCATTAGTTATTCCCTCCACCCACATTGTTCCTACTGGTAAGGGATTCAAACCTGCAACCCTCTAATCCCAAGACCAACTCCCAAACCATTAGGCCAGAGCAGCCCCATTACCAGCCTTTACCTACCAAACAGTAACAAATATCATCAGACAAAACTCTTACAGTCATCCAGGTTATTAAAGGTCACCCCAAAAGTAAGATCTGTATCAATGAACTCAGGTATTAATGAAACAAATATATTATACCCAGGGCTCTTTGGTAATATAAGGTGTAGTGAGTTAGTAAATTAAATGTATTTATGCAATTTTCGCACACAAGGGTCACAAATTGGGCTATACAGGGACTGTACCGTGTGTAGGATGGTAGAGTGCCTTACAAAGCCAAACTGAATATTTTGTCAAAGCTAAGTTTAGACTGGAAATTGACTTCATAAAACCTCCTTCGTCTTGTGACTAAATCTCTTGCTTCTTCCAATTAAGAAAGTAAATAAAATCATCACCACTATTATACCCACAACATGTTTCACTGGGCAGTATGACAACTTTTGAAGCCATTTTTCTCAGTTTCAATGTCCACATAGTAACTGCACTTTGTATTCGTAAGGCAGTAGACTCATCTTGTGTCTTCCCATCCTCCTGCAGCACGTCTGTGTCAGGACAGATCAGGGAAGGAGGAGGAGGAGGATGATGATCAGCAGCGGCGTAGAGACGAGGAGGCTCTAAAGACCACGGCCCTCACGCGAGAGCTGATCAGCATCCACCTGGACATGCAGCGCTACCAGCGTGACAGGAGGCAGCTGCAGTACGTCACTGACTCAGTTAAAGCAACACTTTAGTCGTTTCATCAACCTTAAACTAATATTTGCAAAATCGTTTTAGTGGTTCATTAACTTGTAACAGGGTGAAACGCACTGAATTTGCTTTGCTGCCTTCCATGGGCTATAACGGTACTAAGTACGTTTGGAGGAACGTATCGTCTCACTGTAGTTCTGTATGAGAGACAATTCTGCTTCCTATCTGTGGGGCTGACCGAAGACGAAAACTACTTAGTATAGCTTTAAGCCGCAAGCAGAGGTATCAGAAGTAAAAGCTGCAGGAAGTAAAAACCATGCTATGTATTCCTTCTGTCTGTGTACTTAACACTGGTGATTTCACTAAGTTACTGATCTACATAGATAATGCCAGATGATTTCACTGTGCTCATGAAAATCGGCTGGTTTAGAAAACGTTGGATCAAATATGTTTGGAAAGGGTTTTACTTTCTGAGGCCATGATCTCCACCTCGACCCACAAGCCACTGCAAACATCCCCTCAGCACACATTTTGATTTAGAACTAACTCCACTGTGCATCAGAATACTCTGTTAAGAGATGAAGAGGGAAAAAATGTTTAAGTGTGTTAGTGATTGGTAAAGTAAAGCCTGTTTTTTTCTGTGTGAACTCAAACTTGGTCATGTCATTATGTCTGCTTCTGTATGTGTGACTGTGTTTTTTCGTTTGTGTGTGACCTTAGCACTTGGCGGAAGCAGGAGCAGGTGCTGAGGAGCTGGCTGGA
Source organism: Coilia nasus (assembly GCA_027475355.1). NCBI lineage: Eukaryota > Metazoa > Chordata > Actinopteri > Clupeiformes > Engraulidae > Coilia > Coilia nasus. Next base: position 25,651,588 of record CM050211.1, read on the forward strand.
GACCACAGGAAGTGAAGTGGAGGCCCCAGAGACTCTCAGTGTCCAGCAGGAGATAAAGGAGGTGAGCATGTCAACAACTCTGTGACATTGTGGCCTGGCAGTTAAAATAACGCTGGTTCGAATCCACCAACTGGTTTTCATCCTGCATTCAAAAGTGTCATTGAGGTACCCTGAGCATGATACTGTACACACACACACAAACACACACACACACACACTGAGGTACACACTGTTTTCCAGGCGCCATTGTTATGGCTGCCCCCTGCTCACATGTGTGATGGGTTAAATAATGCAGAGAATAGATTTTGTTGTGTGATCTGCTGTGTAATCACAATGACAAATGGGAATCATTTTCTCTTTCTTTATCTGTTTGGCATCGATGGGATGGCAATGATTACCTGTTTCCAGCCCATACATGTGGTATTGGGTTGTAGTCTCTGAAACCAGGTTGCCCATCACTGCTTTTTAGATATGTATCAGACCTTCATCAGGCCAGATATTTCTAAGTCGCTCAAGCACCTTGCAGCGCTGCAGAGTGAGGGTGGTAATTCAAACATGGTGGTCCAATAGTTATCTTGTCAGAATTGCAGATTGTAGGTGCAGCCTTGCCATAGATGCTCATTAGCAAAATCGGATGTATTCACCAGACAGAAGCTTTCTTTTTGTAAAGTTTTTTGCGTTATTTGAAAGGACAGTGAAGATTATCACAGGTAATGAGTTGGGGGAGAGATACAGTAGGGTAGGGCTGTGAAATGACTGAGGCCAGACTTGAATCTGGGTCCCCATGTGCACTTGCCCATTTATGATATGGGTGGTCTACCCACTGCGCCACAGAACCCCCAGAAGCTTGTTTCTTTTTAAAGTGGCACAGCTTAAAGCAACACTAAGTACTTTTTGTCTTCGGTCGCCCTACAGGTTGGAAGCGGAATTGTCTCTCATTCAAACTAAACTAGAGATGGGCCACTCCTCCAAACTGACTTGTTGTGATTATAGCCCATGGAGGGCAGCAAAGTGAATTCAGAAGTGCTTTTCACCCTGTTAGAAGTTCAGGAACCACTGAAACGATTATGGAAACATTATTTTAAGGTTGAAAAACTACTTAGTGTTGCTTTAATGTGGCCCATCACATCACATTTAATGTGGCCCAGAACGTGGTGTGTGTTAATGTGGTTGAACCCATGGGCACTTGTGATACGGGTGCTCTACCCACTGCGATGTATTGATCTTAAAAAAAAAAAACGATTTAATTTATGTGTTTTATAGTTGTTTTTTTATATGTTTAATATTTATATGTTAATTTATTTATTTAATCTGTTCTGGCCATTACTAGCCACAGTTGTTAAAATGGCAATAAACCGAACGAAACAAAAACAAACAAAAAGCTCTACCCACTGCGTCAGAAAACCCCCAGAAGTCTGCTTTAGCACAGCTTTGTGGCTGAAGAATGTTCTATGAACAGTGCCTGGGCTGGCAGATGAAATGATCTTGGTGTCCCTGAAGAAGATGTCCCTAAAGCTGTGTCTGTGCGCACCCTGCTGTAGTAGTATTGCTGCTGCGTCAGGCCGAGTCACGCATGGCTCTCGTTAAACATGCATTCCTGCTAGACGGGATGGCAGTCATAAATCTGAGGCCGTGGAAATTTGAACCAATCAGTTTTGATGGATGGTTTGATGAGTCAGAAAAGTGTTTAAAGTAAAAGTATACCATAGTGGAGCACTGAATAGAGCTGTGTAGACCAAATATGGAAAAGCTTCATGTATGATCTTTACAAAGTTGTGTCTTTTTTTTGTCGTGAGAGCAATTGTACACACGTTGACTGGGATGTTAATGTCTGTCCACAGCTTGAGGTAAACATTGAGCAGCTATCTGATCTTCTGGCCAATCAGAAACCAGCGATGCTACGCCACGCAGCCCGCATCCAGAGCATCGAAGGCTTCCTCAAGCGTCAGAGCCAGGCCGACATTTGACCCTAGACGCATGACCTTTGACCTACTACATCCAAGCAGGGCTGAGCTGTGGTCACATCATCCATCCTGTTGGAACAGATGTAATGTGGGACCATTAAATCCATATCTGCTGTTGAATGCTCACAAAAGATGTGAACAGTGCACAGAAAATGATGTTGACAGTCAATTATAGGATGATGTTCTGGAGCGGTAACTTAGGGGATAGGTGTTTTGGAAAATGTAGTGACTGCATTTTATGTGAACAGCCATTCTTTAAATATTTATCATGGCCATATAAACCTAACATGGAAGTGCCTTAATGTTATGACTGCTGTTATGAGACTGTTATTTATGTAGGAGCATATTGCATATGCATATTGATCCAGTTATTGTGATGATTATATGAGAATAAAATGTTCAAGCAATGTTTACCAGTGGAATGGAATGATGTCTCCAGAGAAAGTAATAAAATATTTCTCAGAATACTTTGGTTGTTTCCCATGCCCTAACTCGGTGTTGCTTTTCACTTGATGTGTGAATGTAAGTACAGACGGCCTTCTGAATTCACTGAACTCACAAGTGTTTGGACGACAATAGTCCGCGTGACAGAAATGGTTCAATGCTTTCCAGATGCACCCAATCTGAGAACCTGAGTCGCAAGAGTATGAGGGCATACACTTTAAAGACATTTTTTTATTTACGTCAGAAGAGATCAGCGTTTGATCAAGGCCATCTGTGACAAGTTCAGGATATGGACGCACGCAGAACTTTTCCTCAAATCTTCACGGGACGCTGTGTCTTTTGCAGTCGCTAAACTGCAAAAGCAGTAACGTTACCCATTTTCCTCCGGACACCATGATGAAAACTGCGTGTGTTATTGTAATCATCATCGTTTGCGCCTCCCAGACGACGGGTGAGTTTAAAGTTGTATATTCTTGGAGTGATTCATGCTTTGTGTTTATGCAATGTATTATTTTAGGTTTTGTAAAAAGATGTTTTGGTTTCTATACAGAATGACACCGAAGATTTTTGAAATTACAGTGATTTGTCAGAAATGAGCCCGTTTATTACATATTTTGAAGTAAAGTACCTCGCGCCGTTCATTATGAATATCAAAATAATTTTGCTGAGGGTCAGTATACTGTGTGTTCGTGCGCATCTCATGAGTGACATAAATGTACAGCTAAAGGCTTACCGAGATGGTCATACATGTACAAACTCTAACTTTGGTAAGGGTTAAATACAGTTGGGAATTCTGTTGTGCTTTTATCAAAATATTTTAATCGAAATGGTTCAAACCTAAGCTACAACATACAAGTATGTGTAAATATAGAGTGGAACCTGGATGCGTTTGACTATGAATACTGTACGTTTGACGCTATTGTCATTTTAAATTATAAATGTCATTAAATGTAGGTAAGAAGACGAGGTGGTGCACTGTGTCTGAGGTTGAGCAGAGAAAGTGTGCTGAATTGTCCAAAGCCCTGGTGGCCGTCCTGCCTCCGGCGGCCGTGGCTGCGTTTGCCAGGCTCTCCTGCGTCAGGGCCTCTGGTACAGCCGACTGCATCGACAAAATTAGGGTGGGTCTCTCCCTGACCTCCTCCCTTTTCTCACACATGCATGCAACAGTGCTCACACACTATTCCTCTCTGTCCATTTACCATCTGTGTTTTCTGTCTCTGTGTCTTCCCGTTCCTCGCTTTTTTCCTTTTTTTTTGTCCACCCTCACACACTCTTAGAATAAGTGGTTAAATTGGCTTTTGCAAGGAAGCGGATCCCTTCTTTACTCACAGTGGTCAATATCTCACGATATTGTATTGCTGTAAGTACTGTAGCAGAGGGAGCTCAGCTCCAGCTGGCTGTGTTGCTGAGGTGAGGAGGCGGAGCTGAGCTCCAGAGGGCTCCAGCCCAGTTTAAACTCTGCTTAGAACAGAGTCTTTTACACAGCTGTCTGGCAGCATCTCATTTCTATCAGTCTAGCTGACTTCCTCTTAGGAAAATGCACTACCCTATTGACCTACATTGTAATTGTGTGTCTTGGGTTCTTCTCTAGGCCAATCGTGCCGACATAGTGACGCTGGATGCAGGGGAGGTCTACACCGCAGTCAAGCAGTTCGGCCTTACTGCTGTGGCCAAAGAAATCTACGAGGATGGTACATACCTCTGGTTTTGTACAAAAAAGCCTCTATAACAGAATTGAATTAAATCAAGGATGTATTATATAATCTGCGTTATGTTTAAGAATCAGGTTACAGACAGGTGCCCACTACATTATCAATACTGCTCTTGGTCCTATTGCAATGTGTTGTGTTGTGTGTGGCTATAAGGTGGATGTATTCTTGCGGCAGCCTATACATGATCATTAAAATTTTCACTGTTTCGCTCTTTTGCATACGACTAGCACCAAACTCCATTGTTGCTCCTGTGTTATGACTGTGTGTGTATGTGTGTGTGTGCGCGTGTTATGACTGTGTGTGTCTGTGTGTCTGTTAGGTGGCTGTATCCTGGCGGTGGCGGTGGCGAGGAACGGCAGTGAGGGGCTGGACATGCGCTCCCTAAAGGGCCGCAGGAGCTGCCACAGCGGTGCTCGCTGGACCGCCGGCTGGAGCCTCCCGCTGGGACACCTGTTGTCCCGAAACCTGCTGCCCTGGGCCGAAGAAGAGCCGTTCAGCCAGGGTAACACACACACACACACACACAGTCATAAAATACACACAGACACACATAACACACACACACTCACATAACATACACACATAGTCATAACACACATACACACACACACACACAAACACATAAAAATGGCTTAAATATATGGGTTTTTACTTTGTGAAGCCAGGTTCTTCACCTCCACATACACAAATACACACACTGCATAAACATAGAGCACATACTGACCAATGTGCTTGCTTGGATGCATGTTGTTAGTTTATGTCTGTGTAGATTCTTCTTCATCCAGGTCATGGTAGTCAAAGGAGCTAAGTTGTAAGCAACTGGATTTTTTTTTCCAAAAGTAAGCCCAGTTGCATACAACCTAGTTGTTAGTTCATCTGTTCACCCTTCCCTCTGTGTCTGTGGCAGCGGTGAGTAACTTCTTCAGTGGCAGCTGTGTGCCTGGGGGAGCCTCCCTAGCGCCCAAGCTCTGTGGCCTCTGCAAAGGTCAGAGGTCGTATGTCCGCCACCGCAACTTTCACTGCGAAACATCTCACAGTGAGCCCTTCTACAACAACGATGGGGCACTCAGGTGAGCCATATTATAATCAGTTGCAGGTTTTACATTTATGGAAGATTTCATTCATATGCTTACATTTTCACCTTCTACTAAGGCAACTATACAAGGCCAAGGCAACTATACTTTATGCGGAGGGTATATAGAGTATATACAGTAATACAATACATATACTGTATACTGAAAGCATGTTTGCTTGTACCACTTTATCTGTTTTCCACCCCATATTCCTTCCCTGCAGCCATCTCTGTTTCTCTCTTGTCCTCCCCTAGATGTCTTCAAACAGGGGCAGGAGATGTGGCATTTGTGGACCACACTGCCCTTAGCAGCATTGAGGGTTAGTATCCTCCTATTTTGTCTGTTTATCATGTGTAGTTATACAGGGTAGTGTAAGATTTTCTATTCCATTACATTACATTTAGCTGACGCTCTTATCCAGAGTGACTTACAGTGAACTAGGTACAGGGACAGTCCCCCTAAAGCAACGTGGGGTTGGATGCCTTGCTCAGTGGCAGTTCAGCTATGCAGCAGAGCACTGGTTATTCACTTTCACACCCAAATTTTTCCTACTGGTACAGGAATTGGTACCTCTCATCTCAAGACCAATTTCCTTAACCATTAGGCCACAGCTGCCCAGTGTGGTTAGTTAGTTAGTTATATCCATAACTTCAGTTAGTTTGTCCCCAAAGTAAGTCGCATTGGATAAAAGCATCTGCTAAGTGTGTAATGTAATGTAACATAACATAATAAGTGTTTTGTGATTATTTTAAGTAGACATTGTTTATAAGTATCTAATTTTAGACATCTACCTTTTTCAACTGCTGCTGATTATTCCCAAATAAATAATAACTAATTAATAACTAATTACTAACTAACTGATTACTCTGTGACAATGTTACTATTGCATATACAGACCAGCCTGCACATTGCACTTTTAGTTGTACAGATTGCTTTTATGTCTGTTTTATGTCTTTTGTATTATATCTTAATGTCTTTTATTACATGTGGCATTCAAGTTGATCACAAAGAAAGAATTTCATTGTGCAGGAAAACATGTTCTCTACGTACATATGACAATAAACTTTGAACTTGTGTCATCCAGAGAGTGAGAGGGGAGACTACATGCTGCTGTGTACCGACGGCCTGAACGCCCCCCTCAGTGACTACAGGAGGTGTAACCTGGGGAGGGGTCCTGGAGGGGCAGTTGTCACACGCATGAACTACCGAAAGGTTGCCCGCAAGTTCCTCACAGCAACAGTGGTATGTGTGTTTGTCTCTACTTCAGCCTGAATAGGCAGTGTGTGGTTGTAGATTTTACATAAACCTTACATTAAATAAAAACATACATTCAGAGCAAACTGGCCATGAAGTGCCCTACGGTTGCATGTTTTAGATTGTCAGAAAGTTATTGCTGCATGTCAAAATAGGAAAGCTTTATTCCAATATGTGTGCAATTTAGAGATGTTTTTAGAGATGTCTAGAGAAAATCAGGCTAGTTTTTAGACAAAAATGTATTATTTTTGGATACGATTGTAAGATGGCATTTGGCTCGCGAGGAAGGGAGAGACAGCGATTCCAGCTGTTTGATTCAACGCCATTCGGCTCCAGTGACCTGCTTTTCAAAGACGTAACAGACAAGCTTGCCATCCTGCCTGATGACATGGACATCAGTCAGGTGCTCGGCTTGGACTACGTGGCTCTTCTGAAAGGCCTAGGACATGAAGGTTCTCTCCATCTCACACCATCTACACTGACGAGTGGTGGTCAACCTGGCTTTAGAAGCTACAGTGCAGTACCACATATTTGTTCCAGCGATTCACTGAATCAGCAGATTCTAATTAGAACAAGCGCAATCAGAGATAGCAACCTGGTCCCCCATATGGGCGGACAGACAGACAGACACACATGCATACACACGCAGACACACACACACAGACAGACCGGGTCATTGCAATACCTGGTCAATCCCTCCGGGGACCAGATAACAACTCTTCAGCCAGGTAAAGGAGTTAATTAGTCTTCACCTGTATTAAGTGCACAGGTATAACCAGGTTATTTTAAATATGTGTGGTACTGGATTTTAGCTTTTGAATCACTGGTACTAGCATTGCATGATTCTGTTAGTCTAGGTCAGTAAATACCTTACCACGATAGGAGCACCAACATTCCACACTTTATAGCTTCAATAATTGTTGTGCTGCACACTGTAGTTTAATAAAACATTACTGTGAATAACCGAGTGCTGGGAAGTGCAGTGTAATGTTATAACCAGTACAAGCTAATCCAGGTTGCCCATCACTGCTGTAAAACAGACAACGTGTGTGTATGTGCATGCGTGTGTGTGTGTGTGTGTGCAGGTAGCTCTCTGGAGGACAGTGTGGTGCGGTGGTGTTGCATCAGCCATGCGGAGCAGAAGAAGTGTGAGCGCTGGGCCCTGAGCATCAAGTCCGACCCCCTGGTGTGTGTGAGAGCTGCCTCCATGAGCGACTGCGTCGAGAAGATCAAGGTGCAGTAAGGTCCACTACTGAAATCCAGCCATTGCCTTTGCTTATGCTCCTATTAATGTTGGTGAAGTGCTGTCCAGGGGGAAAAGGAGGGAGAGAAACAACCCTATTTTTTGCCTATTGCAAATGTATCTATTACAATTGTATATCATACATGTGTACATGTATATCATAGTATAACATACTTTGTATGTTTCATTGTAAACCTCTACTGAAGCCCTATGTACAAAGGATAAAAGACCCTCCTTTACAGTGTTTTTTTTTGGGGGGGGGGGGGGGGGTAATATATTTTTTTAATTTGAAGAAATGTAGATTTTTTTGTTTAAACACACTTGCAACATTATATTATCCGTGATGGGAGAACGTTTTTTTTCCTCTTGCATCCACAGAGAGATGAAGTAGACGCTGTTTCATTAGATGCCACGCACACCTTCATTGCTGGGAGGTGTGGTCTTGTTCCCGTGGTGACGGAGTACTACGGTAAGCTTTGAAAGTGTGCTACCCATGAGTGGGGAGGCCCCAGGAGTGACTGGCCTCATTTGACACTGACAGCAGGATAGCTGGCTGGCTTATTGTGATGTCAAACGAGATCGGATGAGATTTCAAACCCAGTAAGCCGTCAAATCAAAAAGCAGTTTCCCAGCTGTTTCCCCCGCAAATATCATCTGATCTCGTTTGACGTCATATTAAGTCATTTAGCCATCCAAGTTAGTGTTGTCTTCTCTATAGTTTTTTTCCCTCTAGTGTTTTTCAGATGGGTGTTTGTTTTTGTGCAATGTTGACTACTTGAGCACATATTTCTACTCCACATATTTAAGGAGAGAAGTGTGAACTACCTAAAGGATCAACCCATTTTGAGACTGAAGGTGAGTCACTGAACAAATTCCCCACCAATTTTTTTTTTCAATTCACTGTATTTAGCAGTATTTGTATCACAGCACTGATTTTAATATGGAGGCAGTATAACTGGAGGTTATTGGAGTGACCAATAGACTCCAGCTCTTGAAAGTGAAGCCAGGGGGAAAGGCTTATCCATTGACTTGCATGCTGAACACCATTGTGTAGAGTTAAACAAGATGGCAGACATGGCCAGAGAAGCCTTGCCCCCTGCTTCACTTTCAGTAGCTGGCGTGGATTGGTCGCACCACCTCCAATTCTGATACTACCCTCATGGCACTGACGATATTTTCAGTTGACTAAAATGGGTGCTGGTCACATGACTCGGCTGAACTAGAGGTAGCTAACACCCAGGGTTTCATTTGGGCCGAAGCCCTCCAGAGCTCAGCTCTGCCTCCTCACCTCGGCAACACAGCCAGCCAGAGCTAAGCTCCCTCTGCTACAGTATTCATAGTAATACAATAGAGTGAGACGTTGACCACCGTGAGTAAAGAAGGGCTCCTCCTCCCTACCAAAGCAAATTTAACCACTGCTAACACCCCCTGGATTTAACCTATTGATGCCTAACACCGCCTGGATTTTAAAGCTGTTGAGGCCTAACAGCCCCTGGATTTTAAAGCTGTTGAGGCCTAACTGCCCCTGGATTTTAAAGCTGTTGAGGCCTAACTGGCCCTGGATTTTAAAGCTGTTGAGGCCTAACTGGATTTTAAAGCTGTTGAGGCCTAACTGGCTTGTGTTCCTGCAGACCTGCCTCCTGTGTGGGCCGTAGCCCTGGCGCGGCGCTCCAGCAAGAGTGTTGTTCTGGGGGGCCTGGGCGGCCGCCGCTCCTGCCACGGCCACATGTACAGCCCTGCAGGCTGGCTGCTGCCCGTCAGGTACCCCCTCAGCTACGAGCACAACAGCACTTCCTGCCTCAACCCCAACCAAGGTAGTCCTTACCACAGAGCTGTCTGTATGTACACTACGGGTTGCTATTGTGGAACATGAAGTCTTTGTGTGTCCACGATGAATACACATAACATTTACTATGTGGGATACTATAAGTCAGTGATATGATGGGCAATGTGCGTTAGAAGCTACAAACCAGTACCACAAATTCCAAATCACCTTGTTGCACTGGTGCGGTCAATGCAGGTGCTGTCAGTAACTAACTCCTCTACCTGACTGAAGAGTTGTGCTAATTAGAATCAGCTGATTTGGAATGCCTTTTTCGGCTGTAACAAATACAGGGTACTGGATTGTAGCTTCTGAAGGCTGCCTCATCACTGCTCTGTATGTTTATATATGTCGTGGAAGGCTGTCTTTGTGTCCACTACGAGTACATATAACATTTACTATGTGGAATGACACAAGTAGTCTGTTTTAAGTTGCAACATTTTTTGTTCACACAAACATAATATCGTTCTTATGATTAATATTGCTTACCGTCATGTTGGGCCAACTGGCTGTAACACAGTGTGGTGTGTTTATTAGTGTACTCCGAGGTCTTCTGGAAGGGCTGCCTTCCTGGCTCTCGTAACAACCTCTGCAAGGTCTGCATGGGGGGAACAGAGGAGGCAGCCACCAAACGCTGTGCTGACAACCATAATGAACGTTACTATGGAAACATGGGTGCTTTGAGGTAAGCTAGTGCTAGCATAAGCCAGTTAGCATTCATATAAATGTATTCACATATTCTGCATTTTAGATTTCCTTTTTTGGGTTAGTGGGTGGGTGCCACCGACGAGTACTTCCTGGTTGCTGGATGTTGGTATCATTGCAGGTGCCTTGTGGGAGATCCCAGTGGAAAGAGTTACGGTGATGTTGCTTTTTTGGAACACCACAACTTGGAGAATAATATTCTGCGTAAGCATCACTCACTGTTTATCCACTGTGTACATATTTCACAGTAAATTATCTATTAAATCATTGTCTTTCACTGTCGATCTCACCTTTTCCCATGTAGAAATCTAGTCTAACCTCAGTAATGACTGAAATCATTACATTACATTACACTTAGCTGACGCGCTTATCCAGAGGGGAGCGTATCTATGTTCCCCGGGTCCTATGTTCCCCGGTATCGGGGAACATAGGACCCGGGGAACATAGGACCCGGGGAACATCGAACCCTTTTTTGGAAAGAGGGTCCTATGTTACCCGATACCGGGGAACATAGGACCCGGGGAACATAGGACCCGGGGAACATAGGGATGACCCCATCCAGAGCAACTTACAGTTATTTAGGTACAGGCTACAGTCCCTGGCACTTCAGCCATGGATGAGGGTGCAGGAGAGCATTAGTTATTTACTCCCCCACCCAAATTCTTCCAACTGGTACAGGATTCAAACCTGCAACCCTCTAATCCCAAGACCAACTCCCTAACCATTAGCCACTGCTGCCCTGTGTTGTGTCTCAGTGTTTCATCTCCAGTACTGACATACGGCTGTGTGTGTGTGTGTGTATGTGTGTGTGTGTGTGGTGTGTCTCCATGTACAGGGCTAAACTCCACGGGCTGGGCGGAGGGCTGGGTGTCCTGGGACTTTGAGCTGCTGTGTGCATCGGGTGGCCGTGCCCCCCTCTCCGAATGGCAGAACTGCAATCTGGGAGCAGTGCCACCCAACACCGTCATGACTCGACCTGTCCTCACTGCACGCATCTATGACTTCCTCATGAAGTCTCAGGTTAGCATTTACTGATCGAAAGATCAAGCCCCATCATCTTCTGTACAAAGACATTAACCTTAATGACACCGTTTAAAATGACGTTTGAAAGCCTCCATTTTAAGGTCGAATGGCAGTGTTTTCCTTTTAAAAAATCAAGGGCTGTGCATTAAAGCAATATAACAATTGCACACATTAAAAGAAAAAGCATTACAGTATGACAAAGATAGGCAAGTAGCATGTCAGCATATTTTTTGTGTGGGTGGGCTGTTTGTGGCATTAGAAAGGTTCTTAAATGCTTTTTAAGTAGCTTGCTAGTCTTAGGTCAGCAGGGTATTCCAGAAACCAAGATTAGACACTTACCTGGGTATGTTGACTCAAGTGGTACAGCTCCTTAAAAAGGACACCTATCACTTTTCCCTGGTAGGAGAATGAAGCCAGACAAATGCTTTGTTAGTAAGTTTAAGACTCACTCCAGTGCTGCTTTAAATTAAAAACTGTCTTTAAAGGTCTTACTATAATTTTCCTCAGGAAACTCTGGCAGCTCATCCAAACTCAGAGTTTCAGCTGTTTGAGTCTCATGAGTATGGCGAGAGCGATCTGCTCTTCAAAGATGCCACACGCTGCCTGGTCCACACAAGCCACAAGGACTTCCAGACTATCCTTGGAGAGGAGTTCTACAGACATGCCGAAGAAGTCTTCAACTGCACACATGCAGGTAGGATGTTGAATTTATTTATTTATTTAGTGAGGTTTGTTTTAAATACAGCAGATAGTATTGCCATAACCTTGCTGACATTAAGGGTTGTAAACTTGTCTAAATAAATATAATACAATAACGCATAATACACACAATTAATAATAATGATAATAGTAATAGAATAATAATAACAAAAGTTCTAATTTTACTTCTTCATGTCAATAAATAATTTCTGACAATTTCCCAATGTCCTCAGATATTTTGGAGTTCTGCAACCAGGATGTTTGCAGTATTTTCTGAACAACATGACAACAGCAATGAGACAGGAACCTCCTCCTCAACCCTGTGGGTCTCAATCGCACATAATTCACATGTTATATACTGGTATATATTGTGTCTTACCTGTAAAACACTGAACTAAACTACTTTCCAATAAATGTATGCCATCATTTCAATTTTATAACATAAAAGGAACTTGTTTACATCCATAGTTGTTGTTGTTTTTTCAACTACTAATTATTTTTAACCGCTAACACTACTGTTGATGGTAAGTACATGAGTCTGTGAAAATGACTCTGGATTCATCTGATAATCAATACGCAGTTTATCATCCCAACTTTTAATGGACATTTTCACCATTCAAATAACATTTTCTACATAGAAACATTCCACCAAAGGTTTACACAATTGTGCGGATGCCCATTTTGTTTGTGATGTATGCTTTGGCCTATTGGGAATGACTTGAATGGAAACCCAGTTTGTGAGGGGAGTTGCAGAGGCCCATGTTATCAGTCAACACAACTCTGAAATCTGGCACAAGAACCAGTTACTGAACTTAGTAACTTAGGCTAAGCGCCCAGGTAGACCTAGAACCTGGACTTTTACCTCTTGACATTTTTCTACAGTTTTCCATCTGTTTGAAATTAACCTTGATTTTAGATACGCTTTAAAAGGGTATTCCAAATTGGCAGAAAAAGGCAAGTGGTAAATGATGTTGATATTACTCAAACGGGACCAGATGCTTTGGTCGCAGCTGCTTGACACCAAGCTGGTGGAGATAATATACCTTCATGGTAGGCTAAGGGGTAGTACTGAAAATCAAAAGAATTAACACTTTTACACATGCAAGTGTATCCGTATAAAAAATAATATACAGCAATACAGTAAGTGCTTGAGTGTACACACAGGCTTGGCACTGTAAGGGTTACATTTCCTGTGAGTGGCTGGACTACAGCCAGTAGAAGAGAAGACTACAACTCCCAGGGTTCTGCAAACGCGTGTACTCATTTCCATTTCCTGTTTGCCGGCTACAGGAGAAAACGGTGCTGCTAGTGTTGTGCTTTAAAGGTCGCAAAGTAAAACTAAAGCTTGTATATTTAAAATCGCATCATCTGTGCCTGCATGTGGTGAGTGGCATGCAATGATACCAAACAATGTTGTCCATCATGTCACCGATATAACATGTCCTTGTACATTCCGGTGACCTAGCCTACACTAATCTGGTGCCAGTTGAAGTTAGCCACAAACTTTGCATTCACACAGTGGTCTACCTCATTTTAAAGTCAAAAGATGGATGGATCTTTCCTAATTGAGCTAAAGAAATGTAATACCAAATACACGTGTTCTCTGTTGTTAAACATTTACAGCTCTTAAGAGAGCCTAGATTATGGCATGGAGACACCTGCCGTGGCACCTTTTCTTGCGAAGGGGTGCCTCTTCGACAGGTGCTGGAGCTGTGGATTTTGTGCCTACCAGCCGACCCATAGATCCCAGCGATTTGGAGCGGCTTCAGGCGTTTGTGTCGCAGGCACGAAGACTGTTTGTCATCACCGGCGCCGGGCTTTCCACAGAGTCAGGAATTCCAGACTACCGCTCAGAAGGTGTCGGTCTTTATGCACGGACTGATCGAAGGCCAATGCAGCACATCGAGTTTGTGCGCAGTGCCAAATCACGACAGCGCTACTGGGCACGCAACTACATGGGCTGGCCACAGTTCTCCTCACACCGCCCAAACTCTGCCCATTTAGCTCTGCGGGACTGGGAGGCTCAAGGGAAGGTTCACTGGTTGGTGACTCAGAATGTGGACGCGTTGCACTCAAAGGCCGGCCACCAGCACCTGACAGAGTTGCATGGCTGTACACACAGGCAAGTGGTTTATGTTCACCAAAGGTATGTAGCCCAGGCTTTACACAGTGAAGACCCTGCCATGTATTTACCTGGTACCCAGAGGCAATGACCCAGGTTGCCATCTCTGATTGTGCTTGTTTCTACCTGCCAGAAGATGTGCCAGATTAAGATGGTGCCTTTTACTTGCTGAAGATTACCCACCTCTTAAACCTGCTGTGTAACTTTCACCCAAATTTGTAATAGCACATAACCATATACCACAAAGGTGTTCAAGTGATAAATCTGGTTTGGTTAACCTAGAGGTTGTTAACTTGTTTATAAAAGAGCCCAGCTTCATTCTATTGAGTAAACAAATGTCAATGGATTTTCCATTGGGTTTATGATTACCTCTGGGTTAAATACACCAGGTGTGTCACTTAACTACTTTTGTAGATTTTTCTGCATTGTTTATATGGCTTGTTACCTGGTCTCCCAGAGGTTTTTGAACAGTAATTGCCTCAACGGACTGTGTCCTTTCCTCAGAGTTGTGTGTTTAGGTTGTGGGGCCCTTACACGTCGAGAGGACCTACAGCGGCGCTTCACGGAGATGAACCCCGGCTGGGCGGCCGAGGCAGGTGGGGTTGCACCAGACGGAGACGTCTTCCTCGAGGACGAACAGGTGCTGCACTTCAGAGTGCCCCCGTGCCAGAACTGTGGAGGCATCCTAAAGCCAGAGGTCACGTTCTTCGGGGATACCGTCGACCGCTCCACTGTGCAGTTTGTGCATGACAGGCTGGCAGAGTCAGACGCCTTACTGGTGGCAGGCTCCTCTCTCCAGGTGGGTCCTCTCTCCATTGACATTACATTACACTTAGCAGACGATTTCATCCAAAGTACAGTAGAGGATACAAATCAAGCTACAGATATACAAAGGAGACCAGAGTAAGCAAGAACACTACTGGTGTAATCCTATTCAGTGATTTATAGAAAGCTTAAGTCCTACTGCCAGATACAGAGATTGACTGAATAAATTTAAAAACTGTAAAACTCAACTGTTTAACTCTAAGGGAGTTGGAAAATAAGCCTAATTCCCCAAAAAGTTGAGCGTTCCTTTTAAAAAGTTGAGTTGCATTTAAGATGTGGTGTACGCATCACACTTGTCAGGTAATACTTCCACATCAGTCCCAGAGCTGAACTGCACTTTTTTTCCCTTCAGGTGTATTCATCCTACCGTTTCCTCCTTGCTGCTAGCGAGAAACAGATACCTGTTGCTATCCTGAACATCGGGCCCACCAGGGCAGATCACCTGGCGCAGTTGCGGGTCAGTGCTCGGTGTGGAGCTGTGCTGCCTACTATACAGCCTTGTTGATTTCTCAACACCCTGCCTCGGAGGAGGAAACTGAAACCTCGGGTGTCGTCTCAGAGTCAGATACAACCAGTGTCACACAGAAAACAATTTGTCATTTTCTGACTGTGCTTCTCTCAGGTTACATTTGAGACACCACCAGATTCACATTGTGTAAGGGGATGTATTATCACAGTGGGGGGAAAAAGTTTGCCTCGAACAATACCTCAAAGATAGTGAAACATAATACTAGGAGCTTTTATTTTATAGATTATTTATGTACATTTACTACATTCTATGTTTTTAACTGCATCTACTACCGGGTGGAGGACACAAAGTAGCTGCATTTTTAAACTAGTCTTGTGCTCAGTGCAGTGACTGCACTTACAAATGGACATAATAATATGGAACCCATAATATTTCTGTGCAAATTGCAACACAGTGTATACAATTACGGTAAATATCTGGAGCAAATTAACTATGCATATGGGTTGGTAATAAAACCTTCTGTTATGTTCATATCGAATAGCCCCACTGAGTGTTGAATAAGCTGGACTCCCTTCCTCGAGTAAAAGCAATCTGACCCCTATTAGAATGTGTAAACAAGAGATTGCATATGGTTTAACCAGTAAGGTATGTGATATGGTATTTCTGAGCTATTCATTGGTTATGGTTAGATGGTGCTTTTCTTGAATGTGCAATAAATGAAAGTTTGAATTACTGAGATGAATGATTTTTATTCTTAGAAATGTGTGAATGTTGGGTAGATTTGAAATAAATTAATTTAGTGTGGAAACGACTTGTACATGTAGAGTTAAACTAATACATTTTGGGACATAATTTGTTACTATATTTGTCATTTCCATTAAACCAATACTTTAGTATCCAAATTTGACATGGTTTAACATTAGTCAATTCCAAAACAAAACACAAAGTCTCACCAACAAAACGATAAATGGAAGTTAAAGGGTTACTGCAGGTAATGTGACGTTTGTTTTGAATATGTTGAGCTCAGTAAAAACTGTTTGTCTCTTGACCTGCTGCTGCAGATTTTGAGCCCAACTCTCAAATACCGCCCCTGCCTGTACCAACAGGATCTCTGGGATACTGAAAGAGAAAAGGTTAAACTTATGCTGTCCATAATCTGTCTGCCATGTTAATGAAACCTTAGTTACCGACAGAGGCACAAAACTTAGGCAATTGTCAAAGCCTTTGTCTTCATCAAACCAATAGGTGGCAGGGTAGCCCAGGAGAACTCCAAATACAGTGCAGAGGTTCCATTTTTGGAGCAAGTCCTCGCTTATTTCCATTATCGAATTTCTTTGTTCAGTCACTGACTCAGTGGTGAAATAGTTCAGCAGAGCTTTGACCATGTCCTCAGTCCCACCGCACTTCATGTCAAAGAGAGCAGGTTGCACAAGTGACGGGCAAACATCAATAACTAGCAGATTTCCTCTCAGAAGTAGTCCCTGCAAGTGCACAACCGTCTGCTTGAGGTTGACAATAAAGATGTTGCCACAAAGCGCTACAGTGTAAAGCGCAGAAGATAAAAAGCCGTTTTCCTGCAAAGCGCTCAGGTAATGACAAACTTGCTCAGGGCTGGCACCGTTGATATCAAATAAGACGGCGGGTTTCAGACCTAAATCTGTGGCCAGTAGCTGAGCAGCCAAGTCCAAACAGACTGTCCGGGAGAGAACTTTAGTCCTTTTTCTAACACACAGAAACTGTCTTGCAACGTCGATAAATAAATCCATGCTTGTATGAATTAAACAAGTGACTGGTGAGAGAGACGGTCGCTCTTGTTAGGGAGACAATCCACATGGCTCCATGGTTCTATATTTGAAACTAAAACGTTCACGAGAGGTTTTGTTTGGATAGTATCGGCTGAAATATGAAGGGAAATTAAATATTAACTAAAATTAAACTTTACAACCAGCAATGAATCCCAAAGTGTCTGCTTGGCTTTCACAAGCAAGCTTCCTCAATCCTCACCGACTCTTCTTCTAGTCTTTCCACATGTCCAGCTAGTCTGACTACCGGTATGTATTGCCACCTACTGGTCTGTTCTGTGAAACAGACAGATTGCAGCTAATCACTGCTGTTATCATAGGGTTTCAACAGACATACGTACCGAGAGCATCTTACTGATGACATGATCATGAGAAGTACAAACATACATGTATGCTCACTCTAACAGCCAAGACTTTGCACTGTGGTCTAGCGCAAAACCTGTCACACGCAACAGCGTTCAAAGTACTTCTCGCCAAGTATTTTGATACCATATACCAGTTACAACATGCTAACAAGCCTTTGTTGTAGGTGTTTATTGTATAAGCACATTCCCAATTTTCTCTCAGATGATCTTCTAGGCTACCTTTGGTGCTAAAATTACTCGATAACATCAGCAGCTATTTGCAGCAGGGCAAAGAGCAAAGTTGCACTAAACTCATTCACACAAGCATTTTTTTCACCTTACGGGTCTTTATTTAAGTTAAATATTACAGCAACAATGTCATTTTGTTTTGAAAAAAATAGCAAAATAAAAAGAATGGTTACAATACAATTTAAACATGTATGAACATGAGGAAACGCTTTATCACTGTCTTGCTAGAGGAAACCCTTTCAAGCCATCCATCACTGTGTGGCAGGCCGTTTTTCTTGATGGTCAATTTGGTCAGCATCTAAGATGACGAGAAATAAAGTATATTAGAGTCTATTACATTTATGTTCTGTATCTTAACTGTAAACTCACTTGTTTACACCTTACCTTCACAATATATATATATATTTTAACTGTCATTCAATGATGTTTATGGGCATATATGACTAACACAAATTAGTGTGCAACAGAATAAAGCTATGCCTTTACAAAAAAGTAGATTTCTACATACAAAATGGCACCTAATTGTATTTTACACCATCAGTTTATTGATTTGTATGTGCAATTGTAAATGTGCCACAATATAGTTTTTTCTCTCCACAGACACACACATTGTAAAGGCAAAGATCATTGTCAGTTCAGTTGTTCATCTAAAAGTGCCATCCCTTACCTGTTACAATAAAGTGTTGCATTATGACTCCCACACACTAAGGTCCACTTATGTTACTGGTTGTGGGGCCATGAGATCAAAGTCTGACAGGTTTCTGGCAACCCAAACCCCTGCTGCAAACAGACCCAGGTTGACGAGAAGATTCCTTTGGAGACAACACATAGATACATTACATATATAGATGAGGCAGAAAAAGGAAATGCTCTATTCAGTTACGAATAAGAGTATGTAAAGACATGAAGGTCATTCCGTGTCAAATCAACAAATGGCCGACAGTCACCCTCTCCAAAAAATCTGAAAAAAATCACAGCTGTTTGTACATCCAACCTATGTATAAATCTTAAATATTAAGTCTGTATCACTAATAGCTCCAAAACTACAGCCCTTTGAAATTTCAGGTCATTTTGGGAATTCTGGTGAACAAGCCTTTTGCTCAACTTCCGACATTGCTGGCTCTTTTAGTATTCCACACACACATTAGTGTAACTATGTGAAAAGAAATGCATTTTCCTGTAGAATTCAAAAATCAAATCAGATCAGATGTATCTTGTGTAATTCTTCCTCTCCAGAGCTGTGAAAATGGCTATAGATTCAATATGTGAAATGACACCACCACGTTTGAGGGCTTCTCGTTCAAAAAGTATGGGACACAAATTTATCAGATTATTTTTCCCAGTCATATACGGACTATAATGTCATGCCTATGCATTAACCTTTGTTGATATTGATTTCATATGGTCAGTGTATTTTCTTGAAGTTAGGCTTGATTTTCAAAAAGGCTGTTTTCATATTGTCATTTCACCATGTGGACAGTTCACAGGATTTTTTAAACATTTTTCCATAATCATCCTGTATGTGAGGATTATTAGTCCAAAATTTGGATTTGTTGCTGATTCTCTTTATTGAGATATGATGTTTTGGAAAAAAATGTCAGTAATTCCATGGAGTTGGATTGATCGGCAGTACCTCTTTCCACCACGTTGTGCTCTTTTAATACAATGGAAGTCAATGATAGGGTAGCATGTCATTTACAGGAAAAGCTGCCAAACAAACTTTGTGTTACAATTAAACCAATTGCACTGTCAAGGTCATTTTTGAGCAGGGTTTTATTGTACAGCACAGAAAAAGCAAGGCAACACTGAAAAAATGGCATTTTGTATTATACATGACATTTTTCAGTTTTCCCTTGCTTTTTGTGTGCTGTACAATAAAACCCTGCTCAAAAATGACATTGACAGTGCAATTGGTTTAATTGTAACACAAAGTTTGTTTGGCAGCTTTTCCTGTAATGACATGCTACCCTATCATTGACTTCCATTGTATTAAAAGAGCACAACGTGGTGGAAAGAGGTACTGCCGATCAATCCAACTCCATGGAATTACTGACATTTTTTTTCCAAAACATCATATCTCAATAAAGAGACTCAGCAACAAATCCAAATTTTGGACAAATAATCCTCACATACAGGATGATTATGGAAAAATGTTTTAAAAATCCTGTGAACTGCCCACATGGTGAAATGACAAGATGAAAACAGCCTTTTTGAAAATCAAGCCTAACTTCAAGAAAATACACTGACCATATGAAAACAATATCAGCAAAGGTTAATGCATAGGCATGACATTATAATCCGTATATGACTGGGAAAAATAATTTGATAAATTTGTGTCCCATACTTTTTGAACGAGAAGCCCTCAAAAGTGGTGGTGTCATTTCACATATTGAATCTATAGCCATTTTCACAGCTCTGGAGAGGAAGAATTACACAAGATACATCTGATCTGATTTGATTTTTGAATTCTACAGGAAAATGCATTTCTTTTCACATAGTTACACTAATGTGTGTGGAATACTAAAAGAGCCAGCAATGTCGGAAGTTGAGCAGAAGGCTTGTTCACCAGAATTCCCAAAATGACCTGAAATTTCAAAGGGCTGTAGTTTTGGAGCTATTAGGGATACAGACTTAATATTTAAGATTTATACATAGGTTGGATGTACAAACAGCTGTGATTTTTTTTTTTTTTTTTTCAGATTTTTTGGAGAGGGTGACTGTCGGCCATTTGTTGATTTGACACGGAATGGCCCATGATTAAGTTTCAGTGCATGTCCTACTCTACCCAGTATGACCCATCTGACACATATTCTTGTATCCTTGTAAGACAGGGCTCTATACACATTCTACTCAAGATAACTCACTGCTCTTACAATCATCATCGTTCAATCAACCTACACAGTGTATAATTGATTTTGACAGACTGTTGTAGCCGTGCAATGTATACGGATATAGAAACATGTCGGTTTAAAACTTACTTTGTTTGCTGCAGAATAAGATCTTACATGTACTAAGAATGTATGATAGCCTACCTTCTGAAGTCATTTCTGTCTGTAGCGAAACGACAGGCTCTACTGATCCATTCTGAGACCCCAGATCCAGATGCAGCTTTCTTTGTTGGTCCACTCATGTTTAACCACACCAAACAATAAAGGACAGGCGCTTTATTTGGTATTCTAAATACCAGAATATATAATACACGCGTGTAGGTATTCCTTCACACGACCTAGGAGAACTCGACCCGGAAGTAAATCTTAAAGCGGATGCTACGGCAACCCACTGACAAGTTTTGTGAACATCTCACAGCCTGTCTACATTCTCTGTCACTCCCTGGGTCTATGGGATTGCAAATGAAGGAATTGCGATTTTTACGCTAAACCTAGGCTGAGATTGATTTTGTCTAATGCATTTTTCACAAAAAAATGCATAACGTAGGCTTGGAATAAGAATTGGACCTGCACTTGGAATTCGCAGTGGTTGCCTGATGTTGTAGTCATTCTAGCGTTGGATAACGTGTAAATTGAACTTCTTAGAGAAAATGTCTGCCACAAGATATCGTCGGTTTCTGAAACTCTGTGAAGAGTGGCCCAGAGACGAATCAAAAAAAGGCCGTGATTTAGGAACATTTCTCCGGCAGAGGGTAGCTCATGCATTTCGCGAAGGAGAAAACACACAGGTTTGTGGCAACCAGATTTAAGATGGCCAACCAGTTTGCCCATGGTCATGCGTCAAATGCATTCTCATCAAGCCTAATCTCGTTTTATACAGTGTTCTACTTTATTTCAAAATGTGGCGTTTACTGGTGGTTAAATGTCTAGGGCTGACCCAAACAAATAGTTAATTTAGCAAAGTTTGTCCGCTAGCTAGCACACCGTGTCCTTGACTTGGGTCAGCCTACAGTTCAGTTGTAGGCTACTGTTGTTTGTATGCCACTTTACACATGAAGTATTTGTGTGTGCAGTTATCAGACCCAGAGAAATGTGATCAGATGTACGAAAGCTTGGCCCGAATCAACAGTAATACATACAAGGAAAAGGTAAGCCTGTTCACGAACGTGTCATGACTTTGTATGATCTAGCCTCTAGGCAGGCTCTAATTGAAAAGTGGTCCACAGAAGATTCAAATTGGAGCAGACATCAGTTTTGGTAGTCATGTGTGCCAGTATAAGCTGATGCAAGAATTGAGTAAATTACTAAACTAAGTATGGTGCACTCTAAACTCTTTAGATACTGAAGGGGCACCGGCTGTTCATGATATAACAATCACGTTTTCCCCTCTCCTCTGTTTCATACCCAACTCTCAAAAGCCTAGGTTGGGTTACCTACCAGTTCTTGCAAGATAATCCATAAAAGCTGTTGTAAGAACTACCTGTATGAGTCCAATGTTGGCATAATAACTACTTGAAGAAATCGGAAACTGGTAAAACCTAAAACTATGGTAAAACCTAAACCTAAATGTATGTTTATTTCTAGTGTTAGTTATTATAGCTTTAAATGGTATTTATATGTATTAATATGATGACAATGTAGTGATGTTTGAAGCACAGTGAAAATTGGGTGATGTGCTTCTACATCCATTGTTGGCCACCATTATCAAATAAGTTGTTTCAACATCCCAAAAAAACTGAGATGTTCAAATGTCCTTTTTAAAATGTGTTGCAGTTTCCCCGAGCAAAGGACACAAGTTTTACAGGTGTTACAGTTGAGGAGTGTCGGATGTTACTATCAACAGGTAGGAAAACTGAACAGAACTTCATTTTTATTAACATCATAATTTCAATGATGTGATGATTGTTAGTTTTCTAATCTCCTAATATCCCTTCCTTTCGACTACAGCACATTTTTTTTTATTCAAACAGCCTGGTTGGGTGTTAGGTCTGTTGTGTAATGTAGCTGAAATGTAGAATGTGGCATTGGCCCACTGCTGCTGCTTCCCTGAGGATGTCCTTGGTACAGTGTCATTTTGACAGATTTCCATCAGCTAAGTGAAAAAAGAAGGGGGGGGTGGCCTCCCATACAGGCCCACCGTACAGGCCCACCGTACAGGCCCAACACCGATGTGCAACTTCACTAAGCTTGTTGAACCCTTATTTATTATGTCAGTAAAGATTTTTTTTTTTTTTTTTTTTTTTTTTTGATGGACGGATAATTTTTTTAAGTTGGGTAGGGCTTGTCCTTGCATGCGGCTGACAGTCCTGTGGTATTGGTGATTGGACTTTTAGCATTTTAGCTCAATATTTTCCCACTAGAAATTGTAGCTTGTATAAGTAGCCACTGCAAACCAAACTTGCTCTGAACTTTCATACAGTCTTTACTGCCATTAGTAGCCAGAGCCGAGCTCCGTCTGGTGCAGTAGGCTGTAGTAATATATATATACAGTCAGATATTGATCACTGTAATTTTTACAGTGGAAAGTCACCAACCTGTGGCAAAAGGACTTTAACACCTTGTAAATAATTAAAATTAAATCTTTAGAAAAGGTAAACATTTATGTATGCAGTTTTTTTTTTAGTTTTTAATTTTTTTTAGTTTTAAGTCTTTCTTTTCAGTTCTCACAGTTTGTTATATGTGAATGTACCATAAGGACAGTATTCCAAGTAGGTGGTTAAGTGAGTAACTCAACCAAGTAAAGTTAAGTGGTAATTGCCCCCGTAGAGTTACAGCTTCAGTCTCCTAGCAAAACAAAACCATGGAGCTATTCTGCTAATAGATTTCCTGCTTACTCTGAGAGAACAAACCTAAGTAAGCAAAGCTGCGTTTTGGAATACTCCCCAAGAGTGCAGTTCATTTCTTTGTACACTCTGGAACGACAGTGAGGTTATCCATCATCCATGCATTTGCTAAACAGATGTTTAAATATTGTGACAGTGTCTGCAGGTGAAAGGCATGTCTGAGGCATATATAAGTGCAATCAGAGATGGCAACCTGGTCCCCCATGTGGACGGACAGGATCATGCCCCCACACACACACACACAGGGTTATTGCAATACCTGGTCAATCTCCTCTGACAGTTTGGTTATCCATCCATGCATCCATCCATCCATCAATCTGAACATAGCAAATGTTGAAATATTCTGACTGTGTCTGCAGGTGAAAGGCATATCTCAATTATGCCTGTATTAAGGAAGTGTTATCTGATGGCAAATACTGATGCTTACTGGTGTGTTCCAGAAAAAATGCAGCAGATGGACGAGGAGAAGAAGGGTTTGTGGAAGACTCTGATGGAACGATTCTCGTCAAAGCCCGAGGAGACCCCCGAAAAAACCCCAGAAAAGGAAAAGTAGTTTGCCCGCATTCTTTCTGTATATTTTGTCTACAAATAGGTTTAAGTATTACTAATAAAGAAATTGTAACTAAAAATGAATGATTTGTAGTAGAGTTGTGTTGGGAAACTAAACATGTCAAATATGACTAAGCAAATGCAAAGTCACTTTACAGTTTGATCTCAGTGTTTTAGAAATTCAATGTGTCAGAAAGAGATAAAGGAATCAAGAGAAATGTACACGCCCAGCATTGGGCAACAAGTGGGTTTGAGGCTATGGAAGAATTCCACTTCAACAGCACCCAGTGTCATTGTGATTTCACAGCACACAAAACGAAATTCACTTTGCATGTAACCCATCACACACATGAGCAGGGGGCAGCCATACCAACAGCGCCAGGGGAGCAGTATGTGGGGACAGTACCATGCTCAGTGTACCTCAGTGGCACTACTGGCAGTTGGTGGATTCGAACCTGCAATCACAAGTCCAATACCTTGACTGCCAGGCCCCCACTGCTCCCATTTGGAGGGTCTGTGTTTACATTAATGCATAACTGTAAAAGATGGACATTATTTTAGTGTCACTTTCCAGGTGTATGTGCCTTGTTATACAAATGCATTTATCTTTCCCCATATACAGCAGAAAAAAACGAGAAGGTAATAATGCAATAGCAGCTCAGTTCTTTACGCAAGTCTGAAAAAATATTCCTTAAGTAAGAATAGCATGGTAGGGCCTAACCCACATTTGTTTCATGAGCTAACATGCAACGGACAAGGAAAAAAACCTATTAGAGCCTGCAGTCCATTCAACATTCAAATGTTTGGCAGGTTTTGAGGACTAACAGATAGGTTTGGAATGGATTTCCTGGTCTGGTGGACAGGATGGTGCCAAAAACCTGGTGAGCCAGCAATATGATCTGAAGGTGAACATTTTTATAAAGTTATAAATGGAGAGCAACACCTACAACTTTCTACAAACATTTATGTTCCACTGAAGACCAAGCCTCTCACTCTTCTAAACTGTTTGATGAGCTTCAAATAGTATAGCATTAGCAGACACAGAACTTCCATGTTCAGATATCTGACTGTGTATTCAATCTACACACAAAACCACATTTGCTCCAGTAACTGAAATGTGATCCAAAATTCAACTACTTAGTCTGATCAGTGCAAATGTTTTAATAGCAAAACATGGAAAGTTGTGGAGAAAATGACATGATTGGACAATTAAGATAAAAAAGTTTCAAACGGATACTATTTGCTTGCTTGTCACTCCCAAAAATTACACACCTCTGTAAAGAGTTACAAATTACATCAGATTCACATTATTACCGATCCCGCTGGACTTCATATATAGTTCAGGTTATTATAAAGAACAGAAACCAAGTTACATTCACAAAGACGGAAAAACATATAATCAAGTCACTATTAAAAACCTTTGTTTTTATCCACATATTTTAAAAGATCAGTAACAAGTCTCTTCCTGAATGGCAACAATCAATATAAAAAGCCGAATGCAACCCAAATATCTACTTTGCATTTTCACATTTACACAGTTAATCCTTTTTCTCAGGATTGTCTCTCCAGATGCAGTAGTTGAGGGAGGTGGCTAGGCAAAGCCATGCCAGGTACGGGGCCATGAGCAAGGTGGCAGTGCGGCTGATGGGGTACCAGGACACCATGGTGGCACCTACAGTCCCAGTCAGCAGCACAATCTCAACCAATGCCTGCACAACGAAGCAGAGGGTGTTAGAGAATACCATCAAAACACAATATGCACGTTTCCATGAATGACCTCAAACTCAATGTTGATTCATATTTTTGCATAATGTTTGGAAGGATCCTTGTTATGTTGATTTCATTAAGCTCATACAAAGCCTGTAGTTTAGCTCCAATAACCTATAGGACATTTTGCCCATTTCAAACACTGTATAACACACTGACAGAGGATTACTGACCCATTTAAGTTTATGAGCCCCAAAGAAGATGGGTGTCCATGCCCAGTTCAGAGCCAGCTGGAGGGCGTAGAGTCCTAGAGGCACCACTGCGTCGTTTGTGAAGCCACCCAGCTCATTCCACACAAGGTAGGAGGCATACCTAACATACAAATAAAACGTCTGTTTTACATATCTTCAAGCAGGACCAGGGTAAAGTCATGTACACACATTGATAGACATGCATTTATGTATAGATGTAAAGCGTAAAGCCAAAGGTATTCACACACCCCATGCCTGTGTAGAGTGATGCCCAGGCTATTGGGAAAGCTGCATTAGGGGGTCGCCATGAAGGTTTGTTTAAAGTTGGATACCATGTCTTCACTTCTTTACGAGTTATAAAACCGCCATACAGTCCTCCCAGGTGAGGCAAGGCTGTGAGACCCAACATAGGCACCCACATTCTGTAACAAAGTCAGAGCAGATCCATGTGTTTTTCTAGTTTATAGAGTCGTGTGAAATAAACCAAACTTGTGACTGCATGTAATTCTACAGCACACAACATTACGATAGGATACTGTAGTCTGGTTTTGGTTGTTAAACATGCACACATAACACTAGCTATAGCATTTAGGCTGAAGATCACCTAGTGCTCACCACACGCCGAAAAGATTAGCATATACAAAAGAAATACAATTAAACTATAACGCTATAGGTTTGATGACACCTTACCTGACCTTTGGATGATCCCAAACACTAGCAAAACAAGTAGCTCACCAACGCTACACTTTCTACGGCCACTGTGCTATGACTTCTACGTGGTAGCCTCGTCGGGTTAGATAAGAATGGGTGTGTCAACGTTTTGTAAGTCGTAGTGCTGACTTTTGTAACGATGACCTGTCGCAATCACTCTAAACTCCAGTCAAGACCATTAGCACACGTTCACCAAGACACACGGAACACAAAAATATAGCCCTGTGAGGCTCATACTAGCACACGCTTCCTTGTTTGGCGTGTTCACGATGGTCTAGCGAGAGCAGCTGTGAGAAGAAGGCGCGCAATGGGACAGTTCATCATTATTTATGTTAAGGAAGAATACCACCATCAAACCTATAAATACACTACATTTTGTATAGCTTGCTGGTAGTTCTACTACAGTCATTTGCATGTTTCAAATAGCTAAATTTGGCCACTTTTTTTGGAAGTTGATCATGTTACCTTTATTGTGTAACAAGACGATCAGCAGATGTTTAATTTTGCAGAGATGTACACTCCTGCATTGGATCACACATGCAGACAGTCCGTGTGAATGTGTGATGGTCACAATTTCTGGATGCAGCACTGTAAACTCGGGACATTATGACTCGTAAACTTTGTTCTATAGGGGGCGCTGTAATTCCCAAAACATGCATTTTGGCTAATAACTACAAAATGATTAGATAGAAAAATACAGTTATTTTCCCAACACATTTCCCAACAAGATCTGCCTCAAACACATTAGGGCACACCCCTTTTTGTCTGCTACATTAACACAATTTTGGAAAAATAAAAAAAAACTGAAAACAAAAGTAATCTAGATGTACCGCATAGCGGTACATGGTATGACCGCCGCAGTATATTGAAATGTGTGAACTGTTGGTATGATGAGTGTGTGGTAGAGCAGTGTTGTGAGGTGAGAATTTCTGTGGAAATGATTTCCTGGAAGTGGGCATGGATGTGGGTTTTGAATGAATGACATTGTGTGTGTTTGTGTAGTGTGTAGGAGTGATTTGTGAAGGCAAAGAATAGGCAAAATGAGATTTTGTACAATTACAGCGCCCCCTATGGACCAAAATGTATGGCACATGCCGTGGTTTTAGAGGTCTTTGTGCTTATCGTGCATGACGAATTTTGTGCAGTTCCCACCTTCTCGGTCCAAGATATTGGCAGTTCAAAATCCCATTTTTGCATTTACCCATATCACTAGGTGGCGCTATGCTTCAAGTGAGTGTTTATGGGCTGGGTCGATACGCCTCTGTAACACCAGCATATTAACACAAAATCGTTGTCTTGGGCAAAATTGTTGGTGAGTTATTTAACAAAAACTGCTTTTCAACACCTATCTTCGGCGATAAACATCGCCCCCTATGACGAAATGTGACAAAATTTAGTACACATGAAAAGAAAGCTGTTTAGAGATGGCATGTCAACTTTGACCAAATTTGAGCAATTAAAAGCCAAGATATGGACTTTTGAAGAATTTAAGCTACCTGTTAAATGTTCATTGACGTGTAACTTCAAAACGGTTTATCTCAAGATAAATCCTTTGATAACTTTTTGTCAGCATTGTCTGTAGATGGCATATATCAACTTTGGTGAGATTCACATGAACGGCCTATGACGAGTTTGTTCAGATTCGTTTTCGCAATGTTAAAATTTCACGGAAATAGTTTTTGGTGGAAGTGGGCGTCGACCAGTGTTTTCAATGCGTGAGGATCAATAGATTTCACGATAAAAAAAAAATGGTTGTAAACGTTGGCATTCTCTAGATAATAGGCAAAATTACATTTTGTACAATTACAGCACCCCCTATGGACCAAATTGTATGGCACATCCTGTGGTCTTAGAAGTCTTTGTGCTGATCGTCGATGACGTATTATGTGCAGTTCCCACCTTCTCGGTCCAAGACATTGGCAACTCAAAATCCCAATTTTTGCATTTACCCTCATCACCAGGTGGCGCTATGCTTCAAGTGAGTGTTTATGGGCTGGGTCGATACGCCTCTGTAACACCGACGTATCACAAAAATTTCATGTTGTTGGGTGAAACGTTCATTGAGTTATTCAGCAAAAACTTTTGCCGGTCTCCTCCTCTTTAACGGACACTGGCACAGCGGGGGGGTGGCCCTGGGGGACCAAAAGGCGTTATTCGCTCACAAACTTCTAGGGCTACATGCCTACAAACATTCATGTCCCCCCAAGTTTCAGTGTCCCGGGAATCGTTGACGAAAAATCGGTGAAAAAAAAAAAATTTTGCGGCAACTCCAATATGACCGCCAAGGTTGTGCGTCCCAACAACTCAGTCCATTAATGGTCATTGGCAGTATAGCACCACCTATTAGAAATTGTAAATGTTAAAACTGCAGCAGTTATACTATGTGCCGCTATGTGGTGCATCTAGTTTGCTTTACATTTTGTGTTTTGGGGGACAACACTGCTGTGTTGCCAAGTCGCCTGGATGTGAGCTTTTGGGCTTTTGTTTTGCACAGTAGCTGCTTTTGGCATGTTCCATATCTTCTGCCTTTCGTATGTTGCAAAGAATCAATGCAGGCCCTACAATTTACACTGCATATTTGCATGCATTTTCTGGAGACATGGAATAATGACCAGATGCTTGTCACTCACAGCTCATCTCCACCTGATGGCACTGGTCATGTCAGGAGGGCAGAGAACAGTTGGATAGGTAAAGCCAGGCCTGGCTTTTTTTTTTTTCGACCATTTCACCAGCCAATACTTACACCAGCCAGGGTAAAGTGTGGGTCAAGAGCTGTGTCAGCAATAATTAGTGTGACATCATACCGGTTTAACCACAATGAACACGACACAAAAACTTATTAAATGTCCTCAAACTTATTAATGTCCTAGTTCAATGTCGCCTGTAATTTTACTCGTTTCATTCTCAATGCTACAATTTTTTGTGTCCTTCCTTTTTGAAAAATACAATAATGGATGTCATTCACTTTTGGTTTTCATTGATTATGGCTCTGCTTTAACCCTTTAAGAGACACCCCCATTATAACTTTGTTGCTACCAGAATGGCAATGACCAAGTTGTAATGTGTTACTAAGAACTCTCTGTAATGCCGTAGTAATGTTGTAGTAATGTTGTAATTACATTTTTTAAATTCAAAGCCAGTCGTTCCAGCAGCAGTATGGTGACTGCTAAAGGGCTTCACCGCAATCCAAGCTCACCATGAAGCTGACTTGACCACAAATTCCTCTCTTGTGCAGCGGGATCCTCAACGTTCTCAGGACAGATCTCATGCAGTGTGTCTGGCTAATGTCACCTCCTCCACTGTTAAACTCAGTGCCGGTGCCCCACAGGGTTGTGTGTGTTTAGTAAGTCTCTGCGGTACTTATTGTTCACCCATGACTGCAGAGCCACACTTCCCCAACACCATCATCGAGTTTGCTGATAACACCATCATAATTGGCTGCATTAGGAATGGTGAGGACGCTGCCTAAAGAGCAGAGGAGGCATTCAGGGCAGCTGTGGCCTAGTGAGGATGTTGGTCTTGGGATGGTCGAAGGTTCAATTCTTGTACCAGGAAAAACCACATAATACTTAGCTGACACTCCTTATCCAGAGAGACTTACAGTCCCTGGAGCAATGTGAGCTTAGGTGCCTTGCCCAAGGGCACTTCAGCCACAGATGAGGGTGCAGGAGAGCACTGTATACTCCCTCACCCCTCCCCCATGTTTACTCCCCAACCTCCATTTTTCCTACTGGATTTGAACCTGTGACCTTCTGATCCCAAGACCAACGCTCTAACCACTAGGCCAGAACTTGTCTCAAAAATGTGGGTGGGGGAGGGAATAACCAGTGCTCAGTAACCTGCACCCTCATCCATGCTTGAGCAAGGGCACCCCACATTGCTCCCTGTACCTAACTCACTGTAAGTTGCTCTAGACAAGACAGTCAGCTAGATGCAATAATTTAATCCTCAACATCATGGGCAGTCAGGACAATAACCTGCTGCTCAGTGAGCTGATAACCTTCTTCGTATAGGGTTGCGGGGAGGACAGTACACACATATCTATATCCGAGGCACACAACTGGTGAGAATCAGCTGCTTCATTGCTATTAACATCAGCAAGGAAACAAATCGAACCCGCAGATCATTCATCGCCACACGTATAACACTGATGAAGAAGAACCTGAATGCAAGACCACTTTAATAGCAGTCTGCACTTTCTCTCTCCTAAATTAACGTCATAACATGCACAATTGCACTTTACCGTTCAACTTCTGATGTGTGGAGGAAGTTTATATATTTTGCCTTGTTTTTGGGGTGGGGGGCTAAAACTGTCCTTTATCCTGTCCTGCCTAGTATGAGCTGTCTGTCTTGTTTTAGTAGTCTCTTTTTGTCTGTCTGTGTGTCTGTGTGTCTGTCTGTGTGTCTGTCTGTCTGTCTGTCTGTCTGTCTGTCTGTCTGTCTGTCTGTCTGTCTGTCTGTCTGTCTGTCTGTCTGTCTGTCTGTCTGTCTGTCTGTCTGTCTGTGATCTGAGCTGGTCACATCACATTAATGTGGTCACAAGTGCAGCACTACAGCAAGTCTTTACATAGGCTACAAAGACTTGGTTTGGACAGTAGAACACTGAAAAACTTCTACCATTGCACAATTGAGAGCATCCTCTGTGGTGGCATAACAACACACGATGGCAACAGCACCACCCATGAACCCAGAGCACTGCAAAGGGTTCTTAGGTCAGCACAGCATATCACAAGAACTGAGTTACTAACTACCCAGGACCTCTACATTGAGCGTTGCAGAAAAGAAAAGGCTGTCATCCCAGTAACACTTTTCTCTACCATCTGGCAGAGGATAGCCTACAAAAGCATTTGAACCCATACTACCAGATTCAGAGACAACTTTTTTCCACAAGACATCAGGCTATTTAATTCTTCTAACCCCTTAAAACTCATAGGTTGGAGATTCCCCCTTACAACAGTTGATTTTGACACTTTACAATTTGCGTATTATCGCTTTATTCCTTATTTATTTACATTTATTCATGTAACTTGAACTGGCCCTTCAGTGCAAAACATTTAATCATGCTTATGTATATGACAATAAACTTGAAATTTAAAAATAGGATTGGACTACTTATACTGACGGTGTGTGTGTGTGTGTGTGTGTGTGTGTGTGTGTGTGTGTGTGTGTGTGTGTGTGTGTGTGTGTGTGTGTGTGTATGTGTGTGCGACACATTTGATCAATTGCAATAAATCTGTAATAATCCCCAGTACTGTGATTTAATGGCTTACAGGTCAAGAACAGTGGTATATAACAATTACAAAAAAGTGTAAAAAGAGTGCTGTCTCTCTTATCAGTGGCACTAGTGAAGGGAATGGCCTGTTATTTCTTATTATTGAAACAGAGCTGCTGAAGTTTCATAAGACTAATTTGACAGTCCTTGAGACCATTAAGAATATGTTGATATTGCATGTGAAGGTTGTAAACATAATGAGGTTGAAATGGAGCCAAAATTTAGAGAATAAACACAGGTCAAGCAGTGCTTCTGCTCAAAAATGTTCTAGCCGTGTAAGTATCAAATTTATTCCTCAAACTATTTCCATGGGATTAGCAAAATGTTACCAATGGTATGTACTGATTTAAAACTGAGAACCTGGTTACTGTTAAACCAGTACCAATACAACATTCTGTGTAGATGCACTAGCCAATACAAAGGGGTGCTAAATTTCTGTAATTGTTGTTATTACATATAGACCTACTTGATATACATCTTATAAATGTATAGTATACATGTATCGATATCATTATCAGTAGCAAATATTATGTGTCCAGAGAGGAGTTTCCATTCAGACACTGGAGTTCCATTATCTCACCAAGGAGGAGGCGATGCATGCGTTTTGAAGTGTTGGCAGTGGTACAATTCATATGTATAGCCAGGGATGTTACCTGTGTTCTTCCACATCTCTCAAGTTATGCGTGTACGTCACCATCCAATGGCAAACACGTTTTCACATCATCTCTTGGTCCTCCAGCGGCTCTACCTTCTTGTCGCGGCACCAGCCCTCGTTGTCTGGCTGTGAACTCTAACCTCAGTGGTCGGGAAATGTCAGAGAGAGGCCCGTGCTGCAGCAAGGGGGCGTTTAAGAGAAAAACAATTGCCTTTATTGTTGTATATTTAATAGGAATATTTTTTGTCGGATGTGCAAACATATTAATCAGCACAAATCAACGACTCTCCAGCCTCGCTCGCTGACAGCCAGAGCACGCCTGTATGTGCAGCCTACATCGTCTCGTATTGAAATCTTGGCCAAACATGTGAGTAGCCATCGCAGCTAAATTGTTTTGCAGTAAACATCTTATGCACCCTCTGTGGAGCTTAAGACTGATGCTTGTTTGTCCCCAGCACTCTATTAGCATATCTTCCCAGCAGTGTTGAGTAAATTTCCTGCGATTCGTGCATTCATGCTCCTCCACGCTAGCCGAAAGCGGCAGCTTCATGTATGGTGCCTTTGTGTCATATCTTGTCAAGTGATTCGCTTGCGTTGTCAACTCATGCAGATTTCACACCAGTTCCATGTGAGGATTTTCTCCCCCGTGCCCAAGGTGGGCATTTTAATAGTCAGCATCGGCTCTTCGTGTAGCGTTTTCCGGATTGAAGTGGCACGGCAAAATGAGCTCTGTTGCACTAGCCTGTTTATCAGACCTTTTTTATTGCATTCGTAAAAACTGTGATGGCTCACCACACTCATATCATTGTTAAAACACGGGTATTGTTTGAATATGAGAGGTATCGTGATTAGGCTGTATGTAACTAATTGTCTCTATCGTTTAAATGTTGTATTTTGGATTTATTTTTCGTAACATTAACTGCGTTAGTGCACGCGTCGTTCGGAATGTATAGCATCTTTTGGCATCGTGCTCTGCAGTTGTTTGAAGTAGGTTACCTGCCGTCGGAATAGTAGCCTAGTCTGAATCCAGGTTTGTTGGACTGCGTTTTTTAAAGATTATTTCTTTGCCCCGATGAGTACATTCTGCCATACATTGTTTTCTCAATACATCTACGCCACATCTGGTTCTTGTCACCTGTGGATTTGCTTCTGTTTGAGATTATGAAATTGACAAATAATCTTATTTTAGGATATACATACAAGTCAATTGTTGTGTGAATCCATTATTAGCCTGATTTTTCCTTCTAACATTGGTCCCACTATTGCCACCCGATATGGTCTAGAAATTGACTTATTGGACTTATCCCACAACAATATGTAACGCATGAAGTAGGACAACGCTCCGTGAAACAATGTTTCAGATCTTGCCTATTGATGAATTGAGGTATGGTGGGTGGTGGACAAGAAAATATCCTGATAGAAATAAGCGTAGGCGCCTGAATTTCTAAGTAAAGCTTTGCATAAATAGGTTACCTCAAATCAAAGCATTTCTTTAATGTGACCGTCCGATTTAGAGGTGGAGTGTAGCACTCTGCTGAACTCCCAAGAAGAGTTTTAGGTGGTTTAAGGTGGCCAGTTTCAGTAGTATATACATAACTGAGTCACACATGTAAAATCCCAAACTCAAATTTGCCATCTTTTGTGAGCAAGATTTACCTAATTGAGACGGTTCTACATGTGTTCCACAGGGGCCAGTGCCCCTGTACAAATTTCTTGGCCCCTGTGCTGAACAGATAACAAGTTTAGTACTTTTTGCGGTGACATGCTGTTTGTGAAAAAGTCAGTAAACATGTTATGTTTACCAAATAGCTTAATCTTTCTTAAAAGTTACTTGCACAGTGGGGAAATGAGTGAGGTAACAAACCCCATTTGCCTGTTTAAAGAAAAGGCTTATATATATGGCCTTGTTTTCTTGTTAGTAGTCTAGTATCATTATAAAGGTAACCAGGAAGGACATTGCATCTTTTTTGCCCATATAGACAAAAAAGCAACATAGAGAGAGAAAGGGAGATGACGAGCAATTCTATTAAATAATTAATAAATAAAACTAGAAGTTTTGAACCCTTTAAATATTGCCCTTTATGTAAGTATACAGGGTGGGCCATGAATGTATAGGATACGTTTCAAATGCTAGTATTTTCAATTATAAAAATGACTGATAGTAGCAGATGTAGTTATTACAGAACTGCTCCTTACGTACAGGAGTTTAACATATTAGGTTATCTAAGATTTTGCTATTTCTTACTGATAGTTGGGTGTTGGTGACCCATAATGAACTGGACAGGCCTGTACATAGATTTAAATGATTATATATCTCCTCAGTCATTATGGCTACCACAATTAAAAACCGTGCAAGTTAAAGCTTATTCAGTTGTCTATCAGTGATATCATGGTTTATGACCATGCAAACAATGACCGCCATGTCCACCTGAAAAAAAAAACTACCAAAGACTACCAAACTGCTTTTGGTTTCATAATCAGATTTTTTTGCAGTTTTAAAACTCACCCCATAACTGAAAATGGGTTTACAGTAATGACAATAAAAAATCCTTGTATCCTCGTAAAAAGTAAAAGGCCTAAGAAATGGCCTAAGAGTGTTTACATCATTGAAGGAATAAGCTGTTGGGCCAGGACACTCCTGCAGTGTTGGTGGTCGGCTTTCAATGTTTTAACACATACGTTTCCATTCGAAATTATAACTTGTTTTGAACTTTCATACAGTCGCCACTATCATTCGTAGTCATGCTGGGTCAAATGTCCGCTTGACACTTAACAATCTTTTTTTTTTTAACAATGTGACTGCAGGGTTAGTGAGTATCTGGAAAATTATACACAGAAGGATTTTTATTTCCTCAAGGTGGGTTTCTACCAGAAGTCCGAAGAACAGCTGAACTGATCCACTCTTCGTTTTTTGAGACTTTCTTTTTCACCTCCACCTGTGGTCTGTCTCTCCATCCTTCAGTCTGTGCACTTTTCAGCTTTTCAGCCCTTTTGAAAAGCTGAAAACGAAAAGTGGATCAGTTCAGCTGTTCTTAGATTTCTGTACCTAGAGCTGTGACATGTGACAGATGTCGTCCGATGCCACTATCTTTAAAAATGCTAAATATCGGCCGGATATATCAGCCGACCAATATATCAGTTTGTCTCCAACCCAGTATACTTCGTAAAAAGGCTACAATCCTCTCAGTTTTCTTTTTAGTAGTCTAGTATCATCATATTGCATTATTGTTTGCCCATATAGACAAAAAAGCGACATAGAGAGAGAGAAAGGGAGATGAAGAGTAATAATAATAAATAATTAATAAACAAAACTTCAAAATAAGTTTTGAAGGCTTTTAATATTGCCCTTTTTGTAAGTATACAGGGTGGGCCATAAATGTATTGGATACGTTTCAAATGCTAGTATCTTGGGTTATAACAAATGACATAGTAGCAGATATATTCATTACAAAACTGCTCCTGATATACAGGAGTTTAACATATTAGGCCATCTAAGATTTTGCTATTTCTTACTGATAGTTGGGTGTTGGTGACCCTTATAATAAACTGGACAGGCCTGTACATAGATTAAAAATGATTATATATCTCCTCAGTCATTATGGCTACCACAATTAAAAATCACGCAAGTTAAAGCTTATTCAGTTTTCTTTGACCGATATATTAGTTTGTCTCCAACCCAGTATACTTCGACTACTTATGGAATTTTCTTTGGAGTGCACGACATTTTGAGGGTCACCAACACCAACTCATTTATTTGGTACTCGGTGTTATTTTCATAATCCAAGATAATTCCATTTAAAATGTGTGCCTGTAATTATGGACTACCCTTTATGTGCCCCCCTTAAAAATAACACTGGCCACACCTCAGCCCCATCTGGTAAATTTGGTCTAGAACCACCACTGCCTGTATACTCATGTAAAGACCACCAAACACCTATCTGACACTGAGAAAATGTCAGAGCTCAAGTCATACTAACTGGTTTCTTCTGGAGACATTGTCTTGCTGCAAGCACTTCTCACTTTGAACACTGGTAATAGGTACCTTTTAAAATATCAAGTCAAGTCAAGTAGGTTTTTATTGTCGTTTCAGCCATATACGCAGTACATACTGAGACAAGACAAAGTTTCACCAGGAACAATTGGTGATACACACAACTGTTAAAGCAGAGTATGGACAATACAGATACATAATAGTGCCTGCATACACTATTCTCTCATACTGTGCACACACACAGTCTTGAGAAACTACCTCAACTATTAACTACCTCAGTTAGTGGTGAAGAGTTGCATGTGTTACTACATAGTCCCAGTAACAGACATTTTTACGACACAGGAAAAGCCCCGATTCATTGACTTGCAATAAGTTAGCTTCTCGTCGGGATTAATTATCTCAGTGTTAATTACATCTAGCCAAAGAGGTCAGAGAAACCGTAGGGAGAGGGGCTGGTGGTAAAAATGTGAAGTGATTAATGTACAGGCAAACTCAAGGCATGTCTTCCCTTCTGTCAGGAGAGAGGGGACTGAACACCTCAGGGAAATGGTTTTCCAACAAGAGGGCTCCTTTGCCATGACCCCCAGCAGAGAACTCTGGGTTTGACAGAAGCAACACTCCCACTGATGGCCTGGTGTGGGTAAGACTTATTTCCAAGCACATTTTTTTAAACGCAAATAAGCAGTATGTGTAGGTTTTAAATTATTATTATTATTATTATTATTATTATTATTATTATTATTATTATTATTATTATTATTATTATTATTATTGCTTCTTATTATATGCTTCTTGAAGGTACAGAGGAACGACCGGTCTCTTGTAGCAACTGTGTATGTCTGCCCAACTCTTGGCTAAATTGTATGCATACACAGTTGTCTCTGTGTCTAGTACAGGTTGTGAATGACTGAAGTAGAGTGTGTCACTTGTGCTTCAGTAGTTTAAAAGCACTGCTTGTTACCCTATAGCCTGGTAAACCAGCCCCTCGTACTTCATTTCATCTTGTACAGAGGGTCTGGCCATGCTGCCATTGACATTGCTTTATAAGGTACCAGCCAATCCTAGCCAATCAGTGAACAGAGGGAGTGTTTGTGAGCGATGTCGTTGACTTTGTGTGCTACATTTGAATTGTAGTGCATAGGCAGACTCATTTTTGTTAATTGCTAATTGTTTTGAACTTCAGCAGAGTCCACACCACCAGGAAGAAATAGTTTCTCAATGCAGCGTTGCCAGACCCTCTGTACAAAATGAAATAAAGTACGAGGGGCTGGTTTACCAGGCTAGTAAACCCTACATGTAGCTCTCGCTCACCTTTTGCCTGCCTCTGGTCCTGGCCTAGGTTTCAGCTGTCCTGCTGAAGCTATGGGGAGCTGCTGGAGCTGTCTATACAGGGACTCCATTCAAGACAACCACCCCAACAAGTTCAAGGTGCCTGTTTTGAGTTATAATACATGTTATGTTTTCCATAAGAATTGCTGCCTTGTTTTATAATTGTCTCATTTGTCCATATCTTTATTTTTCTTTTAATGGGTTTAGTTTAATATCATTTTCAAGAGATAGAGATGTGAAATACTATAATGTACAATGAGTACATTTGAGTCTTTAGCACATGAAAACATATCCACTGCTTTATAAAAAGGTGTTAAAAACACACACACTCTGTGAATCATCATTTTGTTTATGAACTGCACTGCCCTATAAAGACAAAAGGCAGCAACTGCATATTTTGTCAAATTGAGTTGATACTGGAAATTGACTTTATAACACCTCCTTTGTCTCATGACTAAATCTCTCGCTTCTTACTCTTAAGAAAGGACATAAAAGCATCACCACTATTATACCTACGACATGCGTGATGCATTAAATGTAGAGTTTGAAATTTCCCAGTTGAGGGACTAATTAAGCAATCAAACCTTACTTAAACTTAAACTTAAAATGTCAGTATTTTTAAATAAGTATGCTTCCTAATGAATTGACTATGCCTGCCTGCATTATTCAGTAACAGTGTAATGAGAGATTGAGAGTTAACCATTTATTAAGTGAGCCCACAGGCTGCCATGTCAAAACAATATCAGAAGCTTGCATGCAATTCTTAATATTTCAGAAGAAACCCATGCAGAAAATTCTGCAGCATAATAATTTTCTCTGTATGAGTGGGTCAGTGTTAGTCATTTAGTAGTGATGACTGTATGTCCTCAGATGATGTGCATTAGGTCTGATAATCATAGTCTTCAGGACTCTGATATGTAAGGGGACGTACTGAATTTATACTGAATGTTTAAAAAGATAAAACATTTGTGGAACCCAATAAGTCATAATTTCTTAAATCAAAACACAAACAGAATTTGAATGCTGTAAATTAAGTTTAAAAACGAGAATACTCTGACTGTTTGGTGTGAATCAATCCATAGTCCTGTTGTTTGAGGTCACCAAATGCTGTTGGTAGGAAAAAGAATTAGAACATTTGATGCAAATGGAAAGAAAAAGTCTGCTCAACCAGATTTATGCTTCCAAGTTTTTGTTATGTACAGTGTGACGTTTCGGGCTTCCTCACTCTTCCTCAGACGTCTGAGGAAGGGTGAGGAAGCCTGAAACATCACACGGTGATTTTTTTCCTTCTTTTTACTTTTCTACTTATGTCGACTGTCCTATTAGTCCTGCTCCCAGTATTCATTAAGCATGTGCGTACTTTGATTAAACTGTTGTGAACATTTAATGCAACACAAACAGAATAATGAAATGGTAACCAATATTAACTGAATGGGGCATAGGTAAATAAAACTAAAAGTGAGTTTCTATGCTCCATTTAGTTAGCGTTGTTTCTCCTTTAATCTCTGGTGACATGGACCATTGCGTGATTACTTGCCATACGTTTCTTACACAGAGCTGCTTTAAAGGGTTTATTTTCTCTCAATTCAATGCAGGTGACCAACGTGGATGATGAGGGGAACGAGTTGGGCTCAGGCACGATGGAGCTCACCCAGACGGAGCTCATCCTTCACACGCGCAAGCGCGACGCCATCCGGTGGCCCTACCTCTGCCTGCGGCGCTACGGCTACGACTCCAACCTCTTCTCCTTCGAGAGCGGGAGGCGCTGCCAGACCGGACAGGGTGAGTCCGTCCGTCCGTCCATTCGCTCCTCATTTGTGAGATCATACGTGTTGCATAGTGAATGTAATGGGTACCATGGATGGAAATTTACACCAGCCACCAGCCAAATGCTGGCAAAATATGAAAGTAGCTGGTATTTATAATAATAATTATTATAATTTTTTGTAAGTATATTCTTTGGGCTTTTGTGCCTTTATTGAGACAGGACAGCGAAGAGTGGACAGGAAATGAGTGGGAGAGAGAGATGGGGTAGGGTTGGGAAATGACCCAGGCCGGACTCAAATCTGGGTCCCCATGGGCACTTTGCCCATTTATGGTACAGGTGTTCTACCCACTGCGCCACAGCACTAGCCTGGTAAACCAGCCACTCGTACTTCATTTAATTTTGTACGCCATGACGCTGTCCTTGCGTGCTACATTTGAATTGTAGTGCGTAGGTAGGCTAATTGCATGCATGACGACCAGGCGTTAGCGATTGGGTAAAGGCGAGGCACTATTTTTAAACTTCAGCAGAGTCCACACCTCCAGGAAGAAATAGTTTCTGACGGTATCTGGTCCAGACCCTCTGTACGAAATGAAATGAAGTATGAGGGGCTGGTTTACCAAGCTACCAAAGCACCCCCTATAATAATCATTTTCCTTAGGTTAATTTCCACCGCTAACGGGTATGCATACTAAGAGGTCTGTTTTTCCTAGGAACCTTGTTTGTGTGTATTGTTTGTCTTGGCTCAAGTGTGTGATGTTGGCATTCTACATGTGTGCATTGTTAGCAGCAGTTATCGTTAGAAGTTAAGTAAAGGTGCCTAAACTGTTTCCCCAGTCTGTGTGTGAGTTTACTCACGGTAACACCACTTGGTTACTACAATATAGTTTAACTCTGGCTGTGGGAATGCTGTTGTCTTGCCTAGCACAGCTTAAGAAAAGGAGTTTTATTATTATTAAACGGTATTTTTTTCTGGTTTCCTTTTGTTGGGCTATTTTTAAAGAGGTTTTAAATTTGTAAAGAACCTGCGGGAATACTGTTGCAGTAATGACATTTTGACCTGGTGATTTCTAAATAATCAAAAAAGAATAATTCCATTATTTAAAAGACGTCAATAAGACCATAACTTAAATATTTTAAACTAAAATGTTTTGTTTTATAATATTACATGTACAAAACAAAATGTGTGTATCTGACATAAGATAACTGAGAACCAATTAACATTTAGGCAACATACAAACGGTGTTTTCTTTTTGTCAGTATGATATAAATGGTTCATAGATAGGTGACTCACAGCCATCTGAACATTCTGGAAAGTCTAAACAGTACTGTGTTTTCACCATGAATGTTCTGGTATCCCAGAATGTCCTGGCATTGCCATTATCTTAAATTCTGATATTTAGAAAACTTTAAAATGAATTCACAGAGATACAGTGTTTGCAAACATATTCAACAGTTTTGCGTTTAGATCTTTAAACGTTTAGAAACGTTTAGATCTTCTTTTTGGTTCGCTATGACCGAATGGGCTTCGAATGATTGTAGCCTGTGACTAGCATAGCCGAGAACCTGTCATTCTCCCTGCTCCATCTCCTCCACCAAACTAGAACAGCCTGAAACAGAAGCACTAAAGC
This sequence comes from Coilia nasus, assembly GCA_027475355.1. Classification (NCBI taxonomy): domain Eukaryota; kingdom Metazoa; phylum Chordata; class Actinopteri; order Clupeiformes; family Engraulidae; genus Coilia; species Coilia nasus. The sequence goes on from CM050211.1 coordinate 25,692,930, forward strand.
ATTTTTTTTTTTCACCAAAACCGGCTCACGGGGCATTCATTAATACTAGAGACCACCGTAAAATGAATGAAAACACGATGGAAGTACACCTTTAAGGGCTTGAACCATCCAGTCCTTTTTTTTGCTACTTAGCGTTTCAAATTACTTGTGGTACGTGAACTGTCACAGACACATAGTTTTTCTTGCAAAGAGTTATATGGGAGGGACAGTCAATGGATGAAAGCCTGGCTTCTGCTCAGCCACACACAGTATCTCACAAAAGTGAGTACACCCTTCACATTTCAGGAAAAAATGGGCTATATCTTTTCAAGGGACAATACTACACACGTGAAACTTCTATATGTTTTTCAGTAGTTAGTGTACAGGTTGTGTAGCAGTATTAATTTACTGTCCTCTGAAAACAACTTTACACACTGGCATATTTGTAAATATAGCAGGCCACAAAAGGGAGCACACCCCACAGTGAACAACTTAGTGATGGGTCCACGTGGTTGATTTTATGCATTGTAATGTAGATAAATGTGGTGCCTGTTGGATTTCTTATTTTTTTCTTTTTCTTTTTTCTTTGGTCTTTCGATAGCTCTGCAGTAAAGTTCCATAGGCAGACATTGTACTTGTGTTTTCTTATTCATTCTTACCTACTTTCTTCTTCCACTGTAATCTGTGAACTCCGCAGAAATATATGTGGTAAAAAGGTTTTGGGGCATTGCCACACTAATTGAGGACTGTCCTCTGATTGATTTCATCTCTTATGTATCCATAAGCATGCTAGTGCCACCAGCAGGCCAGATGTGGAGGTGCATTTTTGCATGTAACTTCAAAACATGTATGTCATAGGTTTTTTATCTCCACTAAGGAGGTTATGTTTTTGCCCATGTTTATCTGGCTGTTTGTCTGTTAGCAAAATAACTCAAAAAGCCATGAACGTATCGTTCTGAAATTTTGACAGTAAGTCGTATTGTCACTGCCTCGATTAAACATTGTAATATGAAATGCCATTGATGAAATAAAATAGGGAGGGTTGGGAGATTGAACTGCTTTGTGAAGCTCTGCACTCTTCGAGTGCTTCCCCAGTTAAAAAGGTGTTATTGTTAAATTTCTTCTACATATGGTATTAAATAATTTGGAATTGAATTTTGTTTTCACTTTCTATGAAACTTGCTACAGGTGGTTTTGAGACAAAGAGATGATTTGCAACAATGTTGTAAATTCAAGCAGGTAGTGCGGAGGTGGATCTCTGATGGATGTTTTAACAACTCAGTGTATGAACTTCGACCCCCTCCTGAGGTGGTGCAGGCAGTGTGTGGGCTGTGTGCTAATGAGTAAAAACATGTCTATACTGATAACTTCGGCTGTGTTGGCCTCACGTAACACATTGCTATGTTTGCCGATATCTTGGGTTGGGTCATAACACCCTTGCTGTGCCCTTGACATGATCACATCTAGTTCCCAGCAGTAAAACTTAATATCAGTCAAACACACTCTCTTGCAGATGTAGGTTGAGGTCATGACCTGGTTTTGTTTTTGGTCATAACCTGGTTGGGATTAGGCCATTGATAAATGTTAGTCTGGGACTGGTTAATTCTGGAATGAACAGAGTTTGGGAATTTTGACCTCAAGGGGGCTACAGTAAGTCCTTGTCTGGGATCTGCCATACATCATGTGTAGTTACACACAGGGTTTCCCATGCAGAGAGAGAACACTGCTAGTGTGATCTGGCATGGAAAAAAGTATGGACTAAATATGATTTAGTCATGCATTATTAAATTTAAGAAGAACAATCAGATGGGATTTAAACTGTTTTGTTGCTCCAGCCATCAGGAAAGCACAAAAAATCGCAGAAAAATCAGACACAGAATTATTACTTGCTGTAAAATGATAAGTAAGAAAAAAACATAAAAAACAAGGTTAGATAATGGCAATTTCTTGTAAATAACCAAACAAACAAAAATAGCTCACAAGATACTTTGTGCAGTCCTCAGTGGCATGTTAAAAAAAAAAGTGGACTGCAATTTCAAGAATTGACCTCTAGATGGCACAATACCTCAACTGTAGAACTTGTTTGCCATCTCCCAACACGCATATAGTTTAGCCCTCATTTTTGACATGATTGAGACCAGAGTATCATTCTAATAGACTTGTAGGCATTTTTATGGTTCCGTCCAGAATTTTCTTAATTTTCTTACAGTGTTTACTGGCAAACGTTTACACTACAGAATAAAAAGGATAAAAAAAACATGAAATCATCATTAACAATCATTGTTTAGTCACTGAGAACTGACTGAGCACGAAGCTCTTTTACAGCAGTGATTAGTAGTTAGTAGAGTTCACAATTCATACAATAAAAATAAACAATTAACAAGCAACTATAAAGAAAACAAGTAAAAGTAAAAAATACTAAAGTGAATCAGGAATAGCTGTACAATAGCCATCCATCCATCAAAGACTTAAAAGAGTCTAATGACAAAAGCTGGTCTAGTTTAAGGACTTCTGCTCTGTCAAAAGGGTAAATACGTTTACTCTAACGAAGTTCACCTTTGGTCTGTGCACAGGGATCTTTGCGTTCAAGTGCTCGCGGGCAGAGGAGATATTCAACCTGCTGCAGGACCTCATGCAGTGCAACAGCATCAACGTGGTGGAGGAACCCATATTCATGACCCGGCCAGCACACGCCCCAGAGATGGACATGACACGCACACCACAGACACCGAGCAGTAAGTGTCACACACACACACGCATGCATGCACACACACACACACACACATACACACACATACACACACACAAGCACACGCCCCCGACATGGACATGACACGCACACCACAGACACCGAGCAGTAAGTCTCACACACACACACACGCATACACACACACACACACACACACATACACACACACAAGCACATGCCCCCGAGATGGACATGACACGCACACCAAAGACACCGAGCAGTAAGTCTCACACACACACACACACACACACACACATGCCCCAGAGATGGACATGACACGCACACCACAGACACCGAGCAGTAAGTCTCACACACACACACGCATACACAAACACACACACACACACGCACACGCACACACACACACACAAGCACATGCCCCCGAGATGGACATGACACACACCACAGACACCTAGCAGTAAGTCTCACACACACACACGCATACACACACACACACACACACACACACACACACACACACATACACACACACATACACACACACAAGCACACACACAAGCACATGCCCCCGAGATGGACATGACACGCACATCACAAACACCGAGCAGTAAGTCTCACACACACACACGCGCACACACACACACACACACACACACACACACACACACACACACACACACACACACAAGCACATGCCCCCGAGATGGACATGACACGCACACCAAAGACACCGAGCAGTAAGTCTCACACACACACACACACACACACACACACACACACACACACACACACACACACATGCCCCAGAGATGGACATGACACGCACACCACAGACACCGAGCAGTAAGTCTCACACACACACACACACACACACACACACACACACACACACACACACACACACACACAAGCACATGCCCCCAAGATGGACATGACACACACACCACAGACACCTAGCAGTAAGTCTCACACACACACACACACAAACACACACACACACATGCCCCCGAGATGGACGTGTCACAGACACCACATGCACCTAGCAGTAAGTTTCTCCCATGTACACACACACACACACTTGGCTGAAACCGGTCGCAATGACAGCGCACCTCATGTAACTAAAAAAGGTTTTTTTTTTTTACTTTTTTTTACCTTGACTCAGAGTGAGAGTGCCTGCAGCCGGCCAGTCCAGTCTACTTATTCGTGATCCTTCAGGATATAGTCCTAGAGCACCTCCATTTTTGTCTGGAGTCAACCACAGGACAGAATAGAGCACTTGGCTTCTTTCTCTTTGTTGTGTAAATAAACAAGAGTTGTTGACATGAGAAGCTAAAGGCACTTAAGCACTTTTTCCCCTATGTGCTCTCTGTTCTTGCCTCTCCAGCTCCTGCGTTCCCAGTGCAGGGCTTTCCCAACGGATATCCAGGCTACTCAATCAGTGGGGACTCATCTCAGCCCTCTCTCAACGAGGACCATGGACACAGCCACAGCCTCATGGGTTTGGATGATCAGGTAAGCCAATTTGAGAGGCCAGTTGTGGGACAGCTGTGGCCTAATGGTTGGGGTGTTGGTCTTGGGACTGGAGGGTGGCAGGTTTGATTTCCTTGGGTGGGTGGGGAGCGGGAGTGAATAGCTAGCATTGTCCTGCACCCTCATCTATGGCTGAGGTGCGTTTGAGCAAGGCATCTAACCCCTGTTGGCTGCCCCATCTCCCTGTTCCTAACTCACTGTAAGTCACGTTGGATAAAGCTATATATAAAAACGATAAAGGATCAGCTAAATCTATTGTAATTCAATTTGCTGACATGATAGGCAACCTGGTTTCATAAGCTACAGTCCAATATCAAATATTAATAAAGTAATTTCACACCTAGCTGAAAAGTTGTGGTCATTGATTCAGTGAATCGCTGGAACAAGTATGTGGTAGTGGATTGTAGCTTCTGAACCCATTTTACTCATCACTTTGTTAGGACTCTCACAGATGTCCCGCGATGAAAGATGTCTGTCACTTTTTCCAACCAGATAAAAATACTGAACAATGAGACTCATATCAGTACAATCGTGTGACGTGTCACAGGCGTCACGTCTTTTGAGCCTTGTTCCCCGCCCGTGTGGAGATGAATCATCGTGGTTTTGCACAAAGCGAGTGTTCCAGACACGGCCAATGGCACGCTGTCCTGGCACTGAGGTGTGGCACTGATTCAGAATGTAACACTGATGAGACGAACCGTCATGACGACCCCGGTGCCCTCTGGTCTTTGGCACCAAGTTCCTGGGCCAGCAACAGATCCCTTTTCAGTCCTACGTGTTGCTGGGTAGAGCAGCTCACCAAAGCCCACAAATTCTTGGTCACCAAGTAGCAGTAACACCCTTTTCTCTGGGAAATAGGCTCAATGTCCAGCTTCACAGTTGAACAGTTGAGTTTTACCGTTTTTGAATCCATTCAGCTGATCTGTATGTGTGATTATATGATACATAAGATTAAACTGTTGCACTGAACTATAAATTGGTGGGCTATATCAATATGATTTTAAAGGAACACTCTACTTTTTTTTAGCATAAATCATTGAATCAGATTAGACTAAGCTAAGCTAAGCTAATAGCAACTGCCAGATCCCAAAAAAGTGGAGTGTAACTTTAAAATCATATTGATATAGCCTGAGAATTTAAAGGTCAGTGCAACAGTGTGATCCTATTAATCATATTCCTTCAACCACTGTTAAACAGTTTATTCCATGTGAAAAGGCATATAATGCATAACATTACATTACACTTAGCAGACACTTTTATCCAAAGTGACTTACAAAAGGAGGATACAGTAACCGAAAGGAACACAGAGTAAACAAAGGCACGGCATTGCAAATACCCATCTACACACACACACACACACACACACACACACACACACACACACACACACACACACGTATATGCACCTAGGTAGAGAGTTATAATGCTACAGTGCCTTACTATGCCCTGCAAGGCCACTACAGTTTGCCATGAAGGGGTACACCTGATCAGCACTCTGTGTGAAAGTATCAAAATGAGGTAACATTTTATTTGAAGGCGTCTACATAAGAATGACATGAGCATGATATAAACAGGGCATGACACTTGTAAACATTAATGGCACTTCATTCATGTTTATGACTGTTGTCATTAAGTGTCCTTCGGTTTTTGTAATGTTAAGTTGAGTTTTTTTGGGATGCAGACATTGACACTTAATGACAACAGTCGTCATGTCATGTCATGTTTATAAGGGGGTTAAGTCGCCCTTATGTAAACACCTTCAAATAACGTGGATTCTTCATGTCATCATGGGGAATCCCCACGACAAATTGCCCATGACTGCCCCAGTGTTCCAAACTGGCATCCATGTAGCTGGCAGAGCCAAGGCGAACAGGTGGCTGGCAGACCCAGGCAAACAGTACCCCACTTCCTGCTGGTGTCTGGTGTGGCACCATCTCTTCCGCTCTCCCCACATGACTCACACACAATACTCACACACAGTCTTTCCCCACTGCTCTCATGGGTGCAGTCATTGCGGGTGGCTAAGGACAGTGGGTAGATGGCCCAGGGTGTGAGGCCCTGTAATTAGGCACATTTCCTCCTACGGCCGTCACTGAAATTGTCATCACAGAGTTCTTTTTCCCAGTGTCGTCACTGTCGTGCATGTGTGCCTGCTTGGACCGCGGTTGTTAGGGAACTCACGCAACTGAGATGTTAGGACCCAGTAAACAGACTGAAGGAGCCTGACCCTCAGCAAACATGCTTTGGTCTTTATGCTTGCCCAATTAAATTTTTCTGGCTGGTCAACTGTCAGGACATAATGATATGACAGACTAATCCATGTTGAGATCACTGGTTGTACTTAAGTTGTGAGTTGTCATCAGGTTTTAGCTCACCAGTGAAGCGCTGCCATTTGAATCCAAACAGGAACATTACATTATTATGGTTTTTATGTGACACAGCCATGTTAAAACGCACTGCCATGTTAGCTTGTCTCCATATTCATTTGTCTGGTTTTATAAGGGGGAAGTTAAGGTATAAGGTGTTTAATGCTAGTGTTAAAGTTTGAAATCCACCATAAAGCTGTCAAACAAACACATTCACGTAAGACAGCAGGTATATTGCATAGTAACTGTAAAACAGACAAATTCACTATTATTATTATACTATTTTCCCAGATGGCAAATAAAAAAGAGTACTTTGTTCATTGAAAGGCAAAAGTAAGTCGAAAAACTCTAAACTTGATATGTTATTCCTTTGTACATAAATGATAAGATATCAAATGGCCTAACTATGACGTACTAAAAAAACTTTTTTTTGCACGTTTTCTTTTGCCATACTAATAAAGCGACCATAAACTCAATCACCTCAGACATGAAGATAACATTTTATGTAATGAGAAGGGAGGTTTGTTTGCTTCTCCCAAAATGGCAGTGTACATACCCTCTGTTGTTCATTCCCAAACATTTACAGGGGAGTCACAACTCATATTTTAAAGCCTGGCTTTACGGTGATGTATTTATATATATATATATATATATATATAGTTATTTTCCAAATTGCTCTTGTTACTGGCCACTTGCATGCAAGTTAGGTTCCTTTTTATAGTCTGAGTCATTGGTTTCTGTTTTAGCAAGCCACCAAAACAGTCTGGAGTCAGCAGCATGCTCCAGATGTGCTGCACAGCGTGTGGTAATCCAAGCCTTTACTGCCTTTCCTGAGTGTAGTCAATGTGTGCACACTTCTTACAAGGGTTATGGCTTAACTTTACTGTCCCTGTCACATCCATTAGGCACAGTGTAACAAAGTGTGTAACAATATGGAACATTATGTACTTACCCTGTATCTTAAGGTTAAAGAAACCATCAAATAAAGTGTTACCCTTACAAGAATGGAGTAAAATAGAATAGAATAGAATAGAAAAGAATAGAATAGAATAGAATAGAATAAAATAGTATAGAACAGAATGGAATAGAATAGAAGCGAATAGAATAGAACAGAATTGAATAAAAAGCTTTTATTTTCATTTTACAACAACGAGACATGTTGCAAGGCTACATCAAGGTGCTGTTTGGTCCCAATATAAACACAAAACAAACAACAACAAAAAAACAATACAAAATACAAATACTAAACAACTTCAGGTGTTTGCATAGGAAATAAAAAACAAGATGTTGCATAGCATGAAAAGAGTGGCTAAATGTATTGCATATGTAAGATTATCGCATGTAAAGTTGCGTTGTTATTGCGTTGTTATTGCATTGCATTGTCAGGACAAGTTCTGCTCTTTCTGTTCTGTTGAAGGCTCACACGTATGTGAATACTGTTAACGTGGAGGGGGACCTCTCCAGCCGACACTGTGTGCACTCTCTGCCCGAGGTGAGGCCCAGCTCGTTCCAGGACAGCGCGTGCGGCGGGCCGCCAGGAGGCCCGGGCTCCCTGCACTGCTGCGGGCCGCTGGACGACCACAAAGACCCCCAGGTGTTCCTGCAGCCGGGCTCCCAGGAGGTGAAGTTCATGCTGGGGCCCACGCCGGCACAGCGCCACCTGCTGGAAAGGGATCAGCAGCAGCAGCAGCAGCAGCAGCAGCGCCACGCTCACCAGCTGCCCCCCCACGTCTTACGCGGCGGTGGAGGTGTTGGGGGTGGGGCAGAGACCAGCTCGGGCACAGAAGGTGAGGAGCCCCCAGTCCACGTGTGCAACAGCCACCCGTACCACCACTACCACCACCACCTGAAGCACATGCACCCCGACAGCTGCCCGCCCAGCCAGCTGACCTACGAGAACATCAACGGGCTGCGGGGGGCCGGAGGTGGGGGGGTCGGCGGGCCCATGTCCTCCTCCTCCGCGGCGGCGGGCCGGCGGCAGCAGCGCCTCAGCCCCAGCAGCGTGTCCCAGTCGCTGGGCTCCAGCAGCAGCAGCAGCACAGGGGACATGCACCCACACCTGCACCCGCACCCACACTCGCTGCCCATGGTGTCGCACGCGCACCCCTCCTCCGCCTCGCTGCCCCACCCGCTGCCCCCGCCCCAGCCCTACGGCTGCGAGAAGGGGGGCATGAGCGGGGGCGGGGGTGTGGGCGGGCACCGCAGGACGGCGCTGCTCAACTACGAGAACCTGCCGTCGCTGCCGCCCGTGTGGGAGTACCGCGCGCTGCAGCGCCACGAGGACGAGGACGACGAGGAGCAGGACGAGGAGGAGGAAGAGGAGGAGGAGGAGGAGGAGTACGAAGAGGAAGAGGAGGAAGAAGACGAGGAGGACTTTGACGAGTATGAGTTCTCCGAGGGGCCCGGCACGCCCAACGGCTACCACCAACAGGACGTGGGGGTCCACCGCGACGCCCTGCAGAACTACGTCAACACCGACCAGATGCAGATACCGGCGCCCCCTCGCCACGCCTGCCCCCCACACCTGCCCCCGCACCCGCAGAGGCCCTGCCCGGGGGAGAGAGGGGGCCGGGTGTTCGGCTTCCCCCACCTCCGGCGGAGATCCAGGGGAGGAGGAGGAGGAGGAGGAGGTGGAGCTGTTGCCAGGGGCGGGAGAGGGGGCTGCGAACACGGGCACATGCCTCCGCCGCCTCCATCCCGCCAGCTTAACTACATCCAGGTGGACCTGGATGGGGATTCGCCGTCGGGCTGTCAGGGACACGGGGCGGTGGCCGGGGCCGGGGCCGGGGGAGGGGCAGGGGCCATGGCGGCAGGGATGGGGCCCATGTCACAGCGCCCCCTGGCTCACAAAAGAAGCATGACGCCCTCAGCCTCGGGCCCGCCACCGCCGCGCCGCAGCGAGTTCTACGCCGTCATCGACCTGAAGAAGACGGTGGCCATGTCCAACCTGCAAAAAGCGCTGCCTCGCGACGACGGGACCTCGCGAAAAACTCGCCACAATAGCACTGACCTGCCTCTGTAGGATCGCTGAGGAGAGAGAGAGAGCGAGAGAGAGGAGAAAGGGAAAGATAGGAAGAAAAGAGAGAGAGAGCGAGAGAGAGCGAGAAAGAGAGAGAGAGAGAGAGAGAAAAGGAAAGAGCAAGGTGTCTGTTAAAGGTTAACTCAAAGTGCTCCAAAACTAATGTATGTGCATTATCGCCATGGAGCAATTTAGTTTTTTTTTTTTTTTGTCATGTTTAATACCGCTATCACCACACCTCCATGTCAAACAAGGCAGCATAAAGAGCCCTGGCTGAACAATACTGATGAGATAATGTAGCACGACCAGGAAAGATTTGCTTATAGTTTTTATTAGTTAACTATTAAGAAAGCCCTGTCTAGGGGGGCAGTTCATACTCGGTGGTGAGGGAGGATAACGTGTTTAAAGTTCTGGGGCATCTTAACTCAGTTTATTCAACATTTCTTTTAGCAGTTTAAAGGTAATGTTTACAATTTTTCACACAGAAATGAATACAGAATCAAAAAAGGTCTCCTACACAGCACGATCATCAATTTCACAATGTGATGTAGCAAATTATCACTCACTACATACCTCTGGGGGAGGGGGGGCAGGGCGGGGGGGGGGGCGGGGGGACTGAATTTCGATCATGTCAAAGAGCATGGCTGAGTCCATTTTCAGTGAACAGTTATTGGTGCACTGAACACAGATTCAGCAAAAAAAAAAAAAACAAAGCGCTCTGGTGAGGTGTAAAGTATTCGAACGCCTGCTTTGGGTTAATCTTCTCTGTGGTGGCAGATGGAGCCATCTGCCTTTCAGTCAACACAGTGTAATAGAAATTGCACATAATCTTCCTCAATTGTAACAAAAACTCCTCACACACCTGTGCAATGCTAAATTTACATTGGTGTGCCAGAATAGTGGATGATCACATTAATCAATCACATTCGTTTTATTACGATGGAGCTGCTACCGACATAAAAATTTATTTCCTGGGGACTTGTGAATTTTGTAAGACATCTTTATCACATCAGGTTATATACAGAGAGCATCACATCTTGCAAAAGTCCATAAATGGTCCACCTCTGACTTTTATGATGTTTTAAAAACACATGGGTTGTTTTCTTGCCTTTGTTTAGTTAGGAGCGAGGAGTCTTTTGTTTCGAATCCTACATCAATGCGATGCAAGACGTGCCAAACAATAAACAGAGCCCTGCTAAGAGCGAACACCCCTTAGACTCTTTGACCCAGAGATACTGCTGCTTAGCTTCTAAACCAGAAGTCAAATATGGCTGGTGTTTGTACATGAAAAAAAGAACAGGATTACTCCTTTTAGGTGTGTTTGAGAAATAGAGCATTACAAGACTTGATAAGATTCTGCCAGCGTTTGGTATCTTTATAAGAACTTTATAAGAAGTGGTTGACATCCCCTAACAAGTGACCTCTTGAAGTATCACCACAACTTCAATTTACACTCTAGAATATATTATCGTAAGAGGGGTGGGGTATTTAAAAATCATTCCATTAACTTTTTTTTACTTCAAAGGTCCGATATACTGTTTTTTATTATTTATGTATATCTGTATGTATGAACTTTTATTTATTTATTTATTTATTTATTTAGCATCATGGTCCATTATGATTGTATTCCAGACGGCCTAGAGACCAAAGTTTCTCTTGTGTCAACATTAAGAGATAGGTAGCTGAATGTTTCCTCTACAAATATTCAACACGTGTAGAGCTGACCTATCTCTCCCTTACTCGCATACACACATACTACTAATGTTTAGTGCCAAATTTAAAATAGCTAAAATACCGACATGAAGGACTGAAGTACCTTGAGGGAATACTGAGCTTGAGGGCTGACAAATGCAGCTCAACTATGTTAAAGGCCAGCTTATAGCTCAGGCGACAAGTGTCACTCAACCAAGAAAAAAATAAAGTTGTCGACAGATGTCGCTGTGCCATGGAATGGGTTTGAAGAAGTGGTCTGTTTCATAATGGATTTTTGTCACCGGCGTGTATCTCTGAAGCACCACGACAGCTGTCAACAACTTTATTTTTTGTCGAGCGACCCTTGTCGTCTGGACTATAAATTCGCCTTCACTGGTCACTGCCATAACTTGGACTGACCATACCAAGCAAAAGAAAATGGCTGAAATGTTCTAAAACATCTCCCACAGTTTCCTGGCAGCTTTATGATACAGGAACACACGATAGAGGATAACAATTGTGGAGTTTGGAGTCCTCTAACATTGAAAACAGCAGAGCCATGGTATGATGTCCTCATCCATCATATCCAAACATTTCATTGCATCATAGAGTCGATTTGCCTCATAATCACACAGTGGTGATAAATAATTCGCACTTCAGCTTATTTTTTTTTTATTACAACTAAAGCCAGATTCACAAAAAAAAGGGCTTTAGTGAGTGCCGAATGTCATCAATGTGTTTTACCTCCCTGTACCAGAGTAGAGTATCGTGATTCTGGCCTCCGATTGAAGTAACATTTTCCAGAATGAAGCCATGCTTTACATGACATTAGGGCCATGCAGATACAGACCAGAGGTGCGCACTGCTAACCTCTTGACTTAGAAATGAATAAGCTTGAAGAGAAGAAAAAATATTTTGCCACCTTTTCTGAGGGGTTGAAATTCATTTCTAAACATATATTTTTTATGGTATAGTATGTTTTAAAGAGTGTTTACATTTTGCAATAATGGCCAGATGGGAGTTAATCAGACTGGAACCATGTTGTTGTAGCAATGTAAAAAAAATGGTTGTGCAGTGTTGAAATTCCTCTAAATATCACACATGTCTGAATCATCACTACTGTTGCTCTGGCTTTTTGTGTTGACAGATATGTTCTGTTGTGCTTCAAATAGGCTTGGGTAACAATTAATAGATTACATTATTTGATTAAACTGTGCCATATTAGTGGTCATTGCCAAATACTGTTACAGGCACTTATGGTATTACTGAATGTTGAAATCTGTATAAATCCATAAGTCCCAGAGAAGGCTACATTTTCTGAACACAAGTCTGTTTACAGTAGAATTGTAGGTTCCATTTGAATACTGAATGTTTTTGAAGGTTTACATGAGAGGAAAAAAAAACATTTTGAAAAGTTATCAACTTTTACTGAACATTTTATAATTTGTCATTTGTGGTGTCTTGACATTGTTCTTTTTGATAATGTAGATACTCTAGTTTTCCTGGTGGGGATCTGCCTTTACCATTGAACTCACGCTGAGGGTGAACATACATACTCAGCACATTAGCAGAAGCTGCCACTGCCCATCAGTGTGTCCTTCTATGTCCTAGCAGCATTAGCAGCTGTTGCATAACTACAATTAGCATCCCATTACAAGACTAATTTCTGCTTCACACACTCTTCAAAGCAATCCGTAGGTCAGCTTCTTTATATAAAAAGGCAGCGTGCATTTCTCTCTGTTGTTCATGAAGATGTTTATTTCTCTTGTTCTTTACAGAGAAGTTAATTTTAACACAACAGAAATCAGTTTTATGGGAGCGAGAAAAAAAAAGTCCATCAGCAATTTGTTGTTTAATCAAGAACTGTATCATTTTAATCGTTCCTTGCGGCTGACTGAGTGCTGCTCAAAAGTAGTCTTTGGCAAACCATGGTTGACTGTAATGTACACTGCTGAGTCTGTGTGCCAACTTGGATGAGAGCTAAAGCCCCATTGAGGACAGACTTCACTTGGGGCTGCTGACTCGCTCTCATTGCTGTAGTCCCCCCACCCCCAAGAGTATGAATGTAATAAACAGTAAGACCACCACGTGCAGACGGACAATTGCACTCTATGTTTCTATCCTTGCCATGAAAATAACAGAAGACAAAAGATTTAAAAAAGTGGAAGTGTTATCATTGATGTTTTGTCTCTAAACGTTTCAGAAAGCAAAGAAATTGCAGTTTGTTTTCTTATACAGTATTTACATTTCTTCTATGTATGTATTTCTGTGTATGTACATACATATATAAATATCTATATATCTATATCTACATATATATGTGGGTATGCGGTGACAGTCTGCTTCTTGTATGTTTTATTTGGGAGTGGTGAGAGAGAGAAAGAGAGGACATCTGCCACTGGGCATATGGACAGGGCGCAGGGGAGATTGAGGGTAGAGTGAGTGACTCACAGAATCCTGGAAGGTGATGGTCCGAAAAATCATCAATTATTACTCTATTTGGTTGAAGCATTGCCATGTAACTTTGCAGAGAGATCCTTTAGTAATACAGTCATTTTATCAATCCTCCCCCCTAACTCCTCTTTCCAATACAAGTCAGGCATGATCTCTGGTGAATGTTACTTTCAGTTCTCACACCTTTTGAACCGTAAAGGTTTGTACAATTAAAATGAATGTGGTTCAATGTATTATGTCAACATTAAAATGATCAAACTGTAAAAAAAGATATTTTGATTACTATTTCAATCCAAAGTGGATTTTTACACACTATGTTTTTCCTTTTGGAGGAAAAAAAATCGCAAATGCTGCCTAGGTAATACAACTCACCTGAAGGATAAACAATTCTACCAACAAATGTTGTTGCATACTCAAAAGTAAATAAGTTATTCATTTAGAGTTTTGCTTAAAACACAATTAAATGCTGAACTATTTTTTTAGTTTTGCTGTAGCTGCTGGATAGCAATTACTGGATATCAATTAAAGCATGAATTCAGCTCTGTAGGAGTCTGGCTTTTAGAAGACAGCAGAATGGGAATGATCTTTTAAATGCTTTTTTTTCTTCAGGAAGCTGTAAATATCACTCACATAGTCGTCTTGTCGAGTGTTTGTCTATCCATCTTCGTATTCTTTTTTTTATTTTGTTTAACTAATTTTTTGATAATGTGTCATTGTGATCAACAAAAATATTAAAATGAAAATAAACTCCCTTTGTTTGGTGTATCCACTCTGTCAGGCAACTCCACAGTGACTAAGAGAAAGTCAGCAGACCACACACATGGCTTTGGTTTAAAACCATTCTTTTATAGTTTATAAACTTTGTTTTAGTAAAAACTGATCACCAGAGGTTAGTCAACTATGAGTCGTCCTTTTGCCAGCGCCAAGTCCTTGACTAAAGCTGCTTTAGTCAGATTGAAAGAGTTGTAATAGGCTACAGCAGCATAGCTTTGAGCCGGTGCCATAAATGTTGTAGCCCACATGTAATGTTGAGAATACGAAACACGACACCTTGACTTTCTGGTATGATGCCTTTTCAGGTAGCCTACTGGCACGGCAGGTGTTCTGTATAGCAGGTTATTTCCACAGCCAGATAACTTGAGTTGGGGAGATCAGGTCGTATATGGCAACCAGTCGTGCAAACCATTTTAAATGCAGCTCATGTTTCAAGATCCATTGTCAGATAGGCCCCTGCCTTCTAAGCATAATTTAAAGACTAGTTTTATTTATTTATTTATTTATTTATTTATTTATTTATTTATTTAAATGAAAGAAGACATTGACTTCTATGATAGCGTAAGGCTGCAGGTCTGGTTAGGCTTTAGGCTATTATTTACATTAGTTATTAACGCGTTATTTCGCAAATCGGTTTAACTTTGCCTATTTCAGGATCATAGTTAGCCTGTCTCATGAACTTTTGCTCGTAAGCAAGGAGGAAAATGGTCATTATGTATATAAACGTATACTTAGACTATGCTCAGCATGACTAATTAATGAGCAGTGACATACCAGTGACCACTCAGCTGACTTGGTTTAGTATATCCGCAATGCCAATGTGAATGACTCAATCTGCTGTTTTCGAGTGGAAAAGTACTGGAGACACGCTAATTCCGCTATGGGTCGACTCGCTGACCCGCTTCATTGACGCGCCTCATACATTCCTACAGGCGGAAACGGTAATATTTACGCAAGCAGAATAACTCATATGACCGATGATAACCACGGCTCGTGGTGTCTTTAGAAGTGTGCTCATGTTTGCATCTAGGCTTCCGTGCTCTCTCACCGATGACAAATGAATGTTGGTGATGGGTTGCTAAGCACCTGCTTGGTTGCCGTGTGGATCACGACAACTTTCTGTCTTGCAGGGCTTTTATTTGATTGTCCCAGGCACTGATCCAATGCTAACTTCACAAGTGTTTAATCCGGCATGCTAAAGTTCAAGAGGAAACCCATGAAGTTTACCATCGGTGCCAAGTAAGGGTCAGCTGAATAGTTTTAAGCTCCCACTCATATTGAGAACAATGGAAGCAAAATTAGGGTTTCTATGAAGATACTCGTGAGAATACCTCTAGACAAAGGTATCTCTGTACACAAACTGGAACATTCAGTAGCTCCAATGCTCTAACCTAATTGTCCTATTCTTTTCAAATGAAGGAACGCCTATGGAAGGTGGAGCTTGTTTATTTAGAAACTTGGACTGCCAAGCTGTTTGCCTCTGTCTCTTAATTAAAATATGTAATGCCGTGGTGTGAAGCAGCAAGATTCTTTTTAACCTGTGAACGTTTTGTACGCCCTCTTGGATTGGATCACTTTTGCAGTGCTAACCAAAGAGGCTTGTGACAATGGCTAGAAACCCCACTAAGGAAACAGGATGTGATCAGACTACACAAGACAGCAGTGTGGTGAAAAAAAGTCAGTTGCTTCTGGATCGGGGCCAATGGGCCAACAAACTGGAGTTTTTGTTGGCTAGTGCAGGGACACTTGTGGGGCTTGGAAATCTTTGGCGGTTCCCCTATCTGTGTTACAAAAATGGTGGAGGTAAGTCTCCTTTACAAACTATGCATCATATATCGTTTTTACTTAGAGGATAGAGATGTCACAATGGTTGAACAGTAGCCTACACATTAACTGTGAACACACACCAGGGAAAACAATGCTTATAGTTGTGGGATTGACTAGGGCATTTCTTTTGCTTGACTAGTCTGATAAGGCACTGCTATCAATTGTTTTTTTCCACTTAAGGACAGTGTTATCATTTCACAGTCATATCAAGAACCAACAGTAGCATTAAGAGTTACTTTTTGAACAGCGTTCTCTCAGTACCATGGAAAGTTACAGAGAGGAGGGTACTGGTATCTTTACATCATGACCCTATCAGTAATGTCTGTCAGTTTGTGGAGATTAATTATAGGAAGTGAATGATCTACGTCCTGTAATGCATAAGCAGAAGTCAGATAAGCTGCAGGGTTTTGTATTGTTTTAAGGTGCATGTGTTCTAATTACACCTACCAGAAAAAAACACACTTAGCCATGTTATATCAGGGAATATAGTCAGAATAAAATCCATATTTAATTGTTTTTCAAATCATTTATAAATTCTCTCTGGTGCCTTGTACAAAACACATGCATGAAAAGAACGATGTAGCCACGAGCAATGTCTTTGTAGAGGAGCTGTTTAAATAGAGACTGCTGTGCTTGTGTTTTTGTTTTCCCTCCCGAGGTGCTTTCCTGGTGCCCTATGTGCTCTTCCTGCTCTCCTGTGGCATACCAATGTTCCTGCTGGAAACCGCCATGGGACAGTACACCTCCCAAGGATGCATCACCTGCTGGAGGCACTTCTGCCCTCTGTTTGAAGGTCTCTATCGATAGGATTACCAGCAGCACCAACACAACAAAAACTCTATTGTGTTTATGTTGTTGCCCCTTGTTGTTCTTATTTCCAAGTTCTCACTCCACTCACAAGCGTCAAAGTGAGCTGTACTGCTAACCTGTCCCACCCTTGCCCTTGTTAACACCGCTTGTTGGATTTGTTACATGTAATATGCAATTATTTAATAATGATTTTGAATGGGAAATCCTAGCTGTATGTGGATGCAATTGGCATAATTTATATATATAAATTATTTGCCAGGCTGGTGGAGGGAAAGTCTCTGAGTGTTCTGGAAGGGGAGTCCCTCTGTCAGGGTTGGTAGGGTGACTGTTAAGTGTATGCGACGAACAGGTAAATCTTTAGTTAGTCAACAGATTTTGCATCTCTGATGTTTTGGGGCAGGCCATCATATGACGTAGTATAAAAAGGTTGCTACTCTGGAATATCCAGGCCAGTCTCAGCAGATCTAAGATTTCATGCATGAATGCAAGAGGAAAATGTGTCAGTGATATAGCATGGGGCTAGATCATAAACAGCTTTGACTACTAGTAAGAGTACTTTAAAATCAGTTCTGAGTGACACAGGCAGCCAGTGCTTGTGTGCATATATATGTGTGTGTGTGTGGGACACCAGGTGTACCAGAAAGCGCAGTTACTGTTGGCTCTCAAAAACGAAATCTGTTCAGAACAGATTACGAACGAATACCCGTTATGGAAGCAGCATTGCATAATCAGACCGCTGACATGGAAAGATACGGCACGGCTCCGCCCCTTTTGCTCCAGTTCTGGTATTATTCAAAGGGCCAATTTGGGTTTTTGGCTATGCAAAGCAAGAAGAGATAGATTCAAAACATTTTTGCATGCCTTATTAATTCAAAGATAGTGAAAAACAAAGCCACACAACCACATTGCTGTGAAAAGCTACAAAAATTCAGAACATCTAATTCACCCTGCAAAATACATAGAAAAATGTCTTCATGAATGTAACTATTGAACATGAACACAGAAGTTCACACTTAGTTTCTAAATACGTTTATCACTTCTCCTTTTAGAATTTGAGTTAATGTGATAAATTCATGTGTTGCTACTTTAAAATACAAGAAATACCTCTGTTCTACTGTTCTACTGTTGTCTAAAACAGCTCACAAAAATACCTTTTGTTTGTTTCTACTTCACTGTGTTCATCTGGGCTACACTGTGAGTGGGTTTTGACTCCGGAAAATTTTGACTCTCTAGTATACGTTCAACATTTACACATGTATTGATTCACTACATGTCTCAATGTCACATGTATACTGGAGTCAACATCTGCCAAAGTTATTTTTTTTGTACTTGTGTACTTAGCCATATACAATCTCATTCTGATCTGATTCTGATCTGATTCTGATTCATAACTGTTTGTTTGATGTGGATATGCTCAGGGATCGGCTATGCCACCCAGGTGGTGATTGCCTATGCTGCGGTGTCCTACATCATCATCCAGGCATGGGCCTTCTTCTACCTGTTCTCCTCCTTCAGTGCAGAGGTGCCTTGGGCCAGCTGCAGGAACTCCTGGAACACAGGTAGGCTTTGGACAAACATCTCCTTATGCTTCTGCCTGGCATGTTTTATTTCAACAGTTTTATAAGCCAAAGTGTCTTGACCAAAGTTTAATCTTATTTGTGCCATAAGCCCATTGCAGACTTATTGCACCATATTTGTGGAAAATTACTGAAATCCTGTCCGCTAGATGGCAGCAGACTCTGCAAGAGGCACATTAGAACCATGGTTAACGGAAGGCTTTAAAAGTACTAAATGCAAAACCTTTTCATGGCTGTTACACAAGACAGAACACTGCAGGAGAGACAGTCATTTCACTCTTCGCACATAATCAGTCTTCACAGTTAGTTCAGTTAGCTCATCATGGTGTGTGGTTTCACTTCCTTCGACTTGTATAGAGATAGGATAGGCTATTGAAGATTTGTGTAGAGATAAGCTATCAAAGCAGACAGAATGAGGTACCATAACAGCCGAGGTGAACAAACCGGCTTCACAAAGGAAAAGCCCTGCCGTGTATTTCTTCCTGCCTGTGCTGTTAACACAGGTAATTGACTAATAAGCTCATCAACTTGGTCCAAGAGGTGTGCTAATTGGGATCAGCTGGTTCAGTGACTTGGCTGGAACAAATATGTGGCAGGATTTTTCCTTTCTGAACCAGGGATACCTGCCTCTGTATAACAATGTGTGTGATCCAGGCTTCAGAAACTAAAAATCCTGCCATGCATTTCTTCAGCATGTGCGGCTAACGCAGGTTATTTCACTAACTGGCTGATCTACCTGTCAGATGACAGTGGGGTCATTAAGATCAGCTAGTTCAGAAAGGGGTTGCATCAAATGTATGGCAGAGTCTTAACCTTCTTAAGCCAGGATCTCCACCAGATGGAAGCTTGATATAAGGGTAACAACATGTTTCCAAAATTGTTTCAGTGGTTCATTAACTTGTAACTGGGTTATGGGTTATAACTGCCTTAAGTAAGTTTGGAGGAGCAGGCTGTCTCTGTAGTCCGATTGAGGTTAATACTGGTAGTACCTCATAAAAAAGTGCAGCAAAGTGCAAACATTGACAATGTCAGAGACTGAGAGAGTCAGTGGGCTGCTCTTAATTTGTATGTTATACTTGTGAACATTCTAATTATTTCAATATTATGATGATGGTTATGATGATGATGATGATGATGATAATGAATATTATTACGATTTTTAAATATATGTACTTGAATACTTGAATTGGTTTACAAGCTAGCTGTTGGGTGGTTACATACAGTACAGCCTTTAGTCTGTGGTCACGCTTTTACCTGACATACTACATGCTGCTTTGGAAAGAAGTACCTGTTGAAAAAAGTTATTAATGTTATGTATGCTAGTCTTAATCCATATGTGTGGCATGTGGTTAAAAAAAACTTCTATATGGTTTGTGTTACACATGATTTAACACTTCTGTACAGTATGTGTCTGTGTGTGTTAACAGAAGGACTAATGTAACTCTAACTTGAAGCACATACAACTTACAAAAGGCTTCCTGTAGCCTGCCATCCTGTACTTCTGTTAAATCTTTAAAAAGAAGTTAACAAGATTCCCCTAACTGATAAGACTTATTGTGTTTTGTGTAACAGACACCTCTTGGTGTAACAGACACCTCTATATTGACTCTTACCAGAGATTTCCATGCTAGTATTATTTTTCAGAAGAAACCCCTGGGGAGAATTAAGGCCCTACTGTAGAGGATTTACTAACATCAGGGGAGAAAGTTCAGTCTAAATTTGAATACAATGTAGTATGACTTTTATCTGATTTTGGGGAGTGTTATTTTTTGAAGTTAGCAGGTAGATACGTTTTTTTGAAACAAGACCATATAATATCAACTTAAATCATTTAATCTGCTTGGACTAGAACTCCAGGAAATGAGATGACTATCTTAGAAAAAAACAGGGTCTGAACTGGAATAGCAAGCTGTGCAGAAATAAACATAAAATGAATATTGAAATGGACACAAACACATACACACACTCAAACACACACACACACACACACACACACCAACACACAGGCACACATACATGCACACACACACACACACATACACACACACACACCCACACACACACACCCCTACTTAACATCACTGACGACTGTTTCATCCTTATAGATTCTTGTGTGGAGTTTGGCAAGAGGAATATCTCAGCAAACTGGACTGTGCCAGCAAATGCCACCTCACCCGCCACAGAGTTCTGGGAGTAGGTTTACGTTCACATAGATGTGTGTAGAGAACAGTGCAAATGCAAGATACCAGGTTATTTTCCTTCATATGTCCCCGTGACCAGGCCTAAATACCTGAACATAGAGGTTGGCTTCTCCACTGCGTCACTCTTGAAAATGTTTGCCTGTTCATTGCATTCTGCTGCCTTTTGTGTCTCACTATTATCCTCTGACAAGGGAAACGCATTGCCACTGCTTAGGGGAACATAATGTATGTATTACCAAAGACCTGCAGGCACAGGGCTGGAAAGACATAAACAAATTCCACTGTGGCCCAGATTTGGCAGAGCAGTTGTTGGACCGGTGGGGGGAGCTGGAGCTATAGATTGCCACAGGGTCAGAAAAGCCAACACATGACAGTTTCATTCCAGCCTTGGTTGGTCACTTGGACCCTTGCCCTATCTATCTTTAGCACATTGACTGTCTTATCTACTCCGGCCCATTAAATCAAGACCCTTAAAAGCCCAAAAATGTAGCATACAAGGGGGGATCAAAGCCTTTCGTCTGTTTCCCTATAAGCAATTTGCTATGTGGTGAGTATAAATGACCTCAGCCGAGGAGTTCAGGTTTTAACCTATGCCAGTGCCTTGCTTGGTTGGTTTGCTAGTAGGATTGCACAAAAATGCCTAGCCTGAATATCATTACATGTGACGGCTTGAAAGGTGATGAAAGACGTAGCATGGGCCAAGGAAGACCTGTTGTATTCTGAAAGTAACACAGTTTGCAGGGCCTCTCCATGCGTTTAGTTTTAGTTTTAGTTAACACTGTGAGGTAAAGCACTCATGAGACTAAATATAGCCTGGCTTCATACAGGTTACTGGGTCCTCTTTGGCCCATGCTAAACCACTGCTCTAAGTTTTATGAAAATCAGGCAACAAAGCAGCCCGACAGCAGATAGAAACCTTGATGGCAGTTGATTTGTTAAAACGCAGATGAACTTGGTAGATATGTGCTTTATTGTGCAGCTAAACTTGCAAAACATAATTGAAACAAATGCACGTGCTCTTTTGCCATATTCCTACTCCTAGTTAGTATGTTATAACAAGCTAATACATTTGTGTAGCCAGTGGGTGGCACTGAATGAACAGAATACAAGTGAACAATTAGGCTACATATTTGGTCATAAGCACTACCTAATGACCAATGTAATTTAATACTGAAGAAATATACATGAAACAATGGACAATGTTAGCTTTGTCACTAAGGCTGTTTGGAATTTGACCCACAAGCGGCATTAACGTAAATGTGTGATTTTACCTGAACAAATTAGCATCTCAATTATACAAAATAACAAAATAAAAGTCCTTAAAGGTTAATAAAAAATACATTAGTGCCTGGCTAGCGCATTACAATGCTGGAAGCAGTGAAAGAGATTTCTTCTTTTGTGGTCCCAGGGATCTTACATACCACGGCTCTGGTAGCACAACAACATGGCACATTCTAGCCTTACTCACCTTTTTATGTTTTTTTTTTAAGGAATAACAATCTACCATTCACCATCTGTAAGTCAGCATTAAAATGGAAAAAACCTAAATTGTCAGGAAAGTATTCTGACAAGAATAGGAGCCTCTACACGTAGGTTCTGTCACCAAAGATTCTAGAGTAGCGTTCTAGAATCTTTGCTGTCACCCTGGGCTGCAGAACGCTGGTTGCAGCTGGCAGTCTTTTTTATTTGGTGCAAAGCAAGACCAAACTAACGCCTCAACACTCTGTGTCTTCACAAGAGTCATAAGAAACATTTTTTTTATGTTATGACAAATACTGTGCCATCCTTTTTGCCTGAACTTGCAAAGCTGTGGGAGTGGATGGTAGGTGTGTCAAAGGCAAACAATGCACATAACTGTGGTGTAAAAGCAGTTCTTTGTTCCTCCATTACTGGGCACAGTCTCACTTATTTTGGCAGCTTTTGTTTCACTCCTTGTGCCTTTGTTTTGAGCTGGCGTGGGAAGTTGATCTTCGAAACTCAATCTCAGGATTAAAAAATGATGCCACTGTCAAGACAGCGATAGCGTTATGAGAAGTGTACGGTGGTGCCAGTCTTTTTTTTCCAGACTGGAGAATAGGGCTTTTTCTCTGCAGAAATGTGTACAGACTTGCACTCGGACGGCGCCTTGGCCAAATGTTTGCTCCTGCAGTTCTAATAGAGCTCTTGCAGTCAAAAGATCCATTCACTGGTAACTCTATAGACAGCCTGAGGCAAGAATTAGACCTGTGAGAATCACACTTAGTAGTCAACTAAATAAACGACTAAATAAATGTTTACCACATACTTATACTCTTGTGATGCCAAACAATTTAAAATTACTGACTCACTAAGTATCACCTTTTTTCTTACGTACAGTACAGTATGTGTTAATGTAATTACTTAGCCACACGCTACCAATTGCTATTATTTACATGATTTCTGCTTTCCTTTATTTTCTGCCTTAGTTGCCTGTATCCAGAGGCCTTTAATTGTGTTTTTTGACATCTTTTTTTGTTTGTTTGTTTGTTTTTTGTTTTGTTTTTTGTTTTGTTTTTAAAGGAGACGAGTGCTACACATCTCTAAAGGAATTGACCATATTGGTTCTGTTCGTTGGGAGCTTGCTCTGTGCTTGATTCTGGCCTGGATTCTCTGCTACTTCTGTGTGTGGAAGGGAGTTAAATCTACTGGAAAGGTATATGTGGAACCATGTTGTCCTCAGAGAGCGTCAGTATAATATTGTGGACAGTTAACTTAAAGCGTGAAAGAGAAAGTCAACACAGACAGCAAGACAAATCCAGACGAAGTGCAGAAAGTGATATAATTTAGGCATGTTTCCACATCTACTGTAGCTACTGACTGACAGTAGATGTTGACTGATTAATATTGTGGAAATGAGGAGAAAACAAATGACAGATGTGGACACACCCATGACAGCCCTGGCTGGAATGTGAACCCTTTTTAACGCTTATTGTAAGACACACTTTATTTTTTATTTATTTTTTATCGCAGTTTAACAGTTAAACAGTGTTTATTGGTACCCTGCAGCTGCCATTTCTATGTCCTGATATGAAATGTGTTTGCATTCAAATATTACAAGACTCAGTATAGATGTGATTGTTGTGTTGCAGATGCATTATAATTATGTTGGCATAATGTAGGCGTGATCATTTTTTTGATGTCCAATATTCCTGTCCTATGTCTCCTTAATATTGGATATTCCTATTCTGCATTTCTTAAATATCCAACATTCCTATCATATTTTCCCTTAATATCCTATATTCCCATCCTATATTTCCTAAATATCCTAAATCCCTTTCCCAAATACATTTCTATACATCAATATCTATATCTATAAAATAGAATGGCTTTTATTGTCAGTATACACATGCACAGTGTGCACTACACACATGGACAATGTACACTATACACAGGCACAATGAGGTTGAAACTCTGTATGTGTATGTGTATGTGTTGTGCCCCACAGGTGGTCTACTTCACGGCTACCTTCCCCTACGTGATGCTGATCGTGCTGCTAGCCCGGGGGCTCACCCTCCCAGGAGCAGCAGACGGGATCAAGTTCTATTTGTACCCGGATCCAGCAAGGCTGATGGATGCACAGGTACCGTAAAGATTGTTTTGCCAACATAGAGGAAGGGAGAGACGGGGATAGAGAGAGGGAGGGGGTGGAGAGAGAAAGTGTGTGTGTGTGTGTGTGTGTGTGAGAGAGAGAGAGAGAGAGAGAGAGAGAGAGAGAGAGAGAGAGAGAGAGAGAGAGAGAGAGAGAGAGAAAGTGAGAGGGGGAAAGGGGGAGAAATAGAGGGAGAAAAACACACACACACACACACACACACCCTGACATCTAGCCTAGAGTATGTGAAGATGAGGGAGGGTTTTTGAGTCATAGTTTTGCTCAACTGCTTTATCAAATGTGAAGCAGATGGTTCTTAACCTGTAATCTGAGACGCTCGCCCCAAAGTTATCTGAGGTCACTGCTTGTGCTGTAAACATTAACTCAAATAATTTGAAATGAAAACTGTAATGGCTGGACTAGTAAAAATAAACAGTATTTCTTAATCACTTTTTTGATTATATGTACTTTTATAGAATAGAATACAATGCAGAATAGAAATAGAATAGAGCAGAATAGAATAGAAATAAACAAGAGTAAAATCTTTTAAACCTGTTGAAAGAGTCAAGTGCATAGGAGGAGGTTGTCTAATTTTTAATGACTTCAAGTAAATCGTAGTAGGAAAGGTATCTCTCTTTTTTTTATGGAGCAAACACATAAATAGAGCATCCTGCGTTAGTTCTGGCAGGCCCCGTAATCAAGCCTGCTGTCACCTGTCAGGGCACCTTTTTTAAGCTGTTGCTTTTTGTCAGCTCCCCCTGTAGCCTCTGCTCGCCGCCTTGCAACCCACCTCCCCACCAGCTCCACCAAAAATAAATAAACAAACAAATAAATAAATAAATAAATAATTAGTAGTGTTGTCATATTCCCTTGCTCTGTTCTTGGGGCGGGGAATATGTTACCCTTCCAGTTTTTAAAGGGGGCGTATTTCACCCTGAGGATGTTGCTGTTCCATGGAGCTCCTGGAAAAGATGGGAACTTCCAAGCGAAACACAAATAGTTTTTACAATTAGAAGTAAAGTTTGTAGCCTCACTCTGCCCTATTCTTTGTTCTCATGTTTGACTAATGTGGTCCTGACAGACAGGCAGTTTCAGGGTGCAGCAGCTGACCAATGTGTCTTCTCACGGGAATCCAGCTCTAGTTTCTGTTTAACATTCTTCCTCCCTCCGACCTATGACCTGTGAAAGGTTTTTGGCGTTTGAACAGTTGCTATTGAGTTAAACAACTATTTGCATTACTGCCCTCATCTCTCTCTCTCTTTCTTTCTGTGTGTCTGTCTCTGTGTCTGTCTGTCTCTGTCTCTCTGTCTCTGTCTCTGTCTCTGTCTCTGTCTCTCTCTCTCTCTCTCTGTCTCTGTGTCTGTCTGTCTGTCTGTCTGTCTGTCTGTCTCTCTCTCTCTCTCTCTCTCTCTCTCTCTCTCTCTCTCTCTCTCTCTCTCTCTCTCTCTCTCAAGCATCCGAAGCAAGGTGTTAAGTGACAGGAATGTTTTATTATTCAACCAGTAGTTTTTGATTTACAACGTGACATTTTTATTTGATTCTAAATTAAGGACTCTGTTACTGTTGGTGTTTGTTTTTAGGTGTGGATGGATGCAGGAGCACAAGTCCTGTTCTCATTTGGAATCTGCCAAGGAAGCCTGACCGCACTGGGGAGTTATAATCAATACAACAATGACTGCTACAAGTAAGATTCAGCAGCAGTCAGTACAATAAAGACTGTTACCACCAAGATTCAACCGCAGTCAATCCACAACAGCCAAACTAAGCCTGCGTATATGTAGGAAGTTGACCTTATTATTGGCATAGTGCAAAGGGAATGTTATAACAATCCCTGGATTATATAAACATTGATTGTGAACCTGAAGGCAAATGAATAGCTTTTTAGTTATAAAAGGACATTTAGACATTGGCAGCTGTGGTCTAGTGGTTAGGGAGTTGGTCTTGGGATCCAAGAGTCGCAGATTCAAATCCCGCCCTATCCATGGCTGGCATGCCCTTGAGCAAGGCATCTGACCCCACATTGCTCCAGGGACTGTAACTGAAACCCTGTGAAATAACTAAGTTCCTCTGGATAAGAGCGTCAGCGAAGTGTAATGTAATGCTTAGACAAGACTCTCGTTATGCACGCATAACTGTAACTGTATAACAGTCACACAATCCAGCCAGCTACACTGTTGGTTCTGCACGTGCCCATAATGACGCATCAGGAAGAGGGTGATTTGCCTGCACGATTTGTACCAGGCATAAGGCACTGAACTGCTTGATCCCTACACGCTGTATACCACGATAAACAGTCAGATAAGACTATTTGTCTCAGGAGCATCCGTCGCCAAATCTTTGTTAATGTATTACATGTACGTCGGGTTGGATAAAAGCGTGTGCAAAAAACAGACATAAACATAACTGAAACGGTTTGTGTGCTTGGACTTTCACTGTCATCAGATATCGTTTTTCAACAATAACAAGCACTGATTTTTTTTTATAAAAGTTAATAAACTGACTCTCTGAAATAAATAGGTTAAACAAACCACATTTCTATATATAGTAACTATATCTATGAAGTAAATCGTCAGAGGTTTTGCCATCAAGCATTTCAGTGTCATATGACAGACAGACCATGCGGGCAAATCGGCCCTCTTCCTTAGTGTAGCTGGCCGGATATGTATGTGCCTATCCATATGTATATGTGATAAAGTACAAGTGAAATAAATCCAAATGAAAGTGTATAATCACTTGGGGGGAAACAGTGTTGAAGAAGTCAAAGATGAGTAGCTTCTCTTGCTGCTCAATCACAGGTTCATGATCTTGCTGTTTTTGCAGAGACACCTATGTCCTGTGTCTGGTGAATGGAGGCTCCAGTTTTGTCGCTGGGTTCGCCATCTTCTCCGTGCTGGGCTTTATGTCATACGAGCAGGGAATACCCATATCTGAGGTCGCCGCAACTGGTGAGGTTTCTACAGTAGTTTTTGGTCTCTTCTGCTATGTTCCCATCTTGGCAGCTCTTACACAGCCTGTGAAAACACGTCACCGCAGACACTGATGGTGCCTTTAACTCTATTTGTTTTGGAATGACAAAGAAGTGTTCATTGGTGTAATATTGCACTGTGTTACGCTTAAGGTCCTGGGCTGGCTTTCATCGCTTACCCACGTGCAGTGGCCATGATGCCTCTGCCACAGCTGTGGGCCATATGCTTCTTCATCATGGTCATCCTGCTTGGGGCTGACACTCAGGTGAGTTTTTGGGGCCTTCGCTGCCACCTTTGTGGTATTTATCACTATGCATCCAGGTCTTTTTTGTCCACATATGTGTTAGTATTATTACTATTATGATTGTTTTTGTGTTTATTGATTATTATTATTATTATTATTATTATTATTATTATTATTATTATTATTATTATTATTATTATTTATGTAGTTTTTGTCATTATTATATTATTTGCAATTGTATAGCATTTTAGGTCAGTCATTTTGCATTAAATGAGCTATATAAATAAACTTATCATATAATTCCTGACATTAACTAATGCTTATTGTTGATTTTGTGTTTATTTGTTGTTGCCCTCCACCCACCTGCGTCCAGTTTGTGAGTCTGGAGTGCCTGATAACCTCTGTGACGGACATGTTCCCCACCGTGTTTCGGAGGGGCTACCGGCGAGAGCTCCTCCTGCTGGGACTGTGCTTGGTGTGCTTCCTCCTGGGGCTCCTGCTGGTCACCGAGGTGGGCGACACAAACGTGTTTCAGGACAAACAGGCGACTTTAAGATCCAAACGTTTGTCTTTTCATCAGGGAAAGCAGACAACTTTTAGGTCCACATACGTGTCTTCATTTTAGAAGATATAATGCACTAATCTAAATACACTAACGCCAAGTTCAGACTTTACAATTTTAGAAAGGATTTTCAGGTCGGTGGGTCCGCTTGGAAATCACAGGTAATCGCCTTGCTTTGTAGATCAATCAGCAGTTAATCTGCGAGAACAAGTCATCAGATCTGACATGCATTGTGGTCGTGGCACCAGTAGTGTTCTCCTGCTACTAAGGCCTCATTTCCACCGACTTGAGCGTGTAAAGTGCGTATCTGTGTACAATAGGTTTGTGTAGGGACAGAATACGCTCAGATCACGCGTGCGGTGGAAATGGTCTAATCTGTTAACGCGCTGTACACGCAGAGTTTTTGGTGGAAATGAGCCCTAAGTCCTGAGTATGCAAGATTGAGTAGACTGAAAAAGCAGCATGCTTTACTGGCAAACCCTTTTGTGCTGTTTAGAAACCTACAGTATCTACCAGTATTAAAGCAGATACACAAGATGACACACACACAGAAAGATAGAAAGGCAGCAGGCTGAGAGATAGATAGCAGATAGTATAAAGACAAACAGTCAGGCATATGGACAGATAGCCAGCCGACATCCAGACAGATGTGTCAATATGTTTATAAATGATGTACTGATCAGAAATAGTGTAAAAGCAAAGGTAACCAAAGGATGATGATAAAGGGCTACTGACTTGATTTATCCTAATCTTGCAATGTTAGGAACAGGCAAAGATTTGTGCATTTGAGTATCAATTTCATTCATTGCATAACTTCCTCCTTTTTTTCAGGGAGGCTTGTACTTCCTGCAACTGTTTGACCACTATGTATGCAGTGGCAACAATCTGCTGTTACTCTCCGTTTGCCAGTCTATAGCTATTGGATGGATATATGGTGAGTGTGTTTTTGTATTGTAGAGATTTAATAGCCACTGCAGTTTATCTGAGAAGCCCCTCTAGATACAACCAAAGAGCCTTGGTTATTGTGCTGTGGATACACGTAATATGGTCATGGTTATATTTTATAGCCTAGAAATACAGACATGGTTTGATATGGTTCTTGCAAATCACAGTGATGCATTATATGTTCCAATGATTTGTGAGTGATTAAAAAAACTCAATATGATAAATGAGATTGTATCGTGAAGTCGTTACGGTTGTTGTGATTGCAGACTCTCAAACAATTTAATTGGGGCTTTGACGAGAGACTTGATGTCACTTTTTTAACATTGCCCCTTTGTAGCTTGTATTTCTTTTGCCTGACAGGCTTTAACACTCGGCTGTCCAATTTAAATGGCTTTGAAAATGCCTCCACTCAGAGAACCCAAGTAGACAGTGAGAGGGTTGGAGAATGCATAGTATCTTTTGTCCTTGCTCTTTGTGAAGACTGTCATTAGCCTTTAATAACAAGTACAATAGGGAGGGGGGTCTTCGGACCTTAATTAACTTCATGAAAGCTTTTTTTTCCCATGACTCTTCGCCCTGACACTTGACACATACAATGAATGCCTTTGCACCTTAATAACCGTACAAATGTGGTTGTGAAAGTTAGTAAAAGTGAGTATTTTATTTTTCACATATCAGAACATAAAATCATTGAGGTTTCTGTTAAAATAGGTGTCAATTTCAGTGGCATTCATGGAATTTTAACGTAATTAGGTTTGCATTTTTGAAACAGTCATAGCAATGAAGTGTATTTAGATCTATAAAGTTTTATTTTTTATTTCACAAGATACTTGGCGAGTGATGTGATGCACTCTTGCACTGCCATTATTCGTCAGGCGGCTAGGGGGAGCTAGGGTCATGGTGCACGCCCCTAGGGGTCAGGCTGACATAAGATGAAGTCAATTAAAGGGTTGTCAATCTATCACACAAAGAAACGGCTCTGAGCCAAGTTCAATTAGAGGGCACCAGCACAAAAGGACACAAATGTTGTGAAATGTCAATGTATGTAAAATCATTAATGAAAAGTGGGCAAGGGAAAAAACAACAAAACTAAACACAAAGGGAACAGGGGGAGAAAAGCCTTTGATAACCTCTATAGTAGCAGCTGCCACAATAAGTACCATACCCACTTATATACTTTCAATTATAGGATTTACTAAATTGGAATATTTCTGGTCCTGATTAAAACCCTAGAGCAGGGGTTCCCAAACTTTACCATGACAAGGCCCCCCATAGACCAGTAGATTCCAGGTAAGGCCCCCCTGAGATGAAAAGTGTGTAAGCACCGTGCAATTGCTACCGTTGCTACCCCTCCAGAACCGGCCCTGGTTACCAGTAAGGCTACCAGTAAGTAAGGTCCAGTTTGTTTACGTGATCACCCGGATGTGTTCTATACTAGCCAATTAGAAAGATGATGGATAATAAAAATAATAACGGTAATAGTAGTAATGTTAAGATATCCGGTAGATTATTATAATGCAGCTTTTAACAAATGGGAATATTTTTTGGTTTTATTTATTCAAGTATTTATTTCGGTTTGCTACTTTTCCCTCCAACTTGCCGCGGCCCCCTTAGCGCCCCCTCACGGCCCCCACTTTGAAAACCCCTGCCCTAGAGTAACAATGAAAGCTCCTTGATTTTTAGCTAGATAATAGGTAACTTAAACATTTTTAGTCAGGTTGAAGCAAGAGGTTTTGGTATGTAAGGATGCTACATCAAATAAAAAACTAACTACCAAGATAAATGAACCTTAAGTGAATTTTATGATGACAGACATGGTGCATGTCAAATCATATGTTCAGGTATATTTTGTAGCCAGTGAAGTGACGCTTTCAGAAATTTAGGTCAATTTGTCAGTTCCACTAAAATTGTTAAATATGGGAGGTCAAAAGCGGTTTAATCAGTAGCTTTGCATTTCCTTTTTTTTTGACAGGTGCGGACCGTCTCTGTGACAACATAGAAGACATGGTAGGCTACCGATTGGGGCCTTACATGAAATACTGTTGGATGTATGTGACTCCGATCATCTGCATGGTTAGTGTACTGCTATTTAATATGTTTTTTAGCCTTTTCACTATTAACAAAAAGTGTTATGTTTCACCTCGCCAGCCAATTGATTTAAACAAATTTCACCATTTTAACTATCCTTTGCACTCTTACCTTTCTTGCAGGGTACTTTTATTTTCAACATAGTGATGTATCAACCTCTAAAGTTTAACAAGACATATGTGTATCCTGAGTGGGCCTACATCCTGGGATGGTTCTTGGGACTTTTCTGCGTGCTCCTGGTACCTCTTTGGATGCTGTATAAAGTCTTAACGTCCAAGATGACTCCGTGGGAGGTAATACATTGTTTCGATTTCGATAGTGTTGTTCTTCATTACACTGCAAAGGACTTTTCTGCTTTATCTGGAGTCCTCTGTGTTAAACATCATTATTTCTTACTCTCTGAATTGAATTTGACAGAACTGTTACATGAAGGACCACCTTCATGGCCTGGTCCGAGTAAATGATACCAGTCGCATTTTGCAGCAAATTTGTTGTAGCTGGCACATTTCCAGCATCATGTCTGATTCTGAAAGGTCCGGGATGACACTGAAGAAGGAATGAGTCTTATAGTGTTTTAATACTTAACAGCCTGCTATTTTTTGTTCGACACAACAATGAAAAAAGTAGTTTGTCAGAATTTTCTGGGGAAATCATACGGTGTGTTTAGTGTTGACACTGGGATTTCTGTCACCAGTGGTGAAAGGAGCAGTACAGCAACGACACATTGTCATAACTTTTGGCCAATGTGTCGATCAAGACGTGACGAGACTTGGGGTTTCTGGAGGTCGTTCAGTATGATAGGGTCAACAGTAAATGACAGTCGTGAAAGGAAATGTGTATTCTGACCCCGTCATTAAGGACTTGTCAGCACTTATATCACTAGATTAGCTTTTGATGTTTTCACGTGATCGTAGCCCTTTAGTGGTCACATAAGTACAACATTGCAGCATAACTGCAGCATTACAGAGAGTCTTTAGTAACACATTACAACTTGGTCATTGGCAACAACAAAGTTATAATAGTTGTAACAAAGTTTGTTAAAGGGTTAATTTATGTTTTCTTTTCAGACAATAAAACACCTGTGCCGCCCGGACATTAACCAGAATCACAACCTCAACCTGAAGCAAACTGCTGAGCGGTGTCCCTTGAACCCTGACATGTCACTTTGTCCTCTGCCTAACGACATCAAGGAACCTAGTGGAGTCGAACTGGAGGTCCAGGTTTAGTGGCCATATTTATTCCAGCAGCAGTGCTTTCAATTTTTAAATATTTTTTTATTAAAACACTCCATCTTATTTGTTAATCTAGCAGTCAGCTCATTTGCGGTCTGCATGGATCATTGTAAAAGACAGGTGGAAAGAGTTTAAAGTTTTTAATGGTCTTCAAACAAGCCAGTTATAGCTGTCCTTGAGATCCCTGATGCCCCTAGAAATTGTATGCGATAAATGGTTGTAGTAAAAAGAAAATCAAACTAGTGATGACATTTCTGTTGGTGAGAGGTGAAAATGCCTGTTACTGAATGTGAAAATGCCTGCCAGTGCCACCCATACCTCAATATTCAGCAAAAAAAAATCTTGGAAGTTATATTTCTTGCCAGTTTAGTCAGCAGGTTTGCTAGGAAGGTTTAAGTGATGGCCAAAATAACTCGCAGATCTTAATACAAGTTGGCGAATCACCAGATCTGCTTGTAACAGAGCTTGTACGAAAACATTATTTGAAACTTGAATATGACGTTGCAATGTCTCATCAGACAGAATAATTGTATGCATACTCGGAGCTATGGGTGGGCTGGGGTGGGCCTGTGCCCACCCACTTGTCAATCAGTCCCACCCAATCAGAATGCTCTATACAGTTCAATTGACTGTTTTAGTAATAAAACTAACCTATGTGTTTTGGGCTGGGCCCAATAACCTATTTGTTTTGGGATAGGCCCATCTGATTTTTCTCTGGGCCGACACCATTTTAGGATTTCTGGCTACGCCCCTGATTGTGATCATGATTGTAATGCTTACTAATTCATTCAAGAATTGGCCAGGTCTCCCTCTTTATTTTCTGACCATGGTATGTTAGGGAAATACAATACAATATATATACAATATATACAATATACAATATAATACTTCTGAAAGTGGACCCTTACTGGACAAGGACATGGGTGCCCTTTGCTGTTTTCAATTTGAAAGCACTTCTTCTCACTCAGTTCTGCCTTTACAAGGTAATTCCAACATCAGTCCCACCCACATTTCACAAGTATTAGGTGAATCAGAAAAAACAATCAATCAATTTATTGTTTAGAGTACCATGCACCATCTCAGTACACTTACAATAAAAAATAAAATAAAATCAAGGTTATTTAATTACATAAAACAACCAGCACGTATAATAAAGCATACATAAATGAGTTGATAATAAGCAAAATAAAACTACATACTACATAAAAGTAAGGCCTTTTTTATCGAATTTGTTTGTTCTTTTTTTCACACATACATTATAACAAATCTTTGGCTACCCATAATCAGTCACAACCTGATAGACTTCCAATGGCTGCTGGATAATTGTGATTGGCTAGCATTGAAAACATTTTAAACATGTGAAGGCAAGAAAGAAGGCAGTGATACATGGCCACACAGAATTACATTCAACTGATATTTTTATGTTTTTTTTTTTTTTATCTCACTGCAGTGGGAAAAACTTTGGATAGGCCTGTCTTGCTACAAACTGACTATGTATTTCAGCCATTTTGTTGTCAATAGTGTTTGTCATCTCAGATGTTCTGCGTTACTTAAGACCAAACTGTTATGATTGGTCGGAGAACCCAAAATGCTGCTAAGATAGATGATACGTTGATGAGAGTGGTGTGTTATAGCTGAAATTCTAAGTTCAACTTGAATCCACACTTTGCTCACAGCTGCATAACAATTATGTTGCCATATCATAATTAACAACAACAAAAAATCTATTACAACTGCCAGTGCTGACCACCAATTATTAGTCATTTTTTATGTTGGCTCTTGCCACTCATGACCAAGCCTAAACAAGGCATCTCCAGACATGATGAATGAAGTACAGAAATCATTTTTAACATTTTTAGGTAGTACATCAGTGTGGAGCATTAAACTAGAAAGAGCAATACAAGGTTAGAAAGCTACAGTCAGATTAAATATTGCACTATGATGTTTGAAGCTTGGACAGGACAGATTAGACATATTCAAAAATGAATGTTTATTACCAAATGAAAATTTCAGTTTAAAAGCAAAAATGTTGTTTTCTACCTCATAACAACAAATCACGAATTGGGCACATTCTATCAAGGTCCCTTTTAAGGGTGTAAAATGATGAGGTTATTGTTTTTCAAGAACACCTTGAGTTGTTGGTAATTTATTCATCCTCTTTAAGGATGGTTAGTGATGCTATTCTTTCTGAATTATTAAGTAAGTACTTTAAAGTGTTTTTATTTCTTTTCATGAAATACATTAATGCTTTCCACCTAATCTGCGTTTGCTTGATCGGCATTATATTCCATATGTAGGTGCCATGGATACAGCCGGTCTTTTGATCAGCGGCTGTAAACTGTTATGTATATTGCTGATGTGATGTAAAAAACAAATACTTACAAAATGATCACCATACATTTAAGACATGAGCTCTTACATTTCATCACCATATTTTATAATCATAATTTGTCCATTTGTATTAATGATTTTGTGTCCATATGTCATTGGTGTCACCTGGGTGGCATTAGTTTCTAATGGCAGCTTACAAGAACACAATGCACTGTACAAATAAAGGGTGATTAAACAAACTGCTTCCACTCATTTTTCTCACCGTTTTGAATCGTGCTATCATTGTATCCAAATGTGGAAAAGGGGGGTGTTTGTATGACTGCCAGGCACAGGGGTGCAGATTTGATGTTAGGATTGGGGGGGACACAAAAGTGATTTTTTTTTATGCCTTCGCCCACCCCGTCCCCACTGGGATTTGCACCCCTGGCCAGGCCTAGCCTGGCAAACCCACCTCTCGTACTTCATTTCATTTTGTACAGAGGGTCTGGACCGGAATCTCTTGAAGGTCATTTAGTCGGCCCCAGCAAGGCCGATCCAATCACCGAACAGAGGGTGTCCTTGTTAGCAGTGATGTTGACCTTGTGTGCTACATTTGAATTGTAGTGCATACATAGGTAGGCTAATTGCATACGTCACGACCAGGCGTTAGCAATTGGGTAAAGGCAGAGGCTTGTTTTAAACTTCAGCAGAGTCCACACCTCCAGGAAGAAATAGTTTCTGACGGTGTCTGGTCCAGACCCTCTGTACAAAATGAAATGAAGTACATGGGGCTGGTTTACCAGGCTAGGACAGGCCTACACACATAAAAACATTTGTTAGCTAACTACAGCATTAGGTTAGTTGGATGTCACCATGTGACCCACCATTACTCTTGCATGACTTTGCTAGTATCATTGGCCAATTCCTTTTCTCTGTCATTGTAGTCTGTAAAATTACTGAGCGGCAAAGGTATCAAGGTATGAAAATTCTATATTGGCCAATGACAATTAGGGCCTGATATCAAAATTAACCAGAACATTTTGTAAATCTGGGCACTGATAGATTTTAAGAGGTCCTGCTGAACATTATTTATTTAATTCATGTCTGTACAGAAATGCAAGTAATGATGACAGTGAATATATTTTGTATCTTGGGATGATACCGTAGGTTGCATGATGCAATGTACCAACACTTTAGTGTAAGATTATGCACTTCATATATACTACAACCATTTCCCGGATCTCCCCATACTCCCCAAGATACTTGAGTGATGTTAATGATCGAATGTGAGCAGTAGGGAAAAGGTGGTGGATAAGTTAGATAATGTTTGTGGGGTCCACTCAAGACTGCCACAGCATGTAACATTGCAGGCTTGACTGGCAATGCACTGACAAAGCTTCCTGCCTTGCATGCTTGCTGAGAACAGGAAGCAATGGCTTGAAAAGACACCGACTGTGTTTTTATGTAAGCAGCTTAGGCAGCGACAGTGTACATGGGGCAAGTCATGTCCTTTTACTAATTTGTCACTAAACCGGCCATGCCTCGGTCAGACGAGATTGAGGGAGCATCAGGGAGCACCACTGCTCAAAGCTCTTCTGAGTACATCCTGTCTCCCACTGGAAGCGGCCAATTACAAACAGATTACAAATTGACGCAAGGACCTGCTGTTAAAGCAAAGGCTGCCGTCATGCAGATGCCAGGATTTGGCAGTAACAGAGATTTTTCCGGGTGTTCACTTGACTTCGTATGTGTACAGTACTTCCGGGGGGGCAGATACATTGTGTGAACTTGCCTGCCTTCAACAAGTTGTTAACTGAATGCAGACTTAGCATCAACATCGCTTTTTAGCCCTCTCTCTGTTTGCCGATTTGTTACTAAAAAATGTAGTCGGGAGACCGAAGCCTTTGGAGAGTGGTGACCTAGTGTAGTGTAATGTACATTTGTAAGACTGTAGTGACATACAGGCACACATTAAGGCATACATTAAGGCACTACAGTGGCACTAGCCTGGCTAGAAATGGTTCTGAAAACAAGAACTAGGCACTCTATGTGAGGAGTCCACAGGCGAAACGGGCATAGTCCCAAAATGACATTGTTCAATTTACTCCCCCTATTGGTAGTTGCACTGAACCCCAGCTTTTTCAAAAGTAATCCTGTAAACGAGTATAGTCTCCAGCTAGAAGTGTTTTAAAATAGCATTTACTTATATAATCAAATCAAAAATGAAATATTCTAAATTATATTTCCTCAGTTTCTGCATTTTGTGACCATGCCTGTTTTTCCCATGGATTCCTCATATTTGATCCACAAATCTTTGTTTTGGGAGGAACATTGTATGCATTCCTCTCAGTCCAGTTGATTCCTCCTCACGAAAGGATCCTGGTGAATGGACTCACAGTAAAATACAGATAGCCTTAGGTCATGCTTGCTTTGGCGTCGACAGGTGGTTAACCCAGCCAGAGCATATCAATGTCTTTTCCACTGATGTGTTGGGTCCTGTCACAGGCGACAGGGGAAATCAGGTCACCTCCTATTCCAGGGCAGCCTCAAGTCGCTTGGCCCACTAGGAGGGGTAATTTATGGAGGCATCGTGACTAGTTGGGTGTCATGGTGATCATTCAGTGACAGGGTGGGTTTCCATGGTCTCTGTACTGTATGTGACATGTTTGGAGTTGTAATTGTGACGTTTAAGAACTCATGACCTTTATCACACACATGTAAATTAACCTGCAAAACATGCAAACCTTGATGATTAAACATGCAAACCTTGATGATTTTATCACACGCATACAGCAATATTGATGTGTGATGTGAATATGGTCAAGAGTCTAATTCCGAGTCTTGGAATGTAAAGTGATGTAATGAATGTTGTGTGGAAAACAACAGGTGTTGCTTTGCATGATGGATGTAATGATTACCTTAGGTTGACAAAGTGTCACAGCTGCCATACTTCAAGCAAACACAATGCATGAATTGGCTACTTGCATATTCATTTTGTTGTTTCACAAATGTGATATTTTTGTTGTTATTGAAGTAGAAATGATTATGCAAAAACTGTCATATCTGTATTCACTCTGAAGTTAAAGATGTTGACAACTTGTTATAATGAATAACAGTGACACCAGTTTTATGCTATGGTGAGCCAGGGTTATCTTAAGGCTATTTCTCAAGGCTTGGACTTTAAGCCTCAAGCCAAAAACCCATTGGTGTTTCTGTTCACGCCATAATCCTGCCCTGGACCTGACTACCACACTGTCCTACAAAGACAAAAGACCCAGAGTGCAAAACGGAGAAAAACAAATGTACATATCCTCTGCTTGCATGTATTTTCAGCATTACAGCAAAGACAACATTTTTCCCAAAAAACAACATTGACTCAAGATGTTTGACCACATGACAACAATGACACAGACAATCACTAAGGCTTTGTATCACCAAAAAGACCTAATTTCTATGCACACACACATCATGCACACACACACCTCTGTGTAAAACAGTTGATGCTTGAAGTGCAAGCCAGGTGAACTACTAAGCAATAATATACTTATGGCAGGTTCTCTCTCTCTCTCTCTCTCTCTCTCTCTCTCTCTCTCTCTCATAAGTTGTTTACTGACCACTGTTGCTTCTTTTGTTTGTTACATGTTTACAATTGACTTGAAGTTGCTTAAATTTACATTTTGACAGACTTACACTATCATAGAAGACACAGAGAGGGAACAAACAGCTGTATTGGGATTGTTGGAATTGGGTTTATTCATTATTAGGGTGAGGGTTATTGTGTTAGGGTGAGGGAGGTTATTTATTTATTTATTTTTAGTCTGTGTGTTGTGGGGGGTGTCATCAGGTCCAAATGACATGTAATGTTGTGAAAAACAAAAACACTAGTGCAGACAACACTTCACTGAAAAAACATGCTGGAAGATGTGGGATAGTGAAGAGACTCGTACAATGTAAAGCTGGTCGTGCTCTGAAATTTTTGGTGAGTACCTCAGCGCACATTCCTGAAACAAAGTAAAACACATTTCACATGACCATAACATTTTATTTAAGAAGTTCAGGTTTGTTGATAACATTATGGTATCTTCCAATAAATACTTCATTACCTGCACCGGCATTTGTTGATGATGTCTTTGATGGTGTTCTGGTCTTGCTGGGGGGCAAATTTCTCCACCATCTTAACAATTTTAGGGTGGGAAGCCAGGAGGGCCAGAGTCTCACGGGCGTGGGTCCTGTTTCAGACACAGACCACACAGAAGCCACCATCTATTCATATGCAATAGGGCTCTAGACCAAAATGCAAATATGGTGCATTTCCTAAATATCAAATCCACCATCATGTCCAAACTATCTATTAACAGTGATGAACCCGCATTGTTAGATTAAAAGGCAGTGATGAAT
Source organism: Coilia nasus (assembly GCA_027475355.1). Lineage (NCBI taxonomy): Eukaryota > Metazoa > Chordata > Actinopteri > Clupeiformes > Engraulidae > Coilia > Coilia nasus. Next base: position 25,732,221 of record CM050211.1, read on the forward strand.
ATTCCATTCTGTATTGCCATATATATTTGTAAGATGAGCTGAATGTATTCAAAGAAAGTAAGTGACTGATGTTGTGATTATAAGTCGGTGGCTGAAGATGCAGAAACATGTGCCGAGTCGAGGGCGAAACAGCTGATAGCATGCACGAAACGGTCGGTCATCTCCTTCCTGCCGGACAGGAGGAGGGAGGAGCCCACGGCCTCAGCCAGGACCCCCAGGTGCTGAGCAGCGCTCGCCCTCATGGCCGCACAACGATGCCTGAGGAGCAGAGAGCCAGTCAGAGACCCGAGGGGGAGACAGCGGACCCAACAAGAGCAGAAGAGCAGACATGGAACTAGAGAACCAGATCAACCATACAGAAACAAAGCCAAGAGAGACAGAGGACCCAACAAGACCACAGAACCAGAAGTAGAACCACAGAATCAGAACCATAAAGACATCCAGAGAGATATGGACAGACAAATAGAGGTAGGTGAGAATTGCTAGTTCAGACACAGAAGCAATTTAGAAGCCAGTGAAACAAGTACTGTACAATTATTTCAGGAGAGAAAAAGACCCAAGTGAGACAGTAATCCAAAAAACCCTTTCCCGGCATGTTTTTTCTTTCTCTTCTTCTCTCATTCTTTTTCTTTCTCTCTCTCTCTCCCCTCATTCCTTCTCTCTCTATCTTTTTTCTGTAAGAGAAAAAAACACGAGTGTATAGAACACTCCTTTCTGAACAAATGATAAAAGATGTCAGAGTGTGAAGTATACGGATGGCAGGAGTTGGTCGTGCTACTCTGACCTCTGTGGTGTGTACCTCACACATTTCTGAAACAAAGTAAAACAAAATTTATATCACTATGATATTTTGGCTGGGAAATACTGATAATATTATGGTGTCTTCTAATAAATCCCTCATTACCTGCACTGGCATTTATTGATGATGTCCTTGATGATGTTTTGGTCTCTCTTGGGAGCACATTTCTCCACCATCTTAATGATATCAGGCTGGGAAGCCAGGCGGGCCAAAGTGTCACGGGCGTGGGTCCTGTTTCAAACACAGACCACACAGAAACCACCATCTATTCATATGCAATATTTGTAACATGAGCGGAGTGTATTAAAATAAAGTAAGTGATTGATGTTGTGGTTGAAAGTCTGTGGCTGAAGATGCAGAAACAGGGCGTATGTTCTACCACCTGACTTCCTGTGCTGAGTCGAGGGCGAAACAGCTGATGGCGTGAACAAAGCGGTCGGTCAGCTCCTTCCTGCCGGACAGGAGGCGGGAGGAGCCCACGGCCTCGGCCAGGACCCCCAGGTGCTGAGCAGCGCTCACCCTCACGGCCGCACAACGGTGCCTGAGGAGCAGAGAGCCAGTCAGAGACCCGAGGGGGAGACAGCGGAGTCACCAAGAGCAGAAGACCAGACATAGAACTAGAGAACCAGATGAACCATACAGAAACAAAGCCATTGCAGACAGAGGACCCAACAAGACGACAGGACCGGACATAGAACCAAAGAATCAGAACCATAAAGACATCCAGAGAGATGTGGACAGAGAAACAGAGGTAGGTGAGAATCCCTAGGTCAGACACAAAAGCAATTTAGAAGCCATTTTGTAAAACAAAGACAACTATTTCAAGGTAGAAAAAGACCCAAGTGAGACAGTAATCCAAAAAACCCTCTCCTGTCCTGGTTTTACTTTCTCTTCTTCTCTCTCATTTTTTTCTTTCTTTCTCTCTGTCTTTTTCTCCCCTCATTCCTCCTCTCTCTACCTCCCCCTCTCCTTACTTGAGGCCTGTGTTGATCAGAGCAGCCATGCTGCGTGAGGGGGAAACACAGAGCACCATGTGGCTCAGTGCCATCTCCGCATCCTCCCTGATGAAGCTGTTGGCCTCTCCCGCATTTTGAAGCAGCACCTGCGCCGTTCCCTCCACCTCTGGGTCCATGCCCTGGCCCAGATTGGTGAAGAGGTGTGCCAGTGTCAGTTTCTGCATCTTCAGCCACAGACTTTCAACCACAACATCAATCACTTACTTTATTTTAATACACTCCGCTCATGTTACAAATATTGCATATGAATAGATGGTGGTTTCTGTGTGGTCTGTGTCTGAAACAGGACCCACGCCCGTGACACTTTGGCCCTCCTGGCTTCCCACCCTGATATCATTAAGATGGTGGAGAAATTTGCTCCCAAGAGAGACCAAAACAGCATCAAGGACATCATCAATAAATGCCAGTGCAGGTAATGAGGGATTTATTAGAAGACACCATAATATTATCAGCATTTCCCAGACAAAATATCATGGTGATATAAATTTTGTTTTACTTCGTTTCAGAAATGTGTGAGGTACTCACCACAGAGCTCAGAGGAGCACGACCAACTCCTGCCATCCGTATACTTCACACTCTGACATCTTTTATCATTTGTTCAGAAAGGAGTGTTCTACACACTCATGTTTTTTTCTCTTACAACATTACATGCCATTTGGAGTCACTAACACCCACCCCCCGACCCACGGCACACACACACGCATGCATAAACACACACAAGAACTACATACCATTAAATAAATAAACTCCTTAACAAAATGACCCTTACCCTAATAATGAATAAACCCAAATCCCAAAAATCCCAATCTTAGTTGTGTGTTCCCTCTCTGTGTCTTCTATGAGAAAAATTGTGCTGTATTGAACTATACTGCATTGTGACTATCAGCTTCTCTAAACATTTGCGTATGCCTGTCATCATTAAAATATAGTGCAGATAGTCAATCAGGAACATCAAACTTAAATTAAATATGCAGTTTAAAAAACTTTTATAGCTGGCAGTCTAAACCTTGCCTTATATCAACCAACGAGGTAGTATGTACTCTGCTAAGATGATTTTGCCATCTAGTAAAGCATGTGGGCACAGGGTTCTACTGTAGCCATGGCTCAGACACAACACGCAGTACACCTGCACTATAATACACATGCACCTTTACTTCTCTACATTGAATGGCAAAGCACTTTATTATGACCGCCGCTAGCGAAGCTAGCGATAGCGGTCATTATAGTGTTGCCGCGACTTTCTTCCCTTTTTTTATTTTTTATTTATTTATTTTTTTCAGCAATTTTCCGTCAACGGTTTCCGGGACACTGGAAGTCAGGGGGACATGAATCTTTGTAGGCATGTAGCCCTAGAACTTCTTCAGCGAATAGAAGCTTTTGGCCCCCAAGGGCCACCCCCCCGCTGTGCCAGTGTCCGTCAAAGAGGGGGAGACCGGCAACAGTTTCTGCTGAATAACTCAATGAACCTTTCACCCAACGACATGAAATTTTTGTGATATGTCGGTGTCACAGAGACGTATCGACCCAGGCCATAAACACTCACTTGAAGCATAGCGCCACCTAGTGATAAGGGTAAATGCAAAAATTGGGATTTTGAGTTGCTAATATGTTGGACCGAGAAGGTGGGAACTGCACAAAATACGTCATGCACGATCACCACAAAGACCTTTAACATCACAACACATGCCATACAATTTGGTCCATAGGGGGCGCTGTAATTGTAGAAAATGTCATTTTGCCTATTATCTAGAGAATGCTAACGTTTACAACAACTTTTTTTTTATCGTGAAATCTATTGACCCTCACACATTGAAAGCACTGGTCGACGCCCACTTCCAACGAAAACAATTTCCGTGAAATTTTAACATTGCGAAAACAAATCTGAACGAACTTGTCATAGGCCGTTCATGTGAATCTCACCAAATTTGGTATATTTCATCTACAGACAATGCTGACAAAAAGTTATCAAAGGATTTATCTTGAGATGAACCGTTTCGAAGTTACACGTCAATGAACATTTAACACGTAGCTTAAAATTCTTAAAAAGTCAATATCTTGGCTTTTAATTGCTCAAATTTGGTCAAAGTTGACATGCCATCTCTAAACAGCTTTCTTTTCATGTGTACTCAATTTTGTGACATTTCGTCATAGGGGGCGATGTTTATTGGCGAAGCTAGGTGTCAAAAAACTGTTTTTCTTAAATAATTCGTCAACAATTTTGCCCAAGACAATGATTTTGTGTTAGTATGTCAGTGTTAAAGAGGCGTATCAGCCCAGCCTATAAACACTCACTTGAAGCATAGCACCACCTAGTGATAAGGGTAAATGCAAACATTGGGATTTTGAGTTGCTAATATCTTGGACCGAGAAAGTGGGAACTGCACAAAATACGTCATGCTCGATCACCACAAAGACTTCTAACATCACAGCACATGCCATACAATTTGGTCCATAGGGGGCGCTGTAATTGTAGAAAATGTCATTTTGCCTATTATCTAGAGAATGCTAACGTTTACAACAACTTTTTTTTTATCGTGAAATCTATTGACCCTCACGCATTGAAAGCAATGGTCAACGCCCACTTCCAATGAAAACAATTTCCGTGAAATTTTAACATTGCGAAAACGAATCTGAACAAACTCGTCATAGGCCGTTCATGTGAATCTCACCAAATTTGGTATATTTCATCTACAGACAATACTGACAAAAAGTTATCAAAGGATTTATCCTGAGATAAACCGTTTCGAAGTTACACGTCAATGAACATTTAACACGTAGCTTAAAATTCTTAAAAAGTCCATATCTTGGCTTTTAATTGCTCAAATTTGGTCAAAGTTGACATGCCATCTCTAAACAGCTTTCTTTTCATGTGTACTCAATTTTGTGACATTTCGTCATAGGGGGCGATGTTTATTGGCGAAGCTAGGTGTCAAAAAACTGTTTTTCTTAAATAATTCGTCAACAATTTTGCCCAAGACAATGATTTTGTGTTAGTATGTCAGCGTTAAAGAGGCGTATCAGCCCAGCCTATAAACACTCACTTGAAGCATAGCACAACCTAGTGATAAGGGTAAATGCAAAAATTGGGATTTTGAGTTGCTAATATCTTGGACCGAGAAGGTGGGAACTGCACAAAATACGTCATGCTCGATCACCACAAAGACTTCTAACATCACAGCACATGCCATACAATTTGGTCCATAGGGGGCGCTGTAATTGTAGAAAAATTCATTTTGCCTATTATCTAGAGAATGCTAACGTTTACAACAACTTTTTTTTTATCGTGAAATCTATTGACCCTCACGCATTGAAAGCAATGGTCAACGCCCACTTCCAATGAAAACAATTTCCGTGAAATTTTAACATTGCGAAAACGAATCTGAACAAACTCGTCATAGGCCGTTCATGTGAATCTCACCAAATTTGGTATATTTCATCTACAGACAATACTGACAAAAAGTTATCAAAGGATTTATCCTGAGATAAACCGTTTCGAAGTTATACGTCAATGAACATTTAACACGTAGCTTAAAATTCTTCAAAAGTCCATATCTTGGCTTTTAATTGCTCAAATTTGGTCAAAGTTGACATGCCATCTCTAAACAGCTTTCTTTTCATGTGTACTCAATTTTGTGACATTTCGTCATAGGGGGCGATGTTTATTGGCGAAGCTAGGTGTCAAAAAACTGTTTTTCTTAAATAATTCGTCAACAATTTTGCCCAAGACAACGATTTTGTGTAAGTATGTCAGTGTTACAGAGGCATATCGGCCCAGCCCATAAACACTCACTTGAAGCATAGCGCCACCTAGTGATAAGGGTAAATGCAAAAATTGAGATTTTAAGTTGCTAATATCTTGGACTGAGAAGGTGGGAAATGCACAAAATACGTCATGCACGATCACCACAAAGACCTCTAACATCACAGCTCATGCCATACAATTTGGTCCATAGGGGGCACTGTAATTGTAGAAAATGTCATTTTGCCTATTATCTAGAGAATGCTAATGTTTACAACAACTTTTTTTTTATTGTGAAATCTATTGACCCTCACGCATTGAAAGCACTGGTCAATGCCCACTTCCAACGAAAACAATTTCCGTGAAATTTTAACATTGCGAAAACGAATTTGAACAAACTCGTCATAGGCCGTTCATGTGAATCTCACCAAATTTGGTTTATGTCATCTACAGACAATGCTGACAAAAAGTTATCAAAGGATTTATCTTGAGATAAACCGTTTCGAAGTTACACGTCAATGAACATTTAACACGTAGCTTTAAATTCTTCAAAAGTCCATATCTTGGCTTTTAATTGCTCAAATTTGGTTAAAGTTGACTTGCCATCTCTAAACAACTTTCTTTTCATGTGTACTAAATTTTTGTGTCATTTCGTCATAGGGGGCGATGTTTATTGGCGAAACTAGGTGTCAAAAAACAGTTTTTGTTAAATAATTCGTCAACAATTTTGCCCAAGACAACGATTTTGTGTTAGTATGTCAGTGTTACAGAGGCATATCGGCCCAGCCCATAAACACTCACTTGAAGCATAGCGCCACCTAGTGATAAGGGTAAATGCAAAAATTGAGATTTTAAGTTGCTAATATCTTTGACTGAGAAGGTGGGAAATGCACAAAATACGTCATGCACGATCACCACAAAGACCTCTAACATCACAGCTCATGCCATACAATTTGGTCCATTGGGGGCACTGTAATTGTAGAAAATGTCATTTTGCCTATTATCTAGAGAATGCTAATGTTTACAACAACTTTTTTTTTATTGTGAAATCTATTGACCCTCACGCATTGAAAGCACTGGTCAATGCCCACTTCCAACGAAAACAATTTCCGTGAAATTTTAACATTGCGAAAACGAATTTGAACGAACTCGTCATAGGCCGTTCATGTGAATCTCACCAAATTTGGTTTATGTCATCTACAGACAATGCTGACAAAAAGTTATCAAAGGATTTATCTTGAGATAAACCGTTTCGAAGTTACACGTCAATGAACATTTAACACGTAGCTTTAAATTCTTCAAAAGTCCATATCTTGGCTTTTAATTGCTCAAATTTGGTTAAAGTTGACTTGCCATCTCTAAACAACTTTCTTTTCATGTGTACTAAATTTTTGTGTCATTTCGTCATAGGGGGCGATGTTTATTGGCGAAACTAGGTGTCAAAAAACAGTTTTTGTTAAATAATTCGTCAACAATTTTGCCCAAGACAACGATTTTGTGTTAGTATGTCAGTGTTACAGAGGCATATCGGCCCAGCCCATAAACACTCACTTGAAGCATAGCGCCACCTAGTGATAAGGGTAAATGCAAAAATTGAGATTTTAAGTTGCTAATATCTTGGACTGAGAAGGTGGGAATTGCACAAAATACGTCATGCACGATCACCACAAAGACCTCTAACATCACAGCTCATGCCATACAATTTGGTCCATAGGGGGCACTGTAATTGTAGAAAATGTCATTTTGCCTATTATCTAGAGAATGCTAATGTTTACAACAACTTTTTTTTTATTGTGAAATCTATTGACCCTCACGCATTGAAAGCACTGGTCAATGCCCACTTCCAACGAAAACAATTTCCGTGAAATTTTAACATTGCGAAAACGAATTTGAACGAACTCGTCATAGGCCGTTCATGTGAATCTCACCAAATTTGGTATATGTCATCTACAGACAATGCTGACAAAAAGTTATCAAAGAATTTATCTTAAGATAAACCGTTTCGAAGTTACATGTCAATGAACATTTAACACGTAGCTTAAAATTCTTCAAAAGTCCATATCTTGGCTTTTAATTGCTCAAATTTGGTTAAAGTTGACTTGCCATCTCTAAACAACTTTCTTTTCATGTGTACTAAATTTTGTGTCATTTCGTCATAGGGGGCGATGTTCATTGGCGAAACTAGGTGTCAAAAAAAACAGTTTTTGTTAAATAATTCGTCAACAATTTTGCCCAAGACAACAATTTTGTGTTAGTATGTCGGTGTTACAGAGGTGTATCAGCCCAGCCCATAAACACTCACTTGAAGCATAGCACCACCTAGTGATAAGGGTAAATGCAAAAATTGGGATTTTGAGTTGCTAATATCTTGGACCGAGAAGGTGGGAACTGCACAAAATACGTCATGCATGATCAGCACAAAGACCTCTAACACCACAGCACGTGCCATACAATTTGGTCCATAGGGGGTGCCTATTCCTTTCACAAATCACTCCTACACACTATACAAACACACACAATGTCATTCATTCAAAACCCACATTCATGCCCACTTCCAGAAAATCATTTCCACACAAATTCTCACCTCACAACGCTGCTCTACTACACACTCATCATACCAACAGTTCCCACATTTCAATACACTGCGGCGGTCATACCATGTACCGCTATGCGGTACATCTAGTTTGTAATTAAAATGACAGTGTTGGTCATTTTAGAGATTCCCACACATAATCTCACTGGCTAAAGTTCAGTCATCTTTCACCAATTTAAATCTGTAGCTGCCTAAAAGTTTACGTGAAAAGGCTGTCAATACATTTTTTATAAAAATGTTTCTCTACTGATGCATTGATATTATCTTTCTTTTGGGTCGATCACCACCTAAATCACACAAACATTTAATTAATGTTGCAATGCAATACTGCAAAAGCAAACCAAACCAGAATCCAGTCAACCAGTAAAAACACTTGCATGGACCTTTGTAGGAAGGGCGAGTGAAGCCAGAGGACTGAGCGCACGTCTCACGTCTCAATTCTCTCTCTCCAGATGTTTTGATGGCAGGTTAAATGATGTTTAGTCCCGCAAACTGTGCCCTTTCCTCCTGCCTTCACTCTTGCCTAGAAAGTTCTATGATTGAAGTTATACCCGTTTCATTCACTCCCTCAACTAATGTATAGCGCACGTGGGATAACACGAAACAACGGCAAAACAAACAACCTGCATGTACGTGTCGACCTCAACTAGCGAATCTTGACGTTTAGTGCAAATGAATAAATGGCAAGATTTCATGTTACTGTTCGGTGTGTGAATATCTTGTGTAGCCTACACAACGGCGGCACCTGCTTTTGCCTTCATCTGAGGAGATGACTGTGCTACAGGCAGAGATATGGTATTGCCATGTTTCTGTAAAACATCACAAATAATGAATTACATAGAAGTTCAGATTTCTGTGCTTAATAGTTACATTTATATCAGTGTAACGAGATTGAAATTAAATGTTGGTTTAATAATAGCCCACACCAATTGACAAAATAGTCCCACTTTAATGGACATCAAATCCGCATTAGCCTACCCTGCAAGCAGGGCTTGACATTTATCTGAATTTAAGTAGGCTATCAATCGGTCTGAAAAAAGGCTTATATTGAGGGTAGGACAAATGACTTTATATATCTGCATTTGCTTGCTCGAAACTAAAGACTGTAATGTGGAGTAGCACCGTGAAATCTCTGCTCAGAACCGTCATGCTTGAACAGGGGTTATCAGCGCCACCTGTCTGACGTCATAATGATGAGGTCACAATGCCACCTAGGTGTTCCCTGACAAAAATACTATTTTCCATCACTTCTTGCAAATTGTTGTTAAGACTCAGGAGCTTGCTTTATTTCCGTGGATACATTTAGTTACATTTTTATGTAAATTAATGTTTATGGTATTTTAAGTACATAGCTGTTCATCTTCAGTACTTCAGGCTACAGCCCTCTGTCAGTTGGCCAACTGAAGATGGATTTTTCAAGGCTGAAGGAGGGACTGAGTAAACTGCTGGCTGTAAAGAGGAAAAGCGGTGGTTCCATCCTGCGACCCATGCCGAGGGTGCTGCCCCCCATAGGCTCTGCACCCCAGCAGCAGCAGCAGCAGCAGCAGTCTGGGCTCCTGGAAGCTGCCTCCTCTTCCTCCCCGCTGCCTGCAGCCGTCGACCCAGCCCTGCTAGAGCCCTCTGGGACTCTCAGAGCAGGTGCCCCGCGACCTCTGGGCAGGAGGAACTTGACTGGGCTTGACCACGCCCACCCACTGCAGCCACTGTTCCATGGGAGAGCTTCCAGGAACGCTGCAGATGGTAGCAGCAGCAGCTCCATGGCACCAGCTCCACCTGCTGTTGCCAAGGCAACTGGTGAGGGTGCAACAAAGCTGCTGAAGGCCAGGCGCTGTGGGAAAGCCCTGCATGATGTCGGCCTTAAACCCAGCGGTCGCCCGGGCGACAAAAACAGTTGCCGGGCCAACGTCATGTTGGATCAGGAGAAGGATCGTGATGCCATGCTGAAGTCTCTGAATATCATGCAGAAGATGAAGGAGTGGCTCAGGCAGGAGTCCATACGTGTTGCTGAGGAGATGAGGCTCACCAACATCGACCTGAACTCCTGTGTCATGATCGCAGACCACTCAGGCAGCTTTGCGGGCAACCTCAGGACCCCACTGGAGCAGAGCGCTCTGCCCTCAGTCGGGGCCTCCACTGTGCCCACTGTCCCCACTGTCCCCACTGTCCCCGCCCCTCCACAGGCACTGTCAACCAACAACGGACAATTCCGCAGTAGGGTGCCCCGCTTCAAGAAAACGTCAACAGTCAGTGTGGCCACTGCTGTGGAAGGTTAGTAGTGAAGAAATAGGCTGTAACACACACACACACACACACACACACAAACACACACACACACACACACACACACGCACGCACACAGGGCTATAGTAATGGTTATATGGATGACAGATATATATGCCCTAAATCACATTGTGAATGTTCTAATCTCTTGTAGCCACTTCTGTAAAAGCTGTACCATGCACCAACGGTATTGTCTTTTAAGCCTTGGTAGCAGCCTATGAAAAGTATCTAAACATTGAGTAGGCCATAAACACACACCTTTTCAGAAGAAAGGTATGACATCGCCTAGTTAAACACAAGTGCAGTGCGCTTATGCATAAAAGTATCATTACACTTACAAAGGCAGTGTAGACCGGTAGTCAGAAAGGAACAAAATCTGTCCTTTGACCTCCCAGAGCCAAAGTCTGTGGAGTCCGTGGCAGTGAGGAGACAGGAAGGGAGGAAGGTGGAGGAGGTAAAGGAGATGAAAAAGACAGTGAAAGAGGTGAAGCAGACAAAGGAAAGGGAGAGGCAGCAGGCTAAGAAGGTGCCACAGCCGGCCAGACGGTCCCCTGTGCCCCATCCGGAGCAGACCCTCCTGCAGGCCTTCAGGCTCCTCAGCACTGACGATTGGTGGGAAGACTACACACATTACATTCATTCAGATGATGAAGGGTTTAATCAAGAATGCTAGATACCGAAAATACAATATCTTGATCGCAAAGTTAAGATTATTTTTTACGAAAGCTAAGCTGCAAACATATTTACTTCATATAAATTATATTTTAAGTTAAACTATGCTAAATGTAGAATTCATTTTCGTTAAATGAAGACCTTATAAACAGAGATGGGTGTAACGCGTTACTAAGTAACGCGTTACTGTACTCACATTACATTTGTTGGTAACGTAGTAGTGTAACGCGTTACTGTTACAAGTTCATTAATCACACTACAGTTACTAACAGTACATATGCTGATTACTGGACTTCTTCAGTGGACAGTCTGACCACAGATATCTGAGACGGATCCCCTGACTCTCCCCCAAAATCCTCAGGTGCACGCTTGCACATTAGTCGCCAGACATGTCCATACGCAACTGTCGGGGAATTCGGGGAAATGACAAAGCCATCTACCATAATGTTCAGGGGTGGAGATATGATCATTATTTTTAACATGTTGAGTGAGCGACGTTGCCTAAGTTAAAGTGCAATTGTCAAGGGATGAGGAGAAGAGAAAAGCCGTGAGGAATTTGCTGTCTGCAGAGTGTATTGTTTTGCTCCGTAATGTGGAGCCGGTTGCGCAGAATTAGAAACCTGCCGCCAGCACTGTCGCTGAGAAGATGTTTGCTTTTGATGAGAAGAAGGAAAAAACAGCTTCCTTCAACTCTGACACAAACGTAACAGAGTATTTTAAGTTGGAGACATGGAAGCCCTTAACCGTTTCCATCATATAAGAAGTATGAAACTTAACACAGCTAACGCATCTAGTGCGCCAGTCAAGAGGCTATTCAGACTAGACGGTCTCGCGCTGAAGCCTGAAATCGGTTGTCGGATAAAAGATTTGAAAAACGTCTCCTCATGCAGTATGATCATCGGGGGAGCACCCCCAATGACTTAACAAAGTGCCTTTGCCCTAGACTAGCATGCCAATGAAACGTGTACCCTGACATCATCTATGGTTATTTTATTTTATTTAGTAACACGTTTTATTTGAATGGTCTCTAGTTTGTTGAATCATTTATGCTATAGCCCGTATGCCAGTCTCTGCATGTTATTTCATTCATTCTATTTTAGTAAGTGTTGTCAAGTTAACCTGTTTTAGACTTTTGGCTTGCAGCGCAATACTGATATGACCCTCTGCAGAGCTCTTCAGATTTTCACCAACTTTGTGGTGTAGCCAGGCTGTTTTCGTGAAATGGCATGACAGAATGACGTCTTACATCTTGCTCAGTGCAATAGGAATTTATGTATTTTGCTCATGGCCGTTGCTGAGTAATGCAAAGTAATGTAACGTGTTACTTTCCATAAGGAGTAAAGAAGTAAAGTAATGCATTACATTTTTTAACAGTAGCGAGTAATGTGTAGTTGATTACTTTTTTTGAGTAACGACCCCAACACTGCTTATAAATGGGTCTTCCATGTGTTGCTCCTCTGTTTCTTTGTGCAATTCAAAAGATAAAAGGTCACCATGAAGAGTACACCAAAATTTTACTTTTTTAAAAACTAAGCTAGACTGTACTACAATATTTACTTCAAGGAAATTGTGAGTATGTAACACTGTCTGGATTTCCTTCACAATGTAATTTTCTTTGAAGATTGGTGTAACATTGGCTAGGCTATATAAACAAAGGCAGTGAGACATAGATAATCAAGCATAGCTGTAGACTGACTATCAAAATTACAGCTGTATTTATCTTAATGTTGCTTTTGGTTTCCTGTGTTGCTGTTGGTGCTGCAGGGAGAAGAAGGTGGAGGGCCTGAACTCCATCAGACGGCTGTGTACGCACCACACTGACGTGCTGCTGCCCAGGCTCCATGACCTGTGCCTGGCCGTCACCAAAGAGGTCAGAGACTCTCTGCTGTGAACCATGGGGGAGCACATGCTGGGTTTAAAGTTCCAGAGCTGAGAATATTTGTGTGGGGATGGCTTCATAATGCTACATAGGACTGCGTGAGATCATACCTCTGAATGATTTTTCAAAGTGTAACGTCACTAGGCTATGACTCGTTCACATTTGTTCAACAGTAGTAATGACCTGCCTGTGTGCAGTACGTATGTCAAAGTGACACAAAGTCTTACTCTACCGGTGACTCTACAGGTGAAGAATCTGCGTTCTGTGGTGTCCCGCGTTGCCATGCTGACACTGGCACACCTATTCACCAACCTGGGCCAGGGCATGGACCCAGAGGCAGAGGGAACGGCCCAGGTGTTGCTTCAAAAGGCGGGAGAGGCTAACAGCTTCATAAGAGAGGACGCAGAGATGGCACTGAGCCACATGGTGCTCTGTGTTTCCCCCTCACGCAGCATGGCTGCTCTGATCAACACAGGCCTCAAGTAAGGAGAGGGGGAGGTAGAGAGAGGAGGAATGAGGGGCGAAAGAGAGAGAGAGAAAGAAAGAAAAAAATGAGAGAGAAGAAGAGAAAGAAAAAACAGGACAGGAGAGGGTTTTTTGGATTACTGTCTCACTTGGGTCTTTTTCTCCCAAGAAATAGTTGTCTTTGTTTTACAAAATGGCTTCTAAAATGCTTTTGTGTCTGACCTAGGGATTCTCACCTACCTCCGTTTCTCTGTCCACATCTCTCTGGATGTCTTTATGGTTCTGATTCTGTGGTTCTATGTCCAGTTCTGTGGTCTTGTTGGGTCCTCTGTCTGCAATGGCTTTATTTCTGTATGGTTCATCTGGTTCTGTAGTTCTGTGTCTGGTCTTCTGCTCTTGGTGACTCCGCTGTGTCCCCCTCGGGTCTCTGACTGGCTCTCTGCTCCTCAGGCACCGTTGTGCGGCCGTGAGGGCGAGCGCTGCTCAGCACCTGGGGGTCCTGGCCGAGGCCGTGGGCTCCTCCCGCCTCCTGTCCGGCAGGAAGGAGCTGACCGACCGCTTCGTTCACGCCATCAGCTGTTTCGCCCTCGACTCAGCACAGGAAGTCAGGTGGTAGAACATACGCCCTGTTTCTGCATCTTCAGCCACAGACTTTCTACCACAACATCAATCACTTACTTTATTTTAATACACTCCGCTCATGTTACAAATATTGCATATGAATAGATGGTGGTTTCTGTGTGGTCTGTGTCTGAAACAGGACCCACGCCCGTGACACTTTGGCCCTCCTGGCTTCCCACCCTGATATCATTAAGATGGTGGAGAAATTTGCTCCCAAGAGAGACCAAAACAGCATCAAGGACATCATCAATAAATGCCAGTGCAGGTAATGAGGGATTTATTAGAAGACACCATAATATTATCAGCATTTCCCAGCCAAAATATCATGGTGATATACATTTTGTTTTACTTTGTTTCAGAAATGTGTGAGGTACACACCACAGAGCTCAGAGGAGCACGACCAACTCCTGCCATCCGTATACTTCACACGCTGACATCTTTTATCATTTGTTCAGAAAGGAGTGTTCTACACACTCGTGTTTTTTTCTCTTACAACATTACATGCCATTTGGAGTCACTAACACCCACCCCCCGACCCACGGCACACACACACGCATGCATACACACACACAAAAACTACATACCATTAAATAAATAAACTCCTTAACAAAATGACCCTTACCCTAATAATGAATAAACCCAAATCCCAAAAATCCCAATCTTAGTTGTGTGTTCCCTCTCTGTGTCTTCTATGAGAAAAATTGTGCTGTATTGAACTATACTGCATTGTGACTATCAGCTTCTCTAAACATTTGCGTATGCCTGTCATCATTAAAATATAGTGCAGATAGTCAATCAGGAACATCAAACTTAAATTAAATATGCAGTTTAAAAAACTTTTATAGCTGGCAGTCTAAACCTTGCCTTATATCAACCAACAAGGTAGTATGTACTCTGCTAAGATGATTTTGCCATCTAGTAAAGCGTGTGGGCACAGGGTACTACTGTAGCCATGGCTCAGACACAACACGCAGTACACCTGCACTATAATACACATGCACCTTTACTTCTCTACATTGAATGGCAAAGCACTTTATTATGACCGCCGCTAGCAAAGCTAGCGATAGCGGTCATTATAGTTTTTCCCTTTTTTTTTTTTTTTTCAGCAATTTTCCGTCAACGGTTTCCGGGACACTGGAAGTCAGGGGGACATGAATCTTTGTAGGCATGTAGCCCTAGAACTTCTTCAGCGAATAGAAGCTTTTGGCCCCCAAGGGCCACCCCCCCGCTGTGCCAGTGTCCGTCAAAGAGGGGGAGACCGGCAACAGTTTCTGCTGAATAACTCAATGAACCTTTCACCCAACGACATAAAATTTTTGTGATATGTCGGAGTCACAGAGACGTATCGACCCAGGCCATAAACACTCACTTGAAGCATAGCGCCACCTAGTGATAAGGGTAAATGCAAAAATTGGGATTTTGAGTTGCTAATATCTTGGACCGAGAATGTGGGAACTGCACAAAATACGTCATGCACGATCACCACAAAGACCTTTAACATCACAACACATGCCATACAATTTGGTCCATAGGGGGCGCTGTAATTGTAGAAAATGTCATTTTGCCTATTATCTAGAGAATGCTAACGTTTACAACAACTTTTTTTTTATCGTGAAATCTATTGACCCTCACACATTGAAAGCACTGGTCAACGCCCACTTCCAATGAAAACAATTTCCGTGAAATTTTAACATTGCGAAAACGAATCTGAACGAACTTGTCATAGGCCGTTCATGTGAATCTCACCAAATTTGGTATATTTCATCTACAGACAATGCTGAAAAAAAGTTATCAAAGGATTTATCTTGAGATGAACCGTTTCGAAGTTACACGTCAATGAACATTTAACACGTAGCTTAAAATTCTTAAAAAGTCAATATCTTGGCTTTTAATTGCTCAAATTTGGTCAAAGTTGACATGCCATCTCTAAACAGCTTTCTTTTCATGTGTACTCAATTTTGTGACATTTCGTCATAGGGGGCGATGTTTATTGGCGAAGCTAGGTGTCAAAAAACTGTTTTTCTTAAATAATTCGTCAACAATTTTGCCCAAGACAATGATTTTGTGTTAGTATGTCAGTGTTACAGAGGCATATCGGCCCAGCCCATAAACACTCACTTGAAGCATAGCGCCACCTAGTGATAACAGTAAATGCAAAAATTGAGATTTTAAGTTGCTAATATCTTGGACTGAGAAGGTGGGAAATGCACAAAATACGTCATGCACGATCACCACAAAGACCTCTAACATCACAGCTCATGCCATACAATTTGGTCCATAGGGGGCACTGTAATTGTAGAAAATGTCATTTTGCCTATTATCTAGAGAATGCTAATGTTTAAAACAACTTTTTTTTTTATTGTGAAATCTATTGACCCTCACGCATTGAAAGCACTGGTCAATGCCCACTTCCAACGAAAACAATTTCCGTGAAATTTTAACATTGCGAAAACGAATTTGAACAAACTCGTCATAGGCCGTTCATGTGAATCTCACCAAATATGGTTTATGTCATCTACAGACAATGCTGACAAAAAGTTATCAAAGGATTTATCTTGAGATAAACCGTTTCGAAGTTACACGTCAATGAACATTTAACACGTAGCTTTAAATTCTTCAAAAGTCCATATCTTGGCTTTTAATTGCTCAAATTTGGTTAAAGTTGACTTGCCATCTCTAAACAACTTTCTTTTCATGTGTACTAAATTTTTGTGTCATTTCGTCATAGGGGGCGATGTTTATTGGCGAAACTAGGTGTCAAAAAACAGTTTTTGTTAAATAATTCGTCAACAATTTTGCCCAAGACGATTTTGTGTTAGTATGTCAGTGTTACAGAGGCATATCGGCCCAGCCCATAAACACTCACTTGAAGCATAGCGCCACCTAGTGATAAGGGTAAATGCAAAAATTGAGATTTTAAGTTGCTAATATCTTGGACTGAGAAGGTGGGAAATGCACAAAATACGTCATGCACGATCACCACAAAGACCTCTAACATCACAGCTCATGCCATACAATTTGGTCCATAGGGGGCACTGTAATTGTAGAAAATGTCATTTTGCCTATTATCTAGAGAATGCTAATGTTTAAAACAACTTTTTTTTTTATTGTGAAATCTATTGACCCTCACGCATTGAAAGCACTGGTCAATGCCCACTTCCAACGAAAACAATTTCCGTGAAATTTTAACATTGCGAAAACGAATTTGAACAAACTCGTCATAGGCCGTTCATGTGAATCTCACCAAATATGGTTTATGTCATCTACAGACAATGCTGACAAAAAGTTATCAAAGGATTTATCTTGAGATAAACCGTTTCGAAGTTACACGTCAATGAACATTTAACACGTAGCTTAAAATTCTTCAAAAGTCCATATCTTGGCTTTTAATTGCTCAAATTTGGTTAAAGTTGACTTGCCATCTCTAAACAACTTTCTTTTCATGTGTACTACATTTTGTGTCATTTCGTCATAGGGGGCGATGTTCATTGGCGAAACTAGGTGTCAAAAAAACAGTTTTTGTTAAATAATTCGTCAACAATTTTGCCCAAGATAACAATTTTGTGTTAGTATGTCGGTGTTACAGAGGTGTATCAGCCCAGCCCATAAACACTCACTTGAAGCATAGCACCACCTAGTGATAAGGGTAAATGCAAAAATTGGGATTTTGAGTTGCTAATATCTTGGACCGAGAAGGTGGGAACTGCACAAAATACGTCATGCATGATCAGCACAAAGACCTCTAACACCACAGCACGTGCCATACAATTTTGTCCATAGGGGGTACCTATTCCTTTCACAAATCACTCCTACACACTATACAAACACACACAATGTCATTCATTCAAAACCCACATTCATGCCCACTTCCAGAAAATCATTTCCACACAAATTCTCACCTTACAACACTGCTCTACCACACACTCATCATACCAACAGTTCCCACATTTCAATACACTGCGGCGGTCATACCATGTACCGCTATGCGGTACATCTAGTTTGTAATTAAAATGACAGTGTTGGTCATTTTAGCGATTCCCACACATAATCTCACTGGCTAAAGTTCAGTCATCTTTCACCAATTTAAATCTGTAGCTGCCTAAAAGTTTACGTGAAAAGGCTGTCAATACATTTTTTATAAAAATGTTTCTCTACTGATGCATTGATATTATCTTTCTTTTGGGTCGATCACCACCTAAATCACACAAACATTTAATTAATGTTGCAATGTAATACTGCAAAAGCAAACCAAACCAGAATCCAGTCAACCAGTAAAAACACTTGCATGGACCTTTGTAGGAAGGGCGAGTGAAGCCAGAGGACTGAGCGCACGTCTCACGTCTCAATTCTCTCTCTCCAGATGTTTTGATGGCAGGTTAAATGATGTTTAGTCCCGCAAACTGTGCCCTTTCCTCCTGCCTTCACTCTTGCCTAGAAAGTTCTATGATTGAAGTTATACCCGTTTCATTCCCTCAACTAATGTATAGCGCACGTGGGATAACACGAAACAACGGCAAAACAAACAACCTGCATGTACGTGTCGACCTCAACTAGCGAATCTTGACGTTTAGTGCAAATGAATAAATGGCAAGATTTCATGTTACTGTTCGGTGTGTGAATATCTTGTGTAGCCTACACACAATGGCGGCACCTGCTTTTGCCTTCATCTGAGGAGATGACTGTGCTACAGGCAGAGATATGGTATTGCCATGTTTCTGTAAAACATCACAAATAATGAATTACATAGAAGTTCAGATTTCTGTGCTTAATAGTTACATTTATATCAGTGTAACGAGATTGAAATTAAATGTTGGTTTAATAATAGCCCACACCAATTGACAAAATAGTCCCACTTTAATGGACATCAAATCCGCATTAGCCTACCCTGCAAGCAGGGCTTGACATTTATCTGAATTTAAGTAGGCTATCAATCGGTCTGAAAAAAGGCTTATATTGAGGGTAGGACAAATGACTTTATATATCTGCATTTGCTTGCTCGAAACTAAAGACTGTAATGTGGAGTAGCACCGTGAAATCTCTGCTCAGAACCGTCATGCTTGAACAGGGGTTATCAGCGCCACCTGTCTGACGTCATAATGATGAGGTCACAATGCCACCTAGGTGTTCCCTGACAAAAATACTATTTTCCATCACTTCTTGCAAATTGTTGTTAAGACTCAGGAGCTTGCTTTATTTCCGTGGATACATTTAGTTACATTTTTATGTAAATTAATGTTTATGGTATTTTAAGTACATAGCTGTTCATCTTCAGTACTTCAGGCTACAGCCCTCTGTCAGTTGGCCAACTGAAGATGGATTTTTCAAGGCTGAAGGAGGGACTGAGTAAACTGCTGGCTGTAAAGAGGAAAAGCGGTGGTTCCATCCTGCGACCCATGCCGAGGGTGCTGCCCCCCATAGGCTCTGCACCCCAGCAGCAGCAGCAGCAGCAGCAGTCTGGGCTCCTGGAAGCTGCCTCCTCTTCCTCCCCGCTGCCTGCAGCCGTCGACCCAGCCCTGCTAGAGCCCTCTGGGACTCTCAGAGCAGGTGCCCCGCGACCTCTGGGCAGGAGGAACTTGACTGGGCTTGACCACGCCCACCCACTGCAGCCACTGTTCCATGGGAGAGCTTCCAGGAACGCTGCAGATGGTAGCAGCAGCAGCTCCATGGCACCAGCTCCACCTGCTGTTGCCAAGGCAACTGGTGAGGGTGTAACAAAGCCGCTGAAGGCCAGGCGCTGTGGGAAAGCCCTGCATGATGTCGGCCTTAAACCCAGCGGTCGCCCGGGCGACAAAAACAGTTGCCGGGCCGACGTCATGTTGGATCAGGAGAAGGATCGGGATGCCATGCTGAAGTCTCTGAATATCATGCAGAAGATGAAGGAGTGGCTCAGGCAGGAGTCCATACGTGTTGCTGAGGAGATGAGGCTCACCAACATCGACCTGAACTCCTGTGTCATGATCGCAGACCACTCAGGCAGCTTTGCGGGCAACCTCAGGACCCCACTGGAGCAGAGCGCTCTGCCCTCAGTCGGGGCCTCCACTGTGCCCACTGTCCCCACTGTCCCCACTGTCCCCGCCCCTCCACAGGCACTGTCAACCAACAACGGACAATTCCGCAGTAGGGTGCCCCGCTTCAAGAAAACGTCAACAGTCAGTGTGGCCACTGCTGTGGAAGGTTAGTAGTGAAGAAATAGGCTGTAACACACACACACACACAAACACACACACACACACACACACACACACACACACACACACACGCACGCACACATGGCTATAGTAATGGTTATATGGATGACAGATATGTATGCCCTAAATCACATTGTGAATGTTCTAATCTCTTGTAGCCACTTCTGTAAAAGCTATCCAATGCACCAGCGGTATTGTCTTTTAAGCCTTGGTAGCAGCCTATGAAAAGTATCTAAACATTGAGTAGGCCATAAACACACACCTTTTCAGAAGAAAGGCATGACATCGCCTAGTTAAACACAAGTGCAGTGTGCTTATGCATAAAAGTATCATTACACTTACAAAGGCAGTGTAGACCGGTAGTCAGAAAGGAACAAAATCTGACCTTTGACCTCCCAGAGCCAAAGTCTGTGGAGTCCGTGGCAGTGAGGAGACAGGAAGGGAGGAAGGTGGAGGAGGTAAAGGAGATGAAAAAGACAGTGAGAGAGGTGAAGCAGACGAAGGAAAGGGAGAGGCAGCAGGCTAAGAAGGTGTCACAGCCGGCCAGACGGTCCCCTGTGCCCCATCCGGAGCAGACCCTCCTGCAGGCCTTCAGGCTCCTCAGCACTGACGATTGGTGGGAAGACTACACACATTACATTCATTCAGATGATGAAGGGTTTAATCAAGAATGCTAGATACCGAAAATACAATATCTTGATCGCAAAGTTAAGATTATTTTTTACGAAAGCTAAGCTGCAAACATATTTACTTCATATAAATTATATTTTAAGTTAAACTATGCTAAATGTAGAATTCATTCTCGTTAAATGAAGGCCTTATAAATGGGTCTTCCATGTGTTGCTCCTCTGTTTCTTTGTGCAATTCAAAAGATAAAAGGTCACCATGATCAGTACACCAAAATTTTACTTTTTTAAAAACTAAGCTAGACTGTACTACAATATTTACTTCAAGGAAATTGTGAGTATGTAACACTGTCTGGATTTCCTTCACAATGTAATTTTCTTTGAAGATTGGTGTAACATTGGCTAGGCTATATAAACAAAGGCAGTGAGACATAGATAATCAAGCATAGCTGTAGACTGACTATCAAAATTACAGCTGTATTTATCTTAATGTTGCTTTTGGTTTCCTGTGTTGCTGTTGGTGCTGCAGGGAGAAGAAGGTGGAGGGCCTGAACTCCATCAGACGGCTGTGTACGCACCACACTGACGTGCTGCTGCCCAGGCTCCATGACCTGTGCCTGGCCGTCACCAAAGAGGTCAGAGACTCTCTGCTGTGAACCATGGGGGAGCACATGCTGGGTTTAAAGTTCCAGAGCTGAGAATATTTGTGTGGGGATGGCTTCATAATGCTACATAGGACTGCGTGAGATCATACCTCTGAATGATTTTACAAAGTGTAACGTCACTAGGCTATGACTCGTTCACATTTGTTCAACAGTAGTAATGACCTGCCTGTGTGCAGTACGTATGTCAAAGTGACACAAGGTCTTACTCTACCGGTGACTCTACAGGTGAAGAATCTGCGTTCTGTGGTGTCCCGCGTTGCCATGCTGACACTGGCACACCTATTCACCAACCTGGGCCAGGGCATGGACCCAGAGGTGGAGGGAACGGCCCAGGTGCTGCTTCAGAAGGCGGGAGAGGCTAACAGCTTCATAAGAGAGGACGCAGAGATGGCACTGAGCCACATGGTGCTCTGTGTTTCCCCCTCACGCAGCATGGCTGCTCTGATCAACACAGGCCTCAAGTAAGGAGAGGGGGAGGTAGAGAGAGGAGGAATGAGGGGCGAAAGAGAGAGAGAGAAAGAAAGAAAAAAATGAGAGAGAAGAAGAGAAAGTAAAACCAGGACAGGAGAGGGTTTTTTGGATTACTGTCTCACTTGGGTCTTTTTCTACCTTGAAATAGTTGTCTTTGTTTTACAAAATGGCTTCTAAAATGCTTTTGTGTCTGACCTAGGGATTCTCACCTACCTCCGTTTCTCTGTCCACATCTCTCTGGATGTCTTTATGGTTCTGATTCTGTGGTTCTATGTCCAGTTCTGTGGTCTTGTTGGGTCTTCTGTCTGCAATGGCTTTATTTCTATATGGTTCATCTTTGTTCTCTAGTTCTATGTCTGGTCTTCTGCTCTTGTTGGGTGCGCTGTCTCCCCCTCGGGTCTCTGACTGGCTCTCTGCTCCTCAGGCACCGTTGTGCGGCCGTGAGGGCGAGCGCTGCTCAGCACCTGGGGGTCCTGGCCGAGGCCGTGGGCTCCTCCCGCCTCCTGTCTGGCAGGAAGGAGCTGACCGACCGGTTCGTTCACGCCATCAGCTGTTTCGCCCTCGACTCGGCACAGGAAGTCAGGTGGTAGAACATACGCCCTGTTTCTGCATCTTTAGCCACAGACCTACAACTACATCACCAATCATTTACTTTATTTTAATACACTCAGTTCGTGTCTACAAATGTATATGGCAATACAGAATGGCATTATTCATCACTACCTTTTAGTCCAACAATGTGTGTTTATCACTGTTAATAGATAGTTTGGACATGAACATGATGGTTTATTTTATATTTAGGAAATGCACAGTATTTGCATTTTGGTATAGAGCGCTATTGCATATGAATAGATGGTGGTTTCTGTGTGGTCTGTGTCTGAAACAGGACCCACGCCCGTGACACTCTGGCCCTCCTGGCTTCCCACCCTGATATCATTAAGATGGTGGAGAAATTTGCCCCGAAGAGAGACCAAAACAGCATCAAGGACATTATCAATAAATGCCAGTGCAGGTAATGAGGGATTGATTAGAAGACACCATAATATTATCAACAAACCTGAATTTCCTAGATAAAATATCATGGTGATATCAATTTTGTTTTACTTTTTTTTCAGAAATGTGTGAGGTAAACACCACAGAGGTCAGAGGAGCCCGACCAACTCCTGCCATCCATATACTTCAGACTCTGACATCTTTCATCATTTGTTCAGAAAGGAGTGCTCTCCGCACTCATTTTTTTTCCACCCACCCCCGACCCATAACACACACACACACACGCACACACCCACCCAAAACATACATACCAGTAAATAAATAAACTCCTTAACACAATGACCCTTACCCTAATAATAAATAAACCCAAATCCCAAAAATCCCAATCTAGTTGTGGGTTCCCTCTCTGTGTATTTTAGGAGACAAAATTTGCCGTATTGAACTATATTCCATTGTCACTATCAGCTTCTCTTGCGTATGCCTTTCATCACAAAGATGGTCAAGCCTACTTCAGTGTCAGCATTACATCCAAGGGAAAATGTCATTTCTACAGCAACCCATCTAGATAACACAGAGACTGAGCATTGCCAACACACATAGATCATATATTGTCAATAAAATATAGTGCAGAGATTCAACCAGGAACATGAAACTCGATATGCAGTTTTAAAAAAGGATATACCTGGCAGTCTAAACCTTGCCTTATATCAACCAACAAGGTAGTATGTACTCTGCTAAGATGATTTTGCCATCTAGTAAAGCATGTGGGCACAGGGTACTACTGTAGCCATGGCTCAGACACAACACGCAGTACACCTGCACTATAATACACATGCACCTTTACTTCTCTACATTGAATGGCAAAGCACTTTATTTGTAATTAAAATGACAGTGTTGGTCATTTTAGCGATTCCCACACATAATCTCACTGGCTAAAGTTCAGTCATCTTTCACCAATTTAAATCTGTAGCTGCCTAAAAGTTTACGTGAAAAGGCTGTCAATACATTTTTAAAAAATGTATATAAAAATGTTTCTCTACTGATGCATTGATATTATCTTTCTTTTGGGTCGATCACCACCTAAATCACACAAACATTTAATTAATGTTGTATTGCAATACTGCAAAAGCAAACCAAACCAGAATCCAGTCAACCAGTAAAAACACTTGCATGGACCTTTGTAGGAAGGGCGAGTGAAGCCAGAGGACTGAGCGCGCGTCTCACGTCTCAATTCTCTCTCTCCAGATGTTTTGATGGCAGGTTAAATGATGTTTAGTCCCGCAAACTGTGCCCTTTCCTCCTGCCTTCACTCTTGCCTAGAAAGTTCTATGATTGAAGTTATACCCGTTTCATTCCCTCAACTAATGTATAGCGCACGTGGGATAACACGAAACAACGGCAAAACAAACAACCTGCATGTAGGCCTACGTGTCGACCTCAACTAGCGAATCTTGACGTTTAGTGCAAATGAATAAATGGCAAGATTTCATGTTACTGTTCGGTGTGTGAATATCTTGTGTAGCCTACACAACGGCGGCACCTGCTTTTGCCTTCATCTGAGGAGATGACTGTGCTACAGGCAGAGATATGGTATTGCCATGTTTCTGTAAAACATCACAAATAATGAATTACATAGAAGTTCAGATTTCTGTGCTTAATAGTTACATTTATATCAGTGTAACGAGATTGAAATTAAATGTTGGTTTAATAATAGCCCACACCAATTGACAAAATAGTCCCACTTTAATGGACATCAAATCCGCATTAGCCTACCCTGCAAGCAGGGCTTGACATTTATGCGAATTTAAGTAGGCTATCAATCGGTCTGAAAAAAGGCTTATATTGAGGGTAGGACAAATGACTTTATATATCTGCATTTGCTTGCTCGAAACTAAAGACTGTAATGTGGAGTAGCCCCGTGAAATCTCTGCTCGGAACCGTCAATGAACAGGGGTTATCAGCGCCACCTGTCTGACGTCATAATGATGAGGTCACAATGCCACCTAGGTGTTCCCTGACAAAAGTACTATTTTCCATCACTTCTTGCAAATTGTTGTTAAGACTCAGGAGCTTGCTTTATTTCCGTGGATAAATTTAGTTACATTTTTATGTAAATTAATGTTTATGGTATTTTAAGTACATAGCTGTTCATCTTCAGTACTTCAGGCTACAGCCATCTGTCAGTTGGCCAACTGAAGATGGATTTTTCAAGGCTGAAGGAGGGACTGAGTAAACTGCTGGCTGTAAAGAGGAAAAGCGGTGGTTCCATCCTGCGACCCATGCCGAGGGTGCTGCCCCCCATAGGCTCTGCACCCCAGCAGCAGCAGCAGCAGTCTGGGCTCCTGGAAGCTGCCTCCTCTTCCTCCCCGCTGCCCGCAGCCGTCGACCCAGCCCTGCTAGAGCCCTCTGGAACTCTCAGAGCAGGTGCCCCGCGACCTCTGGGCAGGAGGAACTTGACTGGGCTTGACCACGCCCACCCACTGCAGCCACTGTTCCATGGGAGAGCTTCCAGGAACGCTGCAGATGGTAGCAGCAGCAGCTCCATGGCACCAGCTCCACCTGCTGTTGCCAAGGCAACTGGTGAGGGTGTAACAAAGCCGCTGAAGGCCAGGCGCTGTGGGAAAGCCCTGCATGATGTCGGCCTTAAACCCAGCGGTCGCCCGGGCGACAAAAACAGTTGCCGGGCCGACGTCATGTTGGATCAGGAGAAGGATCGTGATGCCATGCTGAAGTCTCTGAATATCATGCAGAAGATGAAGGAGTGGCTCAGGCAGGAGTCCATACGTGTTGCTGAGGAGATGAGGCTCACCAACATCGACCTGAACTCCTGTGTCATGATCGCAGACCACTCAGGCAGCTTTGCGGGCAACCTCAGGACCCCACTGGAGCAGAGCGCTCTGCCCTCAGTCGTGGCCTCCACTGTGCCCACTGTCCCCACTGTCCCCACTGTCACCGCCCCTCCACAGGCACTGTCAACCAACAACGGACAATTCCGCAGTAGGGTGCCCCGCTTCAAGAAAACGTCAACAGTCAGTGTGGCCACTGCTGTGGAAGGTTAGTAGTGAAGAAATAGGCTGTAACACACACACACACACACACACACAAACACACACACACACACACACACACGCACGCACACAGGGCTATAGTAATGGTTATATGGATGACAGATATATATGCCCTAAATCACATTGTGAATGTTCTAATCTCTTGTAGCCACTTCTGTAAAAGCTGTACCATGCACCAACGGTATTGTCTTTTAAGCCTTGGTAGCAGCCTATGAAAAGTATCTAAACATTGAGTAGGCCATAAACACACACCTTTTCAGAAGAAAGGTATGACATCGCCTAGTTAAACACAAGTGCAGTGCGCTTATGCATAAAAGTATCATTACACTTACAAAGGCAGTGTAGACCGGTAGTCAGAAAGGAACAAAATCTGTCCTTTGACCTCCCAGAGCCAAAGTCTGTGGAGTCCGTGGCAGTGAGGAGACAGGAAGGGAGGAAGGTGGAGGAGGTAAAGGAGATGAAAAAGACAGTGAAAGAGGTGAAGCAGACGAAGGAAAGGGAGAGGCAGCAGGTTAAGAAGGTGCCACAGCCGGCCAGACGGTCCCCTGTGCCCCATCCGGAGCAGACCCTCCTGCAGGCCTTCAGGCTCCTCAGCACTGACGATTGGTGGGAAGACTACACACATTACATTCATTCAGATGATGAAGGGTTTAATCAAGAATGCTAGATACCGAAAATACAATATCTTGATCGCAAAGTTAAGATTATTTTTTACGAAAGCTAAGCTGCAAACATATTTACTTCATATAAATTATATTTTAAGTTAAACTATGCTAAATGTAGAATTCATTCTCGTTAAATGAAGGCCTCATAAATGGGTCTTCCATGTGTTGCTCCTCTGTTTCTTTGTGCAATTCAAAAGATAAAAGGTCACCATGATCAGTACACCAAAATTTTACTTTTTTAAAAACTAAGCTAGACTGTACTACAATATTTACTTCAAGAAAATTGTGAGTATGTAACACTGTCTGGATTTCCTTCACAATGTAATTTTCTTTGAAGATTGGTGTAACATTGGCTAGGCTATATAAACAAAGGCAGTGAGACATAGATAATCAAGCATAGCTGTAGACTGACTATCAAAACTACAGCTGTATTTATCTTAATGTTGCTTTTGGTTTCCTGTGTTGCTGTTGGTGCTGCAGGGAGAAGAAGGTGGAGGGCCTGAACTCCATCAGACGGCTGTGTACGCACCACACTGACGTGCTGCTGCCCAGGCTCCATGACCTGTGCCTGGCCGTCACCAAAGAGGTCAGAGACTCTCTGCTGTGAACCATGGGGGAGCACATGCTGGGTTTAAAGTTCCAGAGCTGAGAATATTTGTGTGGGGATGGCTTCATAATGCTACATAGGACTGCGTGAGATCATACCTCTCAATGATTTTACAAAATGTAATGTCACTAGGCTATGACTCGTTCACATTTGTTCAACAGTAGTAATGACCTGCCTGTGTGCAGTACGTATGTCAAAGTGACACAAGGTCTTACTCTACCGGTGACTCTACAGGTGAAGAATCTGCGTTCTGTGGTGTCCCGCGTTGCCATGCTGACACTGGCACACCTATTCACCAACCTGGGCCAGGGCATGGACCCAGAGGTGGAGGGAACGGCCCAGGTGCTGCTTCAGAAGGCGGGAGAGGCTAACAGCTTCATAAGAGAGGACGCAGAGATGGCACTGAGCCACATGGTGCTCTGTGTTTCCCCCTCACGCAGCATGGCTGCTCTGATCAACACAGGCCTCAAGTAAGGAGAGGGGGAGGTAGAGAGAGGAGGAATGAGGGGCGAAAGAGAGAGAGAGAAAGAAAGAAAAAAATGAGAGAGAAGAAGAGAAAGTAAAACCAGGACAGGAGAGGGTTTTTTGGATTACTGTCTCACTTGGGTCTTTTTCTACCTTGAAATAGTTGTCTTTGTTTTACAAAATGGCTTCTAAAATGCTTTTGTGTCTGACCTAGGGATTCTCACCTACCTCCGTTTCTCTGTCCACATCTCTCTGGATGTCTTTATGGTTCTGATTCTGTGGTTCTATGTCCAGTTCTGTGGTCTTGTTGGGTCTTCTGTCTGCAATGGCTTTATTTCTATATGGTTCATCTTTGTTCTCTAGTTCTATGTCTGGTCTTCTGCTCTTGTTGGGTGCGCTGTCTCCCCCTCGGGTCTCTGACTGGCTCTCTGCTCCTCAGGCACCGTTGTGCGGCCGTGAGGGCGAGCGCTGCTCAGCACCTGGGGGTCCTGGCCGAGGCCGTGGGCTCCTCCCGCCTCCTGTCTGGCAGGAAGGAGCTGACCGACCGGTTCGTTCACGCCATCAGCTGTTTCGCCCTCGACTCGGCACAGGAAGTCAGGTGGTAGAACATACGCCCTGTTTCTGCATCTTTAGCCACAGACCTACAACTACATCACCAATCATTTACTTTATTTTAATACACTCAGTTCGTGTCTACAAATGTATATGGCAATACAGAATGGCATTATTCATCACTACCTTTTAGTCCAACAATGTGTGTTTATCACTGTTAATAGATAGTTTGGACATGAACATGATGGTTTATTTTATATTTAGGAAATGCACAGTATTTGCATTTTGGTATAGAGCGCTATTGCATATGAATAGATGGTGGTTTCTGTGTGGTCTGTGTCTGAAACAGGACCCACGCCCGTGACACTCTGGCCCTCCTGGCTTCCCACCCTGATATCATTAAGATGGTGGAGAAATTTGCCCCGAAGAGAGACCAAAACAGCATCAAGGACATTATCAATAAATGCCAGTGCAGGTAATGAGGGATTGATGAGGGATTGATTAGAAGACACCATAATATTATCAACAAACCTGAATTTCCTACATAAAATATCATGGTAATATCAATTTTGTTTTACTTTTTTTTTCAGAAATGTGTGAGGTAAACACCACAGAGGTCAGAGGAGCCCGACCAACTCCTGCCATCCATATACTTCAGACTCTGACATCTTTCATCATTTGTTCAGAAAGGAGTGCTCTCCGCACTCATTTTTTCTCCCACCCACCCCCGACCCATAACACACACACACACACGCACACACCCACCCAAAACATACATACCAGTAAATAAATAAACTCCTTAACACAATGACCCTTCCCCTAATAATAAATAAACCCAAATCCCAAAAATCCCAATCTAGTTGTGGGTTCCCTCTCTGTGTATTTTATGAGACAAAATTTGCCGTATTGAACTATATTCCATTGTCACTATCAGCTTCTCTTGCGTATGCCTTTCATCACAAAGATGGCCAAGCCTACTTCAGTGTCAGCATTACATCCAAGGGAAAATGTCATTTCTACAGCAACCCATCTAGATAACACAGAGACTGAGCATTGCCAACACACATAGATCATATATTGTCAATAAAATATAGTGCAGAGATTCAACCAGGAACATGAAACTCGATATGCAGTTTTAAAAAAGGATATAGCTGGCAGTCTAAACCTTGTCTTATATCAACCAACAAGGTAGTATGTACTCTGCTAAGATGATTTTGCCATCTAGTAAAGCGTGTGGGCACAGGGTACTACTGTAGCCATGGCTCAGACACAACACGCAGTACACCTGCACTATAATACACATGCACCTTTACTTCTCTACATTGAATGGCAAAGCACTTTATTTGTAATTAAAATGACAGTGATGGTCATTTTAGTGATTCCCACACATTCCCACAAGTTCAATCATCTTTCACTAATTTAAATCAGCATGTATATGGTCTCAGGATGCTAAGCAATAGCTGCCTAAAGAAAACAGTTTATCTATTGATACAATACACACAAAAGTTTATGTGAATAGGCTGTCAGTACCTTTTATAAAAAGAAATTATCTACAGATGTACTGATATTATCTTTGTTTTGAGTCGATCACCACCTAAAGCACACAGGCATTTAATTAAAGTTTCTGGCTACGCTTCTGGCTAAGCTAAACTCCAGCATGAGACTATGTGTCAATGCTAAAAACAGCAGTCCGTAAAGGACCTGACTGCGCGTCACTCCTAAAGGGAATGAGAGTTGACACTCCGATTGGCTTATTGCAAGTTACCCCCAAAACACACTCGTGAATAATTAGGCTAATAAGGAAAACCTATTAAGGCCCACCAGTGGAAAAACTGAAGCCTTTCAAGACACCTGCAGGGCACACTATGTTAGCCCAAGTAGGGGTTGGGTTAGACAGGTATTCTACTCCCAGTTCCAAGCCGTACTAATGGGTATTTTGTCATCGCACTGCATAAGCTCCATAGCTTGCTTGTGGCACCCAATTGTGTTTATGCCGTGAACAAATTTCTGTCAACTACACCATACCTAGACCACCAGCTTCAATAAAAATGTAATTACATAATTTTAAGAACTAGATAACCTTTATCTTATCTTAAAATCATGTAATTACATTTTTATTGAATAGATCTCCTAATTCAGCGATTGTTCAATCAAAAACAGCTGAGTGCAAAAAGAGTCTTGGGTGGGTACAGGTATTAAAGGGGTCTTTAGAGCAGGAGGGCAAAACTCGTTATATGCTGACGATGTTTTTCTATATATATCTGAACCTCTCAAGTCTATCCCACATATTCTCAATGGCCATCAGGCTATACATACGCTCACTCCACACTGGCACTTTAACCCAAACAAGGGGAGAGGGCAAAGGCTGCTTCTAATTGGAGTACATCATGGATATAAGAGCGATTGTACTCTTCACCTTTCCAATCAGCAGAAGATGCAAACAAATGTGTTTGCTCTCCAACTTTGCTTTACATTTTAATGACGTCTTTAAATCAGCTTTTTCTTGATCCTGAACTGGCCATGTCTTACACAGAAGAGAACATTCCATCAGCACCATGATTATGATCAGGTAGCCATAATGGCTGTTCAGTAAGGCAGTGGCCTACTGTACTTCAGACAGTTTACTCCATTTACTTTTGATAAAATATATACTTTAATGTTAAGATTAGACATTTAGATATAAACATTTACACAAGTACACAAAAAAATCCAAAACAATGCCGCTGAGGAAATGTTTTATTCCCATCACAGTTAATTTGACCATGCAGCATTCAGTTGGCAGTGCGATTTTTTAATGGCAGACGTTTTAAAGGGAAACTTTGGCATCCATGCATTCTAGGGTCTTTTGTGGATGGCCTGAATTTGTGGAAGTCTGAATTTTATTTTAAAGCAAAATTATTGACAAGACACATAAAAATCTCTCATCACATTTATTCCTTCACATCTGACGTAGGACTTTTATACTACTGTACCTTAAAGCTATACCTTCCCATTTTGGACACACTGACTGTGTGTATATATATATTGTTTCTTTTAACCCAATAGCATACTGTAGAATTTGCTAAGCTACCAGGCAAGATTTTAGCACTGTTGGATGCTAAGCATTGGGTCAGTTAAAACGCAGTCTAAGACCCAAGCAGCGAACATGGGGTATTTTGGCCTTTTGTTTTTTGAACTTTGGCAGTCATTGTAATGAGGGGCTGGGTTGAACAGGGGTTCACTTCACACTTTTAGCAACACCAGAGGGGCTGGGATTTTGATTTAGAATTCAGTGTTATATACTTCATAGCTCCACTATGACACTAGCTTATGTGTATGACCTGAAGTGAGATAATTCAAAGCCCATGTCCGCCATACCACACTTGGACCTTAAAGAGCTGATATTTATCCGGTAGGTGTAACGGTGTAATTAACCCTTTATTGGATGCATGTAATGGAATAATTGCTAAATCAAAATCATCTGAGTGCAAAGAGTTTTAAGGGTCCCACTGAAACCCCTAGCAGCCAGCAATGTAAAGGTATAAGAGGGATGCTTGAGAGCAAACCAGGCAAACAAAGTCTCGTTATATGCTGACGATGCCCTGATCCTCTTACATCTATCCGGCATCTTCTCAGTACCCTAGTATTTGGGTTTGTTGCCCAGACTGCAAACACAACTTAAGCAAAGGTTATTTTTACCCTTTACTAAAACCATCCGAAAAATCACTCATTCATCATTCACAATAATTAAAAGTGCTGAATAATATGTCTTAAAAAGTTCATGAAAACTTCTTTGTACCCTTACAGAGTTCTCAGTGCCTCATTTTGAATGACAGGGCCTTTGTTACTACCGATAGAGTGTGGAGTTTTTTCGAGCTGTTTTTAATGGTTAAAAAATAGCGTAATTTTCATGCTTCCAACAAGGGTGCCTAACAGTTCCATTGTTAGCCTTCTGGACCAAAAGGTAAAAAATAGTTAAGTTCTAAATGCAACAGGCTAGCTCAATTTTGCTCCTCAGCAAACATACCAACTCAGTATAATTTTTTAATATGTCAATTTTCATTGTACACCGAATTTCTCCTGTAACAACTTGGCACCGTCTGCATATCCATCCAATGCCTGAACATGAAAACCCTTGGTTTGTGAGAGATGGGTTGCAAAGTGTCTGGGTGTCTCATGACAACAAGCAGTGCAGACACTAGGTGAATCCACGATGGCGCAAAACTAAGCAGCGCGCATGCTGGTTAGAAATTTGTCCGTGATGATGTAGGTGGAAGTGTTTTCCGCTCTGCATTCTATGTCACATATAAGACATTGCGGGAGCAAGATTTCTGCTGCGCAGTGGAGCAGTTGCTCTCAGCTCGCTGCTGGGTCATGGAACTGTCTCCATGATGTTGACACTTTGCCCTAATTGGCTTTTGTCTATGCTGACGTTTATGTGTTTTCATGAACTTGTCCGTGCCATGTTCGTAGGCACATGTGCGTCTTTGCTGCTCAAATGTCACATGAGTATCATTCGTATGGTCGCACCTCTGCGCTCGTGAATATGAATAAACCTATACATTTCTTAATGTAATGCAACAACCCTGAAGCATGCCGTAAATAAGTTGGTCAGTTCTCTCATTCAACTTGTATTCAGCAGTGATGATAGCGAAGTGGATAGGTGATGTGTGTTATCTGCCTCTCTCAGTAACCCTAAGGTGGATATGGTGGTGCAGCAATAACACTCTTGTTTTCCATGTGGAAAACCTGGGTTCAGTACCCTGTTAGGCTGTTTTTCACATGCCACTGGCAATAGTCTGATATTATTAATACTGACACAGTGTTCCTAAATACAGATTAAAACAAAGTGTAATTGATGATCTGTTAATTGATGATCGGTTGTCTGTTTTGTCATGTTAAAAATGCAACAGCTACATTGTGTTCCACCATAAGTTGCATGAACTAGCAGCTGCCATGTAAGTCAGTTGTATTATATTTGGCAAAATATATTAAATATGTACTAAATATTGTGGGACTGACTGTACAACAATAAATTATTTTGCATAATATTTTGAAAATATCTGATTGCTCTGCAGGTTGCGAAGTTGCAGTTCTAGTTGTAATTCCTGTAGCAAATATTACATTTCACAAGATGGTGACCTAGAATTGACCCAGCCAAATCTTGTCATGTCTACGAGCAGTAGAAAGTCCAACTTGTTTGCCCAGTTTGTATCCCCGCCCCTCCAGCACCAAGCAAATCTCGCCGCTGCAGCAAGTCAACAACAGCCCATCTTGAACGCGCTGACTCTGATAGTCTTATGACCAGTAATGTGATCTAATTTTAGAACCTAGTTTTTCACTGCAATGCTAAATCAACTTGGAATTTCTCAAAAACTTGTTTGGGTGAATCAAAGAAAGGTATTTAGTGATTTAGTGATTTAGTAATTTACTTCCCTGTGAGACAGTGCTGATTTGTAGTGATTGGATCATCATATTTAGAACATTTTATTATTATCATTTTATTATTTATTATGTATAAATGTCAGATGTACAGATTGTATTTGGAGCAAATCACTGCCCTGGATGAGAGCACTGCAGAGTAGTGCTTTTTGAGTCATACTTGCAGTAACATCAACAGAAACATGTATTGTGGGTTATTCCTTGTTTTGCATTAAATAGATAAAGCCAGGTAGAAAGGAAATTGCAATCAGTGGAAGCCACCCAATTAGAATAAGCCGAATATTAGGGAAAAAAGCAAACTGTATAAAATTAAAATCAAGGACTGTATTAGATTAGCTATAAAGTCACACTGAACTCTGAGTCGACAGTCTAACATGGTACACTGTAGCTGTTAATAAAACTATCTGACATCTCTGTAGTGCATGTGATGCCTTTTGTATTTTTTTCCAAGCATGTAGTGTCTATATTTATCCAACAGATGGCCACACAGAATTGTTACAAAAGCGGAAACCAGTTGGGTTATCCTCCGGTTCATCCCAGCACAAAACTGATGAGGCAACTCAGCTGGTGTAAAAGTCACAGAGGACATTTAGCTAGCATGACATAATTGTCATAAAGCCAGGCCCCATCTTAATAAAGTGCAAATCACAGCACATCAATGTTACAATGCACAGACATACAAGATCCTAAAACATCCTCAGGAAATATATTGAGCCAGGTTGTTTTGAATGGCATACAACTGCCACCACAATTTGTGTGGGCCGTTAAAAAGCCTCAGTCAACTCTAACCAAAGCCAAAGACACCTTCTGTTATGGAAACCAATTTCTTTTTTTTTAGAATTTAAGAAGGTCTCCTTTTTGAAGCCTTTTAATGTCTTTGTTTTTAATTTCTGGCAGTTAAAGAGTTTTAGAACTGTTTCACACCTCATAAACGTATTGCCACTCTTCAGCAAATGCTTTCATAATGTAAAGTAGCCTATACACTCCTACATAGTTATTAAACAGACCTTTTAAAAGGCATTACCCAGAAGCAATGTTAAGTAATTGCAATTGCCCCTGAGGAAACTACAGCACCTCTCTGTCAATTACAGCGGGTTGCAACCAGCCTATGCTTAACCATGACTGAACACGCTCCAACAGGCGAGCACTGTAACACTGGTACTGCAAGTATTCTGGAGTTTTCCCAGTAGTCAGGCAATGGGATCTGTGCAGAAGAGCGCTGAGCATCAGGCAAGGGGACAGTGGGCAAACAAGGCTGAATTTTTTCTCACAACGGCCGGAGCGGTCATTGGTTTGGGAAACTTATGGCGATTTCCATATCTATGCTACAAGAACGGCGGAGGTGAGTTCAAACATGATGCTGAAAAGCAAATATGTTGTGTGTTGTTTCATGTCACGTGTATGAACTGTAACACAGTCAGTATACGTGTTTTGTGCAGATTTGTGTTCCGTTTTGTTAGGAGGGAAGGCAAGCGTGACAGAATAAAGTGCAAAATAAAGGGAGCCAAAGAATTCTAAAGGCTCAAAACAAACGGTTGTAACTCTACAAACGGGTTGAAATGGGCAGCCTGTACCAAAATCGTAAAATTAGTGGGTATGGTTTATTTTTATTTTTACAATGAACAAATAATTGTTTTATTTATACAGCCTCAAGTGCACACAGAAAACAAG
The DNA here is from genome assembly GCA_027475355.1 of Coilia nasus. Lineage (NCBI taxonomy): Eukaryota > Metazoa > Chordata > Actinopteri > Clupeiformes > Engraulidae > Coilia > Coilia nasus. Next base: position 25,767,677 of record CM050211.1, read on the forward strand.
ATTTATTTGAAACTTGCGCAAACAAATTAGCATAAGCTGTAGCACATTTTAAAATGTAAACAAATACTTTATTATTATTAGCCTACTGACATTAGCTTGTCACATGTCCGTTGTATTACAGTTATGTGTCTGATTTTGTTCTTTAGTCTCAGCTTTTGGTATGCAAACGCCTCCCGTTTAAGTTCAATAGAATTAGGTCTAATGTTATTTAGAGGCCTCTGACTGAGTGTTTGGCATCTATAGGCGTGACATGATGCCCGCACATCTCGCAGCTAGAATTGTAATTTAGGCACTTCACAGAAATGCACAGTTTAGTAAGAAAACAATCCTCCATATCTTTTGAATTACCCTTTCCCCCAAAGTTTCGGACTACATAATTTTGCATAATTTGTAAGCTAAGTGTTGGCATTAAGCTGATGTCCCCTCTCTCTGGAGCCAATGGTTCCAGATTTTGAGCTGTTTGCAACTCAGAAGCTATATTCAGTCGTACTTTATCAAAATTTCCTTTGAAAAAAGATGCAAAGTCATGACATGTATTAACTGAGAGAAGCTCAGGAGGCAATAGTGACAAACTGTTCAAGAAAAGCTGTTGGCTGCAACTGGTCATTCATGTCAGTATTACGTGAAGGACTTTTTTATTGTAAGTTTCATCCCTTGAAGTCAAGAGAGAACAAGGAAATCTGAGAAATCTGAACCGACTGCTGAAGGGTCTGAGGAGACTGTTTACATTTATGAAGAAACCACAAAGCAGTGGCTTGGTGGCCAGATATCAGCTTTTGGGCATCGGTAGAGACACCACTGATCACAATAGTAACTGATATACATACACCAGTAACTGATATACAATAAACATCCCAGACACTAAAATAAGTGTTTTTTTCTTCATAATATGGGCCTCAACACAGAGAGGTTGTATGGTATTTGGTTTGTGTTTGTGGTTTGTGTTTTGGCTTGTCATCCCATCTCAAATCACCCTGAGGGTCAGAGGTCACCTTATACAAGTTGTTATAACCGCATTGCCTTTTAGTGCTAATGGATGGTTCTGTGTCCCTGCCCTGCACCCTCAAACACTTGACTGGCATGACTATACCAATCCTAAAGACAGGTCTTCCAGGGTTCACTGACTGGATGCAGAGGGGGTATTTCTCAGCCTGTTTCTTCACATAAAAGCTAAATCTAACAATCTGTTCAAATGCACCAGAATGCACAAAATTACATCTAATTTCTAAAAAAAACTAAAAAACTTATCTGTGCAATATATTGTAATGGGCAAAAATTGGCAATACTGTTTTTAGATAAGTGATGGCAGCCCTGATTTTAGGGGATTAGACAGATGGGCAGATGAGTGCCTTGCCTGTTTTCGAGAAACATTGCACAATTTTAATGACTTGACCCTAAATAAAGTTTATTCATTGATCAGTAATCACTGCAGCCTGGTTTAGTCTGTTTGCTGGTTAAGTGAACCTGATGAAGCAGTGGCGAAACATTGTTTTCCCAAAGAAAAATAACAAGTGTGCGATGATTTTTCTTACTCATGAAAGATGCTCCATGTCATCACCACCAGATTGTGCACCAGGATTTTTTTAAGTTGTAAAGTTTATTCTATTCATTATTGTCTTGCTGTGGAAGGAAGAACCAGGTGGGTAGCTATATGTGAATATAGTGCAACATCAGCTCTGACTCCATATATACATGTACAGTATATGGATAGGCCAGCAGGCACAGTCCAGGGGGATGCATCAATGGTTGTTTTTTCAATCTGCCTCTGCACACAATAGGATAGTGCTACAACCAATCAGACCTCTCCTTTTGAGGGCCTACAGTAACTCCTTCCTGTAAGTCCTCTCCTTTTGATGGCCTACAGAGCAATGAACTTGTTTACCATAGCACTACACCTGCACACCATTGCAGCCCTGTTGTCACCGTGTTAAGTCCGCCAGGCGACTCTCTACAAGGATAGACTGATGTGATTGGTTGAGCTAGATTTTGGAGGAAGGCAACTGAGCTTTGACAGGTCATGGCTAGACTAGCCTAGGATAGAATTTGTAATTGTGCTACTGCTAGGTTAGATGTCTAGGCTAACTTTGAATGTGTGGATACATCAATTCCAATCACAGAGAATCAAACCAGACCTGCTTCACCAAAATCCCCTGATTTCTTTTGATCATTTTCATCACCACCCTGCCTGCAGTTCCCTGCAAGTATGGAGAGACTGCTGCCAATTGCCATTCTGACTTTTTTTCTAGCCCAAGACACTCAAACACTCAACAGGTCGTGGCTAGACTTTACCTAGGATAGAATTATTAATTGTACTACTGCTAGGTTAGATTTCTAGGCTAACTTTGATGTCTTTTCAACAGTGTCACTGCATGTCCTACTACTCAGTATGTCTATGCATGTGACAAATAAATATCCTTTCTTTTGAACCCCAAGGTGCATTTCTAGTGCCTTACTTCCTGTACCTGGTGACATGTGGTGTCCCCCTGTTTGTACTGGAGACGGCGCTCGGACAGTACACCAGCCAAGGTGGCATCACCTGCTGGAGAAAAATATGTCCTCTGTTTGAGGGTGAGTGATAGACATAGAATAAATTGGCAGTTATTAAATAATTTGACTATACTGAAATGTAGAAGTACTACTCATTCGTAACATAGTCTTCCAAACCCATACCTATAAAAATGACATGAAATGTTCAAATCAAGTTTTGTTTAAAAGAAAAAAACCTCTCATAACATGTATTTATGTATGCATTTATTTGCTTTCTCAGGCATGGGCTATGCCAGTCAGGTGATAGTCCTGTATGGCTCAATCACCTACATCATAGTCCTGGCCTGGGCCCTCTTCTACCTGTTTTCATCCTTCAGTTATGACCTGCCATGGGCCAGCTGCACAAATAAGTGGAATACAGGTATGTGCTGTGGCCTGATGGTTAAGGAGTTGGTCCTGGGATCGGAAGGTGGCAGGCTGTTTGATTCCTGTACCATTAGAAAAAAATGAGGGTGGGGGATTGTATAACCGGTGCCTTCAGTGTGTATCAATCAGTGTGAGTAATTCACTGGCGTAAGTGTTTTCTAGATTATCGAGATGCAAGTTGAAATCCCCATCTATAGTAATACTGTTGAACTCAACAAATCAGAAGACCTAGTTCTACAGTGAGCGTGGATGTCATATCCATTCTGAGGTTGTTTCAGAACAGGCAGGAGATTCAACGTGTACCCCATTGACAGGATGCACAGTAATTCTTCTTTTTGTAAGCACAGGAATAGAGAATGGCCTTGGCATCCTGTGTCCTTGCTTGTTTCCAAAACTACCCTTAATGCAGGGACAGACATAACAGCATATCAGACAGTACTATCATCAAGGCTGTCCCTGCTACCACTGTTAGTGTTATGCAGCTGTGTACATTCCAAACCATAGCCTTGAATAAGGGATCCTTCTGTGGGCAGAGGGGGTGGTGGTGCCCTCCGGGATGCTGTAGAAGATGGGTATGGGTGTACAGTTGAATGTTGGGGGCTAGTAAAGGCCTGTCCATGGGGATTATCTGTGTACTCCATCATCCACCATGACTGGCAACATGCCATCAAAGGAGTAGGAATGTGTGGATACATCAATTCCAATCACAGAGAATCAAACCAGACCTGCTTCACCAAAATCCCCTGATTTCTTTTTATCATCTCCATCACCACTACAGCTGCAGTTCCCTGCTGCCAATTGCCATTTTGACTTTTTTCTAGCCCAAGACACTCAAAACAAGCAGTGTACACAGATAATCCCCAGTGGTTAATGCTTTGAGTCCTTTCAGCAGTGTCCTTCTTCTCATGTTTTTGTACATTTGCGGTCCTTCGTGGTCCACACTTCTGTGCAAGCATTGTACTGTATACAGCTGCCAGAGGAATAGCCCAGGTCCCAACAGAGGAGTTGACTGGGCGTTTCTCTCCTTCAGCTTGTGAGGGTCATTGTTTAGGCTCACCAGAGTGTTTGTTAATGCACATGGCTGTTTCAGTGTGTACTCCAACAGACGCTTTATCAACCATGATTGGTTCTGTCTGCACTGTTACAGATAAAGATTGAAATTGTCTATAAAATTCATCCCAAGGGAAAAACATGTCTTTAGCAGCCAGTGTTTAGACTGCATTTTTGAGAGAATGCAAAGCTTCCCTGTGCTGGAAAATGGGCCACTGATAAAGGTTCGTATTCCAAGGTCATTTAGGGCAGAGAAATATTCTTTAAAATCTATTTTGACACTGAGCTGTTCTCTAAAAATATAATTTGCTCCAACATGCACAATGATGCGTTTGATAGTTTTATGATTTGACATTCTCTGAAATACTGTTTTACGTGTCAGAGATCAATGCATTAGGATGCCAGAAAAAAATTAAAATAAATAAACTACATAACCTGCAAAATGTTGCTATGCATGGGTGTCTGAGAGTGCCGAGGTAGAGGTCTGAGAGGTAGAGGTATGACCAAACCCACTGGGGTAATTCACCGTAACACAGTAGTCACAGCTGTAGCCCACAGTCAGAGTGTAATGAAAGGACATGTAATTAAGCTGATTCTCCACACGTCCTGTGGCAGACAGGTCTATGACATGAAGTCAATATGGTGCAGGGGCTAATGATCTGCTGAAGATCCTCTTGGCAGGTGATAATAGTTTGTCTCAGGGGCCCAAATTCCTAGCAGCACACCTGCCCTGTACCAGCAGGAAAAAATGTGGGTGGGGGATTGAATATCCAGCGCTGTCCTGCACCCTCAGCTCACTTCAGCCCTCATCCATTAACTGAGTCCTGCTGCTCACTCAAGGCTGCAGTGAGCATTGAGCAAGGCACCTCACCCGACGTTGCTCCAGGCGGACTGTCCCAGTACCTAATTCACTGTAATCACAATAACAAATACAAACCACTTTCAAAGTAAGACAGTTTGCAGTTGCAGTTTGCTTGATTAATTGATCCCATAAAGTCAAAATTCTAGATAACATCAATGACTTAATGGGATTTACAGAGTTGATAAATCCGAATGAGGGACATTTGTTTTTATTACATTACCGGTACATTACATTTAGCTGACATTCTTACAGCAGCTTACACAGCATATAAAACAGTGTACACAATGAAATCGGAAACCCTAATTTAACCCACATGAGTACATACAAGAGCAGAGAGGCCATCGATGGTGCCCAAAGAGCAGTGTGTGGACATGGCAACTTGCTCAAGGGTACCTCACTGGCACTCCTGACAGTTGGCGGATTCAAAGAACAGAGACACAGAAAGTTTTAAACGTGAGGTTTTGGGCATGCGCTCAAAACTCAAACGTAAAATTCTTCAAACAAACACCCATATATATAGCTGATATATATATATCAGAGGATCATATGACCCCTGATTAGTTTTTTTGTCCAGCACCCAGATTGCTTAAGGCGGATATGCGTGCTTTAGACCTATACAGGTGGTGGATTGAAACCTTTGATCTTTTCCATAAGGCCACCACTTTAGACTTATCAGGCATGCATGCCAAGAATATGATACAGTATAAGAGAATATATATTGTCCGAAGTTTTAAATATTCGGGAAATCTTTGTGGCCATTAGTCCTTACTGTGAGCCTTACTATTGTAAGCCTTTCTGGTCTCTAAAACCAGAAATTTCACAAGTATCACACATGTTGATATATCGTTGTATTCAGTGTGTGGACAGATGTGTCAGAATGATATGTATTTGACATGTTGCAATCATTGCTTTGCCCTCTCTGATATCCTAGATAGTTGTGTCAGCTTCAGTAACATCTCCAACGGGCCTTTACCAAGCAACAGCTCATCATCCGTCATGGAGTTCTGGAGGTAAGTATAGATAACAAGCCTATCTATACTAGTCCTATCCACAAGTCTGCATTTGCACGCATGTAAAGGTATATGTTTTTGTTTCTGTATGAAGATTAGATTTAGGTGTAAATATATCTAATATATTCTATGCACATACTATTGTCTTTGCTGAACTTTCTCTATATTGTAACTTTGTAACTAACTATACCTGACATTAAAAATGAAGTCATCCTCTAACATATGATTCTGTGTGTATCTGTAGCTTGCATGTTTTTTTTTGCCTAGAATTCTTTTGCACAAACTTCAGTTAGACAGAAAATCTGTTTACAACCTCAGTCCTGACTGTGTAGAGTATGCGAGCACTGTGATTAAGCTTTTATTTTGTGACTTGGCACTCAGGTACAAAGTCCTTAAGCTTTCCAGTGGCATTGAGAAACTTGGAGACATACAATGGGAAATCGCTCTATGCCTTCTGTTGGCCTGGACGGTCATCTACTTCTGTGTCTGGAAGGGAATCAAGTCTTCTGGCAAGGTACTTGGGTCCACCTCGCCAGAGCAATGTGTTTGGAGCAGTCTTTAACAGGCCACAAAATTAACCCCTTTATTGTATGTCAATTTTAAATGTTTATTTCAGATTAAAACCCAAAGTATATTTTAATATCATGATGGACAAGATTATTTCACTTGGCTTCACTTAATGCAAATGTCTGGCTACTCTTAATAGGCATGTGTTTACTTCCTAGTGGGCAATTTTGTTCTCTGACCTTTAAAGGTATTTGGCCTGTTATCAGTATAGGTTCTCTGAGAATGTTAGACTGAAAGTGGTTGCCTTAGGAGACTTTCCTGATGTAGTGCTGTAGCAAAACACCGTTTTGAACTGAGGTAGTCAAGTCAAGTCAAGTTTATTTATAAAGCACTTTAAAATACAACAGAGGCAGCTGACCAAAGTGCTGAACAAGTAGGTAAAAGGACTAAAACACAAGGACACCATGACTAGAGGACAACATAAAAACACAGAGATGACCTGACGGTAGATGACTAATACAACAAAATAATATGTTTGCAAAATAAAAAGCATATAGTATAAATGCTTTTTTATTTATACTATATGCTTTTTATTTTGCAATAAAAAGCATATAGTATAAATATAGGTAGTGCTAGCCTGGCTATATTTTTAAGACAAGGGTGTGAAAATTTTGTAAATATTGCATCTGGGTAAATATTGTAAATATTGCATCTTAAATGAGGTGCACCATGTAACAGGTACCATCATTTATATTTTATAGAATTAATTATATTTATACATTTAGCTTTCCATATTGTCTTCCCTCAGCACAGGGTGAAAATGGCAGATTGACCTGCAACATTTACATGCAGCCGTATGTTTTTAAGTTTTTCTTCGTGTGTGTGTCTGCACAGGTTGCATACTTCACTGCGACGTTCCCCTACGTCATGATCTTTGTGCTGTTTTTCCGTGGCATCACTTTGCCTGGAGCGCTCGATGGCATCTTCTTCTACTTGAACCCAGCCCCAGCTCGACTGGCAGATCCACAGGTCAGAGAAATAATTATTTGTTTTTTATTTGTTTGTTTGTTTTGCTGTTCCACCAGGGACTCTCTGCACAATCATTTGTTTTAAATTCCCCTTTCTAAGGTTTGGATGGATGCTGGGACTCAAGTATTCTTCTCCTACGCCATATGTCTTGGGTACCTTACATCTCTGGGGAGTTACAACAAATACAACAATGACTGCTACAAGTAAGTCACACATATATCATACCGGAGACCCATACCGGAGACTTTGTGTGTCCTTTGCATTGCTTGTGTGTATTCACAGGAATATGAATAGTTTTGGTTAACAGGAGTGTTCTGGGTCCATCTATTTGAATGACTAAAAACAATATGTACAGTAGGTTCTTCTCTGCACCCAAAGTTTAAAAGCAGCAAGCTGACCACGCAGTCCACTACTGACTTTGTTTCTCGATTTTTCCTGCTCTTGTAGTTCTGAACAATTAACAATAAACAATAAATAATGAACAATTTGGTGTACAGTAATATTGGAACATCATTTTAAAATTCAAGAAGCTGATTTTGGAGAAATAGCTGATTGTTAGTCAATGAATCACCTGGTTTTTGCAGCTTTAAAACACAAATACATGAAGGCCAAAGCTTTAAGACACATTTGGGATGTTTTACCAGACAACTGTGCTGTTTTTTTAATTGAAATGCTCTGAAATTCCACTCTACCATTGGTAAAGATTTAGAATCTGTTAGTCAAAGTGCACTGTGTCAAGTACGGTCTGTAAAAATGGCCCTGGAATCCAGCTGGGCCAAGGGGCATACCTTGATGAAAACGATATTCAACGAACACTATATGGTGTTACGAAAACATGTCAGTCAAACATACCAAACTCAGTATGGACGTGAGCCCTCTAAGCGTCCCCTTAAGGCAACAATGAGAGGCCTTTAAAAGGCATTCAGGTGCCCCTTAAAGGCATGAAGCGACCAACAGCGGCTGAGCTTAGGGGCGAGGGGATTTCATTCAGCCCAAAATGCTTGGCAGTGGACACAGCTGAGCATTGATGGAGGCTTATCAACATGCTAACACATTGCACAGACAATTTTATTAAATTGTAAATACTGCCTTTACTGGGAGCAACACAGATGAAACTGGAACTTTAATTTTAATGTAGGTGCATAACAAAAAAAGGGGATTAATCTTTCAAATGCTTACCGCATCTTCATCAGAGTCCTTGAGGAACATGTGAAGATGCGGGAAACACTGAAACATTAGTCCCCTTTTCTTGTTGTGCAACTCAATTAAAATTAAAGGTACAGTTACATCTGTGGTGCTCCGATTTCATTATTTTCATCATCAAGACTGTCCCTCATCCTTGATGCACCGCATGTACACAGAAGCCTGTGGATCCCCTCCTATTTGCTGTCACTGATACTCTCTCTCCTGCACTGATATCCCACCTGTGCACAAAAAGACCATTACTATACAGACCAGCTTGCACTACACACCAACTTGCACTACACACCAGCTTGCACTACAGACCGGCTTGCACTACAGACCGGCTTGCACTACAGACCGGCTTGCACTACACACCAGCTTGCACATTTTCCGTGGAAGCAGAGGCGAAGCACAGGCAAAGCACCGCTGAAAGGCGCAAAGACACCACGCAGCACCTGAAAACCCCAATCCCCCGTTTTCCGTCAACATACAAGTGTGGAGTTGTTACCGTAACACTGTTACAGTGTTTAGAAGTGCGCTTTGCCTGTGCTTCCGCAGAATTTAGTCCCCCATCTAAATGCCGTTTGGTCGAACCCTTCGTGTTAATTTGCATTGTCATTTGTTGTACTTGATCTGAATGCACAGGTCACGAAAAATTCTAAAAATTCGAGTGAATTGATTCACTTTTGCCACAGTTTACTAGTTGGCAACACTAGATCACAGCAACTGTGCTAAGATAAGCCTAGGTCAGTGCTGCCAGATTCGGACAATGGCTGGGTCTGCTAAAAAGTGCTTCTGCCCACATATCCAACTCTAGGGACTGTGGGGACAGACTCATTTTCATCTGGGGGTGGCGTATACCTTTAAATCATTCCATGAAAAGTTGCATGATGTTGCTCCAAAGACTATTTAACTTTTTTAGCGATTTAAATAAGACGTCACAGATAACAAAGCAGCGTGTTGTTGTTGAGTGTTGTTGAGAATGAATGCAAGGTAGATGAAGTGAACATTATGTTTCAAGTTGATAAAAAGAAATTCTTGATGTTTTCCAGAGATTCCTTCTATCTTTGCCTCCTGAACAGTGGAACCAGCTTCATCACCGGCTTTGCCATATTCTCTGTGTTAGGGTACATGGCCCATGTTCAGGGTGTTGACATCTCTTTGGTAGCTGAATCTGGTAAGACTTTTCAGAGTTTGTGGTAAGACTTTTCAGACTTTGTGGAAAGACTTTTCAGAGTTTGTGGAAAAGCTTTTTAGAGTTTTTTTTTTTTTTTTACCGATTTCAACAATATGTTTTCTTGTTAAGTTCATTACTGGTTGTAGTTGTGATTGTTCCTCCATTGTTGACACTTGCACATACCCTGCCCCCTTCGCTTCTACAGGTCCTGGGCTAGTCTTTATTGTGTACCCTCAGGCTGTGACCTTGCTGCCTTGGCCACAGCTCTGGGCAGTGTGTTTCTTCACCATGATCTTCCTCCTGGGTGTGGACAGCCAGGTTAGGGACCTTCCTCCCGAGGCTCTCTCTCTCTCTCAGTGATGTTACATCCTCTCCTCCCCAACATTCGCACACACACCTTCCCTGTTCTGTGCCTTTGTGTCTCGTGGTCTATAGTTTGTTGGACTGGAGAGCCTGATGACGTCGGTGACTGACAGGTTTCCCACCATACTCAGGAACGGCTGCAACAAACAGCTCTTCCTGTTGGGACTGTGCTCTGTCTGCTTCCTGGCTGGCCTTTTCATGGTGACTCAGGTGACTTTTGTCTTTACGGAGCTTTGAGTGTACCTCTACTTTGGTCAGGTGTTTTGTGAGAGATATTCATCTTTATTTATTCCTTTGTTGTTACAGGGAGGGCTTTACATCCTACAGCTGTTTGACCACTATGTCTGCAGTGGGGCCACCCTACTCTTTCTGGCTATTTGCCAGTCAGTGACCGTGGGCTGGATTTACGGTAAACGGTGGCTAGATAAAGTGTGAAGTGATTTGTCATTGTAATCACACAGCACAGCACACCACAGCACAAAGAGCACCCAACTGCTGCATTTAAACCTATCACAGATGTGAGCAGGGGGCAGCCATGGCAATGGCGCCCAGGGAGTAGTGTGTGTGTGGGCACGGTACCATGCTCAGGGCACCTTCAGTCACAGGGGAGTATGGAGCAGGGCGCTGATCAATCACTTCCCAACCCACCTGTCAGTGTGGGGATTTGAACTGTGATCCTGCAAGTCCGACTCGTTAACCGCTAGCCCATGACTGCCCCGATGAGTTCCTTACTTATGTTTTCCCTAAAAGCTGCAAAACAATTATGTCACGAAGATTCAGTTAGACAAAATGGCAACATTTCAGTTTACCAATGTTTATGTACATTCAGTAGTTATGTCACGATTTTTGTTTAGATATTGTGTTTACATCTATTTGTGACTGTAATATTCTACAGTACCTGCCAAATCTCTGGGAGATTTCAGTGGTAGCAGTCAAACTTGTTGATTTGGTTATTAATGGAGACACTTGGGAAAAACAGGACATTTGACATCTATGATTCAGTTCAGTTCAACTCAAAGAACTGGGGGGTGGGGGGGTGGGGGGGGGGGGGGGTTAACTATTCAAGTCTGATGGATGCTGACACAAAACTTGACAGGGCTCTACTGGTTCTGAAAGGAAGAGATCTGAATCTGTGACTTGAGGGTGTGGGCCAATATTGACTGCGTAAAATGTGAGTGGGTCATCATGTGTGTGGTAATTTCTGTTGCTTCTTGCTTTGTCCTGTTATTATGTTGATGAGTGGATTCCTGATCTTGATATCTGTCTGTCTACGCAATCACATATCATTCCCTGGTCCCCGGAGGGATTGACCAGGTATTGGAATGACCCTGTCTGTCTGTGTGTGTGTGTGTGTATGTCTGTGTACGTGATTCTGCCTGTCTGTCTGCCCATATGGGGGACCAGGTTGCCATCTCTGATTGCGCTTGTTGACCTTGCAGTTTCCTCTGTCTTCTTCCCAAGGTGCTGAGCGGTTCTACAGGAACATTGAGGACATGATTGGCTACAGGCCTTGGCCCTTTATTAAGTACTGTTGGGTCTATGTGACTCCCATAGTGTGCATTGTGAGTTTATCCCCCTCTGCCTTCACCCACCACAACATTCCTTTCATTCACTAGCCTGGTAAATCAGCTGACGTACTTCATTCAATTTTGTACAAAGGGTCTGGCAGTGCTTCCACTGACATTGCTGTGTTAGGCAGAATTTTGCCTAGCCGATCAGCGAACAGAGGGAGTGTTCGTGAGCGATGACATTGACTTTGTGTGCTACATTTAAATTGTAGTGTGTAGGCAGGCTAATTGCATATGTCAAGACCAGATGTTAGCAATTGGGTAAAGGCATAGCCACTTGTTTTAAACTAGTCCACACCTCCAGGAAGAAATCATTTCCCAATACAGCACTACCAGACCCTCTGTAGAAAATGAAATAAAGTACGAGAGGCTGGTTTACCAGGCTATTCATTCACTACATCACGAGATCAAATAGTTTTCCTAAGAAAACTAATCCTGACTTGTTTACTAGGCAAATTCTGTGACTTTATTAGCTTTTCCAGTCATGTTTACTTTTTTAGAGCTTTCTAAAAGTATGGATCTGAAGCCTGCAGTGTAAATGTGTTTTATTTAAGGAAGTGTTACAACATAGATAGGCAGATAATGCTGAGGTGGCCCATTTGGGGCCTAACATAGCCTAGTATCACCCTTTATAGTATATCTACATGTAACATTATGTACTTCCACTATACATACCTAACACTAACCCTAACCCTAAAACTTAAGCACTAAACTTAAACTTAATAAAACTTAAGCACACTGTAAATATGTGCGTTATAAGTTACATGTTGTTACACACTGTTTTACACTGTACTTTATGATGTAGATGCACTGTAACAGGGCTTGTAAAACAAAGCGTAACCCTTAGAAGATATACACTGAGCCGAATGAGCTAAAATAATAAATAGTGAGTAACCTGATGCTGGTTGAGAAAACAAATATTAAATGGAAACTGTGACCCACTTTTTCCTTTTGCGAAGGGAACTTTTGTTTACTCTTTGGTTAGGTATAGCCCCCTGAAGTTCAACAACACCTACGTGTACCCCTGGTGGGCCTATGGTATTGGCTGGTTCCTGGCAGCTTCATCGCTCTCTCTGATCCCGCTGACGATGCTTTACAAACTCTACTATGCTAAAGGGACAATCGTACAGGTAAAGCACTCTACTTACTCTAACAATTTAGCAGCTAACAACGGAGCTTGGAATTGCTGAAGTGTTTTGCTCTCTGCTGCTTTCTTTGCTGTAATATTTTTGAGCAAAAGGAAGCTATTAGGCCAAAATATGTCTGTGCATCTTTCATTTTGGAAAGCACCTTTTCACCTTTTGTACCATGCGATATGGGTAAAGGTAAGAATGATTGGTGAATGAGATTAACAGTGAACTGAACATCATTTTGCCACACTTGATATACAGTATATGATTCTGAGATAGGTATGGCATGATACAAATAGGAAAGTTACAGGAAGTGTGCAATAACATGTTTGTAAACATGAAACCGAATTCTGTGTTTCTCCCAATCAGCGTCTTCAGTTTCTGTGCATCCCTGCAGATGATCTGCACATGGCAAAGAGGGAGAGAGAAAGACAGTATCCTTCTACACTGTGACTGATGATGGAAAGTTATCAACTTTTAACAGTACCAGCTTTCTCCACTTCTGTGTTAACCTCTGCATATGTTGGCAAATTTCTGTTTTTATTTTTTTGTACCTTTAGCTGACATGGGTAATCATTTTTTACTATATTTACTATATTTTATGTTTTACTATATATTTTTTCAAGAGGTGAAATTTGTCTTCCTTATGTATTTTTGTTAAACCTTTTTGCGACTTACTTTCTGATCTTATAACCTAAATGTCACCTGAACGTTTTTAGTGCCAAAATGACTCTTACAAGCACTTTTTCAACAGTAAGTCTCTGCCAAATTGTGCCTATTTCTTCTACACATTTGTATTTTCTGTGTAGATATGATAAAATACATAGGTCATTTGGTAAGTAACTTCACTGAAATGAACTGTGACCGGTGCCTTTGCAATTACATTTTTTTTACATCAGAAACCTGTCATGATTACAGGCTGTCATATATTAGTAAGCCAGCAATAGTGTACATGTATGTAAAGTCTGAGTGGATTTTTATTGATTTCTTTGAATTTTTTGAAATTTTACCATAATATCAGAAACCGATAGATATTTTATAGGTTTATATATATACAAAAGTATTCTAACTTCCCTCTGTATTCATTCTCCATTCTTTAACAGAATTAATGTTGTTGTACTGATTTTCTGTATTACATGTATGTACACGAGTATGTATGTTACACATAAACTAGGACATTAAACACTCTTTAGTAATGAATTATGACATATGATGTGGATAGGTCACACTCTCTATGAATAGCCATTTTCTCTTTAGAAAAAAAAAAGTTCAAATTTCAGAAGTCAAATGAACAAATTATACAGTGGAAAGACTGGATATTAGTCTTTTTTGTTTACACTGCTATATAGAAAGAAAGAAGAAAGAAGAAAATGTTATACAGGTTATTTCTTTCTTTTTTCTTCTTTCTTTCTTTCTTTCTTTCTTTCTTTCTTTCTTTCTTTCTTTTTTGTACATTCTAGAAAAAAGTTGCAATAGTCATCCAAAACCCTGGGATAGCATATCATAAGGTTTTACTGCCTTAGATATATCTTGGTTGGCCAAATAAACATGATAAAGACCTTGCTGGCTGCTAAGTTATTAAAAAAGCCAGAAGTGAAGACTGCCTTTGCACAAAAACATTGCATTCTTGGTCACTTTGTTTATATTCTCTACACCTTCTTCAATAGATATGAAAAACAAAAACAGCTTTAAAGAAGAGCTGGTAGAAAAACAGTGGCAAAGATGGTGTGTTTAACAACCATGATATGGATCAGCCATAACTGTGGCACAGATATTTTACCTAGAAATGAGCATCTATCTGACAGTAGTGACTTGACGTGTTTTTTAATCTGCTTTTGCATACTGTATAGCTCAGGTCTGATAAGACAACATCCACATTAACTACGCACATGCCATGACAGTTCACTGCTAGAGTTAAAAAGTACAAAAAGGGACAATATTGTACAGAAAAACATCAGAGTTGCATTTGTGCTCCTTGGGAAAAAATGTTTTGATAAAAAAATTAAGTTTTGTAAGGTAATGCACAGAAGACGATAACAGTTGCATTTGTATTTCTTGAAAAAAGGTAGGCTACTTTTCATTTTGTAAGGTTGTGTTTATTGGAAAGAGTTGAATAGCTGTAACTTTGAATATGTCTCTTATGTTTTTGTGTGCGTGTGTGTTTATGATTGGCTCTTCTTTTTACGCTGTCCAACTTCATCTGCCTCATCTTTTTTTCCTCACACTCACAAACATTCTATCACTTAATTTTTTAAACAACTTGGAGGGTGCTTAAATCAGAGGGTTGTGATCCACATCTTTCAAATCTGTCCGTACCAAAGGTAATGGACACTCCTCTGACAACAGGAGTTCCTTCACTCAACACAAAACACGGCCTGAGTTGCTAAACTAAAGAAAGGGGCAAAACAGCATGAAGATCCATCACTGCAGAGCTAAGAAAAGAGGAAAAAGCTTTCAGTCAACATGTCAACAAGACTAATACTTACTGTGCAATCTGCATTAACATGAACAAAAGCTTGCACGCCATCAGAAAGCATCTAAGTGTTGTCTGCGTAAACAGCTTTTTTGAATGCATTCCAAGTGGGCGTCCACAGACTTAGCTTTGTTATACCCTGTGCTTTGAGACTTGTGACTATTTCCAGTGAACTCCTTTGGCTCCATTCAGGCAATATGCCAACAGCATTTTCAGCACTGAAAGCAAATCCAAGATTTAATTGAACAACAGTCCTCTCACCTGTAACAAGCATGAATGAGGAAGGCAGACTTTTTTAATCCATGTACTAGTCCCTCAATGGGGAAATGTACAACTCTGCATTTAACCCATCACCCACACGTTAGCAGGGGGCAGCCGCGACGGCACCCGGGGGGCAGTGCATGGGAACGGTGTCATGCTCGGGGTCAGGGGTGCCGCTAAAACTTGTGGGCCCCCTGAAAGAAAATAATCTTGGGCTTCCACCCCAATCGTATCATAGTCCTCTGTGGACCCCTGTGAAGCTCTGGGCCCCTTGAATCATCCTGATCTACCACCACCCCAGTAGCACCCCTGCTTGGGGTACCTCAGTGGCACTTCTAGATGGATTTGAACCTGCGACCCCACCGTTACGTTAACTGCTGGGCCATCTTACGTCCACTTACATATAGTCCAGCTAGGCTGTTATGTTATGTATGTAGGTGTACTGTAAAGAAAACTGAATTAACTAAACTGTAATTGTAAACTAGTAAGGAAGCACACAGTAGCACATGAGTAAACCATTCTCCATTTTATATTTCTTCAACTCCACAACTTCATCTACACATCACTTGTTAAAACATATAAGGCGCTGGTGAAACACTATATGCTAGCGCCACCTAGAGGTGCACAGAACATTAGGAACACAACATACTGTAGGTCCAACTGTGTTCCAAATAGGTCAGAATATGAAGGCAGTAGAGGGCTAGGGGGCAGCTAAGGACAGTGTTCTGGGAAGACCCCCTACTGGAGCTCAGGCAGATCTCTTACATTCGTAGCAGCAGGTGTCTGCGGTAGAAATCTTATCCTGTTACAACATATAGGGAACCAACAGCAAATTAAAATAACTCCTCCAGGGCTGTCTTTCAAATTACACATACCTTCCCAAACACAATTAAGAGGAAAAAAATAACTTCTTTTCATAGTATTATATTATATGGGATATGTTGAGTAACGAGAAATGTTTCAGAGAAATGGATATAGTTAGCCTGTGGCTGGTACAGTGTAAACCATGAAGTTATGGCTTAAGGAACCAAGCCACTCTAATACCTTGCCTAAAGTCACTATTGGTCTAGCAATGTTTTCTTTCTTCAGTTTGAGCACTACAGCATGAATGAGGATTACTTATAGAATCACAAAATCCGCCTTTATCCCACAGAATCTCTACAGAACAGCTCAGTGGCCTGGCTTGTATTAACAAAGAAAACAACTTATGAGAAGGGACAACACTGCCACCCCACGGGTGTTGAACAGCTGCATGACTCACTTCATTTGTTAGCTTGACAATACAACGAAACTCCTTTCACATTCTCTGACAATAGCCTCAGCATAAAAAATAAATCATGCCACTTCTTTGTGTTGGTTATTTGCAAAAGGGAATAGGCTTTGCTGTAGCTTACAGGTCATATACCAGCTGGTGTGAGATTATACATTAGTGTAGGCAACCTGGCTTCAGAAGCTTGATACAGTACTACATATTTGCTGAAGCCATTCACTAAATCAGCTGATTCTAATTAACGCAACTTCAGCCAGGCTGAGGAGTTTAGTTATGAAATCACCTGTACGAAACATACACGTAGACCAGGTGATTTTGAATATGTTCTAAATTGTAGCTTCTGAATCCAGAACACTGTTCTAAATGATCTCAAGATGATACATATGTACATGTATAGACAATGCTTTTCTCAGAAGTATTTTATTATAAACTTGCCCTGATTACAAATAACTGTGCAATAAACAATAAAAAAACAGCTGGTATTTCATGGGTCACATAGGCAGATTCATCCTCAGTATTTTGATGTCATCTGCGGGCCGGTCCTGGGAGCTGGTCTCCACCATGCCGATCCTGTTGAGGACGCCGATGCCTTGGCACACCCGACCAAAGATGGTATGTTTGCCGTCCAGCCACTGGGTCGGGCCCAGGGTCAGGAAGAACTGGCTCCCATTGGTGTCGGGACCTGCGTTCGCCATCGCCAGGATTCCAGCTCCTTTTCCACAAAGACATATCTATGGTTAGTGACACGCTGCATAGACACTGACTCAGTGGCTGCTGCCTGCTGCTACAGATGTAAGAGATCTGCCTGAGCTCCAGCAGGGGGTCTTCCAAGAACGCTGTCCTTAAGTGCCCCCTAGCCCTCTACTCCCTTCATATTCTCTGCCCTATTTGGAACACAGTTGGACCTACAGTATGCTGTGTTCCACGTGTCATTTACAAAGACATGATCATTCTTTTTTTCCCTTTTTTTAAAAAGAGATGTTGTGTATTTATGTTGCACATAAAACCATAAATATGACAAACATACAGTGACACCAATAGCATAACGAGGTCAGCCATTAATGACCAGGAAGGTAAATGGTTGTCAAATGAACCTTGACCACTGAGCTTCAATCATAGGGAAAGAAGAAGAAAGAATCAAAAACCTGTAAGAAAAACAAGTAATCCCATAATTTATACAAACTTTTACTTATTAGGATGAATAATGCTCTCCAGCAAAAGATACAACATTGTGGTGGTAACACTTTACAATTTTACGGTTCCCTTTTTACTGTATCTACATGTAACGACATGCAATACTAGGTACTTACACTGTACATACCTAACTCTAACCCTAACTCCATTTTACATACTAATCCATTGTTACACACTTTGTTACACTGCACCTAGGTGATGTAACAGGGACAGTAAGATAAAGTTTAAACCCACTGTGGCTTACCCACAACTTAAGTTTTATTTATTGGCATTGTGCTGCTCATTCCAAGTGCAAGACAAGCAAACTTTCTTGGGTCATTACGTTTCTTTAAATTCAGCAGCCTGACATTGGGGGTGTACTTAAAAAACAATGTGCTTCTTTTTTCCATAAATGGTTATTACAGTGTGGGATATGTGATTTTATCTATTAAAAAACATCAGCATTTCTGGCAGTGCTTAAGCCAGTGACTGCATCCTTGCTTTGCCATTTTTGCCACTGTAAGTCAATGGCGCCCTCTTTTGGTAGAGAGTGGAGTTACGGGAGTTAAAAGACTGGGACTGGCTCGCTGAAATTAACCTACATGGATTTCAAGAAACAAACCATCATCAAGCTCTGTAGCCGTTTCGTTTTCTCATGTTTAATTTTTTTTTAATCTTTAAACAATTTTACATATAAAATGTAATACATTACAATTACCTGATTTTTTTTACCTTAATGTAGTTATGTTGACTAAAAAAAATGGGGGGATGTTTTTTGAACACCATTTGTTTCAGAAATGTTTCAAAATTAGAATCTGCGACAGACTTATATTGCCTGATCAGGTCACATACAGAAGATGTCGAAAGGTCTGTCTGTCTTGGCTGCATTATAACATGACATGTATGTGTCTGTACATGTGTATGTACGGCAGCCTAGATGTCTTACAGTTAAAGGCTTTTATGTTAAGAGTCGCCTTTAACCTCAGCCACCTTCTGAAATGTTTTGAGAGAAAGAGGAAGGAGAAGAAGGCAGCTGCTGTGGTGTGCAACAAAAACACACTGCCCCGCGAGAGTATACAGCTCTGGAAAAAATTAAGAGACCACTGTAAAATTATGTTTCTCTGATTTAACCCTTTAGGCGCCAGAGGTTTTTTCCTAAAACATTCGATTTTGACATCTTAATTTCAAAAGGCTATAACTTAAAACTGATAAGAGATAGAGACTTACTATAAATTAGAGAAATATTAAGGATGATCCAAAATGTATGTAGGGATTAAATTTACCCATCTAATTTGCATATTATGACGTCACACGGCGGCGGCCATCTTGGATTATAGAATTTTTATAAATTGTCACGTTTGAAAGATAAAATGCAGTACTCCCTCCCCAAAAAAACTGTGTATGTACCTTGTGTATGCTATATTGCACAATACTGAATGCTCAGATAAATAGTAAATAGCAACCAAACAGTGTAAATCTTTACTAATAAATGGCAGAACCAAACCGAATGCATGTAGCAGTAGGCTGACCTTTTGCTGTAGAGATTTTCCATTTATTACAGAGGCACTCAGATTCCATATATGGGGCATTTATATGTTATTCTATATATATATATCATAAGACTTGTTTAGTTTAAAATCTCATGAGTGAGATGACAAGATGACACGAGAGACAATGTTAGTAGTTTTTTTTATTATTTTTTTAGGTTTGTTTGTTTTTTTGGTTGGGTTTTTTTTTTTTTGAGCTGACAAAGGCTAAAAACTGATGGGAAAAGCGATTTGTCTCATTTGTAACATTTGAAAGATTTGTAAGAACATTCCAGAAATCATCAGAGAAAGAGTGACAGAAAATCTAGGGGCGAATTGGCATTGGAGATATCCAATTGGCTGATCAAAGGGCGTGAGACAATTTTGATACCCCTCCTCATTGATCAACTCAAAGCAGGTGCGACAATACACCGGCATTCCCATCATCTTGCCTAGATAAACTAATGAGCATATTAGCTCCTCTGCCCCGTGCCACACCGCCTCTGTTCCTGCTGGGAGCAGCACGCGCTGATCTGCTGCGCACTTGTGCCGAGTGGAGAGAATTTTCATGGGTAGGACTCTCACTGCGTCTCCTCAACCTGCTTCTACGTTGTCCCCTAGCTCTCCTAGAAACACTTTGACCTCGTGTAACATACCCAGTGGCATTAGACAAAGTCTCCACCACGTTACTGTCTCCGCGATTAGGGAAAGGCACAGTCGGAAAACAAATTAGCTACATGGCTAGCGCAGTAAAAACACTGGACCCCGACTTCACTTCCAGCCTCGTTCCCCACACTACTAACACGCCTGCTTACTCCCTGATAAACATTCCCACCCCATGAAACACTGTTCCCATCGCTGACATTGAGCGAATGAGTATCTACTTTGGCCAAATGATCCAAAGATTGTGCTTGGTGTAGGGCTAAATAATCACTTTGTCCAGCTGCATCACTGCAAGGCAGAGACGCATCTGAAGCGTCGTCGCTAAACGCATCACCGTCATCTTCATCAGATATTCGCCTTCAGAATAAGGGTCTGCGAATAGAAGACCCAACACTTCATTGCAGATAAACTTCTTTGATGCCATTAGACGAAAAACGAAGGCAAACACTCGCTGACGTTGACAATATCGCTCTAATTATATGGCTCGCACGCAAACTAGCTTCGCTTTTGCTCACACTGATTCAACATGCTCTAGCTTGACTATTTTGTATAGAAACATAACGTAATTCTGAGTCAGGGACATAGTATGACATGTCTACCACCTAGTGGAAGGGAGTTCAAACCAAATTTGACACCCTATTTGACAAAATCGACCGTTTTATTCAGTGCGGCATCTTGTCGACTTAAGTCGACAATGGCGCCTATAGGGTTAACTATTTATAGGTATATGTGTGAGTAAAGTGAACATTTTTTTTTCAGTAAACTCCTGACAACATTTCTCCCAAATTCCAAATTCAACTGACACTGGAAAGGAATGGCTATCATACATGTAGAGATGCTGATTTTGGGAAATGTTGCGGTGGTCTCTTAATTTTTTCCAGAGCTTTATTCCAAGTAGATGGTTTAGTGACTAACCCTGATAAGTTAACTCAGCATGAGTCATAAATGCACTAATAGAAAGAGCCCCTTAATTAGGCTTGAGCAGTATTGTCAAAATACCATATACCGGGGTATGTTCAAATACTGAAGGTTTAATTTTTTGAACAGTCACAGGTCACGGTTAAGACATACTGAATTAGTTTGCCAACATCAAAATGGTAGAGAAATGCTCTGACTGATACAAAAGAAGTAGTTTCTTGCGTTCCCTATGAAAAGTTGTAATAAAGAAAAAACAACTGCAATCTATTAAATCCTTCAGTACTACTACACTAGTTGTTTGATTTATGCCAATTGAAACTGGCTTTACCTGTTGACAAAACGTATACATATGTGACTGTGATGGAGTGACCATCACTAGGGTTGTGGGTGTGCTCTGATTGCGGTCAAAGCACATGTTTGGTACCCCGGAGACCTGGTTTCGAAGCCGGGTGGGTGGACTTCTTTTCCCTTTCGCTACAAATGGTGTCAAAAGTGAATGACTTGCCGTGAGGCCATCAGAGGTGCACCCACTGTGTGAGCCATATGAGGGACCCCCAGGTTAGGTTGACCTCGGTGATGGGTGAAGCATCAGTGTGTGGGGCACCCTGGGTGGGAGAAGTAAGGTGGGAGATGCGTGAGGGACACCCGAGTGTGTGAAGCCCATGGGTGCGCCTCCCGAAGGGGAAGGCAGTGTGATGGAGTGACCATTACTAGGGTTGTGGGTGTGCTCTGACTGCCATACCAACGAGCCTGGCTCTTTGGGCGTTGCGGTCAAAGCACATGTTTAGCACCCCGGAAACCCGGGTTCAAAGTGGGGTGGGGTGACTTCTCCTTCCCTTCGCTACAGTGACATACCAACACACCAGGGTATCATGTCAGGAAATCACTGGGGTAGGAAAAATTGGATACCGCCCACGCCTACCTATAGCTTCATCCTCTTAGTAAAAGAAAGCCACAGGGCTATACTATTAGGAGGTAAGGCAGCTCCTTTAATCAGATAACAAAATGAATAGTTATTTACCTTCATACTTACCAATATTAATTCACTTTCACAGTTTGACATAACTAGTAGAGAACAACAAATTATTTGTGTTTTGGTTTATAAATGAATGGTTAGTTCTGCTAAGCACTTTCGATATCGTAGTAGAAATGAATACACAACTCATTCCACACCGTAACGGGATTTGAGATGCACACCCCATCTCACACCCCTGTCATCACTGTAAGTTACTCCAAACACTTACCTGTGAATTTCAGCTCTGGGTGCAATTCATCTTCAAACTGTTTTCCATAAATCGATGCCCCTCCACGACCTATGAACACAATAAGCTTACAGATTTAAAGATGCTGTGCACTGATGTTTTGTCTGTGCATCAGTCAAAAAGACTTCTACTTTAAAAGCCTTTTGGTGTACTTTGATATTATATTTCTAAATCAATGTAAAGAACAACTCTAAACCAGAGAGTGTTGAGGGAGAATCTAAGATCTTTGTCTAAACCTCAGTGTCAGTGCAAAATATCAGCTAAATGCAATGCAGGCATTAGGGAAACGTTATCCCAAGGATTTAATATCAGAACTGAAAACAATACGGCTTACTGATACCAATATTACAACATGAAAACAGGCCTATGACAAGAAAGAAACATTTACAGCAAATATCTGGATTACACTACAATTTAGTACGTTTTAGTGTATATTTTAATGGCCTACCATGCACTATTATGCTTCTAATCTTTAGTGTTACTAAAACAGCTATGATTCCAAGTCAATATGGATTCAATTAATTTCATAAGAGAAAATTAAGTCTCTGTCTGGATGTCTGGCTAACTTGGGTTAATTTGGAAATGAGTTCTTTCCGAGATACAGCCATATCTCTAACCTTGTCAATGTTCACAAATTCCCCCCGCTCCTTACCTGTTCCAGTCGGGTCCCCACCTTGGACCATGAAGTCTTTGATAATGCGGTGGAACTTCGTTGTGTTGTAGTAGCCTCTCCTGCTCAGCTCAGCGAAGTTCTTGCAGGTTTTGGGAGCATGCTTCCAGTAAAGCTCAACCACAATGTTGCCCATTCTGCAATGCAGAGGAGGCAGAATATCTTAAAATGTCAGCCTTTAATGAAGCAGTTATGTAGCATAACAACGCTACCCTACAAAGGCAAAGTGCAGTAACTGTGTGATCATAGAAATGGAGAAAAAATCATTGAACATTGTCATACTGCCCGGTCAAACATGTTGTATGTATAATAGTGGGGATGCTTTTACATATTTTCTTAATAGCAGAGATTCTGAGATTCTCTCACGAAAAAGGGGGTGTTATAAAGTCAATTTCCAGTCTAAACTTAATTTGACGAAATATGTAGTTACTGCCTTTTGGCTTTGTAGTCTACTGTACACACACGCTCTGTCAATTAGAATGAAACTCTGTGTATTAGAATGCAACTCTAAGACATGAGGTTTAATCAAGACTACTTTTAATTTGCTGGGTCATATTATGAGGGATGACTTCTGAAACGGAATTGATCAAATTACTGATCAATATATTATAATATATTAATAATTTAATATATCATATATTATTCTTTATGTGTCTGAGTTGACATATGGGTCCTAGCCTTTTTATTTTCAGGATATTTTAAATGATGTCTAAACACTCTACTGTGAGGCTCTGGCATAGATTATATGTGTTTTTTTTTTTTTAAATGACGTTTAATTAACCCTGTCCAGTAACTGAGCTGGCTGATTAGCTAGTAAACACACCTTAAGTCAATGCACACCGTTTATATTTAAAACTGGAACTGAAACTATTATTGACGATATATCCCAAACTGGCACTGCATAGTGGTTATCTAAATGCATGAACAATTTCAAAGTAGGCTGGTGGTGATGGCAATGATAACACATGTTGTCCTACTAATAACTATTGATTGTTAGCTCAGCCAAAAATTAGTGACTTGTTGGTGACACAGACAGTAGAAGGTTGGTGAGCCACTTAGCTAAGCTAATGCTGGCTGTGTTGGTGTTAGCACCATAGACATGTCTATGGTTAGCACAGCCACATTGCTACCAATAGTTAATTGATTCATACAGAAAAAGCACACTCAGCTTACGTTGTCTCTACAGAAACTGTGGGAGGTTGCCATGAATCCGGTGGTATTCCCGACATTTTGGAAAGAACGCCCTGGTATTAAATGTACAAAATTCGCACTTCGGAACTGTTGGATTCACATTTGCCGCTCCAGTACACGGAGCTGTGTGAAGCCAGCGACACTAGCAAAATTTTCAATATGGCCGCCACTCGGTATTTTTTCAAAATAAAAGCCGATTCTAATGCTTTACTTTTTAAATCTATTTCGAAGAATATCAATAAAGAAATACCCATTTACAATAAATTCCTTTCCAAAGGTAAAAGCTATATTAAATACAAACATAAATAAATGAATGAATAGGAACATGATGTTAAAATAAATAATCCATTTCAGATAGCCCACTATTGTTACATGTTAAAAACTTTCGGTTGAGGGGTGCAAAAAAAGATTATGGTACATGATGAAAAACGGGTAAAAAGCATAATCACATCTGGTGAGAAAATTACTACATATATAGAACTTCTGTAACTGCCTACCATTGTCATACACACAGTACCTTGTGCAAATGTGAAAATAACAAATTGTACATTAGCAAATGTAGGTCACATAAAATGCTTATATCATACATTTGAAGATTATGAACAGATATTTAGGCAGTATTTCTCTGTATAGGAACTGAATGGTATGTATTAGGCCTGCCATAGTAATACACACATGACCTTAAAAGTGTGTGGCTGAGAAAACAATAAGTTGTGCATATGTAAAAGGGGGGTGAAAATAAATCCTCACATCATCTACTTTAAGAATATAAACAGGTAATTATTCAGAATTCGTCTGTGTAGGTACCAGGCCATAGAGAATGCCAGCCGAATACTATGTATTAGGCCTGCCATAGTAATGCACACATGACATTAAATTTGTGTGGCTGAGAAAACAATAAGTTGTGCATATTTAAAAGGGGGGTGAAATTAAATCCTTATATGATCTACTTTAAGAATAATAACAGGTAATTATTCAGAATTCGTCTGTGTAGGTACCAGGCCATACAGAATGCCAGCCGAATGCTATGTATTAGGCTTGCCATAGTAATGCACACATGACATTAAATTTGTGTGGCTGAGAAAACAATAAGTTGTGCATATTTAAAAGGGGGGTGAAATTAAATCCTCACATGATCTACTTTAAGAATAATAACAGGTAATTATTCAGAATTCGTCTGTGTAGGTACCAGGCCATAGACAATGCCAGCCGAATACTATGTATTAGGCCTGCCTTAGTAATGCACACATGACATTAAATTTGTGTGGCTGAGAAAACAATAAGATGTGCATATTTAAAAGGGGGGAGAAATTAAATCCTTATATGATCTACATTAAGAATAATAACAGTTAATTATTCAGAATTCGTCTGTGTAGGTACCAGGCCATAGAGAATGCCAGCCGAATACTATGTATTAGGCCTGCCATAGTAATGCACACATGACATTAAATATGTGTGGCTGAGAAAACAATAAGTTGTGCATATGTAAAAGGGGGGTGAAATTAAATCCTCACATGATCTACTTTAAGAATAATAACAGGTAATTATTCAGAATTCGTCTGTGTAGGTACCAGGCCATAGACAATGCCAGCCGAATACTATGTATTAGGCCTGCCTTAGTAATGCACACATGACTTTAAATTTGTGTGGCTGAGAAAACAATAAGTTGTGCATATTTAAAAGGGGGGTGAAATTAAATCCTTATATGATCTACATTAAGAATAATAACAGTTAATTATTCAGAATTCGTCTGTGTAGGTACCAGGCCATAGAGAATGCCAGCCGAATACTATGTATTAGGCCTGCCATAGTAATGCACACATGACATTAAATTTGTGTGGCTGAGAAAACAATAAGTTGTGCATATTTAAAAGGGGGGTGAAATTAAATCCTTATATGATCTACTTTAAGAATAATAACAGGTAATTATTCAGAATTCGTCTGTGTAGGTACCAGGCCATACAGAATGCCAGCCGAATGCTATGTATTAGGCTTGCCATAGTAATGCACACATGACATTAAATTTGTGTGGCTGAGAAAACAATAAGTTGTGCATATGTAAAAGGGGGGTGAAATTAAATCCTCACATGATCTACTTTAAGAATAATAACAGGTAATTATTCAGAATTCGTCTGTGTAGGTACCAGGCCATAGACAATGCCAGCCGAATACTATGTATTAGGCTTGCAATAGTAATGCACACATGACATTAAATTTGTGTGGCTGAGAAAACAATAAGTTGTGCATATGTAAAAGGGGGGTGAAATTAAATCCTCACATGATCTACTTTAAGAATATAAACAGGTAATTATTCAGAATTCGTCTGTGTAGGTACCAGGCCATACAGAATGCCAGCCGAATGCTATGTATTAGGCTTGCCATAGTAATGCACACATGACATTAAATTTGTGTGGCTGACAAAACAATAAGTTGTGCATATGTAAAAGGGGGGTGAAATTAAATCCTCACATGATCTACTTTAAGAATAATAACAGGTAATTATTCAGAATTCGTCTGTGTAGGTACCAGGCCATAGACAATGCCAGCCGAATACTATGTATTAGGCTTGCAATAGTAATGCACACATGACATTAAATTTGTGTGGCTGAGAAAACAATAAGTTGTGCATATGTAAAAGGGGGGTGAAATTAAATCCTTATATGATCTACATTAAGAATAATAACAGTTAATTATTCAGAATTCGTCTGTGTAGGTACCAGGCCATAGAGAATGCCAGCCGAATACTATGTATTAGGCCTGCCATAGTAATGCACACATGACATTACATTTGTGTGGCTGAGAAAACAATAAGTTGTGCATATTTAAAAGGGGGGTGAAATTAAATCCTTATATGATCTACTTTAAGAATAATAACAGGTAATTATTCAGAATTCGTCTGTGTAGGTACCAGGCCATAGACAATGCCAGCCGAATGCTATGTATTAGGCTTGCCATAGTAATGCACACATGACATTAAATTTGTGTGGCTGAGAAAACAATAAGTTGTGCATATGTAAAAGGGGGGTGAAATTAAATCCTCACATGATCTACTTTAAGAATAATAACAGGTAATTATTCAGAATTCGTCTGTGTAAGTACCAGGCCATAGACAATGCCAGCCGAATACTATGTATTAGGCCTGCCTTAGTAATGCACACATGACTTTAAATTTGTGTGGCTGAGAAAACAATAAGTTGTGCATATTTAAAAGGGGGGTGAAATTAAATCCTTATATGATCTACATTAAGAATAATAACAGTTAATTATTCAGAATTCGTCTGTGTAGGTACCAGGCCATAGAGAATGCCAGCCGAATACTATGTATTAGGCCTGCCATAGTAATGCACACATGACATTAAATTTGTGTGGCTGAGAAAACAATAAGTTGTGCATATTTAAAAGGGGGGTGAAATTAAATCCTTATATGATCTACTTTAAGAATAATAACAGGTAATTATTCAGAATTCGTCTGTGTAGGTACCAGGCCATACAGAATGCCAGCCGAATGCTATGTATTAGGCTTGCCATAGTAATGCACACATGACATTAAATTTGTGTGGCTGAGAAAACAATAAGTTGTGCATATGTAAAAGGGGGGTGAAATTAAATCCTCACATGATCTACTTTAAGAATAATAACAGGTAATTATTCAGAATTCGTCTGTGTAGGTACCAGGCCATAGACAATGCCAGCCGAATACTATGTATTAGGCTTGCAATAGTAATGCACACATGACATTACATTTGTGTGGCTGAGAAAACAATAAGTTGTGCATATTTAAAAGGGGGGTGAAATTAAATCCTTATATGATCTACTTTAAGAATAATAACAGGTAATTATTCAGAATTCGTCTGTGTAGGTACCAGGCCATAGACAATGCCAGCCGAATGCTATGTATTAGGCTTGCCATAGTAATGCACACATGACATTAAATTTGTGTGGCTGAGAAAACAATAAGTTGTGCATATGTAAAAGGGGGGTGAAATTAAATCCTCACATGATCTACTTTAAGAATAATAACAGGTAATTATTCAGAATTCGTCTGTGTAAGTACCAGGCCATAGACAATGCCAGCCGAATACTATGTATTAGGCCTGCCTTAGTAATGCACACATGACTTTAAATTTGTGTGGCTGAGAAAACAATAAGTTGTGCATATGTAAAAGGGGGGTGAAATTAAATCCTCACATGATCTACTTTAAGAATAATAACAGGTAATTATTCAGAATTCGTCTGTGTAGGTACCAGGCCATAGACAATGCCAGCCGAATACTATGTATTAGGCTTGCAATAGTAATGCACACATGACATTACATTTGTGTGGCTGAGAAAACAATAAGTTGTGCATATTTAAAAGGGGGGTGAAATTAAATCCTTATATGATCTACTTTAAGAATAATAACAGGTAATTATTCAGAATTCGTCTGTGTAGGTACCAGGCCATAGACAATGCCAGCCGAATGCTATGTATTAGGCTTGCCATAGTAATGCACACATGACATTAAATTTGTGTGGCTGAGAAAACAATAAGTTGTGCATATGTAAAAGGGGGGTGAAATTAAATCCTCACATGATCTACTTTAAGAATAATAACAGGTAATTATTCAGAATTCGTCTGTGTAAGTACCAGGCCATAGACAATGCCAGCCGAATACTATGCATTAGGCCTGCCTTAGTAATGCACACATGACTTTAAATTTGTGTGGCTGAGAAAACAATAAGTTGTGCATATTTAAAAGGGGGGTGAAATTAAATCCTTATATGATCTACATTAAGAATAATAACAGTTAATTATTCAGAATTCGTCTGTGTAGGTACCAGGCCATAGAGAATGCCAGCCGAATACTATGTATTAGGCCTGCCATAGTAATGCACACATGACATTAAATTTGTGTGGCTGAGAAAACAATAAGTTGTGCATATTTAAAAGGGGGGTGAAATTAAATCCTTATATGATCTACTTTAAGAATAATAACAGGTAATTATTCAGAATTCGTCTGTGTAGGTACCAGGCCATACAGAATGCCAGCCGAATGCTATGTATTAGGCTTGCCATAGTAATGCACACATGACATTAAATTTGTGTGGCTGAGAAAACAATAAGTTGTGCATATGTAAAACGGGGGTGAAATTAAATCCTCACATGATCTACTTTAAGAATAATAACAGGTAATTATTCAGAATTCGTCTGTGTAGGTACCAGGCCATAGACAATGCCAGCCGAATACTATGTATTAGGCTTGCAATAGTAATGCACACATGACATTAAATTTGTGTGGCTGAGAAAACAATAAGTTGTGCATATGTAAAAGGGGGGTGAAATTAAATCCTCACATGATCTACTTTAAGAATAATAACAGGTAATTATTCAGAATTCGTCCGTGTAAGTACCAGGCCATAGACAATGCCAGCCGAATACTATGTATTAGGCCTGCCTTAGTAATGCACACATGACTTTAAATTTGTGTGGCTGAGAAAACAATAAGTTGTGCATATTTAAAAGGGGGGTGAAATTAAATCCTTATATGATCTACATTAAGAATAATAACAGTTAATTATTCAGAATTCGTCTGTGTAGGTACCAGGCCATAGAGAATGCCAGCCGAATACTATGTATTAGGCCTGCCATAGTAATGCACACATGACATTAAATTTTTGTGGCTGAGAAAACAATAAGTTGTGCATATTTAAAAGGGGGGTGAAAATAAATCCTTATATGATCTACTTTAAGAATAATAACAGGTAATTATTCAGAATTCGTCTGTGTAGGTACCAGGCCATACAGAATGCCAGCCGAATACTATGTATTAGGCCTGCCATAGTAATGCACACATGACATTAAATTTGTGTGGCTGAGAAAACAATAAGTTGTGCATATTTAAAAGGGGGGTGAAATTAAATCCTTATATGATCTACTTTAAGAATAATAACAGGTAATTATTCAGAATTCGTCTGTGTAGGTACCAGGCCATAGACAATGCCAGCCGAATGCTATGTATTAGGCTTGCCATAGTAATGCACACATGACATTAAATTTGTGTGGCTGAGAAAACAATAAGTTGTGCATATGTAAAAGGGGGGTGAAATTAAATCCTCACATGATCTACTTTAAGAATAATAACAGGTAATTATTCAGAATTCGTCTGTGTAAGTACCAGGCCATAGACAATGCCAGCCGAATACTATGCATTAGGCCTGCCTTAGTAATGCACACATGACTTTAAATTTGTGTGGCTGAGAAAACAATAAGTTGTGCATATTTAAAAGGGGGGTGAAATTAAATCCTTATATGATCTACATTAAGAATAATAACAGTTAATTATTCAGAATTCGTCTGTGTAGGTACCAGGCCATAGAGAATGCCAGCCGAATACTATGTATTAGGCCTGCCATAGTAATGCACACATGACATTAAATTTTTGTGGCTGAGAAAACAATAAGTTGTGCATATTTAAAAGGGGGGTGAAATTAAATCCTTATATGATCTACTTTAAGAATAATAACAGGTAATTATTCAGAATTCGTCTGTGTAGGTACCAGGCCATACAGAATGCCAGCCGAATACTATGTATTAGGCCTGCCATAGTAATGCACACATGACATTAAATTTGTGTGGCTGAGAAAACAATAAGTTGTGCATATTTAAAAGGGGGGTGAAATTAAATCCTTATATGATCTACTTTAAGAATAATAACAGGTAATTATTCAGAATTCGTCTGTGTAGGTACCAGGCCATACAGAATGCCAGCCGAATACTATGTATTAGGCCTGCCATAGTAATGCACACATGACATTAAATTTGTGTGGCTGAGAAAACAATAAGTTGTGCATATTTAAAAGGGGGGTGAAATTAAATCCTTATATGATCTACTTTAAGAATAATAACAGGTAATTATTCAGAATTCGTCTGTGTAGGTACCAGGCCATAGACAATGCCAGCCGAATGCTATGTATTAGGCTTGCCATAGTAATGCACACATGACATTAAATTTGTGTGGCTGAGAAAACAATAAGTTGTGCATATGTAAAAGGGGGGTGAAATTAAATCCTCACATGATCTACTTTAAGAATAATAACAGGTAATTATTCAGAATTCGTCCGTGTAAGTACCAGGCCATAGACAATGCCAGCCGAATACTATGTATTAGGCCTGCCTTAGTAATGCACACATGACTTTAAATTTGTGTGGCTGAGAAAACAATAAGTTGTGCATATTTAAAAGGGGGGTGAAATTAAATCCTTATATGATCTACATTAAGAATAATAACAGTTAATTATTCAGAATTCGTCTGTGTAGGTACCAGGCCATAGAGAATGCCAGCCGAATACTATGTATTAGGCCTGCCATAGTAATGCACACATGACTTTAAATTTGTGTGGCTGAGAAAACAATAAGTTGTGCATATTTAAAAGGGGGGTGAAATTAAATCCTTATATGATCTACATTAAGAATAATAACAGTTAATTATTCAGAATTCGTCTGTGTAGGTACCAGGCCATAGAGAATGCCAGCCGAATACTATGTATTAGGCCTGCTATAGTAATGCACACATGACATTAAATTTGTGTGGCTGAGAAAACAATAAGTTGTGCATATTTAAAAGGGGGGTGAAATTAAATCCTTATATGATCTACTTTAAGAATAATAACAGGTAATTATTCAGAATTCGTCTGTGTAGGTACCAGGCCATACAGAATGCCAGCCGAATGCTATGTATTAGGCTTGCCATAGTAATGCACACATGACATTAAATTTGTGTGGCTGAGAAAACAATAAGTTGTGCATATGTAAAAGGGGGGTGAAATTAAATCCTCACATGATCTACTTTAAGAATAATAACAGGTAATTATTCAGAATTCGTCAGTGTAGGTACCAGGCCATAGACAATGCCAGCCGAATACTATGTATTAGGCTTGCAATAGTAATGCACACATGACATTAAATTTGTGTGGCTGAGAAAACAATAAGTTGTGCATATGTAAAAGGGGGGTGAAATTAAATCCTCACATGATCTACTTTAAGAATAATAACAGGTAATTATTCAGAATTCGTCTGTGTAAGTACCAGGCCATAGACAATGCCAGCCGAATACTATGTATTAGGCCTGCCTTAGTAATGCACACATGACTTTAAATTTGTGTGGCTGAGAAAACAATAAGTTGTGCATATTTAAAAGGGGGGTGAAATTAAATCCTTATATGATCTACATTAAGAATAATAACAGTTAATTATTCAGAATTCGTCTGTGTAGGTACCAGGCCATAGAGAATGCCAGCCGAATACTATGTATTAGGCCTGCCATAGTAATGCACACATGACATTAAATTTGTGTGGCTGAGAAAACAATAAGTTGTGCATATTTAAAAGGGGGGTGAAATTAAATCCTTATATGATCTACTTTAAGAATAATAACAGGTAATTATTCAGAATTCGTCTGTGTAGGTACCAGGCCATACAGAATGCCAGCCGAATACTATGTATTAGGCCTGCCATAGTAATGCACACATGACATTAAATTTGTGTGGCTGAGAAAACAATAAGTTGTGCATATTTAAAAGGGGGGTGAAATTAAATCCTTATATGATCTACTTTAAGAATAATAACAGGTAATTATTCAGAATTCGTCTGTGTAGGTACCAGGCCATAGACAATGCCAGCCGAATGCTATGTATTAGGCTTGCCATAGTAATGCACACATGACATTAAATTTGTGTGGCTGAGAAAACAATAAGTTGTGCATATGTAAAAGGGGGGTGAAATTAAATCCTCACATGATCTACTTTAAGAATAATAACAGGTAATTATTCAGAATTCGTCTGTGTAAGTACCAGGCCATAGACAATGCCAGCCGAATACTATGCATTAGGCCTGCCTTAGTAATGCACACATGACTTTAAATTTGTGTGGCTGAGAAAACAATAAGTTGTGCATATTTAAAAGGGGGGTGAAATTAAATCCTTATATGATCTACATTAAGAATAATAACAGTTAATTATTCAGAATTCGTCTGTGTAGGTACCAGGCCATAGAGAATGCCAGCCGAATACTATGTATTAGGCCTGCCATAGTAATGCACACATGACATTAAATTTTTGTGGCTGAGAAAACAATAAGTTGTGCATATTTAAAAGGGGGGTGAAATTAAATCCTTATATGATCTACTTTAAGAATAATAACAGGTAATTATTCAGAATTCGTCTGTGTAGGTACCAGGCCATACAGAATGCCAGCCGAATACTATGTATTAGGCCTGCCATAGTAATGCACACATGACATTAAATTTGTGTGGCTGAGAAAACAATAAGTTGTGCATATTTAAAAGGGGGGTGAAATTAAATCCTTATATGATCTACTTTAAGAATAATAACAGGTAATTATTCAGAATTCGTCTGTGTAGGTACCAGGCCATACAGAATGCCAGCCGAATACTATGTATTAGGCCTGCCATAGTAATGCACACATGACATTAAATTTGTGTGGCTGAGAAAACAATAAGTTGTGCATATTTAAAAGGGGGGTGAAATTAAATCCTTATATGATCTACTTTAAGAATAATAACAGGTAATTATTCAGAATTCGTCTGTGTAGGTACCAGGCCATAGACAATGCCAGCCGAATGCTATGTATTAGGCTTGCCATAGTAATGCACACATGACATTAAATTTGTGTGGCTGAGAAAACAATAAGTTGTGCATATGTAAAAGGGGGGTGAAATTAAATCCTCACATGATCTACTTTAAGAATAATAACAGGTAATTATTCAGAATTCGTCCGTGTAAGTACCAGGCCATAGACAATGCCAGCCGAATACTATGTATTAGGCCTGCCTTAGTAATGCACACATGACTTTAAATTTGTGTGGCTGAGAAAACAATAAGTTGTGCATATTTAAAAGGGGGGTGAAATTAAATCCTTATATGATCTACATTAAGAATAATAACAGTTAATTATTCAGAATTCGTCTGTGTAGGTACCAGGCCATAGAGAATGCCAGCCGAATACTATGTATTAGGCCTGCCATAGTAATGCACACATGACTTTAAATTTGTGTGGCTGAGAAAACAATAAGTTGTGCATATTTAAAAGGGGGGTGAAATTAAATCCTTATATGATCTACATTAAGAATAATAACAGTTAATTATTCAGAATTCGTCTGTGTAGGTACCAGGCCATAGAGAATGCCAGCCGAATACTATGTATTAGGCCTGCTATAGTAATGCACACATGACATTAAATTTGTGTGGCTGAGAAAACAATAAGTTGTGCATATTTAAAAGGGGGGTGAAATTAAATCCTTATATGATCTACTTTAAGAATAATAACAGGTAATTATTCAGAATTCGTCTGTGTAGGTACCAGGCCATACAGAATGCCAGCCGAATGCTATGTATTAGGCTTGCCATAGTAATGCACACATGACATTAAATTTGTGTGGCTGAGAAAACAATAAGTTGTGCATATGTAAAAGGGGGGTGAAATTAAATCCTCACATGATCTACTTTAAGAATAATAACAGGTAATTATTCAGAATTCGTCAGTGTAGGTACCAGGCCATAGACAATGCCAGCCGAATACTATGTATTAGGCTTGCAATAGTAATGCACACATGACATTAAATTTGTGTGGCTGAGAAAACAATAAGTTGTGCATATGTAAAAGGGGGGTGAAATTAAATCCTCACATGATCTACTTTAAGAATAATAACAGGTAATTATTCAGAATTCGTCTGTGTAAGTACCAGGCCATAGACAATGCCAGCCGAATACTATGTATTAGGCCTGCCTTAGTAATGCACACATGACTTTAAATTTGTGTGGCTGAGAAAACAATAAGTTGTGCATATTTAAAAGGGGGGTGAAATTAAATCCTTATATGATCTACATTAAGAATAATAACAGTTAATTATTCAGAATTCGTCTGTGTAGGTACCAGGCCATAGAGAATGCCAGCCGAATACTATGTATTAGGCCTGCCATAGTAATGCACACATGACATTAAATTTGTGTGGCTGAGAAAACAATAAGTTGTGCATATTTAAAAGGGGGGTGAAATTAAATCCTTATATGATCTACTTTAAGAATAATAACAGGTAATTATTCAGAATTCGTCTGTGTAGGTACCAGGCCATACAGAATGCCAGCCGAATACTATGTATTAGGCCTGCCATAGTAATGCACACATGACATTAAATTTGTGTGGCTGAGAAAACAATAAGTTGTGCATATTTAAAAGGGGGGTGAAATTAAATCCTTATATGATCTACTTTAAGAATAATAACAGGTAATTATTCAGAATTCGTCTGTGTAGGTACCAGGCCATAGACAATGCCAGCCGAATGCTATGTATTAGGCTTGCCATAGTAATGCACACATGACATTAAATTTGTGTGGCTGAGAAAACAATAAGTTGTGCATATGTAAAAGGGGGGTGAAATTAAATCCTCACATGATCTACTTTAAGAATAATAACAGGTAATTATTCAGAATTCGTCTGTGTAGGTACCAGGCCATAGACAATGCCAGCCGAATACTATGTATTAGGCTTGCAATAGTAATGCACACATGACATTAAATTTGTGTGGCTGAGAAAACAATAAGTTGTGCATATGTAAAAGGGGGGTGAAATTAAATCCTCACATGATCTACTTTAAGAATAATAACAGGTAATTATTCAGAATTCGTCTGTGTAAGTACCAGGCCATAGACAATGCCAGCCGAATACTATGTATTAGGCCTGCCTTAGTAATGCACACATGACTTTAAATTTGTGTGGCTGAGAAAACAATAAGTTGTGCATATTTAAAAGGGGGGTGAAATTAAATCCTTATATGATCTACATTAAGAATAATAACAGTTAATTATTCAGAATTCGTCTGTGTAGGTACCAGGCCATAGAGAATGCCAGCCGAATACTATGTATTAGGCCTGCCATAGTAATGCACACATGACATTAAATTTGTGTGGCTGAGAAAACAATAAGTTGTGCATATGTAAAAGGGGGGTGAAATTAAATCCTTATATGATCTACTTTAAGAATAATAACAGGTAATTATTCAGAATTCGTCTGTGTAGGTACCAGGCCATAGACAATGCCAGCCGAATGCTATGTATTAGGCTTGCCATAGTAATGCACACATGACATTAAATTTGTGTGGCTGAGAAAACAATAAGTTGTGCATATGTAAAAGGGGGGTGAAATTAAATCCTCACATGATCTACTTTAAGAATAATAACAGGTAATTATTCAGAATTCGTCTGTGTAGGTACCAGGCCATACAGAATGCCAGCCGAATGCTATGTATTAGGCTTGCCATAGTAATGCACACATGACATTAAATTTGTGTGGCTGAGAAAACAATAAGTTGTGCATATGTAAAAGGGGGGTGAAATTAAATCCTCACATGATCTACTTTAAGAATAATAACAGGTAATTATTCAGAATTCGTCTGTGTAGGTACCAGGCCATAGACAATGCCAGCCGAATACTATGTATTAGGCTTGCAATAGTAATGCACACATGACATTAAATTTGTGTGGCTGAGAAAACAATAAGTTGTGCATATGTAAAAGGGGGGTGAAATTAAATCCTCACATGATCTACTTTAAGAATATAAACAGGTAATTATTCAGAATTCGTCTGTGTAGGTACCAGGCCATAGACAATGCCAGCCGAATACTATGTATTAGGCCTGCCATAGTAATGCACACATGACATAAAATTTGTGTGGCTGAGAAAACAATAAGTTGTGCATATGTAAAAGGGGGGTGAAATTAAATCCTCACATGATCTACTTTAAGAATATAAACAGGTAATTATTCAGAATTCGTCTGTGTAGGTACCAGGCCATAGAGAATGCCAGCCGAATGCTATGTATTAGGCTTGCCATAGTAATGCACACATGACATTAAATTTGTGTGGCTGAGAAAACAATAAGTTGTGCATATGTAAAAGGGGGGTGAAATTAAATCCTCACATGATCTACTTTAAGAATAATAACAGGTAATTATTCAGAATTCGTCTGTGTAGGTACCAGGCCATAGAGAATGCCAGCCGAATGCTATGTATTAGGCTTGCCATAGTAATGCACACATGACATTAAATTTGTGTGGCTGAGAAAACAATAAGTTGTGCATATGTAAAAGGGGGGTGAAATTAAATCCTCACATGATCTACTTTAAGAATATAAATAGGTAATTATTCAGAATTCGTCTGTGTAGGTACCAGGCCATAGAGAATGCCAGCCGAATACTATGTATTAGGCCTGCCATAGTAATGCACACATGACATTAAATTTGTGTGGCTGAGAAAACAATAAGTTGTGCATATTTAAAAGGGGGGTGAAATTAAATCCTTATATGATCTACTTTAAGAATAATAACAGGTAATTATTCAGAATTCGTCTGTGTAGGTACCAGGCCATAGACAATGCCAGCCGAATACTATGTATTAGGCCTGCCATAGTAATGCACACATGACATTAAATTTGTGTGGCTAAGAAAACAATAAGTTGTGCATATGTAAAAGGGGGGTGAAATTAAATCCTTATATGATCTACTTTAAGAATAATAACAGGTAATTATTCAGAATTCGTCTGTGTAGGTACCAGGCCATAGACAATGCCAACCGAATACTATGTATTAGGTCTGCCATAGTAATGCACACACACACACACACGTATACATGCATACACACACACACACACACTTTCATACACACACACATACTCACTCACATATCTATGCATGCATACACCCATACATGCACACAACCTCGGCCAACACTCCAGCAGCTACTGCTATGCACGGTGAGTTAACACACACACACACACACACACTTTCATACACACACACATACTCACTCACATATGTATGCATGCATACACACACACACGCCCAAGACCAACAGTCCAGCAGCTACTGCTATGCACGGTGAGCTAACACACACACACACACTTTCATACACACACACACACACTTTCATACACACACACATACTCACTCACTCACATATTATGTACAGTATGCATGCATACACACATACACACACACCCTTGGCCACCACTCCAGCAGCTACTGCTATGCACGGTAAGCTAACACACACACGTATACATGCATACACACACACACACTTTCATACACACACACATACTCACTCACATATGTATGCATGCATACACACATACACACATACACACACGCCCATGGCCAACACTCCAGCAGCTACTACTATGCACGGTGACCGAACACAGACACACACACACACTCACATGTATATATGCATACACACAGAGGCTTTCATACACACTCACATATGTATGCATGCATACACACATACACGCACACACCCTCGGCCAACACTCCAGCAGCTACTACTATGCACGGTGACACTTTTATACACACACACACTCACTCACTCAGACACACACGCATAAAGCACACCATGTACAAAAACTCCTGACTCAAACACAAGAAGCTGATTTTGATTATTCCCATAATCCTTTTTTTCCCAGAGTCCTCCACTCCAGCTGAACCTGCCCACCCATCCACTCCCGTGCCTGCCCCGCAGTAGAAGAAGTAGCAGAGGGCGAGAGAAGGGAAAAAGAGATTTAACTGACAACAGAAAAAAGGAGTTGAACTGAAAAGATGTTTGTTTGCCCTATTTGGAACTTTTAGGAATATCAAAGAAAGAAACAAAAAACAACTTCAATCCTCCATCTCCAGACACCCAGACGAGTATTTGATATCAAATGGAATTACCAGTCACGTAAAAAAACACACACAAACACACATTTTACACTTTCACACACACTCCCACACATACAAACCCCTTCTTTGCTCAAGTGTGTACCAAAGTCAACTCAAGGTCACACCAAGCACACCAAGACCCTGACCTGCCATAAAGCCCAGACCTGAGCTCCTAAGAGGACTAATATGATCTCCAAGCCCCTCAGCATAGATCTGCGCAGGTAACCAGTGTTAGATCTTGTCAAACACACACACACCAAAACAGAAGCTAAGTAGTATGTCAGTGTTGTGAAGCATCCCAAGCAGAGGCTGCTGAGAGCGACGTCTGTGTTGACGTGTAGAATTGCCGGGCAAGACTACGAACCATAACAGGCAGACAATCAGAGGCTTCATTCAGTCCGTGGATGGCTTACATCCAACTACACACTAGTACAGCAAGCGAAGACAAGGAAGACTCCCCCGTACCTAACAGGCACTCTGTGTAAAATATCGCCCCATCAGCATGTAAATATTGCTTGTTACCTTTTGTGTGTGTGTGTGAGTGTGTGCGTGTGTGTGTGTGTGTGTGTGTGTGTGTGTGTGTTTAGCTTCACACACAGTTTGTCCTATCATAGTCAGAATGTGTTTATTGAGGCTCCTCTACCAGTGTTAGCCTACCAGTATACTGTAATCCCAGTTGGCCAGACCAGAGGTGTGTTCAAATTCACTAACATTGACAAACATTTCAAATAACTGTTCTGTTTGTTCCAAGTTCTTAGTTAATGTTTTTAAGTATAAGCAAATGATTTTAGGCAGTAATATGGTTCTCGGCAGACATACTCTGACACTGACCTTACAGTAGTTCCAAACAATTTGAAATGTTTACACAGAAACCTTCACTTTTTACAATTTTGTTGGATTTAAACACACCTCAGAACACCCTCTGGTCTCTCCACTCCAAACCACTCATCTAACCTTTACCCCTAGATGAAGGTCCAGATCTATTTCAGCTATCCCATCATTCCCGTGCTACGTTGCACTCATGGTGCTGACTGGAGCATCATGGGGCTTGTAGTACAATCTTAGACACTTGGAGACCGCAACCCCAAAGTATTGCCATGGAGATCCTTCTCGCAGGAGAAATAGATAGCTGAAGAAGAATGAAGTAAAAACAAAAGAGGAAGACTAACAGAATTTGCACTTTTTGAATTCAATTCAGTTGGATTTGACTTATTTATGAAGCGCCATTGAGAATGAGCACTGAGGGTGAGACCGAGACCAAGGCCGAGGGCTACCTACCCTAGGAGCAGCCCCAGACACAGAGCTGGGGAACAAACATGCTCTTCTGGTCGACGGCTCAGAAGCAGAAAAGCATTAAGGTGTGTGTGTGTGTATGTGTGTGTGTAATGTGCGCGCACATGTCTGTGTGCGCCTCTCTCGTCCTTAGAGATAATGAAGAATGACCTGGTTACAGTAAAGCACTTAATCGCCCCTCCTTTCCGAAGTTCCGACACTTTATGATGAAATGGTTGCGCAGCTTGTTGCTTGGTTGGCTTTCATGCAGTCATGACAAAGGAAGCCAAGCGTTATTAAAACCTTAAAATCCCCAGAAGTCAAGTCAGCACTTAAAGGACTCCGATCATGGATCATGGCTTTAGCGAAACGCCCATTTGTATGGAAATGAAGAGTAGCAAAAGAGGTTGCCTGTGCCCCCCTTTGTTGAGAATAAGAATGACAGGTACACCTTACGTATTACTTTTGTGTTTACATTTCACAGGTCAAACCACGTGAAACTTTACTAACCGAAGGAATCTTGTTAAAGTGTGAATACTCCTTACGTCACTCATGTTCTCTCTGTGGGTGTATGTGCGTATGTATTTAATAATGTGACTCGTGACTAAAGGGAAGAATGCTCTTAGCGTCGGTATCGGAACTGTGTGTATGTGTGTCTGTGTGTGTGTCTGTGTCAGAAGCAGCTGTCAGTCAAAGAATTGTCAGTTGTTGATAAATGGAGTATCATTAGGGAAAAAAAGGAAAGAGTATCTGTGTGTGAGAGCATGTAATGGATGAATTTCTTATATACATTTCATTTACTGTATGTTCATTGGTCTGGTGCCATTCATCAATTCAGAAAAGCTGGATGAGTGTAAACATTTGCTGTCTCAAAGACACATACAAACACATGCATAAATACATGCACACATACAAAAACACACATATGAACACACACACAAAGTTTTCATGACCACACTTGTGTCTATTCCCCCCCTTTTCATGGGGTCATATCATAGAGATTATCATGTGTCATGGTTACGTTTGGCCAGCAGGCTGCAGTAGAGATGTGGATGGGGGGTGGATAAAGACCAGAGCGACCGTATGGACAGTTTGTGTCGTTGCACCACCTGAGTTAGAAACTGAGGGCTAGACTTGGCCAGCAGGAGCACTTTTGAGACACCTTAGTCCCCTCCCCAGGCGGATTCTGAATAATTACCTGTTATTATTCTTAAAGTAGATCATATAAGGATTTAATTTCACCCCCCTTTTACATATGCACAACTTATTGTTTTCTTAGCCACACAAATTTAATGTCATGTGTGCATTACTATGGCAGGCCTAATACATAGTATTCGGCTGGCATTCTCTATGGCCTGGTACCTACAAAGACGAATTCTGAATAATTACCTGTTATTATTCTTAAAGTAGATCATATACGGATTTAATTTCACCCCCCTTTTACATATGCACAACTTATTGTTTTCTTAGCCACACAAATTTAATGTCATGTGTGCATTACTATGGCAGGCCTAATACATAGTATTCGGCTGGCATTGTCTATGGCCTGGTACCTACACAGACGAATTCTGAATAATTACCTGTTATTATTCTTAAAGTAGATCATATAAGGATTTAATTTCACCCCCCTTTTACATATGCAGAACTTATTGTTTTCTTAGCCACATAAATTTAATGTCATGTGTGCATTACTATGGCAGGCCTAATACATAGTATTCGGCTGGCATTGTCTATGGCCTGGTACCTACACAGACGAATTCTGAATAATTAACTGTTATTATTCTTAAAGTAGATCATGTGAGGATTTAATTTCACCCCCCTTTTACATATGCAGAACTTATTGTTTTCTTAGCCACACAAATTTAATGTCATGTGTGCATTACTATGGCAGGCCTAATACATAGTATTCGGCTGGCATTGTCTATGGCCTGGTACCTACACAGACGAATTCTGAATAATTAACTGTTATTATTCTTAAAGTAGATCATGTGAGGATTTAATTTCACCCCCCTTTTACATATGCACAACTTATTGTTTTCTCAGCCACACAAATTTAATGTCATGTGTGCATTACTATGGCAAGCCTAATACATAGCATTCGGCTGGCATTCTCTATGGCCTGGTACCTACACAGACGAATTCTGAATAATTACCTGTTATTATTCTTAAAGTAGATCATGTGAGGATTTAATTTCACCCCCCTTTTACATATGCACAACTTATTGTTTTCTCAGCCACACAAATTTAATGTCATGTGTGCATTACTATGGCAGGCCTAATACATAGTATTCGGCTGGCATTGTCTATGGCCTGGTACCTACACAGACGAATTCTGAATAATTACCTGTTTATATTCTTAAAGTAGATCATGTGAGGATTTAATTTCACCCCCCTTTTACATATGCACAACTTATTGTTTTCTCAGCCACACAAATTTAATGTCATGTGTGCATTACTATGGCAGGCCTAATACATAGTATTCGGCTGGCATTGTCTATGGCCTGGTACCTACACAGACGAATTCTGAATAATTACCTGTTATTATTCTTAAAGTAGATCATATAAGGATTTAATTTCACCCCCCTTTTACATATGCACAACTTATTGTTTTCTCAGCCACACAAATTTAATGTCATGTGTGCATTACTATGGCAGGCCTAATACATAGTATTCGGCTGGCATTGTCTATGGCCTGGTACCTACACAGACGAATTCTGAATAATTACCTGTTTATATTCTTAAAGTAGATCATGTGAGGATTTAATTTCACCCCCCTTTTACATATGCACAACTTATTGTTTTCTCAGCCACACAAATTTAATGTCATGTGTGCATTACTATGGCAGGCCTAATACATAGTATTCGGCTGGCATTGTCTATGGCCTGGTACCTACACAGACGAATTCTGAATAATTACCTGTTATTATTCTTAAAGTAGATCATATAAGGATTTAATTTCACCCCCCTTTTACATATGCACAACTTATTGTTTTCTCAGCCACACAAATTTAATGTCATGTGTGCATTACTATGGCAGGCCTAATACATAGTATTCGGCTGGCATTCTCTATGGCCTGGTACCTACAAAGACGAATTCTGAATAATTACCTGTTATTATTCTTAAAGTAGATCATATACGGATTTAATTTCACCCCCCTTTTACATATGCACAACTTATTGTTTTCTTAGCCACACAAATTTAATGTCATGTGTGCATTACTATGGCAGGCCTAATACATAGTATTCGGCTGGCATTGTCTATGGCCTGGTACCTACACAGACGAATTCTGAATAATTACCTGTTATTATTCTTAAAGTAGATCATATAAGGATTTAATTTCACCCCCCTTTTACATATGCACAACTTATTGTTTTCTTAGCCACACAAATTTAATGTCATGTGTGCATTACTATGGCAGGCCTAATACATAGTATTCGGCTGGCATTGTCTATGGCCTGGTACCTACACAGACGAATTCTGAATAATTACCTGTTATTATTCTTAAAGCAGATCATATAAGGATTTAATTTCATCCCCCTTTTACATATGCACACCTTATTGTTTTCTTAGCCACACAAATTTAATGTCATGTGTGCATTACTATGGCAGGCCTAATACATAGTATTCGGCTGGCATTGTCTATGGCCTGGTACCTACACAGACGAATTCTGAATAATTACCTGTTATTACTCTTAAAGTAGATCATATAAGGATTTAATTTCACCCCGCTTTTACATATGCACAACTTATTGTTTTCTTAGCCACACAAATTTAATGTCATGTGTGCATTACTAAGGCAGGCCTAATACATAGTATTCGGCTGGTATTCTCCATGGCCTGGTACCTACACAGACGAATTCTAAATAATTACTTTTTATTATTTTAAAAGAACATCATGTAAGGGTCTAATTTCTTTATTCTTTCCTTATTCTTTATTTCTATGTCTTTAAATGGTACTGTTTAAGATTACTATTATAAGGTATTTATTGACAGTTTACCAATGCAGGCCCTAGGCCTAGTAAAAATCGTTGGAACAATATTAGACCGTTTGCTAATGCACAATTTAAATTCGAAATGTCTGACTGTGAACATAAGAAATTGTGCATATCTGATGTAAAAAAAAAAAAAACTTGCTAAGAATATAAACAGCTACATGCAGAATATACAATATATCCGCGTATGTACCATGTACTGTATATACTGTACTCACGTTAACATGTCTTATATGCAAAAGCGTAACACTTATGTGTGATACAAATAATACAAATTACACGTTTCCCGTTATATGTGTAGGGCTAAAGATCTTGTATGCCGTTTACTGTTAGATATTTGCTATTTTAAAGTAGGACGTAGCCTACAAATCCGTTTAATGTCTTTTTCATGTGGACAGTACATGTACGGTGTGTGGCTGTGAAAACGAGTTGTGTACATCTGATGTCTCTCTCCCTCTGTCGCTGGATTTGTCACCTGTTCCCTGGTTCCACCACTCGGTTAATGTGGGCTGCCGCTGAACTCCCTGAGAGACTTTGGATGTGATTATGGAGCGTTAATTAGCTTTTAAAAATCGCGAGACGAGTCTGATAAAATTGTAAAATTAGCCTGAGCCACACTGTATTCTACATTCGCGTGGGTCAGTAAACGCACTAAAATCGTAAAAACATAGAAATTGACAAAAGCAAACCTCCTACCT
Source organism: Coilia nasus (assembly GCA_027475355.1). NCBI lineage: Eukaryota > Metazoa > Chordata > Actinopteri > Clupeiformes > Engraulidae > Coilia > Coilia nasus. The sequence continues at coordinate 25,812,583 of CM050211.1, forward strand.
GAACCTATATATACACACTTTTATTTTGGTAGTTTTTCGCCGCCATTTTGATCCTTATTGTCGCGTACTGTCGCTTACTGTCGCTGGCTACACGCTACTAGTACACGGCTCTTAATTCTTGTTCTATGGTATGACAACAACACCAAGGCGAATTACCGCCCCCTCTCAAGGCGGAGTGTGATGTGTAGTCTGTATTGGGCATACCGATACAAATGTATCCATGTGAAAAAAATGGCTACATTTGTCTTGTTAAGAGGTTACATTATATCACAGTGTATCACCTAAGGCTTTCTGTCACTGAAAGTTTCAGAAGACCAAAAAGATGTATTATCTTAGAAAATCCACACCACCAACAATAATAATAACAACAATACTACTACTACTACTGCTACTACTATCACTACTACTACTACTACTACTACTACTACTACTACTACTAATAATAATAATAATAATAATAATAATATGGACCTCAGTCATCTGCCAATGTGATGCATATAATTGACATGAAGAAGTCCCTTTGACCATAAAAACATCACTACACAATTGACATTTTGTAACCTTTTTTTTCAATAATGACATCAGCTTTGTGTTAGAACTCCAAGTCATGTCTACAGTACATCGCTTTTGCTGCCCTTGGCTCCACGTTCATCAACTCTGCTTTTTTTCCAGCTTTACCTTCCCCAGCAACTCAAAAGCCGCAGTGACGCCAAGAAAGGTAGATTGATTGGCATGTTGTTGTGCAAGATTTTTACTGTGTTAATGATTACATATACCCAAAGCTGGTCATCATGATTGACTTGAATTGTATCATATTCAGCAGAGGGACTTCAGTTAGTTTTTGTAGAATATGAATATGAATAACTGTCTTCACAGTTCTTTGCTGCTTGGTTTAGTCCATGTCTTTCCTGTGGGTGACATGTAATCACTCTCCTTCACAGCAAAAACTCCAGTGTTGAATTGACTCCCACAGAGTCTGGATACCATTTAAATTCAAAAGGGTTAAAATTACACTTTAGGAGTTACAATCAACTCCCAAATTTTCAACCCTGAAATTTTAACACTCCAATTCTTGCCGTGTTGTTTGATTTTATTTATATTCATTGTGTTTCATTTCCTTGTAAAAGAAGACGTGTACCACTTGTCCGTGATACTCTGAATTTCTGTGCATGGTTAAATGTGCCAATTATCCTGAAATGTGAGTACCTCCTGTTTTTGTTCCTTTCCTCCTCAGTAAAAGCTGCTCCTCCTTAAGATTCTGTCATTTAAAGGAAGGCTCAATCCCTTTCTATAGCTGCTATAGCTCTAATGTTCTCTCTCTTTAGATGGTGGTAACATGACCACAACCTACAGTTGCCAGCATGTTAGATCGGAGGAGATTCAAAAGCCAAAAGATTCAGTATGTCAACAGAAGGTGCAATAGACGGCAGGCTCATTTTGTCACCACTGTATCACATTTTACAGTAGCCATGAACTGAGCCAAGCAAGCCACCCAAATGTGAATGTTAGCACTGATATCTTATTCTCTCCAAATATTTTGTCATGATATAATATAAATACTGTTTGCAGATACTGTGTGGGTGGGCATTAGTACCAATGCCTTATTCTCTCAAAATATTTGGTCAAATCATTAACCACTGTAAGTAGTAAATTCATTTTAGATGTGTTAATGAAATAAGGAATTTGTTCTGTGGTTTTTAAGCAGACACATTGATATCTAAGGCTTCATGACACACTCCAGCCCAATATTTACTTAAGTAAATGAGATCTCCTTATAAATATAACCCCACAGTCAATGGAGCAGGCATTCCTTTACACGCAGTCACTTGGGCACTGGAACACACCCAGAGCAGGTGTATTAGGGACTGAACCCCCGCAACTCAGCCGACTCGTGAAAGAGACCAGCTAAAGCACCGTAATTTCGAGAAACTGGCTTTAGTCTAGCAAATGTCTTAAATTTCAGGAAATTACTTGAGGAAGCTTGGCAGCGTAAATATCAGCTTGCTGGTTCTTGCTTGGCAGTGTAACATTAACCTGGGAAGAACCGGTGGAGGGTCTACACTGCTAACCTCCAGGCTCCACTGGAGTCTACTCAGCATCGGAGTCCACACATCGCCAGGGAGGTATGACCATTTAACACACTTATAACAGTTATGCTTACTGAATACCTGTCCTTTATCTTTTAATTTAGATGTGCGTATGTGTGTTCAAAAGGTGTGTGTATGTTTGAACATTCTAAAAAAGAATGGATCCAAGAATAAGATTCTAGCATTTCACATAATATTCTATAGAGCCCGCCATTCTTAAGCATTTTAAACTCAGTGAACATTTTCAGTGTGATGGTATACTCTTAAAGGTCACCTATACTTAATTGGTATGAGATGGTATAAGAAATAAAATTGAAATAAAACAAAGGAGTGCTTGTGTTCTAATTGGCTAAGGCAGGAATGTGAGATATTACAATCTACCAGTCTACTGATGAGAGGTACTAAATCCCTGAAAAAGCATCCACCAAAAGTGGATAACAAAACAATACAGTGAAATACTATATAATTAAATATGTTGGCCAGCATTGTAAAGGATCTTGCTTAGGAAATATAAATGCCAGTGGCCCACAGTAGAACTGGCCTTTCTGAATATTGGGATCGGTCCAAGTAAAATTACTCACCGTTTAAGATTAAATGGTGCTGACCTATTTAAACATATCAGTGCATGATGTGATGTAAACCATGTAATACATTTGCCCTCAGTTTTGGGTTTATAATACATAGACCACTGAGAAATAAAGGTTTCATTCAGGTTCATTTTTCATTACATACAGTACTGTGCAAAAGTTTTAGGCAGGTGTGAAAAAAATGCTGTCAACCAGGAATGCCTTCGAAAATGGAAGTGTTAATCATTTATGTTCATCAATCAACAAAATGCAGTAAATGACCAAAAGAGAAATCTAAAAGAAATCAATTTTGGTGTGACCACCCTTTGCCTTCAAAAGAGCATCAATTCTTCTAGCTATACTTGCATATAGTTTTTGCAGAAACTTGGCTGGTAGCTTACTCCAAACATCTTGAAGACCTAACCACAGATCTTCTGTCGATGTAGGCTTCCTGATATATACAACCAATTCGGTGTAATTGGTTGATTATAGACCTGACTATAATCCTGCAAAATCCCTGACTTTGTGTGTAGCCCTTTGTGTGAATTGATGCTGATTTGAAGGCACCTGCCTACAACTTTTGCACAGTGCTGTATTTCTAATTAACTTTCATTATATTTTTAAACATTGTGTTGACTCATCTGTAAAACTAAGTGAAGGTCCAGCCAAATATAACTTCAGTTTCAGGAGATGGCCCCCCTTTGTGATAATCATGGTTTAGTAAATGGACTAATCAGTGGGCTCATTATCTGTATCTTAATGGAAAAAGAAGCCATTAAAACGCTGCCTGTGGTTGTCATGCTACTGCGCCTAGTTTGTGAGGAACATCAGTGTATAGCTGTGGTGCTTCAAAGCATTTGTGTGAGCAACTGTACAATTAAAAGGCAGTTAACGTCAATTTACTTACATATACAACTAGAAAAGCACTCGGAGAGCACAGACCTCTGCCAAGCAGTTGAATTCCTCCCCTTTTTTTCATTTCGTCAATGGGATTCCCCATCTTAATTTTCACTTTTTTTTGTGAAGTAACCAGTAAATCAATTTTCACCAAAAAAGCATTGCATCAGGGCAGTCAGAATACCTATACCCTGCCAAAATGTCTGAATGATACGTTCATAATTTTTCTAGTTATTTTGCTAACAAACAGACAGACAGACAGATAAACGCCGTCAAAAAACATAACCTCCTCGGCAGAGGTAATCATTTGAGAGCAACTGTACAATTAAAAGGCAGCTAACATCATTTTACTTGCATAAGTTAAATATACAATAAGTTGAGAGCAACCACAGACACAGACAAGAGGGAAAGCTCACTTCAGAGTAGCCAGACCTATTGGAGCCACCTCATTTTTTAATGGTAGAGGTCACTCTAAAACTTTGTCCCTTTAACAATGAATGGGATGAACTTTCCCGTAAATGTTGCACTTTTCCTAATTCTCCCGAAATGAGCGCTGAAGTCTTCAACAAACTCATTTAGAGATCAGTGGAGCTTTAAAGCCTTTGTTTGAGGGGGCATGTTTGCAGCCCTCTCTAAAGCCTCCTCTCTGCTGGAAATAAACTAAATTTGCCCATTTGGAGTAATGGGCTTAGTGCAAGCTGTTGCAGGAGGTGGGGTGTGGGGTGGATAGTGGACACACAGCAAGTCTAATCTGAACCCCCCCCGTAAAAGCAGAGGCCACGGATGGCCCTGGACCTCTCATGGGGAATCAGGACATGAAAGTGAGAATGTGGAAAGGGGGCGGCCGGAGCGAGGGAGGGGGAACAAACTCAACGTGAGGCGACGAGAGTCTTTCAGGCTCGCTGGGAGTCATCCGAAAGGATAACTTCATTTTCTTTGCTCTGGCCACTGTGTAGCCGCATCAAAGCTCGAGCCTTTCTTCCTCCGCCTTTTGTTTTCGGCTTGACTCGATGACGGAGGAAGAGACCTGAGACACGCTGACGGTAATCTGACAGGCGCATCCTGAGTTTTTAAAGCCCAAATCAGCAGAGACAAACAGTGACATGACAGCGCCAGCTCTCTGCTGCTGCTGCTGCTGCTGCTGCTGTCTTAGGGCGTGGTGCTGTTGTAAGATTTTATGAATGGCAGAATGGCAGGGATGCTTGCTTGCTTGCTGTGGCCAAACAAAGCCCGAATCCAATCTCTTCCTGAACATGTGTGATGCAGTGGTGCCGCACACGTACTCACGACTATGACAGCTCACCTCGCCTTCCATCTGTGTGTGCTGATGTATCAGGCGAGCAGCAATCAGCAATCAGCAATCATCCCATTACACTGCTGTCTTTTAATTACTCCCTTAAATAGCATCCAAGGATTGTTTGTACTGTAAAGGAGTGTAGGGCACATGTCACAGGCCATGGCAGCGGCGCTCCATTTCAGTAGATCAAATCTAAGCTCTGATTGATGTAGAGTGATACGTACCTGTGAGGCTGGCCCAAGAGAGATTGAAAGGAAAAGTCCAGAAGCATTTTTTCCCGGCCTGTTAGTGGATTGCCCTCCAAGGGCGTCGGTGTCATACTGCGTCTCAATCGAGCACTCCATCAGGCTCACCTTCATTATTAAAAACTCACGCTGATAGAGAAGAGTGAAGTGGCGGCTATTTGAAAAGCACCAGATAGGGGTGTTGCGCTGTCTCTTACCTCTGCGTCACACCCTATTCTGGAGTACTGACCCACAAGTAAGTGACTCAGGGAAATCCAGTTTGCCTCGCACCCACCACTGCTTCACCGTGACTCCCTCAGGCTGCTCATTGCTCCACCCTTGGCCAAACTCGGGGCGTTTTAAGCAACCAGCAGACACCCTGAAACACAGCTCGCCCAGAAAAACTTTAAACAAGCAATGCTCACCATAGGATGCCGGCGATAGCACTGTGCATGGTGAACTTTCTGGCGTGTGCCATCTGAAAGCAGATCATATAAGAGGTAGTATGCTTCTAGCTTTTAAACATTTATTCATCAATATTCTTTATTGAGTTTTCTTAAATTCTTAGGTGCTTATGAAATTACTTAATATTGTCGCAAGAGGAGATCTTGAAATTATTTGAAATATCCTACTTGTAAGATGTAGGTAGTTTGATGGTTTGAGATGTTTGAGACGTATCAATGTAAGTGATTCAGTAAATGACTCACCTGGTTAAACTGAATAGGCAATAGGATATTTATAGCAATGACAGACTTTTACACAGAAGACAAATACATACTGAGGTCACACACTCGGTGTAATTCAAATTCATTATTAATTATCATCTAATCATGTTGGCCTGGATTCTTGGTTGCCGTGTTATGGCTGGCTGGTATGTTCATGTGAAATGCACTAGGAAGTGTTAATTTTGCTACCCTCCATTTTTTTTTACAAAATTAGGATACTTCTTCAGACACATCAGTCACATGTCAGTTTCAACTCAGACATGGTCGCTGTCGGACAGTAATTGTTTGACTTCACTGAAACCTAACTAAACTGAATGCTGAACTGAAGAGTTTTTCTTCAGTAATTGTTATTCTTCTTCCTTTATTGACCACCTGGGGCAGCAGACATGGCCAACCCAAGGAAAAGGCACGCAGAGAGCACTGGATGCCCTGCAGCAGTGACTCTGACAGACAGCCCTAACACAAGGACCACAGTGAAGGTGGAAGGTGTGGCATCTGACAGCACAGAGGCCTGGAGCTTAGATGCGAGCGAGCACGGCGTTCAGGTGCTCTACCTGCCCAGCTTTGACATTCTGTCCATCGACGAGACCACCTGGCTGGAAAGGGTCAGGGAACCATCGACCCTAACCCCGGGCCCTGAGGCTGGCCCGGGGTCACCATCCAATCAGAGGGAGCCAGAGCAGTGCCCGCAGGTCCACAGCTCAGCCCTGGTGCCTCCAGCGCTGCAGCCTGGGCAGGAGGAGGATCGCTCCCTGGAGCAGATGCAGACCATGGTCGTAGAGGAGGTGCTGAAGGACATCGAGACTGCCTGCAAGTTGCTCAACATCACACCGGGTAAGAACCAGCCTACAGAGAGACACCGTACCGCACCGCACGTGTCCATCCACAGTTTGAATTACTTCTCTATAATTGAGGGGTACCACCTTTTATGTCTTACATTACTCACATTAATATGTCAGTACCCCCAAGCCTGCTATTTTTGCTATAGTTTCTTTGGGGGGCATTAGCTGTTGATTGGGGAGTACTATACTCCCCTGTACCCCCTGTGATTCGAACTATGTGGTCATCCAGCTTATTTCTGTAATTACGATTCTCTTGTGTCCTGCAGCTGGAAAAAGAATCTTGGGACATATTCATATGTCCTAGCTATAGAGGCAATTAAAATGAATTCAGCAGGTTGTAAAGATATGTATAAATGTGTCTTGACCACAAGTGGCACTTTTGTCTCTAATTTGCCAGATAACACTCCATACCTAAACAATGAAAAAGCCCTACACACAGCACTCCGTGGTCCTCCTATCTATTTTTCAGTTAAGCAGGAGCCACTGCTGCTATACAAATAAATCTGAGTTAAATTGAAAGCATGATTACTAGATACACCTCACTTGGTGCTTTTGGTGCAAAAAGGCTAGTGTAGTCATTTTTTATTTTCAAGTCAAGAAAAATAAATTCCAGACGTTTAGCAGCATACTTTAGTCACTGAGGAGTGTGTTGGGAGGCCAACAGAAAATATTAGCACCCACAAATACACTGAAATATATTTGTTTGTAATTTTTAATCCAAGTCAGTGTCAAAACCTGATCCAGTAGATCTGATATCGATTATATGTTGGGCTGCCATCCCATTGCGTAAATGACTGGAACTGCTATAATGGGTCATAACTTGATAAACACACAGAGCCTTCCGCTACACATATGGTCCATGTGTTTGTGTATGTGCGTGTGTAGAGTGTGTGTGCACAGAATACGTGTGTGTGTGTGTGTGTGTGTGTGTGTAAGTACATTGTGTGTGTGCATAGTGTGTATGTGTATTCTGGCAATTTGCCCTTTGTGAAGACCAGTGTGTGCCACACCACCTTGTGCAAACAAATGATACATTACGTTCCTGCCCATTTCACCCCAGATAACCTCATTTAAAAGAACAGTTATGACGGAGGGTACTGTACACACACTGCCATTTCTATCACAATCACATCAAATTACGTTATGGACTGATAGGACATATAAAAGTGAATCATTGCTTAAGCGTCCACAAAAATGGTTGGGTCAGTAAAAAACAGAGGTGTCAGTCCAGGAATCGGAAAGTAAAAACCCTGACATGTCTTTCGCCTGTGCACCTAACACATGCGATTTCACTAATTAGCTGATCTGCCTGTCTGATGACTTGTGTGCTTATTAGGATCAGCTGGTTCAGAAAATGGCTGCATCACAGACATGGCAGGGGTTTTACATTCTGAAACCTGTACTGACACACATTTTAGTTTTGTTCTTACTGAAACACGTATATCTTGGGAAACACTGTAAGGAAATATACTGGGGGCAACAAGTGAACACAGTCTGGCCTCTGCCCCATGCAGACCCATCGGACTGGAACGTGGGGAACGTCCAGAAGTGGCTGCTGTGGACTGAGCACCTGTACAAGCTGCCTCCTGTAGGCATGGCCTTCCAGCAGCTGGACGGCAAGGACCTGTGTGCCATGGGCCTGGAGGACTTCCACAAGCTGTGCCCCGAGAGCAGCGACACACTCTATGCCCACCTGGACATCTGGAAGTCAGGTACAGCCCTTAGCCCCTAAGGGCTCATTCACACCAGCTTGAGCATGTACAGCACGTAACCATGTTCAATATGTGTGTATGTGTGTATGTGTGACAGATTACACTCAGATCACCCGTGCGGGTTGAATAGTCTAATTTGTTTCTTATGTGCATTCTAAAAGAATACGGACAGAAAATGGGCACTTGCTGTCTACGCCCTGTATACGGAGAGTGTTTGGTGTGAATGAGCCCTAACAGAGGGGAAGGACAAACACTTTTTCTTTCCTTTTTCTTTTCTTTTCTTTTCCTTTCTTTTCTTTTCTGTTTAGGTGTATTTTTTAAATTGCATCTATTTGCTATGTTATTCTAATTACAAGACATTAGAAAAAAAAAATCTGTACAACGTATGCCCATCTTAAAGCTTACGAATGCACCCACCTGGGAATATGTCAGTGTGTACTGTAGCCTTGATAGTTAGAACAGTTTTTTTTACCAGCATCATTGTCATAATTTGAACACAGTACACATTTACCCATTAATCAAGCATAGCATTAGTTATGGCAGGCCACAGAGTTGAGTTAAGCTGTCAGCTGATGGGCCAGCTGGGAGCTCAGCTGACCAAATTACCTGGCTGATCAGCTAACTGACTACTTCCTGCTGTCTGCTGAGGTGACACCGTGCTATCTCGCTGCTATTTTAACTGCTTGAGAACATAGCTGTTCTCGTCACTCTCTGCCACTCTACTACCCACCTCCACCTGATTATATTTATCTGACTTAATTTCTGTTGTCATTGATGCTTGCTCTGTTCTGTACTCCTTGTGGGCGGATCTTCTTTGCTGCTCTCCCTGCCTTAGGCTTTTCATGTTGGCACATGGAAGGGTAGATTCACACTGGCAAATGTAACTTTTGCATATTAATAAATTATTTTGACTAAAGTGGACCTGACAGAAGTTTAGTTTTTATCAAATCACAGGCTACAGAGCCTCCCCACTACTCTTGCCTTAATCATCTGTTGAAAAGCACTGAGCAGTACATTTAAATCCTCTCAAATCCTGCCAAGCAAGCAAAGACCTATCTTGACATGACCTGCATATAACCCATTTTGACTGTCTGAATAGAGCAAACATGAGTTAAACCTTAGTCAAATAACCCTGCTTCAGTACTGTCCAATGGTTTAAAAAAAGGTATTAGCAACAGTTGTTCACAACCCCACCACTAAAGGGGGTCAGATTAATTTAGTGTCATTCAGCCACATTGTGTGAATTGTATGTATTGTGTTCACCACAATGCATACAGCGATTAAAAATAAACTATATGTGGAAACTGTTATACAATGTATGTTTAAGATTACGGGTTGGGTTTAATAAATGTAAAAGGTTTCCATGAACAACAGGCAGAATCATATTTCAATCATTTCAACAAACCATCTGTAAAATCTGTGGACTATCCAGACACATACCTACTGTCTTGTATTTCATGTATTTCAGCTGCTTGGATGCATGGACGATGTTCAGTTACTGAGAGGCCAACAACAGGTACACTGTTTTCTACCAGCTATTACTTATCGTGTCATGGAGGTCATGTCAAATATCCTACTGCCCAGAAAGCTTATTTATATACTTGTCCTTGTGGTATGTGAAATCTAATGCATTATTAAACTTGTAAACATGTAAACCCAGCTCTGAAATGGAGCTTTTAATCATGACATGGCACAGTCTGATGTGTAATGTGGTCTTGTGTATGTATGCAGCTCTGTAATATAATATAATATAATATAATCTAATATAATATAATATAATATAATATAATATAATATAATATAATATAATATAATATAATATAATATAATATAATATAATATAATATAATATAATATAATATAATATATCCTATCATATGTGTATATGTGATATAATATGTAATATGTACAGGAGGCCAGGACATGTGGCCAGAGGCGGACTCGTCCTGCTCTGGCCAGCCGGTACACCTGTGGCAGTTCCTCAGAGAGCTGCTGCTCAAGCCACACAACTACAGCCGCTACATCCGCTGGCTCAACAAGGACAAAGGTGAGGCCCTTGTGCCCAGCTTCCAGAACTTTCCACCACTGACATGGTTTTGACACAATGACAGACACATTGTTTTAATACAGTGTAGTTTTTTATCACTTAGCTTCTGCAAATGGATGTCATAATTAGCAGCCTAATAGAGAAAGTATGTAGTGTCCTCAGGAACTGCAATATGGTCAGTAGTAATCGATGAACTAATACCAGAATGTACCTGTGTCATTTGAATTCATTACATAGATTTAATTAACCTATGTGGTTTTGTGTTTGACAAAAACACTACATATGAGTAATATTCCAAGCTGAAGATGTCACATGTGACACAAATACAATTGCAGAAGAGAGAACGAGCATTCTATAAAGAAACGTGGTAATTTCACCTCTCCTCTCTGCCGCCACCAGGGATCTTCAAAATTGAAGACTCGGCACAGGTAGCTCGCCTGTGGGGCCAAAGGAAGAACCGGCCAGCGATGAACTACGACAAGCTCAGCCGCTCCATCAGACAGTACTACAAGAAGGGCATCATACGGAAGCCAGACATGTCCCAGAGACTGGTCTATCAGTTCGTCCACCCCGTATGAGTGTTTGCGTGGGCACTGCTAAGGGGGGCTGGGGTAGATCAGGACATTTCAGGGGACTCAGAGCTTTATAGGAGCCCAGAGAGGACTGTAATATGGTAGGGGTGGGGGCCTAAATCGATCTTATTTCAGGGGGCCCAGAATTTATAGCGGCGCCCCTGTGCCCCTGTGGGATGGAGACGCTGCCTGCCACAGATCCACTGACTTCACGAAAAGACTTGGGAGCCGCGTGAGAGCTCGTGCAGTCTGGACTGTCACATGTGGCTGCTGTTTTTCACTGTGTTTAGTGGCTCATAAATATGAAAGTCATTTGGAACTAAAATTATTTATTCATTATGCTATATATCATAACCGAATGACAAGTTACCACTTTTGTACACAAGCAGCCCAAAGTGTGAGATGTAAAAGCTATGTCACTCAAACTTGTCTCAGGAAAGTTTATAAATGTTTGATATCGTACTGAAAAAGTGATGTGGATGTAGGATGGATGTAGTCAGTACTACTTCAGTGCCAACACACTTGAACTGCGAAAACAACTGCTGAAAATATATCTTAAATATATAACTTAAAATCAGGACTCAGCCAAGTTAATCCAAGTGAGCTTAATAAAGCTGATTACATTGTTAAACATTATTGACATACGCACAAAAGACCCAGTGTCACATGTTACTCTCCCACAACCATGGCCAAATATGACTTGGCATGTAGCTGTATATTCATTGGGGAGAGCTCATGTGAAAAGCCAGACACAGTGAAATGGACAATATTTGTTAATGGCCTGAGCCCGCAAAGGGTTAAGTCAACTAAGTCAATGTAGCTGTATTTCATTTCTAGTCCTGTTCTAGAATTTTGTGTATTACAAGCCTTGAGTAGCAGGTACAGCGACATATTTGTAATGACACGAACACAAAATGCCCCCCCCCCCCCCCCCCAAAAAAATGGTATTGAAGTAATTTTTTGCCTTAATTTTTTCACCTTCTGTATGAAGGAAAATGACACATCACCTAAATACGTCACTGCACCACATGTATTCTTCTGCTCTACCCACCATGTTCTCTACTTACAGCAAACATAATGCACTGATGGCCTTCTAATGCTCTGTGCTACTGTGTGTTACTGCCTCTTACAAAGTTGGATAAGGTTGATGCAATTGGGCTGATATTGGGTAGCCTGGCTATCGCGACTTTGCGAGCATTGGTCTGGCCAAGCTGTGTTGTAAACCCATTTCTCAGAAGGCGGGCTTAACCCGCCTCTTTCAAATGCCTGTTTGCTACTGGACGAAGCTTCAACCAATCACACCCCTCTGTCCTCTGACGTATACGCAGCAAAGGAAATTGCTTGATCCAAACAAAAACTAGTAGTAGTGCCTTTTTGAAATGCTTGATTTTCATTGGCGTCCATTCCGAGGAGCAAGCAGAAATGGTGTAGACAGGCAGCTTGGCCAGACTGACTTGCTCGCGAAATGCAAATGCAGCGTCACAGGCAGTATGGGCACATCCAGGCTAGATATTGGGACACACTAAATTAATTCTTTGATTTTCCCAGTAAGGTCTCTGTAGGTCCTATGCATTGCTGCTGGGCATTATATTTGTTTGTTTGTTTTAATTCCACACACTATCCAAAACATCTTGTTTTATATTTACCTTCAGTGCTCTTTGAGACAGTCAACCTCAACTGAAAGGGGAACAGGCTAACCCCACATTGTTTTAATTAATGGAATCTGCAAGCTTGGGTTTTACAGAAAGACCAGAGTACCGGGCATGGAAAGCTAGATAATCATGATGAGATATTAGCTGAATGTTATATAAAGTTATATGTGTTCACAAAACACTTAAAATTTCTGATAGAACCAAATGTGATGTTAATAATGTATTACATTTTAGCCCAACAAATCTTGGCTGGTTAGATGTATTACAGAGGTATTATTCAGCTATTTCACTTAAATAAAGAAAATTATAATAATTTTGGTCTCAACTAAGCAGCAAATTCACTGGGCCACATAATCTAATCAGGCAAACATTTCACTCAGACAGAACTAATACATTTGAACATTTAAAGCAATCAAATATAAAATGTTGTGTATGACTGACAGACTGCACACAAATCTCTTTCAAAGTCTGTTGAAATTTTTGTATATTTTACAGAGACATAAATAATATTTGATCAAATTTCACAAATGACAAAACATATTTTGGAACAGTGTATAAAAATGGGGCTGGTCAGCTGTTTTGTAAAGACAATTTCGGGTCTGTGAATATTCTTCTTTTAAATCATACAGTAGACATACTTTGATTCAGTCATATTTACATTTAAGATATACATATATTTTTCTATATGACACAGCTGTACCATTCTGACTGTTTGCAAAGACATACATTACACTCAGTTGGTAGTTTATACAACAGAAAATGACTTGTACTAAAAACATTTCTTTTATGGACAGAGTGGACATGTAACAACATATATTGGTAAACATAAAAAAATTAAACACCTCACTTCTGTAAGAAAACTTCAAACTTAAATGATTTTATCTTTTGCTTAAGTGTGTGTTTTTGTTTCCTATTTCCTAATTGTGACCTATGTAATGCTTTGCATGGTAAAACACATTGTTGGACCACTCTAAAAGGCCACCCTCAATGGCCGTTCATCTGAAACTGAGCCAAAATGCTGACACACACCCAGAACCAAGGAGCCAAGATCCACAACCACTGGAGAGAACCAAAGACCGTTTAGTCCCACATGTACGTCCTCATACTTTAACGTACATATTCATGTTTAGCAGCACCTTTACACAAACCAAACCATGGGCCGAGTGGATGAAAAAACCTGTGGATATGGCCATGTTTCTCAGCCTGTGGCGATGATAACTGTCTTTAGTGAGACGATCATCTTTTGCCTGTGCGTCGGGTCTCTTTCCCGTTGCTGATGGAATTGCCCCCAGAGCTTGCTACCTTGCTGCCATTGGTCCCTGCGGCCCGGGTTCCTGGCTGGGTATTGGAAGAGCTGCCAGCTGTTTGAGATGTTACTCCATTTCCATTGGCTGTCTCACTTCCTGCTAAAGAAAGCAGCAGCAAAGTCATGAATAGTTGAAAGCAACAGCCCAAAACCACTCATTCAGCTGTCTTATCTACCATAATCATAACATAACCATTACCTATTTTTGACATGTTTAAGTGCCTTGTGTTAAGTATTGTAATTACTTTTGTGTACCTTTGCAAAAACAAAATACTGTTTTACTGTCCTGCATTTCCTTCTCCAAGCTCCAAAAAGTTGACTCTATATAGTCTCTAATAATGAGAACAAACAAATTTTACCTCATTCTTCAACTGGAGAGAAAAGAAATAAAAACTACTGGCAAATGCAGGAACCCACATGGTTTCATCAAAAGGACTTTGAAGTGAGAATCACTCATTGCATTTTGCAGAGCAATAACTTAAGCAAGATTCATGGTGTCACCAAGAGGCAAATACACTTACCAGTGGATGCAGGAGATGTCCCACTGTTGTTGTTTCCATTGTCATTTGTGCTCTGGTGAAAATAGTGAGACGAAACAGAATAAGGAATATGGATGGCTATGCCGTCAAATGCAAACACATTAAAGTAAAGCCTTGGATCACTCACAAAAAAGCTAAACCATGGGGAAAACTGAACTGATGGTAGCTATGTTACACTGGTAAACACAGGAAAGGTCTTACTTACCGATTTGTTATTGCTCTGGGCAAGGAACTCTGGGTTGGGCTCACTAAAGTTTGGCACCTCTGAGTAAACCATACAGAACCTGAAATAGTCCAGGGTGCATGTTACAGCCTGCAGGCATCGTGTCACTTTGTTTACACCGTTCTGCCACTGCACAATAGCTGTTCGAGACCCTGTGGCCTACTAAGACTTTCAGCTGAAAAGAATGTACTAAATACCTCAATGTTACCACACATTTTAATTACCATGCAATGTTCTTTAGATTAAAATCGTAATTCTAATAAAATTTTTGTCATACGTATGAACATTAAAATAACTACACTTCTATTGATAATGTGCTGCACTGTTGTTTTGTTTGTTTGTTTTAATTTGTTTACTCAATAGTGCACTGTGACTTGCAACTCAATGTTGCACTGTTTGTTGTAATTATGGCATTCTGTGTGAGACTCAACTTACTCTCCAATCTTCTGTAGCTCTCCTCCTCGCCCAGTGTAGAGTGTTAGACAACCTTTGAAGACTGAAGCATAGCTGGAAGCAAGCACACATTCACGGATTTAATACATAACACATCAAAGGGGAATGGGTGACTGGTTCTGCCTGCTGAAGCAGCTCTACACTCACCCCTTAGTAAGTCTGATGATGTCTCCGGTCTGGATGAGTCCTCCCACCTCGTCCCACACAGAGATGCTGATGCTACCTGTCTTATCGGCCACCTTACAGGTGCGGACCTCATGGCCGTCCTTAGTTTTGGTGACACGCCCTTTACAGTCACATATGTGATGATAAACATTCATGCTGCATACGGTTTATGTGCATATAGCATACAAAATTATGCATGTACACAAAACACATTTTGCAAACCTGAGAACAATATGGTAGCAAAACCCACGGGATTCATTTACTAAAAGTCTAGCAAAGAACTGAGAATAAAATGTCAAAATACATATCATAGCAACAAGACAAATCACTATCCTACCTGTTTCCAACACAATGAATATTACATTCAGGTTTTTTAGTCCTGGTTTGATGTCTTTGACGAAAGTCTCGGTTGTCATGTTTGCAGAACAACATCGAAGTTACAGTCAGGAGATGTCAGAGGTCAATTGGTTAGGTCCCCCCCAAACCTTTAAAAAACAAAGAAACATAAAAAATACAGCATTTGTAAAAGGTTGCAATCTATGCAAGTTCAAACCAAGCAACTACATTAAAGCAGTACAACTTTGACAGAACTGACTTGTTGGTGGCTACTAGGACAACTGGGACAGACAGCTGGCTGGTTTTAACTTTGCTCACAAATGTTACTGACAGTGCCAAATAACTCCAGAACAACCACGAAGTGTCACTGACATTTTGAATAGTACCACAAATATCACGACTTTTCACAGCAGGCTTACATGTTTGGGAATGCCCGCGCACTGTACATCTTGCAGCCTTATGTTTGCTAACGTATCTGAATTCACCAAGGAGTACTGCCATGCTAGCGATGGGAGTCCGTTAGCTAGCTAGCATGCAAGCAAAAGACTAAACAACATAAAATTACACTCACTTCTTTGAAATTTCTGGTCAAATTTAGCCTACTCGTACAGTTACATGAAGGTGGCAGGCCTAGAATTCAGCCCTTAGTCGGTCATACTGCGATGTCGAAATCTTGTTTATTTTTTTTCCTTTAGCATAAACACACTACCGGAAACATCTGTCTGGAGACGTGCCATTGATCTAAAAAAATGTCCGTCAAAGATATTACCCAATCAAACTACTGCAGATTGATCATGTGTTTAGGGACGTGTGCATAAGTGCTTATCAAACAGGAAGGACATACGCATAACGGGATAACTTTGGAAACAGGCGAGGAAATTAAAACCTTGGTTGAATCAGAAACCTTGTATTTTCAATCAGTTTTAAACGTGGACATCATTCACAAAGCAGTTTGACTTCCTTGCGGTTTCGTTTTAGCCTCGTCGTTCTACTACTTCATTTATGACATACAAATACTGTCGCCAAGTATGCATGTGAGACACTTATTAATACAGTGTGTGGCAAACTCAAAAAACCAACGACACCGAGGTAAGGTAAGAAATAGTTCAAACCTTGATTGTTCATATTACACAATCACCACGCCAGTTTTATCTTGCTATTAATCTCTTCAATCAGTTCTGATATACCAAACGTTAGCCTAGTGACATGGAATTGCTAACTCTACCTATACAATGACTAAATTGTCATCTTTTGATCATTGGCGATCAAATAAGGTTTGGTTAAAGGTGAAATATATCCTCTAAAATGGCTAAAAAATAACACAAACTTTGAAATTTCAAAAAATATTAATCGGTTCCACAAATAAATGTAATGTTGTGGAAGCTATACCCTTTAGCAGACCAGGCATGAGCTTACCTTTACACTGCAGCCCAAATCTATGGAAGAGAAACCATGAAGGAAGAAAATCTGTATTTTATACTTTAGAGTGTGTATCTCTCAACTAGTGTTTGATATTTAAGCTTACTATAAGATGGAGCCATGTTATATTTTTGCTGATTCTGGCGCCATTCTTGTAGTGGACTGACCACTTTTTGGAGGCCACCAATGTAAACTATCTCCTGGTTTTATTTTCTCACCTTTAACTAATGCTTGTCCATTGTCTGTCCTCCCAGGCTGTGGCAGCCCAAGTGACGTGCCATGGGATACGACACTAGCCGCTTCACAGGGCACGTAGATGAAGACCTGTTGTGCCCCATCTGCAGTGGGGTACTGGAGGAGCCTGTGCAGGTACAGCCACTTTTTTACTTTGTCACTCAGGTGTACTTTTGTTCACAGTTGTCTGCCTGATCAGTGTGTGGAAAGTATACTTCTATTCAATCTAAATGTAAACTCTGGCCTTGCATTCTGTACAGATGGAGTAAGGAATTTGAAGAATGCTTTACTTGTCATGCATTTAGTGATCATTTGGGTGCTGTTTGGTTATATTAGATGATAATTTGGCTATACTTAAAAGTCTCTTATTGTGGCACAACCAATTTGCTCCATTTCCTCTCCTGTCGTCATGTCTCTGTGTGAATAAAACTGAGCAAAAAGAATTCCCCTTTAAATGCAGACACCTGCTTGACAGAATAGGGGGGGGGGGGGGGGGGGGGGGGTGTGTGTGTGTGTGTGACTCGGCGTGTTTGTAGCCAGCTGCCAGCCATAGGTGCTACTATCCCACTGCCACACAGCAATGCCTTCCTCACGTGGATCCAACACTGGCCACATTACCATGGCAAAAACTCTGCTTCTCGTGGGCTCGAACAGCATGACCGGACCGTCTGACAGATGAGTAGGATCTGCACAAGGAGGGAGGGAGAGAGAGGGAGGGGGGGAGAGATAGAGAAAGAAGAGGAAAGAGAGACAGATCGGCTTTCATAGGGATGCAGTAGGACAGGAGACTTGCAGAGGACACAAGAGGAAGAAGAAGAGGATGGAAGGAAGGGCTAGAGGGATAGTTATTCCCCTGCGGATGTTAGTGCATGGCTATGTCATCCTGCAGAAGGTCGAGTACATGTAATGGTCATGTGCATGTGAAAGTTGTTTGCTCAAAAATATCCCAACAATTAGCGTACCAGATGTGGGAGAGGTAGGAGTAAGTGAGAGAGGTAAGTTCTCTTGGTTTTCCAGTTGTATGTTCAGTGTTCATCGGGCTATGTGTTTCATTAGAGGTCTGAATGAGTGTGTGTCAAGGACTGCATTAATGTTGATCTTATTCCTTTTGCATTACAAGCATGTTTGTGTGCGTGTGTGCCTGCATGATCTCCCTGTAGTTGTCGCCTTATGAGGACTTGCGCAGTGTCTTGGCAGCTGTACAGCAGTCTGAATACAGAGCCCAGTCGCTCTGCCCCCGAGAAAGCAGAGGGTTAGAGTCTGAATGTTTTACAGCTGCACTTAAGCTGATAAAAAGGAGAGAGTGGGTTTGTGTACATGGTCATATGCTTGAACGTGATATATGGCTCTGGCATGGGCCATTGGTTACAATCAATAGTGCTCTAATTTACCAGAGACAGAGACAGAGGGGCACTATGCAGAGATGGGATGAAATTGAGACACGTACACAGACTGCTATGTTCTACCATGCACTTCATCTGACCTTGTGTGTGTGTGCTTGTGCAGGCTAGCACTTTAGCACACTTTCTTATCTAGTACAACTTGTAGTGAGCTAGCTACAGGGACAGTCCCTTTGGAGCGACTTGGACTTCAGCGGTTTAAGCCTTGCACAAGGGCACAATTGAGGCAGACCCTAGGATAACACTTACAACCCTCTGATGTTTGTTATTACATGTCCTAATTTCTGGGTACCTTCTGGCTGCCTTCCGTATGTATGTGTGTGTGTTGTGTGTGCAAGCGAACACATGCGTATGTGCATGCATGCGCCTGCACACATGTGAGTGTGTTTTATATGTACTGTCCTTCTCCCCCAGCTTAGCATGTCAGCAGATGAAATGCTAAGTAGTCCATTCCTGCGAGGTTGTGTGAATCACTGCCGGGGTCACCACTGCATTTAAGCAGTGCCTAGTGGAACGACTGGCAGACTGCCTGGGACAAGGCACTTGTCAATCACAGGACTGACAGGCTTAATCATGTAGAATAACAAGAGTAGAAACCAAGGATGCTTCTGCTGCAGGTTTTCTGTGGAGCCTTGCATTTAAAATGGGAAGACACACACACACACACACACACACACAGACTGATTGTTATTGCTGGTGCCTGAAACATCCCATAAATTGTCTGCCCTTCTCTGGCCCCCTCTACAGGCCACCGACTGCGAGCACGCCTTCTGCAACGCCTGCATCAGCCAATGGATCGCACAGCAGAGCACCTGCCCCGTGGATCGCTCCCAGGTCACGCTGGCGCACCTGCGGCCCGTGCCCCGCATCATGCGCAACATGCTGTCCAAGCTGCAGCTGACCTGCGACAATAGTGCCTTCGGCTGCACGGCGGTGCTGCGGCTCAGCCAGATGCAGTCGCATCTCAGGGAGTGCGAGCACAACCCCAAGAGGCCGGTCATGTGCGAGCGCGGCTGTGGGTGAGTAGGCTTCGGGGGTCGTAGCCAGAAGGGCTGCACAATATGTCGAAAATATCGTGATATTGCAACATACAGTATCGTGATGCACACATCGCTAAACATGGCTTAACTGGAATAAATGGGACATTACTGTAAAACAGCTTACAGTAATGTCCCATTTATTCCAGTTAAGCCATGTTTCCACATATGAAGATGTGTCAGAAATCAAATGGAGTCCTACTGCCCTTGATATCCACCCTATAGGTTGTGCACTGGCTATGGCCTAGCGGGGAAGATTAAGCTGAAAGATGTTAAACAAACAATTATTTAAATATAGTTTTATCTCAAAACATACCGTCATCACAACACTCAGCAATGTTACCACATATCGCACATTTTTCAAATACCGTGCAGCCCTAGTAGCCAGAAATCATAAAATCAGGTAAGCCTAGCCCAGAACACATAGCCTAGGCAATCCTATTATTGGCACAATGCCTATTATCAGCCATTCTGTTCCACTTAAAATTAGTTTTTTTTAAGAAGTTAGCCCTGTGAGAATAGACTGATTCAGCTCCCGTGATGTAACCCAGGGATAACTTCTTTTTCACTGGGTAAAGCCCTCAGTTTAAGTGGAACAGCATCAGACATGGCTGATGATTGGCACTATGCTGATGATAGGCTTGCTTACGCTAGGTTATTTTTATTACTAAAACAGTCAATCAAACTTATAAAGCACAGCCCCAAAAGGCTGGCCATTAGCGAGTGCGGCTGTGGGTGAGTAGCACCCAGAAAAGCCCAAAAGCTGAGCAAGCAAGATTTTAATCACGCACGTCCATGTAAATTGGGTGCAGGATTCAAAAAAGTAAAGTAAATGACGCAACGCACACCGAAAAGTGTGAAACACAGTTTGGAGCCCTCACTGCCCTTATTCCGACTGGAAGTGGAACGCAGACTTGTAGTCTGAGGAAGGGTAACTCACTCCTGAAACAAAAATAAAAAAAAGAACTGTAATGGGAGCTTTCCGGTGTGTGGATCTTCATTTGTTTTTACAAGCCTAGCCCGAAACACGTTGCATATTTTTATTACTGAAACAATCAGTTGGACTGATGGAGCCTTCTGATTGGGTGGGCCTGATTGACAAGTGTGTGCTCACCCCAACCCACCCGTGGCTACATCTGTGGTATCACTGTGGTATCACCGTGGGTGGTGTCTGTATATTAATATAGCACAGATGTATATGTGTTCATAGCATAGCGGATACATATTATGTATGTATGTATATATTTCATGCATATTTATTGCCACCTGTTTATACTGCCCTATTTATTTGTATATAATTTACTAGAAACTACACTGTACTATACGGTATTTATACATGTTTAAAAACAATAGAGTAGAATCTAATCTAACCTAACCTAAAAGATGGTCAGGAGCAAAGAAGACCTCGCTAGCATAGTGGTCCACTCTGCTGTTTGTGGTCGGGACTGCTTCGCATTAAATGTTTTGCATTTGGCAAAGGCCAGAGAACAGATCCTCATCTATTTCTCTCTTGGTTCCCTCAACACAAGGATTTGTTCAAGTTGTGTTTGCTGTTTTTTGTTGTTGTTTTTAAAGCAACCTTGAGTTTTATAATGATGCTATATATATATATGGGTAACTATTAGTAGTAGTAGTAGTAGTAACAGTGTTAACATGAACAAGACTTGATTTTTATGCAAATTGGGTATTTTATCTTATAGGTGTCTATACCAACACAGAGCTATCACCATGTCTGTCTCACCAGCAGTGTTTTCTGCTTTCAAATAACATTCACACAACGAACATT
Source organism: Coilia nasus (assembly GCA_027475355.1). Taxonomy (NCBI): domain Eukaryota; kingdom Metazoa; phylum Chordata; class Actinopteri; order Clupeiformes; family Engraulidae; genus Coilia; species Coilia nasus. The sequence continues at coordinate 25,834,102 of CM050211.1, forward strand.
TTTATTCAACTTCTTTCCGCAACCTTTCTGCAGGCTGGAAATCCCCAAGGATGAGCTGGCCCAGCACAACTGCGTGGGACATTTGCGTTCCTTGGTGGAGAAGCAGCAAGGCAAGATTGCAGAGCTCGAGAAAATGGCCACGGAACACAAACACCAGCTGGCGGAACAGGTCTGTTCCACTGCCTGCACGCCAGATTAAGACATGTTCACGTAACGGGTGCCCAACCCCACATCACTGTTATCAAAAAACATGATCAGGCAGGTAGTATCTAAACAGTATTATTAAGGGCTTCTTTAACAAACACAAAATGCACCTTAGATTAGATTCAACGTTATTGTCATTACACATGTAGAAATACAGGGTAAGAACATTTTGTTTATCATCTAAATGTAAACCTTTTTAAAATATGTATATGACTAAAACAGGAAAGCTAAGAAACTTCGAAGCAGTAAGAAAAATTTCCTTAAGAATGGTAGTATGATCTAGGTGAGAAGCATTTGACTCTTGCTGAGGTAAGCTGGAACTGTGTCTTTGTGTCCTTGATGTGCGTCCTTGCAGCTAAATCAGGATTTCTATGGTTATGTTTTAGAAACGGGATATCCAGCTATTGAAGGCTTACATGCGAGCCATTCGCACGACAAACCCCAGCTTGCAGAACCTGGAGGAGACCAGCGAGTATAATGAGATTTTAGAGTGAGTATCACTTCTGCACATTTTTCATTGTGTGAGGGAAATGTGTTTATCCCCCTTTGCAAAAACTTAGCCTGCAAAATTTGGCTTGTTCTTGTGTGATTGTGTTCGTCCATTCCAGCACCACTGGACTGCAAGAAATGTTGTCTTGTGTTTTTCTTGTCAAACTGTACAGCACTTTGAGCTGGATCTTGTATGAAGTGTGCTATACAAGAACACACTTATATATATTCTTGCTATAAAATAATAATGCTAAAATAGAATTTTATTCAGTTGAATTTAGCAAATCTCACAAAAAAATTACGTTTAATTTTTAAGTTTTTCCCCAAAGCTGTACATAGACATTCAGTTGTGTTATTTCCCCAGCTGCTGTGCAGTATTGGAAATTGGCCTAACTGTCTGACTTGAAGTGGAATGATGTTGTAACCTGACTTGACGAGTGTGCTCTGCTCTCCTGTACTACTGCCCTCTGCAGGTGGGTGGGGTCACTGCAGCCGGCGCGTGTGACCAGGTGGGGAGCCATGATCTCCACGCCGGACGCTGTCCTCCAGGTGGTCATCCAGCGCTCGCTCGTGGACAGCGGCTGCCCGCTGTCCATCGTCGCCAAGCTGATTGAGAACGCGCACGAGCGCAACTGGCCCAGCGGTCTGGCCACGCTGGAGACGAGGCAGATGAACCACCGCTACTACGAACTCTACGTGGCCAAGCGCATCCCGAGGAAGCAAGCCGTGGTGGTGCTGGCCTGCGAGAACCAGCACATGGCCGAAGACATGATCCTGGAGCCCGGGCTCGTGATGATCTTTGCCCATGGAGTGGAGAACGTTTTATAGTCTGAGTGCAACGGCAACACAGTTCATCCTTCGGATAGTAGAGATCAAACTGTGTAGGGTAGTAGTTCAACCTGTGGTGGGAGAGATCTTAAAGGACTTGTCTGGCTACAGTCAGGCGGCTGATTTTGTGGTTAAGCTGCGAGTTTTGCAGTCTAACGGCATTTGCAGCTTGCCCAGGTTCTGCAGTGTCAGCACCATACAAAATGACTGACTCTACTGGAAAACACTTTTTTTCCTCTCAAAGGCTGGAACTGAATAGAAAAGTGTGAGATGTTGGTATACAGTAACAGACTGGTGTGAAATGAAGAAGGTTGATGTGGCTGAAATTAGCTGATGACTAACACAGGAAAAAAACACAAATGAACACTACAGCTTTACTGCATTTCTGAAAGTTTCCTAGTGCAGTGGTTCCTAACCTTTTTCTTACATTTTTCTTAATTTTTTCTTACAAACTTTGGTGACCCCCCCCCCCCCCCCCCCCCCCCCTAATAAAATAAGGAACATCATAACTTCTTTTACATTAAATACTTTATTATATTTCAATAATTTACCTGCTAGCATTAACAAAAATCAGCAACAAAAATTACAGCATATAAACTTCAGAACTTGTAGCACTTGTAACTTCAGAACATTTTTCATTGTATTATGATCTCTTCATTTCACCGTCATACCCACAACTTAAGAGTCCAGGCAAGCTAGCTTTAATGAGAGCTCTGTCACTGTATTTCCTGAGCAAGTGATGGGATGTCTGGTGTGACTTTGGTAACAGCCAAACGAAAGTCACTGTGCACATCGAGTCTGTTACGTGCCTTACGTGCCGTTTTGATGGTGACCAGAGCACTGAAAACAGGTATGTTGTGGCAAATGGCAAGATGAATCTGGTGGTCGCATAATGAGCAAGCCTAGGAGCGACTCCTGGTCCTTTCACAAGCTAAAACCGCTTGTAGAGAGAGTTGGACTTTATATTCATGAGCTTCTCTTCAGCCTGGAAGTGCTCCACATCATCTTTAGCAAGAAATGGGCCCACCACCCATGCGCCTTTTGAGATATGTTCATTAATATCCGAAATACGCAAGTGCATCTCCTCTTAAAGCTGCTCCATGTGGCAGGTGAATTGTTTGGCCAAAGCATCAGGTGACTTCCCCCCTGACTGTTGTAGTAGCAAGGGAAACTGTTGCAGGTCCCCCTTTCCCAGTTCATTCTTTCTGTACTCCACTTTGTGCACAAACGCATCCACTGTCTCTTTGCACTCTATTACGTTGGCATCCGCGGTCTGCATATGTTTGTTTGCCTCATTGTACAGACTGAATATCTCCACAAGATATGATGTCTAAATGAGAAACTCACCTGTCATTTCATTGGATAGTGTTTGGTTATGAATGGCTAAAAATTCCTTTATTTGGTTTTTAAGTTCCATAAAGCGCATCAACACTTTGCCCTGGGAAAGCCAGCGCACTTCAGTGTGAAGGAGAAGTGTCTGGTGTGCCTCATCCTCACACAGCCGTGCAAAGATCCTTTTGTTGACCGGGCGAGCTTTAATAAAGTTTACTATTTTGACCACAGTCGTTCAGGTGTTCACAGAGGTATTTGCCTGCCAGTGCGTGTCTGTGTATCATAACCTAGTGCACCCTTACACACGACTGACAATACTCCTCTGAGCTGTATGAAATCCAGAGTGTTGGAGAATTTGAAGCTGCTGACGCCACAGTCACATTGATCTCAAAGAGCTTTTGTCCCCTTAACAGGAAATGCAGCACTGCTAACTTAAGAATACCTCACATATTTCTCTCTGTTTTTGTGTGGGTTGGCAAAAACAAAATGTGCAATGTTTTTGAGTGGACAGTTCTGCCCTACAAAGGCAAAGTGCAGTAAGAAAAATGCCTTTAAGGTTTTCATACTGCCCAGTCAAACATGCTGTACGTATAATAAGGGATGATACTTTTATGTACTTTCTTAATGGCAAAAGCGGGAGACTTAACTCACAAGACAAAGAGGGTGTTATAAACTCAATTTAACAAAACAAGTAGTTACTGCCTTTTGGCTTTGTATGGCAGAGTTCATTCAAATGTTATAGGTTTCCTTAACAATAGGTCATAGATAGACAGACATCTCAAAAGCAAGGATGTGAAATTGGTGCAGCATCAAAGTGCAGTTTTCACTCTGAAAGTGGAGCTATATACTTAGACCCTATAGCTTCAAGGCAGCCGAATCTGAAACAGTAGTTTACTTGGGCACCGCTGCAGATGAACTCAACCTGATCTGCTTTTTCTGCCTCAGTGTTTAAATATCTGTTTTAATATTTTATGATGCTATTTTATTTTATAAGATGTTTTACTGTTTAAAAAAAGAAAAAACAACTTCAGTGAAGTAACTTCTCTTGTACTTGTTCATTGTGAGAGCCAACTAAATCAAACCTTTAAGCAATACATTGATGTATGACCTTGCATACCACTCTACACATTTCAGCAGTGTAGACTGTACTAAGGAACAGTGATAGATAATAGTCAGGGCTGTTGTGTTCTATTTTGTTAATGGCTTATTCGTTAATGGCTTTGTTTTGTTTCTATTGTAAGTGTTCTAGGAGTGTGATGGTAAATGTATGTATAATGCATGAACAGTGAATGTGGCTTTTAAAAGTGGCTCTCAGGAAAGAATGAGTCACATATCCAAGATGGTTTTTATTCAGTTTGTTTACTTATTTTCCTGTTTTGTTCGAGTGCTCTGATTGCATTCTGTATTTTTTTTTTTTTTTTTTTTTGCTCTGTGACTGTTGCAAGTTGTATACAGAATGTTCAATGTCTGTGTACCCAATGGCGAAGAAATTATCTGTAAAACACCAAAGCAACTTGTGGTCTTCTTTGAGGTCTCTGTGGATGTGCAGATGTACTATAGTGCTGAACTCTGGGTCTCATGCACAAACAGACTCTGAGTGTCCGTCTTCCTTTCTATATTTCTTATGCATCTGACCTACTGCCATTATGACCCTGGGTAGTAAGTCCCACATATTTACCCTGATTTCAGTGCCCCTGCTGACAAAGTGGGTCCAGAATAATGACTACAGTCCAGCTGCAAGATGGTTGGCAAATCCAGGGGATAAGATGAGCTTGGATGGCCTCAGCTCAGGCCTGAGTAGCCATACTCTCTCTTATGCTAGAGCATTCTGGGATTGTAGCTACAGTTGCCATGCTCTGTGTCATGCTAGGGTATTCTGGGATTGTAGCCACAGTGAGAAGTTTCACCATCAAAGGGAGGGAAGCCAACCTACTTACTGTACGTAAGCTCTCCGGGATTCCTCGACCTGCAGTGTTGACTCAGTTTACCGCTTTGTGCTTAGCCTCGAGACATACTTTGGTCTTGCGTACATTACAGCCACACACAAAAACAAATATGTTTGCCACATGGAATATTTCAGTTAGCCCCATGGAGAGTTTTAGGCAGGTGTTGTATGTGAAATGCCACTGAAGCACTAAAACTGACTCTGCTTACAGATAAGACTCTAGAATGCTCTAGAACACCTTGATCCTTCTTAGCACTGCCTTTTGGCCAGTAGTCCTATACTGTATAAGAAAATCATTCAAGAATGTAAGTTTGCATACCAACAGAGGTGCCTGTGTAGGTTCTCATTCATCCAGGTCGCTACAGTCAGATGTTGTGTAATAATTGCAGAAGGCCAGTCCAGTTGCCTTATGACTCACACAGTCATGATGCTCATATGGCTGTGGATTCATATCACAGATTAAACCCAATTTTAACACACTTAATGTTTTTAATCAGTACAGCAGGCCTACATACAAACGACCTTTTGTATATCCACAAGAAAAGTTTTTACGCCCTGATAGGCAAGTGAAAATGAAAACACCTGTGGCGCATTGTCTGTAAGGCGTATCAGTTTTCAGTTTTGCTCTACAGGCATAGGCTACTCAGACCCAAAAGTGTTACTCTGAACGTATGAACCCAACACAAATGCATTTGGGGAAAACATCTCTGAAAGTCTATAAGAATTATATTTTCTTTTTCCTGGTACCTTCCCGCCTCTTTTTAAGACAGAGTCTTCAGGAAAATATTTATCGAATTACATTACATTGTTAAATACATTGAATTACATTTTTAAAGTGTATTACAGTTTGAAGTGTAAAATTCAGGTGTATTTAGTTTGGCACATGACAAACGCATATTGAAGACATAGCGTTTAGAAGGCATACATTTGGTGCCCATCATTGAGTGCGTGGACGTAGGCAAAATATTTCGGTAGCCTATAATGCCAGTTCTTACTGATATTTTGGTGTCTACCACAAATCATAGAGATCTAATTCTAAAATGGGTTAGCCTAATAGACCGCTGACAGACACCCGACATTGATTATTCCGTGTCAACACGCAAGCAAATTGTTCCTGGGCTGCCATGATTAAATCAATGACAATTTGCAGTGCTTTTACTGACAGCCTGCGATTTCTTTTAAGTTTTCAGCGCAATTTATCACAGTGTTTGCATTGCCAGCAAGTGTATTTAAACGACTTGGATTAGACTCAAGGAGGGCGCTTTTCTGCCGCACTGTGACGATCCTGTGCTGCTATTTCTCTCCGCCCATTTAATGCTTGGTTAATCCACCTCCACCCTCCCACACTCGACTCGGGACCAGGCCAGTCCTATCATTACGGAACGTCGGACCACAACTGCCTCCGTGAGTTGTTTATATTTTTTGACCATCTCGAATGAACCATAACTCTTGTCGTCTAAAAAAAGACCGGCTAGATTATATAATATTTTCATTTCTCCTCGGTTGCATCCGCTACGCAATCTCTACGCGTTTTGAACAAGTTGATTTTGCTGTCACTTAACGCCTCATTGAATCATGTAAGGAGTCTGTCGTTGAAATGGTTCATTAAGCTACAACGCATTGGTGTAATAGAGAAAGAGGGACTGAAAACGACGATTTTAGAAGGGTAGATAGTGTAAGTCAGCATCGAGAACTTGTTTTCACCAACTTGTGAATCGGTTGGTTTCACTAGCCTCTATTGCAAGTGAAATAGTGTTTCGGTCTACTGCTCCTGGGGCTTCTGCGTTCGCTGTAATGAGGTGAGGCCGATGTCTGTAACAATGTAAAAAGGGCACAGACAAAGAGTTTACGCAAAATATCAGATGTCATACCTCTGCGTGATAAGATCGAGGGCTTCATGTGAGATTTAATTCACGCTTTCTTAATTTTGTAATTTGATTTTAGTAAGCTTGCTAAGTTGACTGGTAGAACTTGACTAATTTATAGTCGAAGAGTAACTGTCAACTGCTGTCAATAGACAAGCCATAACTGGTGCAGCCACTGATTTTGGATCAAGCTTGGCATGTCTTCGCCAGAACCTATATGACTCATCTGCTGCAGGTTGGACTCAGAAAGTCACCATTTGCAGTGTGAGAAAAAAAACTGTTCTGTCTATGCATCCGCCTACAACTGAATATTGTTGATTAAATCCTACATTTTCTTTACGCATTAGGTTGAAGCCTGGGGTAATGTAAGTCTGTTGGTCTATTTTTAAGCTTTTTGTGCACCCAGAATGATCGCTCAATGGGCAGATTGAAGCCTCTTAATTAATTTGCCATGATATTTTACAGGCAAACAATTTATGTTTGACAAAACTATGTGTTGTGTAAAAATGTTAAACAGGCAAACTTGTTTCGAAGTAAATCTGATCGGGTGCATGTTAATCTTTCTCGTTTAATCCATTCCTCATTTTAACTCTTCTGATCTTCTGATCTTATCTTTCTGATGTTCAGATTTAGGCACACCCACACACACAACAAAATAGATTTAAGGTTCTTAAATCCCATGGTATTAGTCACATAATACCACCAAATACATTATGTGTTGAGCGCCAGACCTGTCTAGTTTAAGACTGAAGCCCCACCTCATAGCTCTGGTCATCTGCATGCTTCAGCACTTTACAGTACACTACAGTATCAGGCCAAAGCTGTTTATGACAAGCATTCCTTTTGGATGTCTCAATTAAATTCACTGTCATGGAGGAAACTGCGTACATTAACCTTTTATTGTTAATGGTTGGTGGATGGTCAATTCTGTTATTGTCAATGAAAAGTGCGAGAGAATCAGCAAGACAATTAATGGACTGAGTAGGTTTAAGTGCAGACCAGTGTGCCCAACCCTCTGTTTTACTACGAGGCAAAGTTGGGATAGGATTTCTTGCTGATGGTTATACATTACATTACACTACATTTACCAGAAGCTTTTATCCAAAGTGACTTCCGAATGAAGAACAACATCCAAACAACAGCACCATATGAGATTCAGCAGTAAGTGCTTAGTGCTAGTAGCTCTATTGATATAATCTTACGCAATGCATTATGCATAGTATTGTGTTGGCCATAATGTTGGCACAGATCTGTACTATTAGGGTTTTTAAGGGAACTGTCACACAGAAATGTAAACATCTACACTGCCCCACAAAGGCAAAGTGCAGTAACTATGTGAACTGTATAACTATGTGAATAGAAACTGAGAAAAATGACTTTAAAGTTGTCACACTGCTTAGTCAAATATGTTGTAGGCATAATAGTGGTGATGTTTTCATGTAGTTTTATTCACAAGACAAAGGTGTTATAAAGTCAATTTCCAGTCTAAACTAAACTCACTGTGAGATACTGTAACATAAGGTAGTGTTATCTACCTTATGTTACAGTATCTCACAAAAGTGAGTACACCCTTCACATTTCAAAAAATGTGCTATATCTTTTCAAGGGACAATACTACACAACTGAAACTTGGATATGTTTTTGAGTAGTCAGTGTACATCTTGTGTAGCAGTATTAATTTACTGTCCTCTGAAAACAACTTTACACATAAGCATTTTTGTGTAAATAGTAGGCCACAAAAGTGAGTACATAACTGTACATATCATTCAAACATTGTCCAATTCATCATTTTTGTGTTTTTGTCTGCTCAACTCTACCATACAAATTTGTGTATCATGCATTAGAGCTATTCATTTTAATGTTTTAGCAACAATTCTCTAATACTAGTCACTGGATGTCCAACATGGCTCTTCATGGCAAAAAACTGCCTGAGGATTTAAGAAATGGTATTTCTGAGTTTTACACAATGATGGTCTATGCTGTACAAGATCAGCAACACCATGAAACTGAGCTACATCATCATGACCAGAGTCATTAGGTGGTTTTCCAAAACAGGTTTACTTGGAACAGGCATTGACATGATCAGTCAAACAAGTTGGGTCCACACACTCAATGTCAGATCCAGAAGTTGGCCTCAAAAATAAATGCATGAGTGCAGCCAGCATTGCTACAGAGTTTGCAGAGGTGGAAGGTCAGCCTGTCAGAGTTGAAATAATACGCTGAACAGTGCAACACCTTCGTCTGTAAGTAAGAAAGGCTCTTGTAAAGCTTGATTACAAAAAAGCCCGACAACTGTTTGCTAGACATGCAGTCCAGGAGCATGAATTGCCAAGTTCAACAGTACCATTATAATTGTGCTTTTCCTACAGTCGTGCCCAGTGGTGGCTAGCATAATGGTTTTAGGCTACTTGAATGCTGCCAGCACTGGGGAACTGTAGTTCATTGAAGGAATCATGGATTCCAACATGTGCTGTAGCATTCTGAAGCAGAACATGATGCCCCCCTTCTGAAACTGGGACACACAGCAGTCTTTTCAACATGATAACAACCCTTAACACATGTTCAAGATGACCACTGCCTTCCTGAAGACGTTGAAGCCAATTGAGTGTCCAAGTATGTCTCCAGACGTGAAGCCTATTGAGCATCTGTGGGGCATCCTTAAGCAGGAGGTGGGGGAGCACCAGTGTCTAACACCTACCATGTCCTTAATGCCATCATGGAGGAGTGGAAAAGGATCACAAAAACAACCAGTTCGGGTGAATGTCATACTTAGTAGGATCAAGGTAGTGCTAGATAACAGTGGTGCCCACACAAAATATTAATGGTTTTAATACAATTTGGACATGTTCACTATGGGGTGTACTCACCTATGTGGCCTGCTATGTGAATAAAAACACCTTTGTGTAAAGTTTTTTTTTAGAGGGCAGAAAATCTATACTGCTACACAAGCTTTACACTGACTACTCAAAAGCATATCCAACTTCTGTTTATGTAGTATTGTCCCTTTGCTAAAATGTGAAGGGTATATTCACTTTTGTGAGATACTGTATCTGTGACATTATCAGGACACTGGAATGGGGGAAAACTTGTTCCTATTATGCGTCTTGTGGGCAGAAGAATGGTGCTGAAAGAACCCTTTCCAACCGAGAACGCCTGCTGGGTGTCTCTTACACGCTGCCTTCCCTTTTTGTCTTGGCTGTTTTGGACTGTATGCCTGTCTTTGCCTCAGTTTTGTCTCTATTGAACAATCTGACTGATTATCTGTCTGTCTGTCTGTCTGTCTGTCTGTCTGTCTGTCTGTCTGTCTGTCTGTCTGTCTGTCTGTCTGTCTGTCTGTCTGTCTGTCTGTCTGTCTGTTTTCTTCCCCTTGTTTATCTGTCTGTCTGCCCCCAAAGTTGGCCTGGACATCAGAGATGACTTCCCTGACTGCGGAGTCATGCGGGGCTGAGCTCAACCCTGTAGACTTCATTCAGCTGCAGCAGTACATGGAATGTAAGTGTTCTTTCTGTGGCGCTGATGTCGTCACGGTACCCCTCAGTGGCGTAGCGCCTCTCTCTCCCTCATGTAGGTGGCACGTCACACCTGCATGTCGATATGTAGAGTACTTGTGCAGCAGTGCACTTCAGTGGTAAATATAACTTGGGAGCAGTGTCGCCAACAAGCTTGCATCTCCAGTCACTTGATGCCACATACAGTTTGCATGCATGCAGCATGAAGTGGTTGGCATTTGCGCATGTGCCCTACTTTATCTGTTAGTGTAACTGTCCCATGTCCTCTCTTTTCATCTGGTCTCTATTGTACTATCGTTGTGTGCATTCTGTGCCATGCTGTGTGATCACAATGACAAAAATGGGACTTTCACTTTTACTTTAGTAGATTGTCTCTTGTTCTTTGCACATTTCCTGTACAGGATATTATCTTTATATTTATATTCCTATTCTTTATGTATATTTTATATACTTTTTATTTTATTTATTTTTATTTGACATGTGTTAGATCTTGATGCCAAAACCAACCCCTTGTTTGTTTGTACAGACTTGACAGTCAACACACTTCTGATTCTGATTCTGATTCTGCCATTTTGGCTATTGTCTCTGCAACAGACAGCAGCATGCGTGTGAAGGAAGTGGTAAAGGAATTCAACACAGGAGGAAAGTTGGTTCAACACAGATCTGGAGATGTAAGTACAGTGTACAATCCACAGTGTTGCGCTCCTGTTTCGTATGACAAAAAAAAGTTACGACATTTTCCTTACTCAGCCTGTTAGGCAAATTAAACCTTGTGCTTTTCCCTGAACCTGACATTGTGGTCTAATAGGTGTTACATGGGAGAGTCACAAGATTAGGTTTGGGTGCCAGAGGTGCAGTCTTGGGCATAATTTCATCTCAGTTGATGAAATGGCTGCTGTGACAGCATTGTCAGTGGCTAGGCTGAGCTGTTTTTAGCACTTGATACACTGAACGGGTCATTGTGGTTCTTTTAAAACCTCAACATGTCCACTCTCTCTCCTCCTCTGGCACATTCATATTTCTCTCATTCCTCATCCCTTCTTCCTCTGTTTCTTCTCTCCCTCCCCCATCCATCTGTTCTGTCTTTTTCCACCCTCCTCCCTCAATCTCTTCTCTTCTTTGTGCTGACTATTTTACTCTTTCCTCGTCTGTCATCTTTCCACCATGTCATGTCATGTGTCACGCCCCTCCACAGCGTGTCGACTGGACGGGCTTCTCTCTCTTCCTGAAGACCTACTTGGAGGCCGACAACCTGCCCCCGGAGCTCTGCCAGCATCTCTTTCAGTACTTCCAGGACTCTGAGTTGTGCACAGAGGATCGTACAAATGGTAAGCCAATAGGCTTGGGCGGTATTGTGAAAATACCATATACCGGGGAATTTTGAAATACCACAGGTGTCATATTTCATACTGTGGCTTCCTACAGGTCCCAGTTAGACGTGCTGAATTTGACAATTCCATTTCTGAACATCAGAAGGGTAAAGAAATGCCCTGACTGATACAAAAGAAGCAGCTTCTTGCATTTCATATGGGAAGTTGTAATAAAGAAACAACAGTGCAAGATATTACAGTTTTTCTCTATCGCTTTGGTACATTTTTCGAATCTTTCTTGCAATTTGCAGAAGATCGAGTGCATTTCTCAAAACAGTTTGGACAAATAGCAAAACATCGTGGATCACCTGCAAATGCCAGTCTCTTGCTCAAAATCCTTAGTTCATCCCTCAAAAGCAAGTTTTTGTGTCAATATACGTGTCAGTGCCATCAGAATGTTTAGTCATTGTGTCATTGTGCACGGATAAGACAGTCAAATTCATTAGTCATGTTGGCAATTGAATAGTGCACTTCGAAGGTACAATTTGGTGTAAAATCTGGTTTAGGTGTGATAACAAGTGTTGTACATTTGACCTCATATAATGTATAAGTGAGAGATTGATTGCAAAAGACAAGATTCACATTTACAGAATGACTTCTTTATTGGCAGACATTGACATTGCAGTGTGTAAAGAAAAAAAGACAGCACTGCACAGAACAAAGGTAAAATACAGTAAGTAAACAAAAAATATGAACATCTTCCCAAATTCTAAATCCTAATACTGATCTTCAGCTTCTTCACGTTCCCATCTGTCAGGCCATACATTTTCATCCACATCACGCTGCTGTCCAATTTCTTGTCCTTCCATTGTCAGACATTGTAACTTTGTATTGTGTTCTGGTTATATACTTTCCATTAGATTGTTCATGAGATGCTCCCTTGAGCTCATTCAGAAAACTGTTGATCATTGGTTGATCAACACTCTTCATTAGAGAAAGTCTAGATTCAAGCAAATTCCCAATTTAGATCATATTTACAAATGTGTTATGGAAATGTATAGAAATGTGCTTGACATGTTACGATAGCGTGGTAAATCGTTTTGCATGTGAAGACTTATATGATGAACTATAGCCTAAATGTTTTGGGGAGTGAGACTATTTGATAGATTCCAATAACAAAGCATTTTGATTAGCATGACAAAAGCAATTGATAATGTACAAAAAAACTGAGAATTGTACACAATCATTTGCATGGATGGACAAAAGCATTTGCAATTTGTTTAATGCAATGAGAAACTGTCTTTTTCATCTGCACAAATGGCCTAATGATGTGACAATTGAATAAGAACTTTTGAGAATTTCAATTCTGATGTGAGAAATGTACCAAACCAATTGAGAAAAACTGTAAATCCTTCAGTACTACTAAGCTAGTTGTGTGATTTATGGTGGTGAAATCTGGCTGTACCTACTGACACATATGTGACATACCGACATACCGGGGTATCAGGTCAGGAAAATATCGGGATATGAAACATTGCATACCACCCAAGCCTAGTGCCGTATCTGGCAGCTTTGTAAGTCGGTCACCCATCAAGTGGGACCACGAAAGCAGCGGTTATGTCTGTTGCAAACATAAGTCTCCTTCCTCAAGATTAGTTTCTGTTCCTTCTGTGGCCAGTAGATATGGCAACATAATTGTTTTGTTTTGTTCATGTGAGTTCACTTATTGTAGATCCTCGAAGAAAAGAAGCATTGATTATGGCATTCAGTGTCAAAAATAATATCTCTTAAAATCGGTTTGTCATGTCAGTGGGGAATATCTGCATACTTAAATTTAAGTAATCTTAATGCATATTATGGGTAATGAATATTTAAAAATAATGTATATGTTAAAAGTCTGGTAGCTTTCTAGCCATGTTTGTTAAGATGTTGCTGATTATTTGTTCATCTTGTCCATTCTTACTTTGTCTCTTTCAGAAGGTGTGTGTCTCAAGGCAATGTCCTGCTACTTCTCTGTTTTGGAGGACGGCAAGCCCAGAGAAAAACTGGAATGTAAGTCTGGACATGGTCTTAATGACTACTGTATTTCATTGGGCTGAAATGAGTCACTTGGCCTCAGTATCAACAACAAACGCACTAAAACGCACATCTTATCTCTTTTTATGGTGTGTAGTTACCTTTAAAATGTATGACAAAGACGGGAATGGCTACCTGGATAAGGCTGTAAGTAATATCCCATTTTCCAGATTGCTTTCAGTGTTGTGTTTTGCTCTTTGAACTATTCACTGCTTAATGGGATAACACAGACAACCAAGGAGGTCGAGTTGAGTTGAGGCGTGTGTTATTGTACATTTACCTCTGTAAAAGATATGCAAATCCTATCTGATGGTTGACTGACTGATTTGAAACACCTGTGAATTCTTCCAGGAAGTGGACACCATTATAACCCAAATGATGCGTGCAGCAGATTACCTGGGCTGGGATGTCACAGAGCTCAGACCGGTAATGGCCTGCTGAATTTTCCTTTAACTGTGATGTTTGGGGGAAAATACTCTCAAAAGTTACCAATTTCATTTTTGTAAAGTCCAGTCTTTTGTAAAGTTCGGACTGTCACATTTAGCAATCTGTTTCTTGCTGTCCACTTAGTGAGTGCCCTTAAAAAATCGTCTGGTATTCATACCAATCCTCGTGCTTAAAATAGGAAACAAACAAACTGGCTGAGCATGAGGCATAAACAGTTCCAGCCAATCATCACATTGCTTCATAGACATGGATGAGATGGTTGTAATTTTATTGGCTATTGAGCTTAAATATCAACAGTCATTCGCCAGGATCTAGAACTCTAACTTTACCATCTGCTTTAAGTTATTGGTGCACATTTCATTTCAAATGTCAGACTATATTTAAAAAAAACTTGCAACTGGCTAAATGTTCAAAGCCTTGTTGCTGTTTTTTTCAGATCCTGCTTTTCAAAATGTAATTTCTTGTTACTTCTCTGAATGAAAAGCAGCTTGAGTAGTGAAGACATAGTGTCAAACCCACCACATATTCTATTTCTGTCTGTTCATATATAGACTTTGATAAGCTACCCATATCTTGATTTGTTTCATAATACGTCTCATTGTGAAAGGAAACCTCTGAATACACCGTGTCTTTGTGTCTTTGATTTTTTTCCAAGGGCCATTGTGCTGTGTGACAATATGAGTGAGTCCATTCATACAGAAAAATGAAGTATAACTACTCAGCAATAGGACATGTAAAACATCATATCACACTTAGGGCTCATTCACACCGACTTGAGCGTGTACAGCGCATATCCGTATACAATGTGTTTGTATAGAGACAGAATACGCTCAGAATACGCTCAGAACACGGTTGCGGTGGGAATGGTCTCATCTGCTAACGTGCATTCTAAATGAATACGGACAGAATACGCTCAGAATACGCCTACGTGCTGAATACGCAGAGAGTTTGGTGTGAATGGGCCCTTAGTACAGTGGTCAGACGTAGGGATTTAGAGCGCTTCTTCTTTTTGCCTAATAGTACAGTTTCTCATGCTTGGCCTGTAACTGTGAGTGTCATTTAGAACAGAAAAGTTGTACACATCCCACACCAAGATGCAGGGCAAAAACTTAATCCTCAGTCCAGTAAAAAAAAGGTCGGCACACTTGAAATCCTTTACTTTTGATTCATTTCATGGCACAAAAACAAAAACGTTGAAACGTTATTCTGTTTTTGTGCTATGGAATAAATCAAACGTAATGGATTTCAAGTGTGCTGACCTTTTCTACTGGATTGAGACTGCAACTGTGATTGGACACACAGGTTCTGGAGGACACCATGACGGCCATCGATGCAGACAGCAGCGGCACCGTCACCCAGCAGGAGTGGATCCTGGGAGGCATGAACAACATTCCTCTCCTGGTGTTGCTTGGCCTCAAGGCAAGTTCGCTAGGCCTCAAGGCAAGTTCGCTAGGCCTCAAGGCAAGTTCGCTAGGCCCGAAGGCAAGTTCGCTAGGCCCGAAGGCAAGTTCGCTAGGCCCGAAGGCAAGTTCGCTAGGCCCGAAGGCAAGTTCGCTAGGCCCGAAGGCAAGTTCGCTAGGCCTCAAGGCAAGTTCGCTAGGCCTCAAGGCAAGTTCGCTAGGCCTCAAGGCAAGTCTACCGGTGCTCACCACGTGACTCATAACACTGTGATCGCTTGCGCTTACGCCCGGGAAACTGTGCTGAAATGAAATCCAGAAACATCCTGGCTCAGCACTTCCCGGGGACACTGCCATTGTCAGCTTTTCTCTAAACAAAGGCCATAAGCCCATAACCTGACACCCCAGCCAGCTTGTAAAAAAAAGTACTTTGATGTGTCCCGGTGTTGTGTTTGGCTGTGAAGCAGATGGCGGAGCAGGACAGCCAGCACACGTGGAGGATGAAGAACTTCAAAAAGCCCACGTACTGTTGTGTGTGCGAGGGAATGCTGATGGGGCTACGCAAACAGGGCCTCTGCTGCAGTGGTAAGTTCCCGCCAGCAGGGGGCCTAGTGTTCGTAACGGATCTCAAGCTACATCATCACTCTAGTTTATTTAAGTAAGGGATAATGTACAATGAGGCGGTCAATGGCGGTCAACATACCACAGCAGAGTGATAGAGGACCCCATGGTGAAACAACAATATCAGATTTCCAAACATTGGGATAGCCCATTTGGTTTAGTGTAACTGTGCAGCAATTGCATTAGCCATGTTTTCTTACATTCAGTTTAGTGGCTGACTATACACTGTGAGACTGGTGTTGGCCAGTTGGTCTTGACTTGTAAATTCAAAAAAGAGATTTAAAATGTGTTCTTTCTTGTGCCATAAGTTTGCAAGTACACAGTCCATAGCCGCTGTGCCAACAAGAACAACGCTCCCTGTGTGCGCAGCTATGTCAAGAGCAAGGCAGAGATTGGGGTAAGGCCACAGGACACAGCTGATGATGAAGAGAGAGAGAGAAAAGAAAACAAAACAAAGAGACTGTTTTTGTGTGGTTGCCTTTCACTTTGTTTGTGTGTGCCTGCTCTGTCTGGCGGCCATCTTTCTGTTTGTTTTTCTTGGCTGCCTGCCTCGCTGACTATTAGTCTTTGTCTGGGTGTTTATGCATCTCTCTGTCTGTCTGTCTGTCTGTCTGTCTGTCTGTCTGTCTGTCTGTCTGTCTGTCTGCCTCTTTGTGTGGTTGCCTATGTGTTGGTATGGCTGCCTGTCTGTGTGTCTGTCTCTTTGCCTGTCTGTCTGCCTGCCTGTCTCTTTGTCTGGTCGTCTGTCTGTCTGACTAACTGCTTATTGTGTCCGGTCATCAGATTCCTGCGCATGACTGGATCAGGACAGAGAGTGACTCCACTAAATGTGACCACTGCCAGAAGAAGATCAAAACGCTGACAGGGAAACGCTGTGGGTGGTGTCACCACATGGTAAGGGGGCCAGGGTTACTGGACTTCTCAAATTACTGGAGGTGTCCTGTGATGATGGCGTGGCATATTTTTTGCTTATGGATCTTGTGTTGACAGAGTGAGTTTACTTATTTGTTTGTTGGCATGCGTTATTTTACAGAGGCATGATGAGTGTTTGAATCGGGGTCCTTCAGAGTGTGACTGTGGACCCCTGAGAGATCATATCCTGCCCCCATGGTGCATCAGTCCGCTTCTCAAGGTAAAGATATTACCCATGGTGCATTGCTGCACTTCTCAATGTAATTATATTTCCCATGGTGCATTAGTCCACTTCTCAAGGTAAATATATTACGCATGGTGCATCAGTCCACCTCTCAATATGCTCATTCGACTTCGATAATAATGAAAATGAGCTTGAAAATAAGCGTTTGCAGCCGTTTGCAGTCAGGGTTGCAAGTGTTGCATGATGGCTAGAAATTGTGTCAGACTTGCTCGAAAGGTGTAAGGATGTCACCAAAATGCAACCATGTCATATGACCTGCAAACTCACGGGAGCAAGACGCTTACAGACATATCTTACATGCAATAACAGAGTCACAGAATAAATGTTTGCATCTATAACTGTTTTATTCAATACTCGTGAATTACATGTAATTACATGGATACACATATGGCACAGAATTTATGTGATCTTGTGATATTATTCTGTGTGTGTGTGTGTGTGTGTGTGTGTGTGTGTGTGTGTGTGTGTGTGTGTGTGTGTGTGTGTGCATGTGTGTGTGTCTTAGGAGGATGACGGCCATGGTGCATGTGGCGAAGGCAGATTGATGAACATGACATCAGAAGGAACCCACTTACACGTAATACTCCCTCTTCACACCTCAAATTCCTCCCACCAATACGACTGCCAGACTTGCTACTAGGACATTAGAATTTCACTTACACTCTCTCACTACACATCAAAAGCTGCTCACCTGTACGACCGCTACTAGAACATTAGAATGCCTCATCAGCAGAGAACACCCTCATGTGTAACACACCCTCTCCACATTTCAAATTCTGCTGACTGATGAGATTGCCAGATCTGCTACCAGCACATTAGGATATCTTGCTTACTCCAGTGAAAACGCATTGTTTGCATGTTTATTGAAATGGACCTCCAGGCATCAGGTGCCTTCATGTCCTGCCAGAATCAGAATCAGTTTTATTGGCCAAGTACACTTACGTATACAAGTAATTTGACTCCGGCAGATGTTAGCTGTCTATACACCCAACATATAATAGGTAGAAGTATACGTATAATACACTATTCAATACAATACAATAAATACAATAGACAAATCGAAATATGTAGACATGTATTGCACTTTAGAGACAACGATATACATATTTACATATCTACATCCATCTGTGCCTCTCAGATCTCTCCCCCACCAGAGAACCATCCCCTCCTGGTCTTTGTGAACCCTAAGAGTGGTGGGAAACAAGGAGAGAGGTGACTGAATGACTGAAATCCCATAATTCCACATTGGTATCTGCTAGCAGTATGTAGAAGCCTGTTTTGTGTCTGAGAAAAGTTATCTTGCTATTGAGAACTGGTACCATTGAATAAATAGCAAACATGACCTTTGGTAACAAAAGAACAAAGACATCTTTATGTTGTGACCACATGACTGTATGCTGGTGAAGCCACTCTGCCTCATCATAAAGATAGCGATACCTCTTCACCTACATGAAACGTCATGGGCGTTGTGTGCCATTTAAATTTGCCCCTTGTCACAGTGTGCAAAGTTCACTCAAATGTAACCTTTTAAGGCGTAACCAGTTGTTAAAAGCCTAGTCATTGACACAAATGCCAAATCAGATGTTTGTACAAAAATTTGCTTGAGACAGATGCTGTACATCTAACCATATTTTACGATCTGTCCCTTTTAAGTAGTACTATGTTACTAATTTTGCTTTTCACAATTTCACTACCAGGACAATGGTGTTCTAAAACAAGTAACAATATTTATACATCTGTCTGTCATTCTGTCTGTTCCACGCACAACACTCGAGCCATTTATTCCACTGAGCTCAAATTTGGTAGGTGTCTGGCTAATGGAACAAGTGAGTGCAGTGCAAAGTTTCATGTTGTTGGCACAAATGATGGCAAATATATCGGTAAAACGATCTTCAATTGCCTTTTGTCTGTGTGTCACTCTGGACACCGTAGCCACTCCCCCTTGCACACAACAACACGGCTGCATCAGTTGGTGGTTCCCGAGCTGAATTTAGCCCACATAAG
This sequence comes from Coilia nasus, assembly GCA_027475355.1. Taxonomy (NCBI): domain Eukaryota; kingdom Metazoa; phylum Chordata; class Actinopteri; order Clupeiformes; family Engraulidae; genus Coilia; species Coilia nasus. The sequence goes on from CM050211.1 coordinate 25,853,285, forward strand.
CTTACGCATACATAAATAAAGGAAAACAAATGTTGCAAGTCGGAATGGAACTTCACTACACGTTGCAACTCCAAATACGCATTTCGAAATCACATGCCACATGGCAAAACACTGACCTTTGGGCATGACCGTGCCTCGCGTATGGCGCATAGTGCAGTATGCAACACGGCTGCACCTGGGCACAGACAGATCCACATAGGCCACATGTGCTCCCCAAGTAAAATTTAGCCCACATAGCCATGCATGAAAATATAGCATACACTCAATACTGTTGGCAGAGTTCGTAGGCATACAACCAACATTTTCAATTGCCGAAGTCAGTCATGACTGTGTAGTTAGCCATAACTGAAAATGGAGATTATATAGCCTGTAACTAAACGGTTGGCCTATTCACTGCTAAAACACTGACAACCCACATGTCTGTAGAACTACACATAAACTGAATACACCTTATTATAATATTAATACATGAAGATTGTCCAGTTACCCATATTTTGTTTCTCATGCCTGTATTTCTGCCTGTCCTGCTGTTCAACTAAAAATAATAGTTATTTTATTGGTAGTTCCTGATCATATCACCTGATATCACCCATTTTAACATGTACAGTATTCAAAACACACAGTACTACGCAGGCACATGGTCAGCAGGCTCTGCACTAGTAATTATGAAATAAAAATTGTTTGGTAAAGGTTACATTGGACATAACTTATATGTTAACCAATACTTATTGCTGTTTAAATAGGGTTATGAGGAAGTTTCAGTACCTCCTGAATCCCCGGCAAGTCTTCAATCTCAGCAATGGAGGCCCTAGCCCTGGGTAAGGCTTGCGTGAATGCACAGCGTTATTGTCATGTCCAGGATTAGACCTAATCCCACACACAGTCAGATTATATTGCGGTTGGTTGTTCCTGTTTTGCAAAAAAACAACACAAAAGGAAAACAAACAAACAGGTGCACAGAGCCTCTGTGTTTGTTTGTTTGTTTTCTTGTCTAAGGGTGGTCCATGCCCTAAAGGTGTTTGAATTGATGCTCCACATGTTGATTATATCATAGCAGTAAGATCAAGTGGCGCTTACACACTCAATGGAACTTCACAAATGATGCACGCACACTGATTTTATCCACTCCACATATTGAATTCATCATGCTATCATTTCTCCATTACACTACTTAATTGCTTTTTTTCCTTATCAAAAACAATTGTCCTATGTCAGCATAAATGGTTGCAGGGATATGAAATTGCTCTAAAATTAATGTTTACCCCTGTACTATGTTATCATATCCATTCATTGCTGTGTTTTGTCATGTGCTGAACTGTCAGGCTTCACTTCTTCAAAAACCTGCAGCAGTATCGAGTGCTGGTGTGTGGAGGTGATGGAACAGTAGGCTGGATCCTAGATGCTATTGGTAAGTACGTACATTAAGTTTATTGCCATAATCATAACTGCAACACACACTTGAAAGCCAGGGTACTCTAAACCTCACATGTGGGACAGGGATGGAACTACAGATAAGATTAACCTGTTGCGGTGCATCATGTTTTACATTTATGCTTTAATTGCACGCTGTCCCACCTAAATAAACTAAAACTGACATGCAGTGCACGTGCCTAAACTTTGTTATTATTATTATTATTGTTGCTGTTATTGATGTTGTTGTTTTATTATTATTGTCAATAATAATAATAATCATAATAATAATTAGATATAGTACTCTACCAATGTTTCTCAGCCAAAGCAGCAGCGGTATGCCTCCATGTTGTGTGTGTTTTTGGCAGACAAGGCTGACCTGCTGGTGAGCCCCCCAGTGGCCGTCCTGCCCCTCGGCACGGGGAACGACCTCGCCCGCTGCCTCCGCTGGGGAGGGGGTAAGGCACTCCACACCTCTCACACACACCACTCCTCTCACACACCACACCTCTCACCTCTTACACACACCGCTCCTCCTCTCACACACACCCCATCACTCCACACCTCTTACATACACCACTCCTCACACACACTTTGTCACTCCACACTCTTAAACCCACCCCTCTCACACACACCGCATCACTCGCACACATCACATCTCATGTTTTTACAGACGTTTATGTGGCTGGTTATCAGTGTTTTAATAGTCACTGATGATGATAGGTTGTTGAAATAGTTGGTAATAATTGACCCCAAGATATTGCATTCAGTTAAGATTATCAGATGTATAAAACAGTGTAGTCTGAGATTGATGAAAGTCAAAGATAAAGGTCTTTATAGTTGGGTATTAGTAAAAGCATCTATCGGGTGTTGATGTCCCTATAGGCTGAAGTTAATAAAAGTCTTTTTTTATTGGTTGGTATTGTATCTATCTGTAAAAGGTAGCCTATCTATAGGTTAGTGTCAATAATGGCCTATATCTGCTTGTGTTGATGAAAGTCTCTCTCTTTCTCTCTCTCTCTCTCTCTCTCTCTCTGTAAATAAAGGCTACGATGGCTCAGACCTCCGTGACATCATAAAGGGGATTGAGGGTGGCGTTGAGGTTCCTATGGACCGCTGGAGTGTGCAGGTCATCCCAGACAACCCGCAGGAGGAGGGAGACCCTGTGCCCTATGAGATCATCAACAACTACTTCTCCATTGGGGTGGTGAGTTTACCTCCTGTAGCGAAGGAGAGGAGAAATCAGCCCACCTGGCTTTAAACCCAGGTCTTCAGGGTACCAAACGTGGGCTCTGACCGCAACGCCAATAAGCCAGGCTTATTGGTATGGCAGTCAGAGCACACACACAATCCTGGTGATGGTCACTCCATCACACTGCCTTCCCATTCGGAAGGCACACCCATGCGCTTCACACAGTCAGGTGTCCCTCACACACCTCCCACCATACTTCTCCCATCCAGGGTGCCCCACATACTGATGCTTCACCCATCACTGGGGTCAACCTAACCTGGGAGTCCTTCATATGGCTCACACAGCGGGTGCACCTGCAATGACCTCATGGCAAGCCATCCCACTTCTGACACCATTTGTAGCAAAGGGTAGGAGAAGTCATCCCACCCGGCTTTGAGCACACCCACAACCCTGGTGATGGTCACTCCGTCACACTGCTTTCCCCTTCGGAAGGCACACCCAGGTGTGTCCCTCACGCCCCTCCCACCATACTTCATCACTGGGGTCCCTCACATCGGGGTCAACCTAACCTGGGGGTCCTTCATATGACTCACTAACCTCACTAACCTGGGGGTCTTTAATTAAGATAATATGGCTCACATGGCTCAGCGGTTGCACCTCCGATGACCTCATTGCAAGCCATCCCACTTCTGACACCATTTGTAGCAAAGGGGAGGAGAAGTCACCCCACCCGGCTTTGAACCCGGGTCTCCAGAGTACCACACAGGGGCTCTGACCGCAACGGCAAAGAGCCAGGCTCATTGGGATGGCAGTCAGAGCACACCCACAACTCTAGTGATGGTCACTCCATCACACCTCCTTACCACACACGTCAGCGACAACTACTTCTCCATTAGGGTGGTGCGTTAAATGTTTAGGTCCTCACACAACACATCATCAACAACTACTCCTTTATTCGGATGGTGCATTTCAACCTTATGAGATAATCATCAACACCATCAACAACTACTTCTTGGTAGTTATACTGGGTTGGTCAGTTTAGGTCCTAATGAGATACGCTGTTAACAATTACTTCTCTATTCTGGTGGTGAGTGTTGGCTTTACAACAAAGGTCATCCACGATCCACAGCTCCTTCTTCATTGGAGTGGGGTAGAGTTAGGTTCTTACGAAATACACCATCAACAACTGCATTAAGAGTCGTAAGTTTGGGCTTACCCTTAGATTAAAAGATGAATAAATGATGGGCTACTTTTAAAAAAAAAATCTACATTTTCAAAAACAGAAAAGAATTCAAATTACTTAATAAATGTAACTCACTTGTGGCAAACTGGTTATTCACTCCCCCACCCACATTTTCCTACTGGTAAAAAAAGGCAAACATGGGACCATCCAGTCTCTAGACCAGCTCCTTAAGCAATAGGCCACAGCTGCTCCTGTAGGTCACAGCTGCCCCATTCTCTGGACGCTCATTCAGTGGACTCATATGTCTGGCCTGTAGTGGAGTGTAGTTTTCTACTGGGGTGGTAAATCTGGGGCCTGCGAGGAAGTCTAGCAGGAGTGCGGAATAACACCAGTGATCTGAAGGGGGTGACACAATTCGCTTTGTCTTCCCAAACAGAACAGCTCCACTGGGCCACTGCCACCCCTCTGCCCCTGGACAGGAGACTGTTCTAAAAACAGAACAGCTTAAAGGAATAGCTCTGTATTCTTTTAAGAGTGGACTCTTGTGGAAGTCCTTGTGCATACTAACACCCCTGGCCAATAAAATCCTAAAATCTTTTTTCTGATTATACTCACCTCTACTAGTATATAGCAGTAGGTACATGAATACCATTCCAATAGCATCAGAATGTTTTAACAGTCAAGTATTTAGCTGTCATGAATTTACAAAGAACACAAAGTACTTGTGCATGTAGGAAGAGCACCTTAGGGAGAAACTATAGTTATTACACCTACCCCTACACTATCTATAATCAAGTAAATAGTTCAGGCTGTTAGTCCCTACTCCCAGGTGTAACATGCACAACTGGCCGCTGACTACAGCTATTCACGCAACCTCATGTGAGCTGTACAGGACAGAGCAGCTGAGGGGATGGCCAACTGGAGCCGTACAGACAGATGCTCAACAAGGGTTAACCTGAACCAGCCGGCTACCGTTACAGTGACTGGGGCTGCTGGGGCCGTTTACATGATCCACTCAGCAGCACCTACCTATCGCTTTCCCCCATGGCTTTCACCATGCCAACAACATGCATCTCATCCAGGACCACTGGCAAGCCTTTGCAGTTTCCTCCAACATTTCCTTAACAATTAAAATAACTAGATAAATACATAAAAATACAAGACACTTGCACATGTGGGGAGAGCACCCATTGTACCACACTTCAGGCTTTCCTAACTACAGCCATTACAATTATCCATACACTATGTGGGACACATCCTCAGCAGTGTACCTCAGGATCCACGGGTGTTTCGGGCCTTTATTCACTGTACACCCTCCCCTGAGGCGGCCCCACTAAAGGTGATCAATCCTTTAGCGTGTGTCCACAGTTTAGCTACCTGCTACCCAAATTTCCAAAATGTACTTCCACAATTCACTTACAACCACCGTTTACTTCCAAAATGTACTACTTCCTGCTCATTACCAACTATTTGCACCAACGCATAAAAAAAATAAATAAATAAATAAAAAAATTAGGGAAAGAGGAGGGGAAGGAGAAGGGGGGAGAGGGAGCCTGTCTGGGCTTCGCTCACCCCAAGGGCCTGTCTGGGCCTCATCTCCTCCTCCTCCTCCTCCTCCCCCCCCCCCATCTCATCTCCTACACCGCCCCCGCCCGACTCCCAAAGTTTTACTTACAAATTTAACCACAACCACAATTTACTTCCAAAATGACCTGCTTACGTACTAATTAGGACTTGTTATCGAATATTTGCACTTTACCACCATTTTACCACAGATACTATCACTTTGCAGTCATTAACGCATACGCCATTACACAAACGACACTGCCAATGCTAGTTCTAAAGACGATTCTACCCATTGACTTACCATTAGATGTATCCACCTCTTGAATCTAATGGTGTCTAATGCTCAGCTATCCCGTGTTCCATACACCGCAAAACCCTGGGAAACTTGGCCACTCTGTATCCCAATACACCGCACGATCCCAGAGAGCCTGCTTCTAAGCTGCCCATGTGTGTGATGGCTGCCATTTATAAGCCTCTTTCTTCTTCTGTGTTTCTATTGACCCACTAAATGCACTACTGCCATCTGCTGGTCTGGGGTGCCCATCCTTATCTGCACACAGCCCTAGGTTGCACTAATCTCCACCTCCTCGGTAGCACACTGGCTAAGGCACTTGACCCACACCTGGAGGGCCTGGGTTCGAATCCCTCCACTGCCCCATTCGAACATGGCAACCCTACTGCTTACCCCAGGCAGAGACCGCCCTTCTCATCCAGATCCAATTACTAGTCCTAGCTGCTTCCTCTGACATCTCCCTAACAGTTTTACGTAGATTCTTACCACCAACCCCAAGCTCCCCTAGCAATGAAATGACTGACCTCCCTACAAACCCTCTACAACCCATTTCTACTGGAAATACTCTTGCCCTCCATCCTTTCTGCTCTGCTTCCAATCTCAACTCTTCATACTTAAGCTTTTTCCTTTCATATTCTTCCTCTAGGGAGCTTTCCCATGGGACAGTGAGTTCAATAAAATACACTACCTGTTGGCTGGTCGACCAATAGACTATGTCTGGCCTCAAGTTAGTGGTAACTATTTCTTGAGGGACCACCAACTTTCCACCCACATCTACCAGCATCTGCCAATCCTTTGCTTCCTGTGTAGTACTCCTTGACTTTACGGCTCTCTTACTTTTCTCACCCTCCCGCACAAACTGGATACCTTTTTTATGACTACCTTCTGCATTTACCTGCTGCCTCCTACTCTCAATTCCTGCTGCTAAGCATTTTAATACTTGGTTGTGACGCCACGTATAGCGACCCTGTGCCAAGCTAACTTTACAGCCAGATAGTATATGTCTCAATGTGGCTACACCTGAACAGAGTGTGCATGACGGATCCCCATCTGTCCAGATTCTCAGGTTATCTGGCGATGGGAGCACGTCGTACGTCGCTCCCAATAAAAACTTTAGCCTGTTAGACTCCATACTCCACAAATCCCTCCAAGTAACCTGTTTTCTCTCTACTCCCTCCCAATTCAACCACTGGCCCTGCTTTGCTAGTGACACAGCTTTTACCTGTCTACTAGCTTCTTCTTGCCTGCGTATCTGCTCTACAACCAATCTCCTTTTCTCCTTCTGATCTGCCTTTCTCCACATTGGCTTCCCTGATGTACGCCCCAAGCCTCCCCGCCCAATCTGGACATTTCCCATTATCTCTCCATGTCTAAGGGCTGCCTCTGCCTCTTGCACTGCTACCTTTGGTTTCCACTTTCTCCCTTTGCTCGGGTTAGGAGCCAGACCACTGACTATCCTGTCCTTGCTCCCTGTTAACAACAGCTCTGTCCTAACCTTAGCACACTTAAATTCCTCTACCAGACTATTTATTGCCAGCTGCAGTATGCCCTTCCCATACAGAGCTACACTGCTTAGGCACCGTGGAACCCTTAACCAATTTTTAACGTATGAATTAACCACCCTTTCTAGCTTCTCTACTTTTGATAATGGTACTTCATACACTGACATGGGCCACATTACTCTAGGGAACAGTCCAAATTGCATGCACCACAATTTCAGCTTTCCTGGTAGCCCTGACCTGTCAATTTTTCCAATCCCTCCACCACGTCTTTTCTAAGCTGCTCTACCTGCTCTCGATCACTCAGGTCTGCATTATACCACCTCCCCAGGCTTTTCACTGGTCTCACCCTGATGGATGGGATTTCCTCACCTTCCACCGTGAACTTCTGCTCTACCACTTTTCCCTTGGTGACTGAGATACTCCTTGACTTACTAGGCTTTATCCTCATCCTCGCCCACCTGAGATTTGTATTTATCCTTTCTAACAACCTTTTTGTACATGGCACCGTTGTTAACAGAGTCATGTCATCCATGAAAGCTCTAATTGGCGGGAGACGCAGTCCCTCCCGACGCCTTTCCCCTCCCACCACCCACTTAGAAGCTCTTATTACCATTTCCATTGCCATTGTAAAAGCAAGTGGTGAGATCGTACACCCCGCCATAATGCCTACTTCTAGCTTCTGCCAGATGAAAACACATTTAGCACTGTCTGAAGCACTGTCTAAGTTATTCTATTACTGTATAATTACTTTTGACGTACTGTATAATTCCTATAATGATGTTTTGTGTTTTCCTACTCCGAAAAACTGTGTCGCTCTATGAGTGGGAAGACAAAATGGAAGGAAAGTTTAAAATAGATATTTTTTAGAGTTTGCTAAGGTTTTCAATGTTTCAGGCTTTTTTGTGGTTTATACAAGCACTGTCTGTTATACTGTGGTTACATAAGGCATCTTTCCACCACAGGAACTCAGGGGGACTTTCAAGTGTGTCTAGCGTCTTATAACGCGTGCCACTGCTCTGCTCCTTTCATCCTCTGCATCCTCCCCTCAGTCTAGCAGCTACCGCACCCACACACATCCTAATAGCTGTGCTGTTTGATCGTGACGTCAATCCTGAAAAACATGAGAAAGATCATTCAACATTTCCTGCATTAGACCGTTAGACCAGAGAGTTTCCAGGATTAACAACGCAAGACCAAGTTAGCGGTTGGATTTTTCCTCTAAAACTGCTAACATTCAGCTAAATGCCCACATGGCAAGAGCACTTTTGATTTGACGATTTGATTAAATGAATATACCAGCACCATTGGTTGGTTAGTGTTGATTCTGCTCATCTAGTGACAGTGTCATATAACCACTGATCTGTACTAATAACCTGGATGGCTCACGGCCTGTCAGAAGCTCAGAGAGCACTGAGGCCACCGGCGGCCATGTTGGTACTCCCTTAACATTGAAGCGTGCATTCGACTAACAGTGGAGTGCAGTAAGTTTTTAGTTTTAAAAGTTCAATAACTTCCATAGTAATGGTTAGATTTTCGCTCTTTTTGGATTGGGAGATACTTGAATATCTTGTGAAACCTGGACAACCATTGAAAACAGAGTGGCGCTATTTACATCAAGTTTTTTAGAATTTTTAGTATCGTATCGAGCGTGCAGTCAGCAGTGCATACAAAGATGCTTGGCCTAATACAAATAGCAGACCCGTGTCTATGCTATGTTTCATATAAATTAATGAAAAGACCTGTCGTGAGGCAAGCTGATTCTTTTTAAAAAGATTTGTTTGATCTTTTTGTTTTGCTTAACTAACTTATATGCCGCACAGTAAGGCATTGCGCTCGTGAACGCTGAAAAAAGCCGTCAAACCATTGAGCTGTCACGCTAAGTCCAATGACAACATGGCCAGGTAGGGAGTACCAACATGGCCGCCTGACTACTTCCGGTGGCTTCACCTCCTAGCGGGCCGTGAGCCATCCAGGTTATTAGTACAGATCAGTGTCATATAACTAAGTTGTCCTTCATTTTTCTGTACTTACAACAAAAACATGCTTGCTAGTTATAAAAGAGGGTCAGTTGTTTCACCCTTGATAGATATATGAAATACATATACAAATATTTATTTATGTGTTAAGGTACTAATGCACTGTTATTATGTTCAGGATGCATCTATTGCCCATCGCTTTCACACTTTAAGGGAGAAGAACCCCCAGAAGTTCAATAGCAGGTAAGACTGCAGTTGTCTAGTTCTAGTCTGTTCAGGTTTGGAGTGAAGGATCAGGTTATTCATCAAGTGTGATTGAAACACCTACATCAAGTTGATGCACAAAAGGAAGGCTGTTTTCTGTCTCTGATTTGGTAGCTCATTATCCTAAAAAGTAACAGAAATCAACATAAGTGCATACAAGTTGTGGGAGAAATATTTTGGATTGAATCATTTGAAGAATACGACACTTACAGCAGTAACACTTAAAACTGGACTACATATTTTCAACAGTCAAAGTAATGGTTTATTATCTTCTTTTTTCTCTTTAAGGACAAAAAACAAGCTGTACTATTTCGAACTTGCTACATCTGAAACCATCTCTGCCTCCTGCAAGAAACTGTCAGAATGTCTCTCTATTGAGGTAAAGAGCTAGCACTTACAAACTGTTACAAACAATTTTTGGCTGCCTCCTCTGTACGAAAAGTGATATGTAAATAAAGTTAATTATATTATTTATGAGGCCTGTTCTATCTTAACTACTCTATTCCCAAACTGCAATCACTATCCACTCCTTTACATGATCTCCTTGGCGTCTACATAAATAGAACCAAGTGCACAGCACTTATTTGTAGATAGCCTGCCCGCTGTATCCTGCTGTAGCATCTGTTAAATGCAGTGTAGTGTAATGTAAATGTTAAAAGGAATGCATTTGCATAGCTCTTTCTGACACTTGGCAAAGTAGGCTACCCTAAAAAGGCTTAACAACTTAATTGCCTCACATTGACCCACTCACTCATACACAAAAGGCAGAACACTGCTATGATAGGTGCCAACCAGCACATGGAGAGGGAACAGGGTTGGGTCCAGTGTCTTGCTCAGGGACACTGATTACTGGGTACCTCGATTGCCTCCTGAGCCACTGACTGTCTCCACTAAAATCACTCTAAAAGCCATGCAAGGTGCCAACCAACACATCAGGAACAGTAGAAGAACCGTTACAGTCACTATACAAAGTATAGTGAGATGTTGTTTGGAGCAGCCAACAGATGCATAAAAAGACACAGTATATATGAATAAGAATGAAATAGATAGAAATAACTAGGTAGAGTTAAAATATAGGTTCAATTTACAACAATATATACAAGTAAGACTACAAAACAGTATGAAAAACAATATGTACATTTTACACTATCAAGCTATGGTTAAATAAATAAGGTGCAGAATAGGCCAAAGAGTGTGTGACAGAGTCAAATAGCAGAGTCCAATGTAATTGCACAATAGAGTCACATTGCACAGGGTCCCTGGCAGCAGGGATTCAAGTACTCAGGGATTTAGAGTGGGTGCAGTAGCACGCGGCTGATACTGTGTAAAATTATGATGGAACGGTGGAAGGCAGTTTTGAAGATGCATTGTAGGGCCTGGAGTACCAGCTGTGATACAGTATGTAATGACAGATTTGATAGTGCACCAGTATGAGGTTCAGGGTCTTGCTCGAGGACACTTGGACTGTCGCCCCCCATTATAATTGAATGTGTAAATGCTTAGATATCATTAAGGTGGCTGTGCAGCACAGAATCATTATTAAGCCATTTGCCATTCTCTCTGCTGGACTGACACTCATCTCTGTGTCTCTCTCTGCTTCCCACACCCTCCAGTGCTGCGGGGTTCCCCTGGACCTGAGCAGTCTGGACTTGCAGGGTATCGCCGTTCTAAACATTCCCAGCATGCACGGCGGCTCAAACCTGTGGGGAGAATCGCGAAAGGACGAAGCCGAGAGAGACGCAAGCTTACCGGAAGTCATTACAGATCACGACACCCTAAAAACTAGTTCACAAGGTATAGCATGCACAATATATACATATATTGTACAAAGAACACATTTCACTCTCTAAAGCGCAGGGCTCAAATGTTGCCACAGTACAACAAGCTGGTTTTGATGAAGATCTCCACCGTAATAATCAGAAGCAAAATGAAAGATAACACTATGGCAACACATAAAGATGCAGCTCAGTAAAGATGCTACAGACGGGAATGCTCTACATACACTGTCTGTTTTTTTATCCCCCCCTCAAGATTTTAGTGATAAACGCCTGGAGGTGGTGGGGCTGGAAGGTGCTTTGGAGATGGGCCAGATCTACTCAGGCCTGAAGAGTATGGGCCGCCGGCTGGCCCAGACAGCCCAGATCACTATCAGGTGCGCCCACAGACACACCTGAGACACACACACACACACACACACACCTGAGCACGTCTCTCTGCTCTAATGTGGACGTGCCTAATCGGGCCTTTTTTTCTCTCTAAGACCCCCTCTTTGACTCCTTTTGTCCGTCTCTGATTTCGCCCCCCTGCAGGACGCTGAAAGCCCTTCCCATGCAGATAGACGGAGAGCCATGGATGCAGTCGCCATGTACGGTGAGTCAGAGAGAAAAGTGGCAGTGCCGAATGCTATAAGTAACTGTACTATACTTTTTAATCTCATTAAACATGTCTATAGTGTACATTCTACATGTGTATAGTGTACATTGTACATGTGTATAGTAAAAAATAAAAGGTATTCTATTCTATTCTATTCTATTCTATTCTATTCTATTCTAACTGAAGAGAACAATTTAATGTGGCACCATGGAGTGTTGGGTTAAACGGAGCGAGCTTCCCTCTTAGGAGGCATACCAGAAACTTAGCCAGCAACACCATCAGCCTACTTGGCACACATCACAGGCACCTAACATGCTCTTTGGCTGCCTTTGGTGATATTGGTGGCAATGTCGTACTGTGACACCTTTTTCCTTTACACGTTGGTAGAGAACTCCTATTCAGATCAAACAACTATATATTGTGTTAAGTTTCGATAGCTACTGGGAATGATGGACATGTGACTTCACATAACCATACTTCACATAACCATACTATTGTTTTTTTTTTAATATGATTGCAAACGTTCTATAGTTGTCCATAAAAAACAACTGCAATTAGGTGACATGTAAAAAGGGGTTACTTAAATGCATATGAAGAAAGCAGTCGTGAATAAGTAAGGGATGATGGACATCATGACATTTGGGTTGGCAGTTGTGGTGTGGTGTGGTGTGGTGGCCATTGCACCTCTAAGTGCATTGACTTCTGCATTCCACATGACGAGAAGTTCATTCTCCTGCTCTACCACAGTTGCCACACTTGCATTATGCATTATAGGTGTTTTTTTGGGTATATTTTTCATGTTTTGACATTTACTAAATAAATCCTTGTTCATAGAACTAATATGTCCTTTAAAGAAATAGCAGTTTAGATTTTCTACATTGTCAGCACTAAAATCAAGTTTCTGATATATGGATTAGACCTAGTCCTACCTAGACCTAGACTAAAGTTTTTACTTATAGTTCAGGGGTAGGCTCAATCTATGTACAGGACAAGCCTCAGCTGTTTTAAAACTAGAAAAATAAAACTTATAACAATGTTTGACTTTTGACCAGATGTAAGTAGATTTTTTAAAGGTGGCATCTTTCCAATCCTCTCGTCCTCAGATTCACATCAAGCACAAGAACCAGGCAAACATGCTAATGGCTGCCCCGGCCAAGTCGTCTGGCTTTTTCCACCTCAAATGAGAAAGAAACCCGAGTGCCATGTGACAGCCTCTCACCCGACATCACCTTTTTTCCCCTGCAACAACGACCACTTTCTCCCTCTCTAGCCTGTCTTTCCAGATCTTTCCATCTGCCTGCCTGCCTGCCTGCCTGTCTGTCTCTGTCTGTCTATCTGACGGACTGTCTGACTTTTCTCACTTCTGTTGTCAAAGAGGAAGTGTCACATCATCAACCACCATTTCCTTGCTCTCTTTATAACCACAAACTGATCTAACTTGAAATGTACACAAGTGTAACGCCTACAGAGCCATTTTTTGACACATGTCATGTCTGCTAGCAAGTCTGCCTTTGTCCATTACCAGCTCAGTGGAAAGTAACAGATGTTGTATTATTACCACTTTGTGTTAAAGAATGTGTTATTCTATTTTATTATATTCTATTTCTGTTCTTCAGATGGATTGCATTTGACTTATTGTGACATACTTGGTGGCCCATGTAATGTCAGCTTGAGAGGAAGGGAAGGGGTACAGATTGCCTGGTACGACTAGAAGTAGCACTTACACATATGAGGCCACTTTAATGGATGTATTCTCCATTATCATGCTCTTCTGTGGTATTATTGCCCATTGACGACAAGCAAGATGTTAATTTCACCACTGTAGGTTTACTATCCCCCAATTGTGCTCCTACATTATTTATTAATATAGTAACATTGACAACATGATGTGCAGCTTTGCTGTTTTTATTTAAGTGAAGACATTTTTATTCTGTTTTAACCTGTGTAATAGCATGTCCTACTGATCTCCAGTTTGGAATTGTGTTTGACATTCATAATAAACTAATATCGAACTGGTTTTGATAATTACATTTGGATGTATGCCTACATAGGTTTTTATTACAGTTAGAAAAAACAATATGATCATTGAACAGAGTATGGTTTAATTTATTAGTTCATCTGTTGGTTAATGACTAACTTTATGGATGGTAATGTGTCATGTTCTACAATACCAGTGTTAAGACTATTGTAATATAATGGTGATTTATTTTGCTGCATTGAAAAGAAGAAAATAATTGTGAGAAAGCAGTTTGGAAAGCATTAAGATGTTCATCTCTAAATCTTACACAGCAACCTTTTTGTAGTTATTTTGATACATGCTGATAGATTAATCTCTGAGGCTTCCCTTGTTTCTTCCTTGTCTAAATATAGTCATGAAGAAAGTAAATAGGCTGCAACCCAGTTTGACTCGCCAAGAGAGTTCTCTCCCTTTGGCTCTTTTTAAAATTTACTTTTGTGTCCGTCTGAATAATGACAATTGTCCTGGAAGGAAACCAGACTCCTTTTTAGATGCCCCTTTCTGCAGATCTCATCTGGCCACGCCAGTGGAGTGGCTTTGAGGTTGGAGCGGAGCGCCGTTTGGCTGGGGTCTAACGTTTCCAGCGCTCCCTGGGCTGCTTTTATGGGATCATGTGGTATGGAACCAACACCCTGTACAGCCCCCTCGACGACCCCCGCAACCCACCCCACTCCCTCCCACAGACTTGCCCAGAACTGGCACACCTATAGTGGCACCAGAGAGTGGGAAATGCCCCCCGTTTGTGTAATCCAAGCCTGTCTCTCACATGTACCCCGTGCACTCACTCCCTGGGTTTGCACATGCTCACTGCGCACAAGGCTTTGACGGCCTGTCCGCACTCTCAACCATGCGAAGCCTCGACCAGCTGCCTCTGAAATCATATGGCCGAGAGGTCACGATAGTCATGTGTGCCTCCATTAAAAATGAGGCTCCAGTTATTCGGACGTCAACTACCCTATAGAGAGTGCTTAAACAAGCAATCAGCTGTTTTGTTCCATAAACTTCACATGTCCTAGAAGGTGGGCGTGGCTGCAAAGTTTCAACACAATGTTGCTATGCATGTATCTTTTATGTTTCAATAGACACAACAGGAGGCTGCTACCCCAATTGGAAATCATGTATTTGAATGATAGCTTGACATTTTGCACGACATTTATTCACGGTCTTTGAGCCGTGTTTAGAAACCGAAGAATCAACAGGTTTAAATTTTCCTTTTAATTAATTTAATTTATTATTTTTGCATTTGTCACAAAGTTACTGCAACTGCTTGTTAAAAAAAAGAAATGGGACAATGCCACAGTCTTCTATTATATTTTGAATTTAGTACTACAATATAGTGGAACTACTAGCAAGATAACGGCACAATATTTATGTAAAAGTATTCAACTTATTTAGTTTAATTGTAGCTACATTTTATGTCAATGAGCAGAATAGATGAAGGACAAGATATAGGACTAATAAAAACGTATACTGCGTTCTCTTGAATACATGCAAGTTGTTTTTCATTTCTGAATATCGACAGTACTTGTGTTGTCCTCGCGGGGGCGCCGGGTATCCTGATAACCACACGCAGGTGCCACAGATAGCTGATCAGTCTGGAGCGCTGATATGGCACGCTGCCTGTAGTGGTGTCAGGCTATCTCAAGAAAAATGCACGTTACGGTCACATTTGCCCTTTGTTTTTTTGACAGACATTCAGAGGTGTTTCCATCCCCACGAACGTATTGATGTAATTCAAGGTGCCTGCACCTTTTAGCTGGCGGCTACTGAAACATGTGAGAACATGATAGGAATAGACACAGCATGAGCGAATAGTCAAGCGAGCAATTAGAAATATTCGGGCCACTTTGAGGTCAGCTACAGGCTAGTCCCCAAGTGCCGAAGTAGTATAATATAGCCAGACCACCACTGCAGAGCACCTGAGATGACAGAGCAAAATTTTAATGGATATTACCAGTTGTGCTAAAAAACATTTCTTTTTTACTTAAAAAAAAAGTTGTTTTTTTTAACATATTTTCCCAAATTAGTTTTATTTTTATTTGTTTGTTTGTTTGTTTGTTTTTAGACTACTGCTTACACACATTTTCAAAATTATACGTCAGGTTTTCAAATATTCTGAACAATGCAAAAAAAAAAAAAACAGTCTATGTTGTGCCAAATGAAACACTGCATTCCAAATTAGTTGTCTCTTTCCTGGATTGAAAAAAGTTTCATCAGCTAAATATATAGAGTAGTGCTGCATACACCAATTTCAGTGTTTTTGTTTTCCATCAAACGGAAGAGGGGAAAACCCCAGTTCTAGAAACTACTGTAAAATAGATAGTAGAAAAATAACCTTCATTACAGCAAATGAAAATATATTAATCATTACATAAATTCTCTGGCATTTTGGCAGTGTACATGGTTGTAATATTATATGCACAAAAGACATTTTATTGCACAGCACAGTGCATTATCAAAACAGCATTTTAACAAGTGCAATATGAGACACACTATAATAGTAGAACAATATGCACACTATAATAGTAGACTATGTAAGAAGTTATAAAGATAAAAAAAAATGACCTTGAACTTACATACTACATGAAAATAGACTGTAACAGCCTCCTAGGTCTTGTAGGTCTGGTGTCAGCGACACACCACCATCCACTGCTCCAGAGTCCTCCCTTGGAAGTGGTTTATGTGCCGTCTTGCATCTTGATAGACTGTGCCTTAAAAAAGTGAACCGTTTTTGTTTTGCTAGATTATTCCTGGTATTTCATGAAATTAAAAACTGAATCCAAGAATAAGCCATCTGTTTTGCAGATTTGGTGGGAAAAATTGCTGTTTGCATGCAAAATAAATAATGAAAGTGTTTGTCAAGGTTTTACGGGTCAGCGAAACCTGTAATTTGTGTTGTATTAAGATACTGGCATGTCTATTGGCTAAAATGTCAGTGCTCATATATTGTAAATACTTTTTTCAAAATAGAGGTGGACTAAAGGAATGGGGCAAAGTAAAACACAAAGGTATTTTTTTTTAATTATTATATATATTAATTTCATTTTCCACATTTTTGTCATCACCATCTGCTATATGACACCATTCAAACCTGTAGTAGCCTACTATGCAGGGGTGTGGCTGTCGTGAGTTCCTTGTTTCGCCCCTATGCTCTTATACCAAAAACTATTTGAATCAATGCCAAATGCTGCATTTGTAGTGCATTCAAGCTTCCACACCTCAGATTAGTGTCAATGTAAACTCGGTTGTCCATCAGAGTGTACAGAGTGTTATGCGTTATGCCCATTATGTTACCCTGTCTGTGTTAACCATGTCCACATACAGGACCCCTTGGGGGGGTGGCATCCAACACCCACTGCACCTCACTGTATGTTATGATGTATGTGAAGTGGGTACAGGAAATTCCTTCAGCACACAGTGATGACATATGAGTGTCCTGTCATAACACAGAAGATAAATGATCACATGGTCATACCATGAAGAGGTGTGATTTTAAGGCAGTGTCAAGTCAAGAGTCTCGAGCTGTTCAACCTGATACACCAGACGCCTGGATGGGTCAAGACCTGCGAACAGTACGAAGGCGTAGCCAGTCCAGACTGATGAGGATCTGTCCTAACGTCACTACCATGCTGCTGATGCTGACGCTCCCCTGCGAGGAAGAGGCGCGGCGACTGAGAGGGCGGGCAGGGAGAAAGCGTCTTACTGGAATCCAGACACTGGAGGAGAAGACCGGAGGAGAGGAGGAGAAATAAGATGTTGTCTTTGCCATAATGCTGAAAACACATGCAAGCAAGCATATTTTTCCTCAGTTTAACACTTTGGTGAGTGGAGGTCTTTTGCCTTTATAGACAATATAGTACACCATTGACTACTGAGACCTGGAGTAATGCTGTGAGGATGTCTTACTGAAAGTCCCTCCTGCTACTGCATAGCCCCAGCCGGCCATACTGCCTACCACCCATACTGCCTGTGAAGCCTCAGCTCGCCCATACTGCCTGCTGCCCATACTGCCTATGAAGCCTCTGCCCGCCCATACTGCCTGCTGCCCATACTGCTGCCCATACTGCCTATGAAGCCTCAGCCCGCCCATACTTGCTATGAAGCCTCAGCTTGCCCATACTGCCTGCTGCCCATACTGCCTATGAAGTTTCAGCCCACCCATACTGCCTGTGAAGCCTCAGCCTGCCCATACTACCTGCTGCCCATACTGCCTATGAAGTTTCAGCCCACCCATACTGCCTGTGAAGCCTCAGCCTGCCCATACTACCTGTGACACTTCATTGAATTTCACGTTCAAGTCAGTCTGGCCAACCTGCCTATTCTCAGTTCTTCCTGGTCCACAGACATCCCGGTCCTGCCACATATTTGTCCTGCCACGTATTTGTTCCAGCCAATTCACTGAACCAGCTGATCCTATTAGCCCTGGTGTTTAGCCAGGTAGATGAGGTAATTAGTGAAATCACCTGTGCTAGCAGCATGTAAGAAAAATACATGTCAGGACTTTTACTTTCTCAAGCTGGTTTGTCCGCTTCTGCCAACTTGACTTCGGAAGCTGCAAATGAGGTGCCACATATATGTTCCCGTCTCTTGCAAAGTCAGCTGATTATAATCAGCACGACACCTCAGCCAAGTAGATCAGCTAACTGGTAAAATGACCTGTCTTAATTACACAGACAGATCCAGGTTATTTGGAAGATTCTGGATTGTAGCCTCTGAAGCCAGTGTGCCCATTACGGTTCTCCACATAAGTGTCTTTGAACCAAGAAGAACTGCTGTGCCCTGGACCAGCAGCTAGAGGCCTCTGCCTTGGGCTTGGGTCCCTTCCATCACCCAGAAGGGTCACTGTGTCTCCTCTGCAGCAAGACAGAAGGCCCCACTGACAGGTCTGCTATGCTGTTACCGCAGCCTGGGAGGGACTGCAGGACTCCCCGTGACAGACTGGCCTTGGGGGGAGAACTGGGTGAGGGGGGACATTATTTGGGGTATGGGGTTGTTGGTGAGGGTTGGTGCATTGCTGTGCGGCCGGGGTATGTCTGTATAGCTGATGCCAGCTTGGAAACTATGAACCCCTGCTCCTGCCAAAGGTTCTTTTGGACCTCCACAGAGTGCGCCAATGTTATACTTATGCATCAGTGAGTATCCAAGGGCCGGTTAGCATTCCAAGTGATATTGATTTTGTCATCACAGCATGTATGCACGGGCTCTGGGGAAACACCTGTGTGTGCCCATTAGTATCCTGTGGCCACACAGACGGTAAGTTGTGGATGAGAGGTGAGCTATTAGCAAGTGTAATTATCAAGGCCTCTACTTTGCACCAGCACAGTGTCAGTGCTAATTAGGGCTGCACCAAATGATTATTTTCATAGCCAGTTAATCAGTAGATTAATCGATTAGCCATTTGGTCAATAAAATGTCAGAAAAAATGCAAAATAATTTGCTCTGCATTTCTGAAATAAAATTCTCAAATGTCTTTTTTTTTTTACCACTCCAGAAATACATCATCACAATGACAGAGGACTAAAGAGTGTACGAATATGGAGGCTGTTATGGAGGATTATTCACCTTTATCTCAGGAAACTAAAAATCTTGAATGCTTGAACCAATTAAACCATTTTTAAAATAGTTAATTGTTAAATTGATTACATTACACTTTTTACATTACATTACACTTAGCTGACACTCTTATCCAGAGCGACTTACAGATATTTACAGGGTTTCAGTTACAGTCCCTGGAGCAGTGTGGGGTTAGATGCCTTGCTCAAGGGCATCTCAACCATGGGTAGGGTGGGATTCGAACCAGCAACCTTCTGATTGCAAGAAGCACCACTACACCACAGCTGCCCTGATTAATTATTTGTTGGTAAATCGGTTGTTGCAGCTCCGGTGCTGATTCCCATATTTGTGCTGATACTCAATAAAAAATTGTCTTATATGGCGCCACAACATTGCTTGTTGTCACACTGCTTCCTGTCTGTCAGTGTGTCACTTCCTGTTTATTGGGGGCCGCCACTCGTCCTTGTGCCTGTGCTGTTGTCACATCTGACAGCTAACCAATAGGAGTGGGCGGATGGGTGGGTTGGTAGACAGGTGGGCGGGGGATGTAACATAGACGAGTTCCCACTTCTGCATTTATGTCACTGAGTTCCCACTTCTGCTTCATATTGAGTGTGTAATGTTAGTGCGTAGTTGACACGATTTGTGATTAATGTTCCATTAAGGGCACGTTCTATCACTGATTACAGAGCAGTGTGTCACATCATGTTGTGCGAGTGTAAAGTTTTGTTTCTCCCAACTGCTTTGTGACCTGTTTGCATGTCAGAATCCTGCCAGGGCTGCAGTGCGATTTCTTATCATAAAAACCTGTTGATCTGTAGAGTGTATATATAAAATAAGCTGACGCACATAAGACGAGGAAAATTATTCCACAAAATAATATTGTGCACATTTCAATAGTAGCCTAATACCTCCAACTTCATTAAAATGAAGAATAGTCTAACTGCATGTGTGTTACTGAGAAAGTGAGAACAGTTTTCTCAAAAACAGTACCACCCAATATGTGAAACTACTTTGTTTTCAACCAGATCATGTGCCTGGACACACACTCAGTGCTTGCTTGAACTATAATCGGAAAAGGTAATTTTCCCTAGTTTGTACCAGGATAGCATCTGCTGACCAGAGTTGTAATTTGCCTCACATGTAACCGAAGCCTCACGGTGATCATCATCGCACAGCCTATGCAAATGCTGAGGCACAGACCAAACCACAGTTCCATTGTAGGTCACCACAGCTTTACTAAGCTGATGCAGCTCTGAATGGAAAAACAAGGAACTTTACTATCCCCACTCCTTGCCTTGCCCTCAGGGAGCAATGTCCTTTTTAATACTGTAGTCTTGGTCTGAGGTACCACACGAGTGTGCAGTTATGTCAGTACGGCGAGTTTATCTGCTGGCTGCAATGGCCTGGGGGCTCCAGCAATAATAATAAAAAAGAAAGAAGTAATGAATAATGAAATTTAATTTTTTAGCATTTTGTTGTGTTGTGTTGTAGTCTCTCAGTGCTCATGTGTTTTTGCAGGGGACCATTCTGCAAAAGTGTTTCTTTTACATGACCCCGAAGTGCATCTTAGCGGTGATATGAGATACCAGTGCAAAGGAGACTACAATAACGTCTGTATAACACATTCTGACATGCTTAAACGGGGTTTGAAATAGCAAAAGAAGGATACATTTGGGCTCATACTATGCTGTGAGGTTGCAGGACCATGATTTTGCAACATGCTGGTAACAAAACGCAGACAAAGAGTCTTACAACAAAAACAACTAACGGAAATGGATAGGCCTAGACCAAGGGGCAGACATACTAAAATGCTCTACAAAGCCTGCTCTTATTTTAACTATGAGGAGGTCTCATTCACTGGTCCTTTGTTCCGCTTTCTATTTTTAGAAGCCCGCTTTCCCTCTTTGTTTTCGGATCTGTCGTTTTGAACTGACGTCACTGGCAGGGATTCCACCTACGTCAATGGGTACCTCTGATTGACGTCATCGGAGGGACCTGCCTCCGTTGTTCTGCGCGAGACAAGCATCGGCTGTTCTATGGTAAGCGAATAGCCGAGTGGAACAAGGGGGGGAAGTAGATCTGGCTGGAAAACGGGTATCGCATTGCGTAGAGGGCTTCTAGGAAGAAAAAAGCCCACTCTGTTTCTGTAAGTAAGCTGGGTTCCCCGTGATTCCAATCGCAATGGCCTCGAAATTTAAGGAGAGGCATATAAGACGCGCTCATTATTACAAAGTCGAACTCGCTTGTATGAGATGGTGCTGGAATGAGGTGATGAACAAGGCTGCTATTGAGAACGAGCGGCGCGCAGCCAAAGTACAGAGCGTGAAGGGATAGTCTCCTGATGAAAGCACGTGCGACAGGTGTCTCCAACGCAGGTAAGTCCCTCAGCTGGGTAGGCTAATTACAATGGACGTACACCTCGAAATAAGAAAGTTCAAAACGTGATGTCTCCTGGATAAGTGAAATAGCAGCGCTATAAGGCATCATTAGTTTTTTATTACGAGTTATTCTGAAAGCGAATCTTTGATGTAGTCCTTTACATTAAGTTGATGTGAGTTCAAAAGTCGGACTGCGATTGAATATTTATTTGCGGTTGAGCCTTTTGTATCATAGAATGCCCCTTAAAGTATGTTTAGTGCAATCGTGATAACCTACAAAGGTCTGCCGAAGTGAATGAGAGAAAGTGATGGTTTTACATCACCTCTCTCTTTACAGTGTGTTTTGCCAGACGCTTTGGTATTGTTACGCGTCTCCTCTGTACACAGTCAGCTGGTTTGAAAGAGAAAGGTAATGACTAAATCCAGCCGGATAAATGACTTGGTCTATTTAACCTGAGTAAGGTCTGAGGCTTTGCTCTCTGTCCCTGGAGGCATGGCCTGACTGGGAGTCTTTAGCCACTAATGGCTTTCAGCCCCCCTCCCTGAAGACAGATAGGCTACCCTGGAGGTGCATTTGTGACACATTAGATTTCACTGAAGTCTGTCATGCTGCTTTTTGCTTGAGGTGTGTGATCTGTCATGGCGAAATTGTTCCCTGCATGCAATAAAAGACTGATTTCTATAAAGTAAACATTTTTGCAATATGTGTTCAAAGTAGAAATCGATTAAATCAGTGATTAAATAAAAAAACAAACAAACAAACAAACAAAAACATTTCACAAGGTCAAACTTTGTGATATAGGCTATGTAGGGTCTTTGCTGAAGTTATTGTTAAGTCTGAATCTGTGATTCATTTGCAGCAAGACATTGTGTTGAACAAATTTCATGTTTCTAATTCTATAATAGGCACCAGTTTCTCAATTCCTTCTGCGAATGTATCCTCCTGTGACCAGATGACCACTCCTTTATAGTTCCACACAAATAGTCTCAACCACTGCTATGAGCTATGAATGACTATACACTGATGCAAACCACTGGTGGACATAAGCTCACCCTGGCCTTGTCTAAGTCGTTGCATAACTGAAATGGAAACTATGAATATTATACTACATTAATGACAGGTGAAACTTAGGGTCATATTTAGCCGGCCAGTATAGCTGTCATCATCCATCAGCTTAATCATCGTGGAAGCGCAGGGTCAGTGAGCTTGCTTTTTACAGTCATGCTTTACCACTTTTCCTGTGTGCACCTGCTGGCCATGTTGGATCAGCTGCCGCTACAAACACAGCCCTCCCAAGCACTAGTGAGCTCCTGTTCGGACGTGAAAAGCCAGTACAGGTGGTTTGAAGCCCGTAGTCCAGGACTAAAGTGGCATGTGAGGGCGGTTGGCGTTTTGTTGAGAGGCTATTTTTGGACTTGCGTAGTGCGTAGTGTTATCCTGTGACACATACCTCAGTGACAAGCCGAGGTGGTGGGTTGGAGAGAATCAGGCTGGTGAATCCGTCTGTGTCTGCGAGCCCGTAGTGTGTTGGGCGACTCCAGTACTTGACCTTCTCCTGTGGTGTTTGTTGCTGTAGAGTTTCATATGGCTGTGAGGCCCAGTGGGCAGCTCAGGTTCTGTGCAGGGGGCAGTTTGCTGCTGGACTGTTGGTGGTTACACTCCAACAGCTTCCTCGGGTGTGGAATAACGTTGCGTTTTGTTAGTCCGAGCTTTGGGAAAGGAGTATTATAAAACAAAGGTCCCGGAGGAGCAGGGACATAGGATACATTCGGAGGCTGGGAAAGTCTTAAAGCGTAAAACAGCTGAAGCTTTGTGTTGCACCACCCTAAAAATAGGCAGCCTTTTTTTGCAGCTCTGTTGAATGTTAAGGTGAATATAGGTGCTTTCGGACTAAGCAGTTCTTGGAACTTAGACTGGTTCTAGGGACTGGCCCCTGTGGAGCCCCCATGAGAATAACATATCTTGAAGGGCTTTTTTCCTGCCTGTATATACTTCCACAGTAGGACTGTAAATGACGTAGCCTAAGGCTTGCTGGTGCACTAGGGTTGTCTAAATGAGGTAGCCTAAGGCTTGCTGGCACACTGGTGTGCATGCCTCTCCACTCGGGTTGTGTTAACGAGGTAGCCTTCATTGTGCACTGTAGTGCATCTAAAGCCCAGCCTCTTGTGTTTATGATAGTAAATAAGTGATTTGTTCAGCCTTTTTTCTGGATTATGTAACACATATAGATGTTCAGCATAACCACATAAGCCAGTAAATGTAACCCAAAAAGGGATTTTGGGACATCTCGAAATAATTACAATATTTTTAGTCAGTTTTTTTGGATGTTTGTGCACTTAGATGTTGTTATTTTGGTGTCATTTTATATTTTAAAGCAACACTAAATAGTTTTTTCAACCTTAAAATAATGTTTGCAAAACCGTTTCAGAGGTTGTAATTTGCTGAAAAGCACTTCTGAATTCGCTTTGTTGCCCTCAAAACTAAGTAAGTTTGGAGGAGCAGGCTGTCTCTCTGTAGTTCGAATGAGAGACCATTCCGCTTCCAACTTGTAAGGCGACTGAAGACGAAAACTACTTAGTGTTGCTTTAAGGTTTGTATATGGTCTTAAATGTGCTCTCCTTTTGTGGCTATGCACATTCATTACTCTGAGGGGCAAATCCACTGGTAGAGCACCAAAAGAGGTGGTGAATTTGTTTGACTAGTTATGACAGCAAAAATCGTTTACAGGTCCTTTGCTGTTTTCTTAAAACTCTTTCCTAAAACAGAGCAATTCTTCGAGCAGAAATGAAGATTTTTTTTCCAACAATGCTGGCCCTTGTGAATTTTTGAAAACAGTGCATTCTGATGTGGACAGGTGAAACCATACACCTATACACCAATTTTCAGTTTGTGACTGGATTTTTGGGGTCACAACGTATATCATATTTACGATTTCCATGAGGGTGGTGCTCCTGACATCGTTTCATCTGTTTCTGTATATGTTTTGTACACACTCCCATACAACATGTTCTGCAGCTTTGAAGATTATATAGTCAATTATTACTTCAAGCGATAGTACAAACCTAGTCATTTTAAACAAAGTATTACTTTTCTCCCTGTCCGTTGTTCATCAAATTACCCAATCTACTACTGCAGAGTAGACTATGTTTGTCTCATTCACACCCAACTCTGCATGCATACTCTGCATGAACATAAATACTCATGTGATAGCCTATGCACTTTGGTGTGTCTAATGTGGACAAGGATAAATTATTACACATACTGGAGTGGGCCAAAATAAGTATTGATTCAGAAAACGGCTTTAAATGCTAAAAGCAACAACAAAGTAATCTAGACATACAATAAGCCAATCATGGTCCTATTGTGCGGGGGTGGTGGGTGAGTAGCAGAAGCAGGAACTAAAAGCCCCCTTAAACCCAGTCCCTGCAGTGTGGACATGAGAAAAGGGGTTCTTCCTCCAACAGTTCTAAGAACTATGAAAAACGTAAGTGCAAAAGCACCTTACATCCCCTCTCTGGGAGCAGGCCTATGGGGGTTGTTACTACAGCATTAAAAGACTATTACTACAGTACTAATATTATGATCTGATTTATTGTCATGTTGTGTGCAATGACTTCCTTGGAAAACATTACGGCAAATGATTCATTTTGTGACTTCCTCTATTAACTTTTTGACTTCACCACTGGTGTTTATTACAGTTTTTAGTAATTTTTAGTCATATTTTTTAGTCATATTTTTTGCCATTTTTGTCATATTCACCTCACATTTACCACATCAGTAGACTACATGCATTCATTTCTCACGTACCAACTACTTGCTCAATCAGTTCTGTACACCTCTAGCTAATTCTGCTAAAATACATTTAGACTCTCAGTTAAAAAATAATTTCTTCTAGCTCTAAACCAGACACAATGTAATCCCCAAAGAGGTAGATTGTAGGTGACTGTGGACAAGGTAACATTTAGACAAGATAAGGTTTTTCTAAAAATTCATGTTGAGGGACAATACCTCAGTATGGGAAATGGGAAATTCCCCAGAGCTACAGACTCAGTAGATTAGCAACAGGGCTACAGTAGGCTTGTAATTGTAACATTGTATACCGTTTTCTTCAATACCTGTTGTACCATAAGATACTCCAGACCGTTTTCAGAAAACTATACTAAAATACAATATATATATATATATTGTATTATATATATATATATGTATCTCGGATATACTGATTTTGGTTGGTGTTAAATGTTAATGTTAAAACAACAAGTCATTTGTTGGATACACTATCAGAGAACGACATCAACAACTGTCAAATGTCTGCTCTTTATGTGCACAACCATGCTAATTCCTGTAGAATGAGAAATGAATTTAGGCCAGGTGGTGTTTGTTGGCTTGTGATGTGCATGTCTTTGTGTGTGTCAGAAAGAGGAGGAAAGGCAGAGAGAGAGAGAGAGAGAGAGAGAGAGAGAGAGAGAGAGAGAGAGAGAGAGAGAGAGAGAGAGAGAGAGAGAGAGAGAGAAAGTGTGCCAGAGAGAGAAGGGGAGCCAGAGAGAGAGAGAGAGAGAGAAAAAGAGGTGGTGAAGAGAGAGAAAGAGGAGGAGAGAGATTTAACACTCATTTATTGTACCATAGTCACCAGTTGACATCAAGACATGTTAAAACCAAATCCAAAAAAACAAAAAAAAAACATACATTCAGCGGAGGAGGAGGAGGAGGAGCAGGAGAGAGAGAGAGAGAGAGAGAGAGAGAGAGAGAGAGAGAGAGAGAGAGAGAGAGAGAGAGAGAGAGAGAGAGAGAGAGAGACAGAGAGAGAGAGAGAGAGAGAGAGAGAGAGAGAGAGAGAGAGAGAAACTGGAAGAGGGAAAGAGAAAGTGAGAGGAAGTCAGAGGGAGAGAGAAATA
The DNA here is from genome assembly GCA_027475355.1 of Coilia nasus. Classification (NCBI taxonomy): domain Eukaryota; kingdom Metazoa; phylum Chordata; class Actinopteri; order Clupeiformes; family Engraulidae; genus Coilia; species Coilia nasus. Next base: position 25,879,890 of record CM050211.1, read on the forward strand.
GAGGGAGAATAAGAAGGCAGAGGAGAGAGAGAGATGGAAAGAAGAGAGAGACAAATACAGACACAAACAGAAAGAAAGGGACAGGAGACAGACAGACAGAATAGATGTCAGGGTGAGGGGGGGGCAGGGAGCAGGAAAGACTGAGGCACAGAGAGAGAAACAGGCAGGAGGAGAGAGACAGTGAGCAAGAGAGAGAGACAAACAGAAGGAGAGAGAGAAAAAAAGAAACCAACAAAAGGAGAGGGAGAGAGAGAGAGAGAGGAAGAAGAGACAGACACATAGGCAGACAGTCAGACAGAGAGAATAAGAAGTAGCCTAGAAGTATAGAGAGATGACAGGGACAGAGAAACAGAAGGAGCAGCACAGAAAGAGAGAAAGAGAGAGAGAGAGGGAGAGGGAGAGGGAGAGAGGGAGAGAGAGAGGGAGAGAGCGAGGCACAGAGAAAAAGTAGAGGAGACAAGAGGCCCAGCGCGTTAGCAGCTGTTGTGTGTTTGTGTAAGTCTATGCTTAGTGTGTTGACAGACTATCACAAGCGATTGCGCCCGTAGCCACAGCCACGGCCGGATGGGATCAACCTCACAGGCATGGCCGCCATGCTACACTATCTCTGTGCCTTACCTCACCGGCCACTTGGGGCCGGCAGACCAGCTGACCAGGTCACACACCTCCGAGAGCCCTGCGCATGAGTGTGTGTCTCTGTGTGTATGTGTGTGTGTGTGTCACGCGTGTCGTGTATATTTAACATCTCCTTAGGCCCCCCGGCGAGGTCTTGCCTCGCGCTCTTCAAAAATAAGAGCCTGTCTGGAATGGGGGACCCTCTCTCTGTCCCAGAGTGGGGCAGTAATTAGGGCCTGCAGCACCGCCGCTGCGTGTAGTAAATGGCCACTTACATAAGGGCCAGCAGCTCTGCCCCGCTGACAAACTCGCAACAACAGGTGGCGTGTGGAGGATGCGATGCTGCGGTCTGGCGTGGCGGTCACGAGTCAGTGAGGTGGATTGCCTCAAATAATATAATACATTATTTATGTAATATCATTATAATAACACAATCACTGGGCAAATTGGAGGGAGTCAAACAAATACAATAATTTAATTATTAAGGCACAATACTGTTCAGTAATTTCAGTCCCTCGTGTTGAACTTTTCAGTAATAAGATAAGATACAAATCCTTCATTTTGTTCATCCTCAGAGGTCTGGCTCTTACAGCAACATATTACAGTCATTTGTAGGACTTTAGCTGTAGGGCTTCAAGTTAGAGAAAGCGAAAAAAGTACAATAATTTTGTCACTACGGATTGATGACGTAAAAACAGCATTGTTTAGTTCTGTCAGTCCACTGTTTCAAATTTTTTTGTTTTTGTTAACACATCAGTCATTACTCCAATGCATTTGAATAGGTCAGCTTTAAAAGATTCTTTTAACACTATGCAACATTTCTTTGGTTTTCTTACGAGGCTCCCCTACAGGCCTGGATTAAATGTTCACTGCTAAATGTTCACTATCCACTTGGCTATCAAGCAACCCACCAAAAACTTAAACAAACCCCTTTACAAACAATAACTACTATAGTGAAAGCACAGACATGCTCAGAAAGAAAGAAATCATTCCAATGTTACTTAAAATCGCAGTTTTCTTGCTGGCTCTGTCATGATGAAATTGCATATCTACATGCATAGCTAGCAGTTAGCCTGCCTGCCATGCCGTCAAGGAAGCCCTAGCTCTCTCCGGGTATTTAATCTACAGATCACTGGGGCGGCCGTGAGAATGTTTATTCACCCTGTAATGAATCATTTAATTATCTACTGACTTACAAAGATGATTACTTAACTCGAAAATGTTGCATAGTGTAACTTTACAGTTTTAAACTGCATTTACAAAGTCATGTTTTTTTTATGTTAACTTTAATTTCAGTATTCAGTAGAAGGGTGTATATGAATCCTTAGGGCACTTTCAGACTTAAGATGGCTCTCAGGATCATATTATAGTCACTTACCTTCTGCAAACTTGTTGGTCCAGACAGGCAACAAATAGAAAACCTTTACTGTTATAGACACCAGAAGAGGTGAATCGTACCCTTCTATAGCATTCTATAGCATTTTCAACTTTATAAAATCTACAGCTTGGCAAGGTGGCATAGAAAAGAAAGAAAGACTTTTAACAGTAAAGCATATATAGAGTAGTATAAAAAACATCTAGTCCCATATCTAAATAATACACATAAAGTCTAGACTGTGCAAATGTCATGTTTGAAAACCCATGAGCAGTTCACCGGGTGCGTGGTGTGAAAGTCAGTGCATGTCGGTGCAGGTGGGAGGCTGTTTCTTTATTGTTGTGAAAAAAAATGTTGATTTCACAGGGGATGTGCATGATTCCTTTTCTTTAGGTATTAAGGGATGTTCTGCTGTCTGTCAACATAATCTGATGTATAGCACTTCAATTCAATTCAGTTCGGTTTTGTTTGTACAGCATATGCCAGTGGCCAGCATATGCCTGTGGCCAGCTGTGGCAGTAGTGGTTAGGAAGTTGGTCTTGCAATGAAGGTTGCCGGTTCGAATCCCGCCCCTACCCATGGTTGAGATGCCCTTGAGGAAGGCATCTAACCCCACACTGCTCCAGGGACTGTAACGGAAACCCTGTAAATATCTGTAAGTCGCTCTGGATAAGAGCGTCAGCTAAGTGTAATGTAATGTAATGTAATGTAATATGCCCTGGCATTCCTCCAGGCACTTTGGGAGCTGAGCCAGCTGGCACTTTCTGTATATAGGTACCCCTTATAAACAAACAAACAAAAGAAAGAGCTCCGACCTAATGTACAAACCACTATGGAAAGTTACTTCAAGACCTCACCCTTACATGTCGATCGTTGATTGTAAATAATCAGTAAAAAATAACCAACACTTTTGATGTAAGACTCACCCATAATAAAAAGTCATGAATGAGGAGCTGCAAGTCTGGTTTCTCCATTTCGTTTTTGTTTTTTTGTTTGTCCACTCCTCACACGGGATGCGTTCTTTGCGCTCGTTTTCATTTTGCGTGATTCTCTGGTTAGGGCTTCAGGGACTCTGCAAACATTTAGGGTGTGTCTGCTACATCCTACCACACATGCAAAACGTGTCTTTCCTACCCCCCTCAGCCAAAACCCCTCCAGCAGCAACCTGTGTAGCAGCTTTATCTTCACGCCATGTTCATGTCTGTGTGTAGCATCCTGAGAAGTGCCGTTTCCTGCAAATTTACAGTATAGTGCTCACTCAGCATGAAGCAGTCACACGTTAGCATAATTTAAAGCATTCCTACCTTTTGTTAATATAAGACAGTGTCATATTTGCTCATGCTTGGCTGTCAACCTACTGTGCGGATGTCTTTTTCTGATGGTTTATGGGGCTGTTGGAAGATATATTACTTGAACAGCGTCATAAAATGCCAGTATATACTGAATACTTTGTAATTGTTCTATCAGGAAGTCGCGCTTGAAAGTGCCAACATGCTTTGGCAGGTGTAGGCCAGCTTGTCCTGTCACGCTCAGCTTTGGAAGATCAAACACACCGTGTGATGCCGCAGGCCACTGGGCTTGGCACGGCTCTCTACTGCCCGTAAATGAGAGATGGAGAGAGACGTAGAGCTCACACACCCTTATGTTACCTCAGCGCTTTTGTGCTGAAAGATGACATCTTACCTCTAACCTCACTGGCTGAATTACATAAGTCTTAATAACACGAGATCTTACCATAAGGAGGGATTATCAGCAAGAGTTACTGGAAGCCCAGAGTGGATGGTCAGGCTCTTCAAAAGGAAGTAGCCTATGTGTAACGATCAGGGCGAAAGAGATGATCATGCATTTTAATTACTCATCAGTGTGTCCATGAGGTATTCCAAATCACAGTTTTAAAGATATTCATTTCATTAAAGCTTAAGTGGCCTTAGTGCACAAGTTAGATCATTCTGTCCAGCAGTTGTTTTAAGGACTTTGAACTCCATTTTGTCCTACATGTATACTACATTTTCCTATGTGGCCATTATTATATAATCTGTATATATATTTTGCCTAGTCATCACATGCGTATGTACATTGTAGATTTATTGTGCTATAGAGCTGGACTGGAGTCAAATTGACCTTAGTTGTGTGGTTAAAAAACGGTTTTCTATTCTGTTGTGCCATTTGTTTGTTAGATAACTAACCCTGTTTTACTGTTATAGTACTGCTAATTGTGCTGAAAATGCACCTTCTGTCCACTCTTTCTGTTCATGCAGCTATAACTCTTCTTATTGTCATAGACAGCAGACAGACAGACAAATAAACACACACACACGTGCACACACACGCACACGCACACACACACACACACACACACACACACACACACACACACACACACACACACACACACACACACACACACACACACACACACACACACACATCCTATTCTGTTGAAATCTTGTGTGAAAGACCAAAATATTATTGTACAAAGCAAAAGTAATTTCCTAAAGTTATTTTGTTTGCTTGACGTTTTTCGCTTTCAATTTTCCCACTTGTTGATAGCCAAAAAATTACATGGTTATAGGCTATTTTTTGCCTCGATTTAGCCATAAAATATCATCATTATGTGTCTATTTTTAGTCTATTCCAGGCAGTAATAGCCCACCGCGAGTAGCGTTGTCATTCGGAACCTATTTTTAGATCACACAATCCACTCGAGCTTGCGTCAATGGAATCCCTGTGCGTCATACTCGAGGACGTGAGAGCGTGGTTCTGGCCGGAAATTTCTCCGCCCCAATCACCTTAAATGGGGAAAGGAACGCCTCTTGAAGACGTCACGGCAAAATAAATTTGCCTCTATATCTCAGTGGTTGTCTCAGTTAGGGAGCCCAAACTGTTTTTGGAGATGAGAGTGAACCCCTGATACAATTCATGCACTCAGCCTTCGTGGATTTAAAGAAAGTTAAAAGACAGATACATTGATAACTGGATATACATGAAGCAGGTTAGTAAATGCATTTACTTGAAACGTTCTTTATTTCTGTTCCAGTTCAGCGGCTACTGTGTGTCTTTTCCAGACACAGAAGGGGGTGTGTATGTTGTGTATAAACCACTAGCAAATATACTGTGTGTGCTGTGGTGTTTTTGTTGTCATGTAAATGTCACTTAAGTCTAATAATCTTAATAATATTTTGCACACAATGTGCAATTAGCCTAATTGCGCTTCATTTTGTGTAGCTTACTAAAGTTTACCACACGCCTTTTGTTACCAAGGCTGTTTAGTAAAACGCGAGCGTTTTTTATTTTGTTTTAGTTATAGTGTATTATACGGCTTAAAGCGCGTTTCACTTTGATCGCAGTGTTGTTTTACTTGCTTACACGTGTTGTCTAAAACTTTGACAGAAGTATGAAGCAGTTGCCTGGCTGTTATAATTCAAGCAGTAGCCGAGGTCTTCTCCCGTCCTCACGCGAAGACAGGTGGCGCAGGGGGCGGCTCTCTGTCTGCTCGCGAGGTGGACGTGGCTGCATCGAATTTCCTTCTCGCGTGTCTTTCTTGTCTTCAGCTTATTATGTGTTCGCATATTTGTGCTCCACTATGTTCCATGTGAGGTGCGGAGGATAAATCGATGTTTCTAGTGGGGTCAGGATGTTCTTTAGTTCGGAGTTTAGTGAGTGTGCAACAGGTGCCTGACAGCAGTTCTCGTCAAGGTAGCTCAGGGCGAAGGTGCCCTCAGCTGGACGACCTCCAGCTGTACGGTTGCTACCGGGCACCTTCGCCCTCAGCTACCTTGACGAGACGCTGTCAGGCACCTGTTGCACACTCACTAAACTCAGGGGGTCACGATTTATCCTCCGCACCTCACATGGAACATAGTGGAGCACAAATATGCGAACACATAATAAGCTGAGGACAAGAAAGACACGCGAGAAGGAAATTCGATGCAGCCGCGTCCACCTCGCGAGCAGACAGAGAGCCGCCCGCGTGCCTGACAGCAGTTCGCATATTCTTCGCACAGTTATGCAAGCTAACACTCCAGAAACAAATGTGCAAAGGGGAGTCACATGTTCTGTTTAAAACAACATAATAACAGTAATGACGAAACAATAGTTGCACTGAATGAATAAGCCTACTACTCATGTATAACTGACACTTTAAAACTGATTTAGATAAGTATACTTTTAGAGTAACTACATGCACATAGCATCCTTGCTTCTACTATCCTAAATGGATTTCTGCATGTCTTTTTGTAAAACTGAATTCGTTAAGGGAGCAAAAAGGAACTAGTGCCACTGTTTGAGTTGCCACTGGTGTGTAGAAAGAAATCCTTGAAAGAGTATTGCTTCATTTGAAGTTAAGGTGCCCTCCTTGCCTCACATTCATAGACCACACACACACACACACACACACACACTCACACACACTCACACACACACACACACACACACACACACTTTGTGCTGCCTCACACCCTCCGTCTGTCCCCACTTTAGCTGGCTCGGTGCCCGTCAATGAAACCCAACTCCTTCCACTCCTTAGTACTGTCAGTCCTCGGGGGGCTGGGTCGCCGTGTTTATAACTGAAGGGGTTTTCATGGCATTAAGGGGCTGTAACGCTATATCTTTTAGCAAGACTATCCTCCCACAGACCGCCAGCTTTCTAAGCTTTTCTCAGAATCTCGGAGGGTTGAGGAAGAAAGGGCCACAGTTAGTGATGAGGGAAGTGGCAGAATCAGGAAAGGGGGGGTGCAGGGGGGGGGGCACAGCAGGTGGATGACGAGTGAGAGATGCTAGGCAAAGCCGCTAAACGGTGACTCCCTTGATGTTTGTGATTTTCGGAATGCGTTGTTTATTTTGGAGATTAAAAATGTGGCAAGCAGATATTCGTGGCATCTGCTGTTCCTTGGCTACTGCTGTCACCCGTGTGTCAACCTCACATATGATCTCACTAAACAAAGTTTATAAAAATGTATGTCTGAAAACAAAGGCACAGAACCACAAACACAGAATTCACAAGTAGTGATGTCTTCAGTCCTGCGATGGGTTCTTAGATAAAAGCAGAGTTAACCAGTGATGAGCAAGATTGCAGCAGACTGATCTAGCAAGCACACTAACAAACATGGCTCTTTTCCCCCTCTCTGTTTCAGCAATGCCCTGCGTTCAAACCCAGTATGGAACTCTGCCTTATGAAAACACCTACTTCAACTCTGAGTTTCTAAACCCGGACTTCACCGCAAAGCTGGTCATGGACCTCAGCAGTCAAACGGAGCAGCTCGCTGCCTCCTCGCTGCCCAGCATCAACACCCTGGTGGGGAACTACTCCGGGGAGTTTGACGCTTTCTCCTGCCAGATCCCACCCGCCCCATCCTCCTCCAGCTCGGCCCAGGCAGGCGCAGAGGCCTCCAGCCCCCACGGCCAGCAGTCCCCCCTCAAGCTGGACGACCTCCAGGTGTACGGTTGCTACCCGGGCACCTTCGCCCTCAGCTACCTTGACGAGACGCTGTCATCCTGCGGCTCCGATTACTACGGCAGCCCCCTGTCCGCGGCTGCATCGCCCCCTACGCCCGGCTACCAGACGCAGCAGGTGTCCGCCTGGGACTCTCCCTTCACCCCCTACTCCCCCGGACCCGGGTGCTGGGTGTCGGACAAGCCCAGCCTGCCGCAGGCACCCTCCTTCTTCACCTTCAACACTCCCGTGGAGCAGCCCTCCCCTCTGGACGCCCAGCAGTCTGCCCTGGGCGAGGACGACCCCTTCTCCCAGCCGCCTCAGCAGCAGCAGCACCCTCACCAGCACGCCTCGCCACAGCCCTACGGGCACCTGGGCCTGGAGCCGGTGGCCCTCGACAGCCCGCTCCTCATGGAGGGCTCCCACGCCTCCCCCAAGACCAGGAGCCCCGCGTCCAATGAGGGCCGCTGCGCCGTTTGTGGGGACAACGCCTCCTGCCAGCACTACGGCGTACGGACGTGCGAGGGATGTAAAGGCTTCTTCAAGGTAGGCTCAAGGATTTTTGGTTTTCTTCACCACATGCATGAACTAAACCTGGCTTGTGTCACATTATTTATGTACACACTACATAATTTCCTTCAGGATCAATAAAGTAACTCTACTCTACATGTTCCAACATCAGGCATGTTTGTATTGGTTTAAAGATTCAATTCAATACCACGTCCAAAAGCAGTTACAGTCAAAAAAGGGCCAGTAATTTTTTTTCTTTGCAAACTCCTTGTGCTGATGTGGCATTTTCCGTTTTCCTTTCACAGCGAACTGTACAAAAAAATGCTAAGTATGTGTGCCTAGCCAGCAAAGACTGCCCAGTGGACAAGCGGCGAAGGAACCGTTGCCAGTTCTGTCGTTTCCAGAAGTGCCTGGCGGTGGGAATGGTAAAGGAAGGTGAGAACATGCGTCTACAGCTCACATAAGTACTTGTGAACAGATGGCAATGCATTTGCCCACTCTGGTGATAGAAGACTTGCTTAAGGATGTTCAAGTAAACCGAGTATGCCCTCCTCTCCTTTCCTCTCCCTTGCAGTGGTGCGTACAGACAGTCTTAAGGGCCGAAGGGGGCGCTTACCTTCAAAGCCAAAGAATGTTCCGGATTCTAACACCTCAGCCGCTCCTCTGAACATCATCTCATCATTGGTCAGAGCACACATAGACTCCAACCCCAGCTTGAGCAAGCTGGACTACTCCAAGGTATGCACCAAACACACTCAGAACTCATCCGGGCTGACCGTAGTCTGAGCCGTGTGGATGTTGGTTTTAACCTGAAATCTACTTCTCTCCCTAACAGTACAAGGAGACAGTGGAAGGACTGACAGAGAAAGAGGATGCCAATGACATCCAGCAGTTCTACGACCTGCTAACGAGCACCATGGATGTAATCAGGAAGTGGGCCGACACAATCCCAGGATTCTCTGCCTTCTGCACCGAGGACCAGGAGCTGCTCCTGGAGTCTGCATTTGTGGAGCTGTTTATCCTTCGTCTGGCTTACAGGTAGGGCCCTGCTCTTAAAAAGTTAATAGTGAGTTTTGCACAGGGAACAAAATAACGTGCGTTCAACAATGAGTTTGAGGTCTCAAAATACCCTGTTGTAGGTATCGTATGAACACGGTATTAACAATCTGAATTTCTGTGTTTTGTATCAGGTCAAACCCAGAGAAAGACAAGCTGATCTTCTGCAATGGAGTGGTGCTGCATCGCCTGCAGTGTGTCCGTGGTTTTGGTGACTGGATCGACTCCATCATGGAGTTTTCTCAGAGTCTGCACCGCATGAACCTGGACGTGTCCTCCTTCTCCTGCCTTGCCGCACTTGTCATCATCACAGGTAAGTGCCTGAAGACCCTACTTCCTTGCTTCATTCATTAAAGCTGGTCTATTCTTAAAAATAAAAACAGACAGACCACAAAAACAAATTGGAATATCAAATATTGTTATATTTACAGCAGTCCGCATCAACTGGAAAATACAAAACACAAACGATTTTTTTTTATCCATTCCAGATCGCCATGGTCTTAAAGAACCCAAGCGCGTGGAGGAGTTCCAGAACCGGCTGATCGCGTGCTTCCGAGAGCACGTGAGTGGCACCAGCACGGCGGAGCCGAGCCAGACCCAACCCAGCTCGCTGTCGCGCCTACTGGGGAAGCTTCCGGAGCTTCGGACGCTCTGCATACAGGGCCTGCAGCGCATCTTCTACCTGAAGCTGGAGGACCTGGTGCCACCACCGCCCATCGTGGACAAAATATTCATGGATACTCTTCCTTTCTGATGGACACATAACACGAACAAGACTTTTTTATATGTATAATAAAAGAGAGCGAAAGGAAGAGGACGCAAAAAAGTTCTCTGTTTTTACAGGAGACATTAATGTATGTTCCCTATGACGGGAAAGGACTTGTGTCTTGGACTTGGTCGCTGGTTAACACAAACAACCCCCCACTCCCCCCCCCCCCACCCACCCCCAAAAACAAATCCAGCAAACACAGCCAAATAGACCATGGAGTATTTCAGTGTCTTCTCCAGGTCAGCGATGTGCATTGACTGATTGACAGGTGGTCATATTGATCATGCCTCCTGTCCCAGAGACACCAAGAAGTGTAAACCGAGACTTTTCTCTGTTTGTTATGAGTATGTTTTCACTTTTCTCCCACACACGGTTCGCCAAGAGTGCTTCTCTGTCGTCAATCCTTTTTTGTGCAGAGGATGTCTACAGTCACATGTTTGTTCAAAAGCAACAAAAAGGGACATGAAAGGGCATTTTAGCTACACTTGACTGTCTGTTTTGTATCAATGTGTGTTTATAGACAATAGAGTGGCTTAATTGCTATGCAAACTTATGCTCATGTTTTTCAGTACACCTTTTTGCACGTTGGATCTTTGGGAGGTTATAGAAAACGAAAAGAAACCCTGTTACAAAAATGCTGTTTTTTTTTATTATTAACAATCTTGGGAAATTGCAGAGGCCTAGAATCATACTATCATAGAATCGTAGGCAAATAACTACACTCACAGAGACCAACCAAAGTAAAAACAAGAAAAGGTCTCACACCATGACAACGGAGGTAATCTTGGTCCCTCATTTCACACTGTGGCATTGTTGATTGATTTTTCTTTTTTTTTTGTTGGTTGATCACGTATGTGCCATGAGACCTCACACAACACCGAAGTCCTCGGACCAAAGGAGAGCTGTGCTTGCCGCACAACACGCTACAGGAGCCACGATGGTACCCTCCCAACACTCAGACAGAGAGTACAGTGTTCACATGGAAGCCTTAGGCGGAACCCTTGGCTAATCAACCAGCATTATCAGTTTTAGAATAAAACGGCACAGAATTCCCCACTGGCAGCTATTCAACTAGAAGTCGGACATTACTGCACTAAGACTGAGGTCTCATTGAAGAGCAGATCCTACTTCTCAGTCTGGACAGAACATTTTTTTGCCAGTGTCCTCCTTACAGTGCCTTTCAAACACACAAACTTTTTTTGTTTTTTTTTGGCCGTCCATTTCAGCATCTCATTGCGTCACGTTATGTTTCTATGTTTGTCCATACATTTGAATTGTATTTCATTTTTTTAATACAGAGCATTACACTTCAGAAACTTTTTTTCGTGACAAATCTACTCACAGAGGATATATGGAACATGTGCTTGGTACGATAATCTTTTGCCATTTCCTACATGTTTTAAGGCATTTACTATTGTCTTCTTTTTATATTCCACACGTCAGGTGCTTGACATTGTATTTCATTACAACTGAATGATGTCCTGGATTGTCCTTGCAAATAAAAAAGCACATGTTTTCTGTAGTGGGCCTCCTCTGACTGGTTCTAAAGGTGGTAACACACGAGGCAACCTTTTAAGCAATGTTGCTGTGCAACAATGATAATTGACCCCTAATTTTCAAATGGGGGTGACCACCCAAAATGTGCTTGCTGCTGATGTAAGTTCTTCTGATCAAAAGAACCTGTTGCCTGATATGAGTTGTAAAGTGCCCAAATGACATCTAGCTAGTAACGTGGCCTGGCAACATTGCTCAAAAAGTTGCCCAGTGTAGTGTCATCTTGAGGCACTGATGAAGTGTGTGTGTTGACAGTCCGTTGCAGTGAGCGACCCTCCTGTACATATGAGTGTAACCTCTGCTCCCTTTGCCTTATAGTACTGTATTTGCCTTGATGACAGTGTCATATTATTACGTATCTTGTTGCCTTTACCTTAATTGTTAGCAAGACAAGGTTACTCAATGGATTTCACGGTAAAATGTGAAAATATGAGCAGCTATGAATTTCTTTTTTTTTCTGCCAATTTCTCTACTGTGTTCTCTGATCAACTATTCCTGCTCTGTTTCCCATGTGTTTGTCCTGTATGTATGTATGTAGACTTATTATAGAAATACTTTATATTTGTGAGTTTTTGTATTGTGTTATATGCAGATACTATATACAGAGTTTAGAGTATTTAATATTAAAATGATGAAAATGCAACCACTGCTGCCCTGTTGTGAATGACCTTACTGGTTTAATATTACAGCTCACATGACTTTATGGATCAGTTGCTGCTCACTTTGAAGAGGCTTCAGATATCAACATATTATTTTTCTGTCTTATTTAGAGAGTCAAAACAAAAACATGCACATAATTCATATTAAATGTAAATATGAATGAAAGGAAGAAGGGACAAATGTGTATAAACACATGTGAGAACTGGGAGCTTTTCCAAGTAGGTGGTTTAGTGACTAACCCAGATATATTAACCCAGAGTAAGTGGTAAGCCTCGGTAGAGAAGACTCTTATTGCTTCACTTTCATGGCAGAATGAAACCAAGACTCTTCTGTGAGAAGGTTTACCACTTGCTCGTGAACTCATATGGGTTAGTCAGGTAAGCTGACTGAACCTGCCAGAATAACCCCCCTGCTATGCAGAATCTGTTAACTGGGGCATCACATAACTGCTAGAGTCAGACTCTTTAGCGTTTCCGCAGCTTGGGTTGGTGTAGCAGTGCACGAGGCAATGACTCAATTAAAGGAAACCTCTTCTTCCTATCAGTTAGACCACAGACATCTGCAGTGTTTAGCAGAGAAGGTGCCTGCAGGCTGTCCTCTCTGCTCTGTGTGTTACTTGTGCCTCAAATTAAAAAAAAAAAACACTGTGCAGATTTATTTTCCACAAAGAACTGCATAATATTCAATTACAGCTGTACATATATATGTTGGTAGCAGAACTGAAAATTAATAGTGAAAGGTTTACTGTGCCAGTTATTTGTGGAAGTACAACCTGCAAATGTGTGAATCCTGGCAGTGTCACCGACCAGCTGTAATTTCAGATATACACAGTAGTTGAGAGATGGTGCAAGGCTTGGACTAACCTGACCGAGTCCATTTGCTTGGGAAATAAAAAAGCTAATGCAAGCTATGCTGGTAACATTTGGAAGAGTAGTTACTCTTCTGTTGCACAACTGTTGTGTAGCGAGAGCTGTGTGTCTTGACTTTCTACTTTGCACTGCACTCCTCAGACCCAGGACAGTCCTTCCTCCCAACCATAACTGCACTTTATGCAGTTTATCCCACCCCCCTTCACCTTTTTTCTACCTCTGCCCTTCTTATGGTAGTCTTCCCCCCCAAATGCATTCTACGCACTTTACCCCCCACTCCCCATGCACAGTCTAGACTCACAATCAACAGTTTCACTGCATGTCCTACTACCCAGTATGTCTATGCATGTGACAAATAAAACTCCTTGTATCTTTGTTCTCCAAAGCAAGAAAGAGATTCTCTATAGTATTGAGCAGGTTCATCAACTGTGAACTGTTTAAAGAGTTTTTTTTTCCACAGTTGTCTTACAAAAACTTAATGACTCTTAACAAATAAAAAATACAAGATGGACAACAGGCAGAGTGCAGTGAGCTACCTGCAGTATGTGTCGTAAATTCACTAGTCAAGGTGCTATGAGCACAATTCACTTGAAAGGGACCCCCTGATCAGTGACAGGCCAAAAATACAGGCGGTGTGCATTTCGGCCATTTCCCCCCCCGGCCGGAGTGGTGCGTGCCCCCTCTTTCAAATATTCCAAATCCGGCGATTCGCCAGCCGGAGCATCCGCGGCCTTTCAACCCCTGACCCCATGTGCTGTCATGCAACACTTAGGCGTCAAAGATGGGTGGGAAGGTGACACACTAAACACGGAAGAGCACAGCTGCCATGACACACACATGACACGGGAATAGTGTGTCGCATGTCAGGGAGTACATGCCCGCGGCCTACGTGAAGTGAAGGCGCCGTGGGAGGGGCTACAGCACCAGCAAAGGTAAATTTAACACGCACGAGAAGGGTTGTTGGGTTTCACACACGACAGAGCTACAATTCTCCTGGGGGGCATCCATCCTAACTACAACAGTCCTTTAGACATAACTACTGTCACATACTTAGTCTTAATTGTTACTGTGGTTGCATACTACGTAATGTCCTCAGTGTGTCATTGCTGTCACATACTACAGTGTCATTATCACAGACTACAGTCTTCACTTCTACATGTTGTCTTCAGGGTCCTAATTGTTACATACTACATGCAGTCTTCAATGTTATTACAGTTTTTCTCAACTGCTAAAACTCAATTTACGAAACCTTGCACCATTTTCTCAAAACTGTAAACGCAAACTCCAATTGTGCACATGCATTTCCCAAAACCCCTAACTACTGCCTCAAAACAGTTTTATGTGTGCTTAAAACCAAACTCTATCCTCAAAACAGAAACAATGCAGTCAAACTGAAAGCACAACGAAGCAGTCAGTAAGCACTACACCAAATAATAGAAAGCACAATGTTCAGATATGCACAACAGCAGAATTTATATTTCTGCACTGAAATGCATTTTCAACTAAAAAAAGCAAAACTTAGGATATACACTGTACATACACAAAAACTGCAAAGTTGCAAACACATTATTTGGCTTCATCATGCCTTTGGGATGTGTCAGGCCACAGCACCTCATCCACTTCACAGGCAATGATGTCCCTAGCCAGGCAACGGAGAAAGAATCCCCTAGCATGTCGAATCCACCCCTGACACTTCTTGGCCTATGTCACCACAGGCCAATTCCACTGCCTCTAAAAGACTGGCCCTTGTGTATGTAGTCAAAGGAGCTAAGCTGTGAGCAACTGGACTTCTTTTTGGAGCTTGAAGATGTTTCACCTTTCATCCAAAAGGCTTCTTCAGTTCTGGCCTGATGATGGGAAACCACCCATCTACGTTGCTTACAACTTAGCTCCTTTGACTACCATGACCTGGATGAATGATAATCTACAGATAGTCTTTTGAATACTTTCAATGTTGAATGCTGTAACAATTGTACCTGTTCTCCTCTCAGAATCTTTGTACAATAGTAGACACAGTGAATCTACTCAGATTGGGTTGAACCCTTAATCCTGCCTCTCTCAATGTCAAGCAATGGACAAGGACATGGCCCACAATGATGGCTCTAATTTCATCAGACATTGGTATTCTTCCTCCTCTTCCTCCTTCTCCTCCTCCTCTTCCTCTTCCTCCTCTTTCCCCTTGCATTCTGACTGCCTGTCCTCCTAGTCTACGATCCATTTTGAAGCTGCAATTTCCAACAACCTTTTTGCGCTCCCAAATGACTTATATTTGTGGTGTTCACTCATTTGACATAAGGTGCAACCAATTTTGACTTGTGCTTAACTTGTGGCATGTGTGCTTTGTGATTTGTGATTAAATGTGTGATTTGTGATTAAATGTTGAGAAGAACGTTTACCATTTTGAATCACATGTGTTAAATAATGCAAAATGTGTTTTAAGAATGAGAATGTGTTTACAGTTGTGCAAAGAGGAGTCAGGGAGTTTTGCAAATTGTGTTCTACTGTGTGAAAATTGTTCAAGGTAAAAACAAAGAGAAGAATTCTGAGAAATTGCTCAAGCAATTTAGGAAGTTGTTCAACCAATAGATATTTGTGCTTTAACAATTACAGTTTTTCTCAATTGTTTAAACACAATTCCTTGTACTTCAGACACAATGACCACAACATGTAACTCATGCACCAACCCCATGAACCAATTCTGCTAAACTATAAACACAATTCCTGCTTTACACTCAAATTGCAGTTCTAAAACACACTTTTTTCAAAACACTATAGACAATTCTATTTGGCACAATTTTCATGACAGAAATCTCTTGTTTTCACAAGGAACACACAGTGATTCAAAATTCTAAAGTCAATTGCCCTATTATGTACACTGACTCATCACATCGGCAAACACCTGTCACACAGCTTTACAATTAGCTATCAGAGCTTTGGAAGAGGCAGAGCCACAGCTAGGAGTGAGAGTAAGAGGAGGAGGATGGGGAGGACACCGACGAGGACGAAAAAGGACAGTAATCTCTGATGAGATCAGAGCCATTTTGGTTGACTATTTGGTCAACGAAATTATTTTACAGTAGTTGTTTAGTTGTTTACGTATCTCTCTCCATATTCTACAATCCTCAACACAATTGAGGATTTTTTTGACTGGAGATGAAAGTGTATGACCAAAATCCACAAATGCGTGTACCCTTTCTCTAAGCTATGGAAGACGCATGTGGAAATATAGCAATTGATGCTTTTCATGGATGGATTCGCTGCTAGGCCAGGAAAACATTGCATGTGATGTGGATGAGGTGCTGTGGCCACACAAAAACAGAAGAAAGGATGCAGCGTAATTTTTTTTGTAACTGTATAGGCTACAGTAAATTCTTCTGTTGTGTTGCATGTAGACCACTGTAGGTGCAGCTTTGTGTTGATT